>OZ026518.1:112530835-113140835 GCA_964019695.1 Loripinus fragilis
ACAGAATCCTGTAATGGGAGTAACAATCAACAACGAATCAACAACAACAGAATCACCGCCTTAGAACAGACAGCAGCCTATATCTCTGGGGTGCTAAAATTGCATTTTACTGGTACCAAATCTTCGCCCTAGAATCTGCTGTTGTTGAAGCACAAAAATTTTAAGCTCGCATGGAGGCTTCTTAACTATTGTAATGTATCATAACGGACAAACAATCTCATTAAATTAAAAGTTTTGGGGCCAATCTGAAAAATAGACGGAAACACTCTCAAAGTGCGAACAGGGCTAGCTCTGGAGCATCTCTGGTGAGGCTACACATTTGCAGAGTCACGCTTGAGCCTTCATCAGTGTACAAAAACCACAAAATCTATGCCTATTGACTGTATGATCTCTTTATAAGCTTGCATTTATTTTACTTTTGATGACCCAATGCGCACAAACCGTCAGAAACATTGCAGTTTATGGTTCTGCAATGCAATTGGCGTTTTAATTCATGGTTTGACCGACAAATCCGACACAGTTGTGGAGTTTGACAGTGACAGGTGCTTTTATCTATTGTGACTGCCTAACTTCAGGAAATTCTGCATGTCTAAGCACAGCTGCAGCTATGTTATCATAGTCCCATGAAATAACATCCAAAAACGATTACTACTCTCTATTTTTTCTATGCAGAGAAGGATCTGGCGAGTCTGTGCTTTTGCACAGGCTCACCTGAGTCTTCGTCCTGGTACTGAAATATCATGTACCGGCTCAAATAGCAATTTATGTACCGTTTATAAGAACAGTGAATGCTGTAGTGAGGCTGCACCAGCAACCACAGGATTTCTGTGCAACTATCAGTGCGTTGTGTCAATGCTTCAAAAAATGCTCCCAGTGCTTTGTAATAAAAATTCCTCAATAAAACATTTGCTAGTTTACCAAGAAAAAAAAAACCCAAAGTAGTAATCGTTTTTTGGATGTTATTTCATTGGAATATGACAACAGCCGCGCTTAGACGTGCAGATTTCACTCAATTTAGGCAGTTACACTAGGAAAAAGCACCTGTCACGGCAAAACTCTAGAACTTTGTTGGATTTGCAGTCCAAACCATGAATTAAATCACCAATTGCTTGGCAGAGCCATAAACTGCATTGTTATATGACTCCTATAAAAGACCTCCTCTGATTGGCTGAAACTAGCTTGCACTGGTTTTGACAGATCATGATGTCAAACAGTGATGAGCTAAAGACAGGTTAACAAGTGTTGTCAGGCTTGACAGAGAGCTAAAAATAGATTGAATTAAATCCAGCCCAGGTAACATTGCTTTTTGTCAGTCCTAACAGAGAGCTAAAAATAGACATTGAAACACTGACTGGTTTCTTATGTATATTTCACAGGTAAAATGTTTGTTCATTTTATGAGAACAGCATTTAACCCATTTATGGCGAATGGAATTTCCCATCGTTATCAATTGGAACAGTCCATTTCAGGGCTTGAAATATCTTAAAATAGGCACTTGCCCTGCATCACAAAAAATATTGGCATATATGGGAAAAAAAATAATTTATACTAGAAATATCAAAATTTTCACTTGCCCTGCAGCCCGAGGCACTCGTAAATATGAGCGGACGAGTGCTATTTTCGAGGCCTGCATTTCTGTTTTAAGGGGTGTTAGGTGGTATTTTTCATTTTTATTCAAATTTTAATAGAAAATTATGCAAGCAAACAGTGGAGACCCTGATCAGACGCCGCATTCTGTGGGGTCTGATCTGGGTCTGCACTATTTGCCTATGTCCCACAAAAAGGACGCTAGGCATATATGGGTTAAAATACAATTATTTTGCTTATCTCATAAGAGTTGCAGAAATTTGGGAAGTATATTGTTGAAATAATCTTCCTAGGAACATCTGACTTGAGTAAATTTATAAATATGAAAATAAAAGAGAGACAGTGTCATATAACAAAACAATTGGTGCATTCTTTTTCGGTTAACATCAGGATAAGTCAACCCTCGAAAGTGATTTTCACCTCGGCTTCGCCTCGGTGAACATCACTGTTCTCAGGTTGACAAATCCTGATGTTAACCTCAAAAGAATGCATCAATTGTATAATGTTACCGGTGGTATGTGCGCCAGGTGTTATCACAAATAAAATAAATGCAAGTTTATGAATAAATAATAAAGTCAACAGGTATAGATTTTTTTACCTTTTACGCCACCACCTGTGCTGAAAAATGCAACCACCAGCTCGTTGTAGCAACCACCGGTGCGTTTACATTGACCAGTGTGCTCCCCCGGGCATGGCCTAGAAGTTATAAAAATCATGCTCAACTCAGTGAGCATGAAATATCACTTACCCATAAAACTAAAAAGCTGAAAAGTAAAGACTTGTCAGTGGAGATGAGCACAAAATAAGTTTTATTACCTCCAGGCCAGATGTTTATATTGGAAACCTTTTAAGTTTTGCTTTACCAGAACACATAGGCTGGCTGTGGCGTCTTCGAGGATAATATTCTATTTCAATTATAGTGTTTTTTAGACTGGCCCCAGTCCTTAAAACATTGTTTTATCAATGTGTCATTTGAGCCAAGGCATGAGATTTCCAACAATTTGACATTTTGACAAGTGTAGACTCGGACGAGCCTCTGCAGCCTCCTTTTAAGCTTAGAAACTCCAAATGGTGTTCAGTCAGTAGCTTAACAAGCATTGAATACTCAAGCGACCAGCAAAGGCTCTGATCAGACTGCGCGTATGCCTGATCTGAGGTTTTGCTGGTCGCACATACCACATTGTTCGAAATCTCATGCACTGGCTCAATTATAAACTGTCCATTTTGATGAACAACGAATATTTCATTTTTCGTTTGAGACAATGACACAACGTGGCATTTTAAGAGCAAAATAAAGCATATTAAGTGCACGACCCTTGGGTTTGCACTATAATCACAGTCCCTATATGAGTCCGTCCGCCCGTTAGCATTTAGTGAAAATGCTCATAACTATTGAATCACATGGTATATTTTCATCACATTTTGCATACACATTAATGTCAACATTATGTAACCACTGGCGTGTGTAACAACCTTTCATGATGGACGAGCGTTTGCAGAGCATCGCTCTAGCCGCTTATGGTCAGTAAGTTAAAATGCTTAATGACTCTTGGACCACGTGATATATTTTAATTGTATGATCCTTGGGTCTGCACTATAATCACTATGTGAGACCCCTAGACTGCGAGAGACTGTCAAAAGCCAAATTTACCGGGGCGATTTCGCCCTGGTAATCCACATCGCTGAATGCTTTACGTAAACCAAGCGTCTATTTATCATCTATAAATAGACGACTTTCTCTTATCTTATTTACATGATTTCTTCTGTGTTACGTAAAGAACTGAGGGTGTATTTTTCTCTAAACATTCAACTTGGTTCTTTCTTCGCATGATAACACAGTGTATTAAAGAAGTTAGCTACATGTTATGACATGTTTTTAGCCTCAGAATAAATAATCTACGATATTTTGAGGATCCAAACTGTTTTCAAAAATTATCAGCAGACGACGCTAAATAGGTAAAGTGTAATGTTAGACATTAGCGGATCTATAAATACACTGCCTGATTCTGAATACATCTATGACGTGTAGTTACTCCGCTCATCTCAGTGGTTGAATAAAACACGTGACTACCGCTTTTCCACTGTCCCTAGTTCATACGAGGGGCAGTGAAGCAGTCTATGAGACCCCGTGCTCTATGATATTACCTTACTTTCGCATTTCATTGCAACTTGTAGAAACACCCATCCTACAAGTTTCTTTATATTAAAATATAAATTAATAAATATTAGCTGAAATATGTCCATATATCATGATTATAAACTCAAATATGATATTTTGAACCCCTATAATAGAATATCTTAAAATGCGTACGGACGGACTTGATTTAGCAATTCTAGAGTAGTACGCGGAGTACGCCAGAACAGCCAACTAAAACTAGCAAAATTGGGCACTTTGGAGTACTCCGGAGTAAATCAAGCGATTGCTGTGTGAATTGTGAAAAAATAACACAACCCGATTGCCAAGAAGAACAACAAAGAACGACAAAATACAAGTGCTTTCAATCCCTTTTACTAGTGACTATAATGGGAGTGCAGTGGCACAGTGGTTGAGTGCTTGACTCTAGACCGAGGGGCCGCGGGTTCGAACCTTACCGGCGTCACTGAGTTGTTTCCTTGAGCAAAACACATTAATCCTAGCTTAGTACTGGTTCAACCCAGGGAGACCCGTCCCTTTATAACTGAAAGATTGTTGATGGGACGTAACAAACTAGTGACCATAATTTTTCAATATGAATAATTATCAGAACCTATCGGGAAAGACCCAGCGTGCCACAATATTGCAAACGATATCAAACTAGGAAGTAACTCTAAAACGACAGATAAACATGCTGCCGATTGCTCAAAAGCTGCATGTTGGGGCGCAAAGAGATCTATGTGAGATGTATAAATTGTTCATACAACAGTGTGGCCAAACGTATCCGCCTCTTTGATAAAAAGCAATTTTTGTTTGTACAGGAAACATTCCATGCAAGTAAGAGCTTTTGAAAGATATATCCCCTTAACACGTATATTTTCGATGAAGCTTTGCTTTCTGTCGGCATTCCAAATAAATTTTATATATATTTTTTTTTTGGGGGGGGGGGGGGGGCAAACAATTGGCATAGAAAACTCGGGCTGGTCGATATCATTCAAAAGACTTTGATGATCAAACCCATATTTAAAGTCAAGAATGTGTGGCATGTGAATGGATTCTAGTGTATCTCCCAACTTGAAACTGGTAGGACCCATCAGATAGAACATCCTGATCTATCAGTTATGCATGTATACGTAGTTTTACGTACCCACTTTGGCATCACTGCCATAAGAACCATTTATAATTCTTAATCCAGTATTAGTGCACAAAATAAGAAGATTCCTACCATATGCATAAACTTCATATCTGTCTTGATTATTTCTATAAGGCATTTCTATATCTTCTACGGACCCTACTGTTGGTCGTATATTATCTTCTATAATCTGAAACATCTTCTACAGAATGTCCTACAGAATAGTTTTCAGGGGTCAGCAATGTGAATACGCACATGATACTGATGTAGGAACTCCTCTTTATGTTTCCTTTATATCTAGTTTCAAACATAGGTTCAGATAAACAAAAAAAATTAGCGTAAACTTTTAAATATTTTCTTACCCGTCAGTTTTAACATATGTTTTGATTGAGAGATAAGAAAATTATTTTTCTGTTACGTACTCTTAACTAAATTCCTGTTAAATCAACCAAACTAAATTCCTTGTGTCACTTAGGTAAGCCAATCCTGTAATAGTACAATAGTTTGATGAAATAGTCTATGAACTCTTTGTGGACTGGAAACCCCTAAGCGGGTACCCTAAAGGGGCACTTTGGCAAACAGTGAAAATCCGGATGAAATGCTGCATCATGTGGCATTTCATCAGGGTCTGCTCTGTAGACTACTGCTTGCATAGACCGAATCGATATTCAGTAAAAGAAATACAATATGTTTTTTATTTATTACCTGCTATCCCTCAATATATACAATGGACCATCCTGACTTTATTGCACCTAGCTTTATGAAAAATTCCATTGGTCTGAAATACTGACAATCACAAACACTTACACTATCGATCTCATCGGCTAGCGTGTTGGGTGACATAAACATATTTATGTACTGGCTTATTTTAAATTCTATTTCACAGGAATTCTTGCAGCCCAATTTAACCAAATGTACGAGCATAAAAGAAAGATCGCCTTAGCACTTCTGCTGGTTGTGTTAACTATTTACGCCGGTTTATATGTCATACAGAGTTCAACTATCAACAATGCCTTTCAAAAAACAGCCACCGTGTCGAAAGACATGTTCTGGGGAGCAAAACAGATATTAATTATGGGAGAGGGTAGTGACAGAAAGTCTGGAGTGATAGATGTTCCGATTCTGATCCCAACAACCACCAATAATGTTAAGAGTCCATCACTGAAAACTCTGCCTTTAACGACAGAAAGTATACCCTCTATAATAGCCACTGCGGAATCAAACTTTAATTACAAAGTCTACGTTGGAACTGAGCAATACGAGCTTTTAGCAACGCAACTAATGTTGAAATTATAATGATTGTTAAAGGTGGGACAGTGAACAAGGCGTTAAACGAGATAGCTCGCCAAGCATACAAAGACGGTGTCGACTATATGTGTAGAATAAATGACGATACAAAATTTATCACCCAAAACTGGACTAGTTTAGTAATAAAAAACACTTTTAATGGTGTTGTTGGCCCGATATGCAGACAAGGTTTTTACAGATACGCTGACGCATGAAATGGTGCATCGGACACACATGGAAATATTTAACTACTACTATCCTCCTGTATTTGAAAACTGGTGGACTGATGTCTGGATTGCTTTAATTTACAAGCCAAATCGCTCAGTCGAACTAGAAACCTGGGAAGTTCTCCACTCGCTGAAATATGGCAGCAGATACACTGCTGATTTGTCTATTGAAAAAATGTGGGAAGTATTAGTGATGATTGGAAATGTTGTTGTCGAATCAAACAGTAGACAGAAATCATCTTGCCAAACAACTCGGATAATATCGTATTGTTTGTTTCGGTCAGAACCTAGTACTGTCGTGCCAACCAAGAGTGACAGTGACGTAAAACGTTGTTTACAATTGCTAAGTACAACACAAACGTGTACACTTCACTTGAGCTAACGTGAATCGATAGATCACTCGTGTATTAATCATATCCTGTGGATAGGATAAATACACAAGTGATCTATCGATTCTAAGTCCCTGATAACTTTGCAAACAAAACATAACGTCACTGTCACTCTTGGTTGGCACGACAGTAGTATAGAGGGTGCAGATTCAAAGATTGCTTCACAAATATTTCCTGAATGGATTGTTAGGATCTATCACGATGATACAGTTCCAAGTGAAGCTCTACAAGCAATAAGGTCTGACAATGTACATTTGGTAAATATTACAACAAATCCACCCTTTGAACCGAAAGAAATTTGGAACTTATTTGTTGCCTCTGACCCTTGTTTAGAGAGGTATCTTATAAGGAGCATAGATTCAAGGTAAACTGCACGTGAAAAAGCTGCTGTTGAGCAATGGATAGATTCCGGAAAACATTTTCACATCATGAGGGATCATCCCTTTCATTCAAACCACTCAGTCCCAAATGGCGTGTGGGGTGGCACAAAAGATGCTGTACCTGATATGATGAGCCTAATTCACAAATATATGGTAAATAGTACACAGTACGGGAATGTACAGCAGTTTTTAAACAAAGAAATATGGCAACTCGCAAATATGTCAATTTTTCAGTTACTCCATTTCATAGGAAACACATTCTGGAAGTGTATTATTTCCTACTGAGAGGCAGGGTTTAGAATTTGTTGGAGCCATATATAGAAATGGAACAGTAAGGCAAAATGACATTGATGTATTAAAGAACGCATTGCCATCTGCAAAATGTTAGCAAATGAATGTATAAAATAAGTAAAATCTTTGAACATGGGTGTGAGTCATTATATTTGTTTTATCACGGAATTACATGTCCAGGGGGGTACTCTCATATTTTCTTCATATGTAGGCTTGGAACCAGCATCTATTGTTTACCTCCCCCCCCCCCCCCCCCCCCCCAAAAAAAAAAAATATCAGGACTATCAAGCACCCCAAAATATTTGAAATTTTCGCAACCCAAAATAATATCCCATTCTGTACATTTACCTGAAGAAAAGACCATAGAATACATAGAAATGACCACTTAAACTAGTCCAATTTTGTAATGACCCCCCAAAAAATATCCACAAAATGTTAATACCCCAAAAATATTAATTTTTTCTGACCCCCCTCCCTGAAATTCAAAATTTTGAACCCCAAAAATGTTCCAAGCCTACGTATGTATTACAATATCAGAGTACCCCCCCCCCTTTACAGTCTAGGAATATTCTACTACTTTTAGAGTTATAACATGTGTTTGTTGCAAAAACACTATCTTTGGGGTTTCTGAACAAGTCAAACCCAGAGGTTACAAAATATTTTTCATGCTCAACTCAACTAAGCCTAAAGCCCATCGTGCTCATAAATGTTAAAATGCCTATAATCGTTGGCATTTTAACATTATTAGCACAACATCTGAGAGTCTGAAAGCAAGAAAAGTCTTTATATTTCAGCATTTTAGTCTTTGTGTGCAGTTGAAATTCCATGCTCAGTTGAGTTGTTTATAAACTTGGGACCAGAGTCAAACCAGAGTGCTTACAATTCTCTAGTTTATATTGCTTTCATCCTGTTTTGATCATAACTTGTATTCTTAATCAGATTGTATATATTAAGCCATGTTTATAAGCTATATTCTGTATGTATATAATATGATAAATATTTGTCTCATTTTTGAGGGGTGTTTATCTTAGACATTTTTTCCATCCGAAATGCTTAGATGGTGTGTGGTTTGTATAATCTGTATCCATCAGTTTTCATTCCTGTATATTCAAACTTTGCATATTTATTGTTCACCCATTGAAGATGGGAACCTCCTATTTCGTGAACATTTGATGAATATTTTATTATATATGTTGGGAGTGTTGACTTTAGACATTATTACATCTACATTACATTTGGAATGCTAACATTGTGTAATATGTAACTCCCAAAAATTTGACCGTCAAACTGAGTCCTGACATTAAAGATGATCACCTCCTATTTTGTGGAGTTTTGATAAAAGTATTCTCATATTTTTCTGATGTTGACCTTAGACCTTTTTTACGCCTACAACACCTGGAACTTAGACATTTTGCTGCGTTGGCAACACTTAAGGTGTGCTTGCTTTGTGTAATCTGTAACGCCAACAGCTTCCATTCCTTTTTATACAATCCTTGCACACTTACAAATCTCATCAAAATTCTTTGGCAGGTGTGTGTTGGGGTCAATGAGTTCTCCCCTAATAGACACATTATTGTCGGAAAATAGGTCCTGTAGCTTATGTTATTTGTTTATGGAAACCAACGTTAAATAAAGTTTCTTGTATCTTCTATGTATGTCAATAGACAATCAGTATTTCAGAGCAGAGTTTCATCTTGTCTTTTTAAGTTTGGGCTTTACTTCCAATCAACAATTATCAGTCATACCAGAAAAGTAAATGAGTATACCCGGCAAAATTTTTAAGCATATTCTACAGACCAACCAATAGCACTGTGAGGAAGAGTCAAAGAGCGATTACATGACTTTCAGAACACAACAAACGTAAAGCAACCAGTTCTCTCTTCCCAGCGAGATGATTACAATACTAGAAAGAACACAGAGTACTGCTAAAGAAAACAAAACAAGGACCTAACACAAACCCCTACAAAGAATGGGAGCAGCAACAATGAATAAACAACAGCAGAACCAAATTTAACAAGGAATCAGCACTGAGCTGCATGTTTGATTCGAACCTGTAACCTCTTGGTCACAAAAAATAGTAAGTGAGTATGGTCAGGAAGTACCACAATCACAAACTGCAGACAAACCCATGTCACCGCGAGGATAAGCCACACAACAACAAGTCAGGCATTCTAACTACCGAGAGCTAAGGTGCTCTCTTTTGGGATGATGTAAGTTGATAAAGCTGTTAAAAAAATAACCCAGTTTGAAAGAAAACAGGTGCAACTCAAAACCCTGATGAACCAGGGCGGAGACTAGCCTGCGCATCCACCCAATTGGATCCAGACCATTTTTTTCTCTCTATAAAGTAATAAGTTCATTTCGAAACACGTGAGCATTCATTACTATTCTAGCCGGCATCCTGAATTGAGTCTTACCCTATGGAAAGACCCAGAACTGGGTTTCACGCTGCAAGGCCATTTTGACATTGAACAACTTGACGTCAGGAAAATATCTGGAACAAAGTGTGACACAGATGGAACATCTTCACAAGCCAAGGGTACTAAGTCTACTTCGTTCAATACGTGTATGGAACAAACTGGACTTATTTGGTATTAGATTTCTCTTTAGTGATCCTAGATATTTTCTCCCCACCCCGCCTCCATTTTTTATTATTGGCGGGGCATATCAGAGTATAGTAGCATTGCTGTCTATATATTCATCTGTCAGTACACATCTCTTAAATGTTTTCTCTTTTAACTCTTTGCCTACTTGTGTCGTCTGCGGATAACCTTTGCAAACAGTTTTGACCCAGATCAGGTCCGACAGAACGTTGTGCCTGATCTGGATTCTAGCTCTTTGACATTCGAAAGAATTTTTCAAAAAAGTTGATTTTTTAAGAAAAACAGCAGACAACTAAAATCATAAAAATCCTCTGCATGCAAATAATTAAGGGGGTGCCCTAGATTTTCAAGGCCAGTGCCTTGTGAGCTACAGCGACTAACTTATGTAGCGCGAGACCACCATTAATTTTACTATATAGTTTAATCATTCCTTACAACACCTCCTTTTATACATGATGAACCTGGCTTTCTTCTGAAGCTTTTCCCCAACTAAACATAGCCTGGAAGTCACTCTACTGTGTGTTTAGATAGGGCAATTTTGGCTCTTTATTTAACTACAAAAGTTTAGACAAACCCTCCGTTGACTGGGATGTTCTGTAGGGTCACTTCTGCAATAATTTACCCTGGTGTGCAGAGGCCTCAATCCATCGAAAATGACCAGCTACCAGGACAGAAGCAGCATTTTCTGAAAACTAATTTATTGGTTAGTTCAGACATACCCAATAAGAAGGATGTTTACATGAACTGGCAGACTTACAGCTCAGTGAAAAGAGGGCTATATGCTTGAAATAACATCCTGGTTGTACATCCAATCAATGGACATAATTATGGCCTGATTCAATATCTCGAAACTCTAGATGCGGCTAGTACTCATGTTATATAAAGCTATTCAGTCACATGAAATAATTTCTATGGTCATTCTCCTCCCTTCCGTTGAATCATTCATGTAGAGTTGTTGTCCGTTAGAAGCAAAATTATGTACACAAAGTAATGGTTAACTGCTTGTTCAAGCTTGCCCAGGAAAAAGTGTGGTTAGGTGAGCTGACCATCCGTCATGATCATAGCTGTTGACTTGGGACGTAAAGCAACAAAACAAACAAAAGACACCTCATGATTGTGACTGGTCTACCTTAGACATAGGTAAAGCTGAAAATGAGGTGGGGTTTTATTGAAAAGTAACTGTACCATTAAATGAGTATGACTACTGTTTCCTGGTATTTATTTAACATCTAGAATGATGGAGATCTGAAACATATATTACACTTATTGAGTACCTTAGAATGCATTTATTATATATGGATAAGGATATCGCTTTATCCCCTCCTGAGGCATTAATAGGTATATACTTGAAAGTTTTCTAATTAATCACTGGTTAGAATTTCTCAAAGGAACTTTGTAAACAAAACAATGTTACGCTGGTAAATTGTCATTGATCTGGTATCTTGTCCAGGAATATATAAAAAAGAAGACAAAAACATACCTTATATTTCTAAATCGAAAATTACTAAATTCAATAGTGACTTGGCCATTATACAGGCCCATTAAAAAGTTATTTCACTACGCAATGTTTCAAAAGTTTTTTCACATTTCTATTATACATTAATGATCTATGTTTTACCATACATGTAATTTAATTCTCATGCCATTCTGTTTCTATAAATCATATCAACGTATAATCAGACAGCAGTTGTATATAAATATCAAATACATTTCAATGAAAACCACGACAACCTTTCTTTTAAATACATTCCAATGAAAATACAACAATATTGTATGCCTACATCATACAGTCAGTATTTCGTTGCATCTCCATTTGCTTCAATAAGATCTGCAATTCTCATTGGCATTGAATTGTAAAACTATTCTAGGACGTTCAGTGCTACACTATACCACGCTTCTCATACTCGCTTCCACATCTTTACTATTTTACATGGCATTTGGTTACCAATCTCTTTCTTCATTATATTCCAAACATTTTCTATGGGATTCATGTCCAGCACATTCCCTGGTCATTCCAGAATGGCTATTCCTTTACAGTCTAGGAATATTCTACTACTTTTAGAGTTATGGCATGGCGCGAGATCATACATAAAAAAATATATCCCTTCTGTAGGAACACAACGCATTCACACGTCATTTCAATATCATGAATAATATCACTCTGGTATTTTGCACTATCCATGTTACCATTCTCATTTCTCTGAAGACACAGGCCTCTGTTGCTTATGGGTCCCAAAACTTGCATACTTGCTGGCAATTTTACAGTAGACTGAAAAAAAACTAAGCATGATATTTCACATTCTGATAGCGCCATTCACGAAAATGGCGTCGATTGTAATGACTGTGAAATACAGACCAATGTGAATTTGTTGTGTTCCCACAGAAGCGATATATCTTTATGCATGGTCTTGTGCCATACCATAACTCTGAAAGAACTAGAACATGCCTAGAATAACGAAATACCCGTTCTGAAATTGCCAAAGAATTCGCCAGAAACGAACTTAATTGAGAGCGTTTGGAATATAATGAAAAAAGATATTGGTAACCAACTGCCGTGTTTAAAGAAGAGATATGGAAGCGAGTATGTGAAGCGTGGTATAGTGTAGCACCAAACGTCATGGGAGAACTTAGCAATTCAATGCCAAGGACAATTGCATATCTTATTAAGCAAATGGAGATTCAACGAATACTGACCTTATTTATGATGTAGGCGTACAGGTATGTATTTGTGTTTTCAATGGAATGTATTTAAGTATGTTATTGTGTTTTCATTGGAATGCATTTAATATTCATATCCACATGTTGTCTGATTATACGTTGATATGATTTATAGAAACAAAATGGCATGAGAATTTTATTACATGTATGGAAAAACACAGACCATTAATTTATTTTTTTAAAAAATGTGAAAAAACTTTTGAAATATTGCGTAGTGAAATAACTTTTATAATGGACCTGTAGAGGTAGACTGCTCTCCAGCCTGGAGAGTCTGGAGAGTATTGAATAATTCTGCCCCAATTATGCACATTATGAACTAGATTGTAGGGTGGCTTGGCCTTCATATGGTTAGACTGCCCTCCAGCCAGGGAATTATTCTGCCCCATTGAATGCAGATGTAAAGCCAGATGTTCATTGTGCACTAAAAACAAGATTATTTCAACAATTGTTTTTAAAGTTTCTGAAACTCTTATGATATGTGCAAAATAATTCATTTTTTTTTTAAATTACTGTTCTCATATACTTAACTACTAAAGGAACCTGGCACATACTGTGTGCCATTTTTGTAGTAAATTAATACAATGCCCACTTGTCTTGAACTAAGGTAGACGAAGATGCACTGAATTTTTTTGAATAGATGAACGAATTTCATACGTCAGCGATCAAAACGTCACGTAACGTATAAAATCAAAGTTTGCAAGAACAAAGGAATCACGCAAAATTCACGATAACCCGCTTAAATGTGCGTCTTTGTTATTTTATTGACGTATTGTTTGCATTCAAATAAAGTATACGTGCATTGTTCAACCGAAAAGCCTCTTTTCATTTTGTTAACGTCAGTTTTACGTTATCAGCGTATTACTGATTTGATTCTTTACGTCCCATCAACAATCTTTCAGTTAAACAGGGACGGGTCTTCGTGGGTTGAACCAGTACTAAGCTAGGATAAATGAGTCTTGCTCAAGGACCACAATGCAGTGACGCTGGTGAGGCTCGAACCCGCGGCCTCTCGGTCTCGAGTCAAGCACTCTACCACTGAGCCACTGCGCTCCCTATCAGCGTATTATGAGCTTTCACAAAGCACTGTCCCTTTATCAACTCTGTTTACTTTGTATGATGTTTTGAATGCATTCTTACAATGTTTCAGTCCCTTTGGACTCCGTAGCTACCCCCTCCGTTCATCTATTGACGTCAAGCGTTATAATTTCAAGCTGATGCTGTGTATCCTGCAAAGCCTGAAATTCATACACGATTAAAGTAATGTGCAGCCAATTGGCACTATAGCAAAGTAGACAGCACACCATACTGACTTAGCTATTACGGTTATTATCTCTAATTTACGTTGTTTCTTTGTTGACGTTAAATTGGGTTCATTCCACTATATTATCCTTTAACGCGACGCAAAACATAAGTTCTGATTCTTGAAAATATATTCTCCAACAGTGATTGGTCGACTCAAGACATTTCAGTTTCTAGAAATTGCTTAAACAAAGAAAATAACCCACTATCTTTTGGGCAACATACGTCTATAGCACAACGAAAAAACCATATTATACGTCACAGAGCTCGAAATTGCAGCATTTTAAAATGCTCTTTGTCTGCTCGAAGCAATATATGTATTTTCTTTCGAGGTATGGACCTTGCAAACATGAAAATATTTTTTTAAATGTATTTAGACATACACTTCCGAGACAAAATTGACAAAAAAAGGTATTTTTGACGTTGTGACGTAATGTTTGCATTTGACAAATATATTTTATTTTCTCCGAAAAATAATCAAATTCTTAAGATTCAAAACATTTGACCTCTGAGATATACAATTTCAAGTCTATTTATGTCTCACTTGTGTCAGGTTTCCATATAGATCTATTTTTTGCTGTCAGGTAACAGTGAAAAAAGTGATGTCTACCTGTCCTGGGCGAAATTTAGTTCAATCTATTTCTAGCCTCTGGCAGCATTGACAAATCTTGAAGTTCATCACTGCCAGAAATCCCAGCCAGCATCCAATCTCGGTCCACGATCGGCCCGCGAGCGAAACGGCTGGATGGGTGGGTGTGTTGATGGGTGATTGAGTGAGTGAGTGTGTGTGAGCGAGTGAGTAAGTACATGTAAGTAGTGGAAGGGTAGGTAGGCAGGTAGGCAGGTAGGTAGGTAGGTAGGTAGGTAGGTAGGTAAACTTGTAAGTAAGTTAGTAAGTAAGTTAAGCAGTAAGACAGTCGGTGGGTAGAGAGGCAATTTCGAAATCGCTTCTGTCCGAATAAGCTCTAGGCCGAAATAAAAACCACGAAGAAACCAGTCGTAAACCGGAAGTAGTTTACTGCTTTACAGATTATTTTTTTTTGCAGCTATTTTCTTTTTTTATTTGTAACAGTACTATGGCGCAGTTGAATATGCCTTTATGATGTCCACTTTAGGTACTGCTCAGACGCTGGTCGGATCATCTAACCCACTAAATCAAAGATTTTATTGAAATTTATTGACTTGCTCTGTACTGAAACTCCGGAACTGGACACCAACTGTGAAATAGTCAGATAGTTTGGTGTAAGATGAACATTATTGGATGCAGGACTTTGTACCTTGGTTCTTTTTATCGCCCCCCCCCCCCCCCCCCCCCCCCCCCGACAAGATTGATAATGATTACCTTGAGGAGTTTAATTCATCCTTATCTCGGATTATGTCTAACAAAAATGCACATGTTCTGATTGGAGGAGATTTCAATTGCGGTGATATAGAGTGGAGTCACATGAAAGTACCTCAAGGGGTGCAAAAAAGACAGTCTCAGCAACAACTTTTGGACATTATAGGGGAGCACTGTCTTACTCAAGTCGTAGATATACCAACGCGCAATGATAAAACTCTTGACCTGCTATTTACGAATTTCCCATCTCCTGTGAATAGAGTCAAGGGGATGCCCCCGATCGGCAAAGCTGATCACGACATTGTGTACGTAGAATATGACATTAAGGCTAAAAGGTTAAAACAGGCATCAAGAAAGATCTTTCTCTATAAACGTGCAGATATGGTCGGACTTAAAGACCACATGACCCAATTTAAGGACGCGTACCTTTCTGAAGACCACAGTCACATGTCAGTTAATGACATGTGGGTCAAATTCAAAACAGGCTTTGTAGAGGCTGTTGAAAGGTTTATCCCATCAAAAATGACCAAAACAAAATACTCTGTGCCATGGATCGATTTAACGATCAAACGGCTTGTAAAGAAAAGAAATAAGCTTTACCTTCGTGCTCGTAAATCCAAGGACCCTGATGTCAAGATTCATTATAAGCGGTTCAGAGCACATGTACAGAAGGTATTGAGAGATGCCTATTGGAAATACGTTTCCAATATATTTACGTTTGAGAACGACAGCTCAGATCCCGATACTCCTAAGCCTGAAAAGATAAAAAAGTTTTGGTCATTTGTCAAATCTCTTAAAAAAGACGCGTGTGGGATCGCATCACTCAGAGAAAACGGAATTCTTAAGACAGATACAAAGGAAAAAGCCAATATATGTAACCGGCAGTTTCAATCAGCCTTCACACGTGAAGGCGACTCTGACCCGCCCTCTAAAGGGGCTAGTCCGTTCTCCCCCATGGGGGACATAACAGTTGACCCGAAAGGGGTCGCCAAACTGTTGGACGGACTAAATGTACATAAAGCACCTGGCCCGGATGGACTGAATGCCAGAGTGCTTAAAGAGTGTAGCAATGAGATCTCTCCAATACTGGCACTTATCTTTAATGAGTCCTTAGCTCGGGGCGAAGTACCAGATGAGTGGCGACAAGCTAATGTTTCCCCGGTCTTTAAAAAAGGTGAAAAATATGACGCTGCTAATTACAGACCGGTGTCGCTCACATGCATCTGCTGCAAAACCCTAGAGCATATATTAGTCAGTAACATCAACAAGCACTTAGCCTTAGATAGCATACTTGCTGACTGTCAGCATGGTTTCCGAAGTCAGAGGTCCTGCGAGACCCAGTTGGTCCAGTTTGTGCACGATATCATCAGCAACCTGGATGGCGCTGTGAATCGTGGACACAAGCAGACAGATTTGATCATAATGGATTTCGCAAAGGCCTTTGATAAGGTACCACACAGGAGGCTATTACACAAATTGGACTATTATGGGATAAGAGGGTCCACCCACAAGTGGATCAACTCATGGCTCTCTGGGCGCACTCAAAAAGTAGTATTAGATGGTCAAGCCTCAGATCCAGTCCCAGTGTTATCCGGTGTACCCCAAGGATCAGTTTTAGGGCCAATCCTGTTCCTTATTTTTATAAACGACCTGCCGGATAACATCAGGTCTTCTGTTCGCCTGTTCGCGGACGACTGTGTCCTGTATAGAAACATTCATTCGATTCAAGACTGTTTTATACTGCAGGAAGACCTCACTAGCTTAGGACAATGGGAAGCCGATTGGCAAATGAAGTTCAATGTAGCCAAATGTCACTCTATGAGAGTGACTCGGCATCAGCATCACAAACAGATTCTCTTTGATTACTCCCTTCACAACCAAACTTTGGAAAACGTTCAGTCAGCAAAATACCTTGGCATAACCATCTCTGATAATATGGATTGGGGTCAACACATTTCAGAAATTTCTTCCAAAGCAACTAAGACACTTGGTTTCCTTCGCAGGAATTTGGCTTTTGCACCTCGGAGTACAAAGGAAGTTGCATACAAAACTTTGGTTCGGCCTAAACTAGAGTATGCAGCACCCATTTGGAGCCCTTACTCAAAACTTCAGATTAATCAGATAGAGAAAGTTCAGAGGACAGCAGCCCGTTGGACCTGCAGGAGATGGCGTAACACAAGTAGTGTCGGCGAGATGCTTGATGAGCTTGAGTGGCCATCTCTTGAGGCCCGTAGGGATCAGTCCTCCCTGCTTCTCTTTCATAAGATACATTCTGGTGCTGTGTCTATAGAAAAAGACAAGTACCTGACCCCTGCTCGCAGTTTGAAATCTACCAGGTCATCACACAGTGCCCAATATTGTAGATACCAGACATACAGTGATGCCCTGAAGAACTCTTTTTTCCCCCGGACTATACCACAGTGGAATAGTCTTTCTCCTTCGGCGGTCAATTCCCAGACTGCTGAGGAGTTTAGGGCACTCCTCATTTAGTTAAAAACACAGCCGAAAGATTTTTTTGTTTTTTTGTTTTGTTTTTGTTTTTTTGTTTTGTTTTTGTTTTTTCTTCAAAATTCCAAAATTGCACTCCCTGGCGTAATGATCAAAATTTGATCGTGCCAGTACTAATAGAAAGAAAGAAAGAAAGAAAAAATCTTCAAATGACATTAGTTTTCGCGGATTTCCCTGTCATTTTTTTTTCAGGCCATGTCTGTATCTCGTAGATATCAGTGGCGGATCCAGGACCACTTATGCTGGGGGTGCTTGATAGATGGACACCGACAGTCAATATTTTACAGACACAAATAGCGCATAGAACTGTGTCCCATAGAAGCAAGATATATAGATCTACCACTCCCCTGAGTATTTGGCTTTCTGGTTACGGAGATTTTTTTACTTCAATTTATTTTGTTTAAAAAAGCAAATGTCCCCGGCGGGTGATCAATTTGAACCCCAGGTGCGTGGTTGGGTTAACGTATAGAAAACACTAAACACTAATCTTTGCTACATATTAAAAAAGTATAAGCTGTGGACAGAAGATTTTTTTTTAAGTTTTTTCCCCATTATGATTCCTAATGATCGTCAGTATTTGGTAAATTTTGACCGAAGATGCATGGTTGGCAGAATTTATGGGACTATTAGCTGTGGGTCTGATGGTTTTAGGGATTTTTTTAGCTAATGACTCCATGGCTAGTATAGACACCAGGAGCATGGATGGCAGGATTAATGTAGGTGACCACAAGATATACATCTATAAGCTGTGGGTCTCTCCGTTTCAGAGAAAAAGATTTTTATTTTTTTCCCATTATAAGTCTAAACATATACCAGTCAGCCCAAAAACCACATGCAACCTTTCCCCTTCCATACCTGAAGATGCTTTATATGTAATTTGACTAAAATTAGTCCGCTTGAAAACATGAACGGAAGATGCCATGACGAACATTGGACCATTGGTACACTAAAACTTCACATGAGTTTTCGTGGTCATGTGAGCTAACAAATATTGTTACTCAACTGGGTCCGCATTTAGATTATTTCCCAGTTGATTGGAGGGGAAGGTAGTGAAATAATTCCTAACTGCTCCCATCTAAAAGATACAAAAGGGCCTGGTGTGGAGCTTTGCCAGTGACTGACAACTGTCCTTCTTTCAATAAGAAGGAATGGGAATGACTGTAGAAAATAGTTCATGACCAATTTCAACATTAGAATGGAGCTGGACGGGAAGAGCGAACTCGTGACAGCCTGATCGCTAGTCAGACCCACATCCCACAGAGTTGACACACACATGCACGCACGCACGATATGCAAGACTGGCATCGCTGATAGGATAATGTCAAAATCTTATGTGCTAGTTTATATTTAAAGCGTCTTATCGCACGCAATGTTGCCCAGAGAAGGCTGAAACTTTGATGACCCGAATCAGAGTGCGCATTCGTGTTTGTCAGCAAAAAATAAAGACTCTAGCAAGACTGCGAACAGGTCATGGAAAGAGCACCACGGAAAATGTGTGCGGCGATCTTTAAAAAGAAAAATGTTGTTGGAAAGCGTCAAAAAGTGCTTATGACTAATTATACCCTTCGATTTTAAAACTTTATCCTTTGAACATTTCACTTTATGGGAAACCTGATTTTGCTGCAGTGTCACGCGCAGACTTGCATTGCAGATAAGATAAGTATCAAAATCTCGTGTGCTAGGTCAATTTGTTTTGTTTTGTTTGTTTTTTGTTTTTAAAAAAACCCCGTCTTATCCCATGCAATGTTGCCCAGCGAAGGCTCTCGCTTGGATGACCAAAATCAGAACACGCATCCGCGTATGTCAGCGCATCATGAAGACCCCAGCAAGACTGCTAATAGGTCTTGGAAAGAGCAGTAAGGCAAATGTCTGCGGCAATTTTTAAAAAGACAAATGCGGTTGGGGAAAATGCTATTTCTACGGTCTGATTTTAAAACGAAATCCTTTGAAAATTCATATTATGGGAGATAGCTGCGGGAAAACTTGATTTTGCTGCTAGCGAACAACAAAGGCGTAGATCAGACTGTGATGATGTCAAAACCAGTGTATTTGTCTGTTGAAATTGTAACAGATAACCCTACCTCAGGCAAAATTTCTATACCACAGCTAGTCTCTGTAGCTGAGCAAAATGGATTGTCCCTTACCTGGCCGCAACCCCAGTATTTATGTCAACATGCTTGTGTATCAACTCTGTTATCTGCAGACCTTTAATTATATTAACTTCTATTAAAAAATACCTTTCTTGTCTCGGACCGGGTCCGTCATAATTTCAAGCAGTTTGAAACCTTATAAAATTTCGGGCCTGATCTGAGTCCAGACTGTTCAGTGGTGTTACCACTAGTGGTGATTCATGATCAAAGAGACCGACAATTTCAAAACAGACCACGGGTATTCTATCAGGTCGCGCGGGTCGTGTCAGTGGCCATGACGCGTGAAAATATACATTACATATGAAAAATTGTCAAACTCCAAATACATAACCGCCCTTTCAGCGGTTTGCAGGAATTGAACGCATAATTTGAGGAAAGCATTTCGCCAGATATCAAGACTTGTTTACAAATTTATACACAATGTATCAGTTGTTTGGAACAGGTAATTGTTTAGAAATTCTCTTTTCACACTGACTTGAAGATAAGGCTATCCAAATTTAGAGGTAACTCAGGTTGCCTAGTTACGAAGTCGGTTAGCTGATTTGCTCTCCACTGATTGGTAAAACTTAATTTTATGATTAGGTGTGACAATTAACAGCCGTTTAAATCTCTAGGTGCTGACTTTAAAACCGGCCTTACAGAACATGCTAAAAGGTGCCTACCGTACATTGAGAAGAAAAAAGGTAGGTTAAGATATTTTTACCATGGACTCAGCTGGGGGTGCTGAAGCACCCAAAGCACCCCCCCTAAATCCGCCACTGGATATCCACCGATGTTTTGTCGATGCACCACCTCTTATGAGACGTAAAAGGGTATATGAGTATGGTTTAAAAGTTTATGTACTTTATGTTCATAATATACACAGCTAAAAGCCTGGCGTCTTGTTAAAAGAATGATGTAGACATAGAAGATTCATTTTACGTCGAATATACATATAACAAGTAACATAAGCCCTGTAGGGCTTTTACTTCGACAATGTCGATGTGAAGTAATTCCAAGGGGAAAATATTCTGGGTCCGCCAGGATTCGAACCCAGAACCCCTGTGTTACAGTCGACCACTCTAGCCATGTCGCTAAAGAGTTAACCCAACAGCGAGGCTGTTAGGAATGGCACTGTCACTACAGATGGTTAAATTTCCAACTTCAGGCTCCCTACGCTGAGTACAGATCTACTAAACCTTGTGACAGACATAATGTTTGTGACGGACATAATGTCTGTGAAGGTATTGTCACAGGTTTATTTGGTAGTGTCTCAGCAATGTCATATTGCGATGGGCAACTGTTGAGGGTTTTGTTGATACTGTTGTGAATGCTCTTACCTTCTTTGGCCTTGGGCTTAGTGGTATACACATCTGCACCGCTTGAGTAGTAGGTTGGAAGACACCAATCTTCAGATATTGGTGTATGTTGCACCATGTGGCTTCACACACAGGTGGTTGTCATTGATGACTGGTTAGAGATACAGGTACCGCTCGAATGTATTTGGTAATGGTAATCAGGCATGTACCCGAGACATTTATAGGATACACACTCTAAAGGTGGTCATGGGGTACTCCCTATATATGGGGCCAGGGATGAAGCCCTGTGGCTGAAAATGGTTTTAGAGCAATTCATGAACAGGTCTAAAATTTAGCAAATACATCTGAACTCCTGCTCACTGATATGATACATCTGAAACCCTGCTCACTGATATATCTGAACCCCTGCTCACTGATCATCTGCACTCATGCTCACTGGCATGAAACATCTGAACCCCTGCACACTGATCATCTAGACCCCCCGCTAACTGATATGCAATATCTGAACTCCTGCTCACTGATAATCTGAACCGCTGCTCACTGATATGATACATCTGAACCTCTGCCTACTGATATGAAACACCTGAACCCCTGCCCACTGATTATGATATGATATACAGGGATGAGAAAGTTCTGAATTGATCAGGATTTCCTGTTTGAGCACTGGCATATGATGTGTATAATTTCAATGTAAATTTGGTTGAAATTTAGTTTTAACATTGTTGAATTGATTTTACCATAGATTAAGCATAAACTGAGTGCTTTCTATTGGTATTATGTTAATTTAAGCTTTCAATAAGTGCTCTAAAAATCTGTTTGGCTTCATTCAGGATCCAACAGACTGATTTTCTGGATTGAAAATGTCTGACTGTTCTCATCCCTGAATATATCTGAACACCTTCTCACTGATATATATGACACATCTCAACCCCTGCTCACTGATATAATATATCCAAACCCCTGTTCACTGACACAAAACATCTGAACCCCTACTCACTGATATGATTCATTTGAACCCCTGCTCACTGGTATAAAACATTCGAACCCCTGCTCACTGATATGATATATCTGAGCCCCTGCTCACTGATAATCTGAGCCCCTGCTCACTGATATGGTACATCTGAACCCCTGCTCACTGATATGGTACATCTGAACCCCCTGCTCACTGAAATGATTTATCTGAAACCCTGCTCACTGATATGATACATCTGAACCCCCTGGTCACTGATATGATACATCTGAACCCCTGCTCACTGATATGATACATCTGAAACCCCTGCTCACTGAAATGATACATCTGAAACCCCTGGTCACTGATATGATACATCTGAACCCCTGCTCACTGATATGATACATCTGAAACCCCTGCTCACTGATATGATACATCTGAACCCCCTGGTCACTGATATGATACATCTGAACCCCTGCTCACTGATATGATACATCTGAAACCCTGCTCACTGATATGATACATCTGAACCCCCTGGTCACTGATATGATACATCTGAACCCCTGCTCACTGATATGATACATCTGAAACCCCTGCTCACTGATATGATACATCTGAAACCCTGCTCACTGATATGATACATCTGAAACCCCTGCTCACTGATATGGTATATATGAACCCCTGCTCACTGATATGATACATCTGAACCCCTGCTCACTGATATGAAATATCTGAAACCCTGCTCACTGATCATCTTAACCCCTGCTCACTGACATGATACATATGAACCCCTGCTCACCGATGCGATTTATCTGAACCCCTGTTCACTGATATGATATGTCTCAACCCCTGCTCACTGATATGAAACATCCGAACCCCTGCTTACTGATGATACATCTGAACCCCTGCTCACTGATATGATACATCTGAACCCCCTGCTCACTGAAATGATACATCTGAACCCCTGCTCACTGATATGATACATCTGAACCCCCTGCTCACTGAAATGATACATCTGAACCCCTGCTCACTGATATGGTACATTTGAACACCTGCTCACTGATATGATACATCTGAACCCCTGCTCACTGATATGATACATCTTAACCCCTGCTCACTGATATGATAAATCTGAACCCCTGCTCACTGATATGATACATCTTAACCCTTGCTCACTGATATGGTACATTTGAACCCCTGCTCACTGATATGATACATCTGAACCCCTGCTCACTGATATGGTACATCTGAACCCCTACTCAATGATATGATTCATTTGAACCCCTGCTCACTGGTATAAACCATTTAAACCCCTGCTCAATGATAAGATATATCTGAACTCCTGCTCACTGATATGAAACATCTGAACCCCTGCTTACTGATATGATACATCTGAACCCCCTGCTCACTGATATGGTATATCTGAACCCCTGCTCACTGATATAATACATCTGAACCCCTGCTCACTGATATGAAATATCTGAAACCCTGCTCACTGATCATCTTAACCCCTGCTCACTGACATGATACATATGAACCCCTGCTCACAGATGCGATTTATCTGAACCCCTGTTCATTGATATGAAACATCCGAACCCCTGCTTACTGATGATACATCTGAACCCCTGCTCACTGATATGATACATCTGAACCCCTGTTCACTGATATGAAACATCCGAACCCCTGCTTACTTATGATACATCTGAACCCCTGCTCACTGATATGATACATCTGAACCCCTGCTCACTGAAATGATACATCTGAACCCCTGCTCACTGATATGATACATCTGAACCCCCTGCTCACTGAAATGATACATCTGAACCCCTGCTCACTGATATGGTACATCTGAACCCCTGCTCACTGATATGAAACATCTGAACCCCTGCTTACTGATATGATATATCTGAAACCCTGCTCACTGATATGATACATCTGAACCCCTGCTCACTGATATGAAACATCTGAACCCCTGCTTACTGATATGATACATCTGAACCCCCTTCTCACTGATATGATACATCTGAAACCCTGCTCACTGATATGATACATCTGAAACCCTGCTTACTGATATGATACATCTGAAACCCTGCTCACTGATATGATACATCTGAACCCCCTGGTCACTGATATGATACATCTGAACCCCTGCTCACTGATATGATACATCTGAAACCCCTGCTCACTGATATGGTATATCTGAACCCCTGCTTACTGATATGATACATCTGAACCCCTGCTCACTGATATGATACATCTGAACCCCTGCTCACTGATATGATACATCTGAAACCCTGCTCACTGATATGAAACATCTGAACCCCTGCTTACTGATATGATACATCTGAAACCCTGCTCACTGATATGATACATCTGAACCCCCTGGTCACTGATATGATACATCTGAACCCCTGCTCACTGATATGATACATCTGAAACCCCTGCTCACTGATATGGTATATCTGAACCCCTGCTTACTGATATGATACATCTGAACCCCTGCTCACTGATATGATACATCTGAACCCCTGCTCACTGAAATGATACATCTGAACCCCTGCTCACTGATATGATACATCTGAACCCCCTGCTCACTGAAATGATACATCTGAACCCCTGCTCACTGATATGGTACATTTGAACACCTGCTCACTGATATGATACATCTGAAACCCTGCTTACTGATATGATACATCTGAAACCCTGCTCACTGATATGATACATCTGAACCCCCTGGTCACTGATATGATACATCTGAACCCCTGCTCACTGATATGATACATCTGAAACCCCTGCTCACTGATATGGTATATCTGAACCCCTGCTTACTGATATGATACATCTGAACCCCTGCTCACTGATATGATACATCTGAACCCCTGCTCACTGAAATGATACATCTGAACCCCTGCTCACTGATATGATACATCTGAACCCCCTGCTCACTGAAATGATACATCTGAACCCCTGCTCACTGATATGGTACATTTGAACACCTGCTCACTGATATGATACATCTGAAACCCTGCTCACTGATATGATACATCTAAAACCCCTGCTCACTGATATGGTATATCTGAACCCCTGCTCACTGATATGATACATCTGAACCCCTGCTCACTGATATGAAATATCTGAAACCCTGCTCACTGATCATCTTAACCCCTGCTCACTGACATGATACATATGAACCCCTGCTCACCGATGCGATTTATCTGAACCCCTGTTCACTGATATGATATGTCTCAACCCCTGCTCACTGATATGAAACATCCGAACCCCTGCTTACTGATGATACATCTGAACCCCTGCTCACTGATATGATACATCTGAACCCCTGCTCACTGAAATGATACATCTGAACCCCTGCTCACTGATATGATACATCTGAACCCCCTGCTCACTGAAATGATACATCTGAAACCCTGCTCACTGATATGGTACATTTGAACACCTGCTCACTGATATGATACATCTGAACCCCTGCTCACTGATATGATACATCCTAACCCCTGCTCACTGATATGATTAATCTGAAACCCTGCTCACTGATATGAAACATCCGAACCCCATGCTCACTGATATGATACATCTGAACCCCTGCTTACTGATGATACATCTGAACCCCTGCTCACTGATATGATACATCTGAACCCCCTGCTCACTGAAATGATACATCTGAACCCCTGCTCACTGATATGATACATCTGAACCCCCTGCTCACTGAAATGATACATCTGAACCCCTGCTCACTGATATGGTACATTTGAACACCTGCTCACTGATATGATACATCTGAACCCCTCTTTACTGATATGATACATCTGAACCCCTGCTCACTGTAATGGTACATCTGAACCCCTGCTCACTGATATGATACATCTTAACCCCTGCTCACTGATATGATACACCTGAACCCCCTGCTCCCTTAAATGATACATCTGAACCCATGCTCACTGAAATGGTACATTTGAACCCCTGCTCACTGATATGATACATCTGAACCCCTGCTCACTGATATGATACATCTTAACCCCTGCTCACTGATATGATACACCTGAACCCCCTGCTCCCTTAAATGATACATCTGAACCCATGCTCACTGAAATGGTACATTTGAACCCCTGCTCACTGATATGATACATCTTAACCCCTGCTCACTGATATGATACATCTTAACCCCTGCTCACTGATATGTTACATCTGAACCCCTGCTCACTGATATGATACATCTGAACCCCCTGCTCACTGAAATGATACATCTTAACCCCATGGTCACGGAGGTGCACGCGCTGGAATTCGGACGTCTTTTTAAGAGCCGGAGAAATCGCTAAAGCATTTTAAATTATTTCTCGATAACTACTCGATAAAAAGTCTTGAAATTTGCTACAAAGAACATTTTGATGTGTTTTATCTATTGATAAAAAGCTTTTGCTAAAATAAATAGGATAACTTCAATTTTTCGATGACAGAAATTTGACAGCTCAACGGACAATTTTCGTGCGTACTGTCAACAGTACTGTGATATTTTGATTGAAACAGACTATAGATTGAACGGAAGTGACTTTAGATTGTTGTGTGTCCTTGACATGAAGCAGGAAAGTAGAATCAAATTTGAAGTTAGCAGTTTTTTCGTCTAGAGAAGGTAAATTCTTTCCTTATACACTTGTTTATTGTGGTTAGCAACCGTTGACAAGGCATATTAACAACAATAACATTCAACTTTTTAATTGAATTAGCAGCTTGTTGGCACAGTTGAAACAAAAAATGCATTATCACAAATAAAATGCCTCAAATAAAACGCAGCAAACGAATTCAAAATAAAAGGAAAAGAAGATCTATTGAAAACAAAAGTAAACAATCTCCACCAGAGGTCAGTCCTTCAAATTCATGTTCAAAAGTCAACGGATCAACAACAATAAACACCAACGAAGAATCACAACAAACCTGTTTTGCTTGCTCCCAAATATTTGCTCCCATTAGAAGGTACAAAAAGACAGAGTGGATTCAATGTGACCAGTGTGACAACTGGTGGCATGCTGAATGTGCTTGCATTTCTGTTGAGGACATTGACAAATTAAAACGACATTGTATTGGTTACACTTGTGCACTGTGTGTGTTGAAAGGATCTGCTTGGATCTTGAAAAATCATACTCTCGTTAATCCTTCAGTAAGTGAAAAAGAAAAGCAGGAAGTCAAACAAGTGCCTGTTGAGCAAGACTGTTATAAACAGAATCAAATCTATTCAAAGCAATCCCCATCACCAGATAAACAAACTGTTACAGAAAGACAGAAGTGTGTTGTTGTTGTAGACAATATCAGCTCTCCGAAAAAATTTAGATCTTCAACAGAAATTCGCAAAGAAACCAACAAATTTCCTGACCTTAAACCGAAATTATCGTTTAGTCTCCCCAAAGGAGGTGTAGCTCTTGAATTTGAAAATAAAGACCAAGCAGATCAAGTATTGAACAACTGGCCGAGTGACGCTTTTGGGAAAGACAGTCAGTGCCATAGCCCTTTAGGTAGAAAAAAGACAGTAGGCTTTTTGAAAAATATTCCCGTTCATATCAAACCTTCAGAAATACAGGATATATATAGTCACACTTGCACTGTGAAAAGCATAAGACGCCTAGTATTCCGTAACACACATAAGCCTATGCCCGTTGTGAGAATTGAATTCAAAACTGAAGAGGATTTTGAAAAAGCTAAATCAACTATTATACATTACAGCACCAATGGTAAGCCAGCATTTTTGGAAGCTGAACGTCCTTTCAAGCTTATACGTTGTTTTAACTGTCATAGGATTGGCCATATTGGGAGAGCCTGCTTGTACGAGTCAAGGTGTGGTAATTGCAGTGCCACAGACCATACAGACAACGATTGTGTTAAACAGAGTAAATGTCCGAATTGTAACGGAAATCATCACGCTTCTTCAAACCTATGCCCAACATACCAGCATACCCTACAACACCACAGAAACCAGTATCTATTTTAATCTGCCTCTATTTGTCAAAATGAAATTGTTGTCACTTAACTGTCAATCTTGGAATACAGCTAAAGATTCAATAAAATCTCTTGTATCAAACTACAACTTGGATTTAATTTGCCTCTCTGAAACATGGGAAAAAGAAAACAAACCATTGCAATTTGGATCATGGCCAGTTATATCAAAACCAAGGGGCAACAACAGTGGTCACGGTGGTGTAGCAATTCTATGTAAACCATCAGATGAATTTTTCATTGCTCGGCGAAGTGACCTTGAAAAACCTGAAGTTGAAGCAATTTTTGCAGAAATTATTCTGAAGGACAATCTGAAATTTTTATTGGCAGTGGCATACATTCCACCATCGGAAACTAAACAGCTGAAAGACTTCCTAGAGATAGTGAAAACAGTGGATTATAAGCATATTGTTATCACAGGGGACCTTAATGCTAAAAGTCAGGAATGGCAAAACAATTCTTTAAATGAAAGTGGCAAACTATTGGAATGCTTTTTACATAACTCACATTTTGTTTGTGTAAATGATGGTAAACCAACTAGACGCAACTCTAACAGTGTTATAGACTTATTTCTCACTAGCCCAGAGTTAGTTCCAAAAATATCTTTATGTGAGACCTTGACTTATGAAAATATTCAGTCTGATCATTTAGCAGTTCTAATGGAAATTGCCAAAATCTCAGGACCAAATTCAAGTGGAGCAGAAGAGAAATATATTATAGGAAAGACAGATTGGAAAGTATGGAATGAAATCACAGAAAAGCGTTTTAAGGAATGGAATGAAGCCGCAGATAGGAAAAAGTGGGAATCAATTGAAGAAATGTACTCTTCATTTAAAGAGGTTTTTGATGAATGTAGGGATGCTGCGGTACCTAAACGTACATTCAAGTACAATGATAGAAGGAGTCATCCTCCATGGTGGAACGATACCATGAGAGAAATTAAAAAGAAACTGAACAAGGCGAAGAGAGACTTCAAAAGGCGTTCCACCCAACAGAACTATGACAAACTTAATGAGGCAGAAAATGAGTATAAATTAGAGGAAGAAACACAAAAGGATTCTTGGACTGACTCGCTGTGTGATAAAATAAGTAAAAGCGACAACCCCAAAGAAATGTGGCAAAATCTGAAAACTTTAACTTCTTATCAAGATCTAGATGGAGGAAATGTCCTCCCTCTGCTGAATGAAGACAATCAACCAGTTTTTGACATGCAGGGTAAATGTGACATTCTCCAAGATACATTCTTCAGTGGTAAACATCTAGAAAATAACAACTTTGACAAAAACTTCAAATTAAATGTAGAGAATGAGCTAAAAGAGATCAGAAATGAAATTAATCCAGAGGAACTATTTGATAGTGTTGCTATTAATAGAGAAATCAGCTTAGAGGAAACTGAAGCATCACTAGAATATTTAAAACCAGGAAAAGCAGCCTGTCCAGACAAGGTTTTTACTGACCTCCTATTGAAAGCCAATGAAGAGTTAGTTACAGCAATACACAAACTTTTCTCTATGTCATTTAGAACAGGAAGTATCCCATTGGAATGGAAAAAGGCAGACGTCAAATTTTTACGTAAATCAGGAAAGAAAAACTATAACTCTGCTTCGGCATACCGACCCATAAGTCTGACAAGTTGTCTAGGGAAATGTCTTGAGAGAATAATAACTGTACGTCTCAATGGATTCATTGAACACAATAAGTTAATAGATTTAGAACAAGAAGGCTTTAGAAAATTTCATAGTACTACTCATGCCCTATTAAGATTTGTTCAAGATGTTTTCAACGGATTCAACAGGAAGCAATCTACCTTAGCAGCCTTCATAGACATGGAAAAAGCCTTCGACAGTGTGTGGAGAGATGGACTTCTTGTGAAAATGCATAAACTTGGAATCAGAGGAACTGTCTGGAGTTGGATTGCTAATTTTCTTTCCGATAGAATCGCAAGATGTTATTTGAAAGGTAGTCATGGAACAGAATTTTTTACTTTTGTCGGACTTCCTCAAGGTTCAGTTATCTCACCGATTCTCTTCATCATCTTTCTACAGGACATCCTCAAAGATATTTCATGCAGTAAAGTAAAATTTGCTGATGACGGAACGGTTTGGGCAACTGGAACAGATCCAACATACTTAGCCAACATCATCGAGGAAGCCCTTCATAAGCTCCTTCTGTGTACGCTGAAGTGGAGAATGAAAATCAGTCTAGAAAAAACAGAAATATGCCTTTTCTCCAGGAGCAATCTTGATGTTGAGGGTTCATCGCTCAAGGTACAGTTGAATGGTGAGGACATCCCATACAATTCAAATCCCAAAATCCTAGGTCTACATTTGGACGAGTCTTTAAATTTTCAGACCCATATCAAGAAAACAGAACAGAAAGCAAACAAAGTAATTGGAGTCTTAAGACAAATCAAACATGTTGAAAAGATCAATACAAGCAAACTTTTACAGCTCTACAAATCTTTAATCTGTCCAATTCTAGAATATGCCTGTGCTGTCTGGCAGATTGCTGATGCCAAACCTTTAGATGAGGTACAGAGGAAATCACTTTGTTTATGCTTGGATGCATATGGAACCAGTGGAAGAGAGGCACTTGAGGTTGAACTAGGTATTAAACCGCTTCATATTAGAAGACAGGAGTTGTCAATCAGAGAAGGTGCAAAGATAATAAGCAAAAGTGATGAAATTCTTATCAAAAAGTCTTGGCTCAACTGGAAAGATGAAATTGAGAGTGAGAAGTTCTTATCTCCATTTGGAAAGTTACAACTTCAGCTAGAGGATATGTCATCTGAAACAGGCATCACAACCTTCAACATCGAACCTGAGTTCTCATTTGAAGATTCACTTCAACCTTCAAAGAAACGGCCAGAATACTGGGATCGGTTAGGCTCGTCAAAGTCTAGAACTGAGGAACAGCAACATGAATCTCGTTCAATCATCCAAGGCCTGCTTGATAACTGCTCTCCCACCTCCATCATAGCATTTACAGATGGCTCCTGCCAACCAAACCCAGGACCTTGTGGGGCCGGCTCTTGTATCTTCATGCCATACCAAGATAATCCCATCTGCCTGAAAAGACCTGTATCCAGCTATAGTTCTATCCTTCTGGGAGAGCTTGTTGCTATACTCATAACAGTAGACCATGTAGCCGAGGAAATCAACAAGACAGATAGTTCTGAGGTACATATCTTTTCAGACAGTCAATCTGCAATAGGAATCCTAATGTTAGGGTGGCAGCCAACACAGCATAAACAGACGGTAGCAGAAATCAGACAGAAGATCAGTAGATTGGAGCAGAAGAACATAAAGGTAGACATATCTTGGACACCTGGCCATGCTAATATCAAAGGCAATGAAGAGGCAGATAGACTGGCCAAAGAAGCGTCCTTGGAGGCAGCAGCTATGAAGAGTGATACAGAAGTAGTGACCATGGCGGATATCAAACAAGCAGCCGTCAAAATGGGTCTATCTCAGTGGCAAAGACAGTGGGAATCTTCAGAAACGGGAAGAACATTATTCAGATATAAACCAAAAGTTACAGATAGATCTCAAATTGATTATCCAAATACCATCTCATACAGGAATATTGCTAAGCTCAGATTGGGTTACAACCAGTTAAGGGACTATCAATTTAAATTGGGCATTTCAAATAACAACTTATGTGAATGTAATCAATTAGAAACAGTTGAACACTACCTGCTACACTGCGAAAGATACTTCAATGAAAGAGAAGCATTAAGGACACACATCTTCAATACTACTGGAACACCAGACCTTTCATGCGAGTTCTTACTCAGCTGTACCAAAACTGACTTCAGAAAAATTCATGAAATGAACATCTTCTCCGCGCTGGGCGACTTCATCACCCGGACAGCTAGGTTTTAATGTGCACCTCCAGTTAAATTTTAATACCAAGAGACAATTTACTCAAGAAGATACTTGTAATACCTGAGAATACCAAGAGAAGATACAAGAGATGATACACTAACATACCAGAGAGACCAATTCTGTCGTCAAGACATAGATTCAACGATTCAACGAACCCCTGCTCACTGATGATACATATGAACCCCTGCTCACTGATATGATTCATCTGAACCCCCTGCTCACTGGCATGAAACATACTGATATGATTCATCTGAGCCCCTGCTCACTGATATGATACATCTGAACCCCCTGGCCACTGATATGGTACATCTGAACCCCTGCTCACTAATATGATACATCTGAACCCCTGCTCACTGATATGATACATCTTAACCCCTGCTCACTGAAACGATACATTTGAACCCCTGCTCACTGATATGGTATATCTGACCCCCTGCTCGCTAAAATGATACATCTGCACCCCTGCTCACTGATATGATACATCTGAACCCCCTGCTGGCTGATATGGTTCATCTGAACCCCTGCTCACTGATATGAGACATCTGAACCCCTGGTCACTGATATGATACATCTGAACCCCCTGGTCACTGATATGGTACATCTGAACCCCCTGCTCTCTGATATGATAAATCTGTACCCCTGCTCACTGATATGATACATCTTTACCCCTGCTCACTGATGATACATCTGAACCCCTGCTCACTGATATGATACATCTGAACCCCCTGCTCACTGGCATGAAACATCTGAACCCCTTGCTCACAGATATTATACATCTGAACCCCCTGCTCACTGGCATGAAACATCTGAACCCCCTGCTCACCGATATGGTACATCTGAACCCCTGCTCACTGATATGATACATCTGAACAACCTGCTCACTGATATGATACATCTGAACCCCTGCTCACTGATATGATACATCTGAACCCCCTGCTAACTGATATGATACATCTGAACCCCCTGCTCACTGATATGGTACATCTGAACCCCCTGCTCACTGATATGGTACATCTGAACCCATGCTCACTGATATGATACATATGAACCCCTGCTCACTGATATGAAATATCTGAACCCATGCTCACTGATATGATACATATGAACCCCTGCTCACTGATATGAAATATCTGAACCCATGCTCACTGATATGATACATCTGAACCCCTGCTCACTGATATGATACATCTGAACCCCTGCTCACTGATATGATACATCTGAACCCCTGCTCACTGATATGATACATCTGAACCCCCTGCTCACTGATATGAAACATCTGAACCCCTGCTCACTGATATGATACATCCTAACCCCCTGGTCACTAGCATGATACATCCTAACCCCCTGCTCACTGATCACCTGAACCCCTGCTCACTGATATGGTACATCTGAACCGCTGCTCACTGGCATGAAACATCTGAACCCCTGCATGCTGATATGATACATCTGAACCCATACTCACTGGCATGAAACATCTGAACCCCCTGCTCACTGATGTGAGACATCTGAACCCCTGCTCACTGATATGATACATCTGAACCCCTGCTCACTGATATGATACATCTTAACCCCTGCTCACTGATATGATACATCTGAACCCCTACTCACTGGCATGAAACATCTGAACCCCCTGCTCACTGATATGGTACATCTGAACCCCCTGCTCACTGATATGATACATCTGAACCCCTGCTCACTGATATGGTACATCTGAACCCCTGCTCACTGATATGACTCATCTGAGCCCCTGCTCACTGATATGATACATCTGAACCCCCTGGCCACTGATATGGTACATCTGAACCCCTGCTCACTAATATGATACATCTGAACCCCTGCTCACTGATATGATACATCTTAACCCCTGCTCACTGAAACGATACATTTGAACCCCTGCTCACTGATATGGTATATCTGACCCCCTGCTCGCTAAAATGATACATCTGCACCCCTGCTCACTGATATGATACATCTGAACCCCCTGCTGGCTGATATGGTTCATCTGAACCCCTGCTCACTGATATGAGACATCTGAACCCCTGGTCACTGATATGATACATCTGAACCCCCTGGTCACTGATATGGTACATCTGAACCCCCTGCTCTCTGATATGATAAATCTGTACCCCTGCTCACTGATATGATACATCTTTACCCCTGCTCACTGATGATACATCTGAACCCCTGCTCACTGATATGATACATCTGAACCCCCTGCTCACTGGCATGAAACATCTGAACCCCTTGCTCACAGATATTATACATCTGAACCCCCTGCTCACTGGCATGAAACATCTGAACCCCCTGCTCACCGATATGGTACATCTGAACCCCTGCTCACTGATATGATACATCTGAACAACCTGCTCACTGATATGATACATCTGAACCCCTGCTCACTGATATGATACATCTGAACCCCCTGCTAACTGATATGATACATCTGAACCCCCTGCTCACTGATATGGTACATCTGAACCCCCTGCTCACTGATATGGTACATCTGAACCCATGCTCACTGATATGATACATATGAACCCCTGCTCACTGATATGAAATATATCTGAACCCCCTGCTCACTGATATGAAACATCTGAACCCCTGCTCACTGATATGATACATCCTAACCCCCTGGTCACTAGCATGATACATCCTAACCCCCTGCTCACTGATCACCTGAACCCCTGCTCACTGATATGGTACATCTGAATCCCCTGCTCACTGGCATGAAACATCTGAACCCCTGCTCACTTATATGATACATCTGAATCCCCTACTCACTGGCATGAAACATCTGAACCCCCTACTCACTGATGTGAGACATCTGAACCCCTGCTCACTGATATGATACATCTGAACCCCTGCTCACTGATATGATACATCTTAACCCCTGCTCACTGAAATGATACATCTGAACCCCTGCTCACTGATATGGTACATTTGAACACCTGCTCACTGATATGATACATCTGAACCCCTGCTCACTGATATGATACATCTTAACCCCTGCTCACTGATATGATAAATCTGAACCCCTGCTCACTGATATGATACATCTTAACCCTTGCTCACTGATATGGTACATTTGAACCCCTGCTCACTGATATGGTACATCTGAACCCCTACTCAATGATATGATTCATTTGAACCCCTGCTCACTGGTATAAACCGTTTAAACCCCTGCTCACTGATAAGATATATCTGAACTCCTGCTCACTGATAAGATATATCTGAACTCCTGCTCACTGATATGAAACATCTGAACCCCTGCTTACTGATATGATACATCTGAACCCCTGCTCACTGATATGATACATCTGAACCCCTGCTCACTGATATGATACATCTGAACCCCTGCTTACTGATATGATATATCTGAACTCCTGCTCACTGATATGAAACATCTGAACCCCTGCTTACTGATATGATACATCTGAACCCATGCTTACTGATATGATACATCTGAACCCATGCTTACTGATGTGATACATCTGAAACCCTGCTCACTGATATGATACATCTGAACCCCCTGGTCACTGATATGATACATCTGAAACCCTGCTCACTGATATGATACATCTGAAACCCCTGCTCACTGATATGGTATATCTGAACCCCTGCTCACTGATATGATACATCTGAACCCCTGCTCACTGATATTAAATATCTGAAACCCTGCTCACTGATCATCTTAACCCCTGCTCACTGACATGATACATATGAACCCCTGCTCACCGATGCGATTTATCTGAACCCCTGTTCACTGATATGATATGTCTCAACCCCTGCTCACTGATATGAAACATCCGTACCCCTGCTTACTGATGATACATCTGAACCCCTGCTCACTGATATGATACATCTGAACCCCCTGCTCACTGAAATGATACATCTGAACCCCTGCTCACTGATATGATACATCTGAACCACTGCTCACTGATATGATACATCTGAACCCCCTGCTCACTGAAATGATACATCTGAACCCCTGCTCACTGATATGATACATCTGAACCCCCTGCTCACTGAAATGATACATCTGAACCCCTGCTCACTGATATGGTACATTTGAACACCTGCTAACTGATATGATACATCTGAACCCCTGCTCACTGATATGATACATCTTAACCCCTGCTCACTGATATGATACATCTTAACCCTTGCTCACTGATATGGTACATTTGAACCCCTGCTCACTGATATGATAAATCTGAAACCCTGCTCACTGATATGAAACATCCGAACCCCATGCTCACTGATATGATACATCTTAACCCCTGCTCACTGATATGGTACATCCGAACCCCCTGCTCACTGAAATGATACATCTGAACCCCTGCTCACTGATATGATACATTTGAAACCCCTTCTCACTGAAATGACACATCTTAACCCCTGCTCACTGATATGGTACATCTGAACCCCCTGGTCACTGATATGATACATCTTAACCCCTGCTCACTGATATGATACATCTTAACCCCTGCTCACTGATATGATACATCTTAACCCCTGCTTACTGATGATACATCTGAACCCCTGCTCACTGATATGATACATCTGAACCCCCTGCCCACTGATATGATTCATCTGAACCCCTGCTCACTGGCATGAAACATCTGAACCCCTGCTTACTGATGTGAAACATTTGAAACCCCTGCTCACTGAAATGATACATCTTAACCCCTGCTCACTGATGATACATATGAGCCCCTGCTCACTGATATGATTCATCTGAACCCCCTGCTCACTGGCATGATACATCTGAACCCCCTGCTTACTGAAATGATACATCTGAACCCCTGCTCACTGATATGATACATTTGAAACCCCTGCTCACTGAAATGATACATCTTAACCCCTGCTCACTGATGATACATATGAACCCCTGCTCACTGATATGATACATCTTAACCCCTGCTCACTGATGATACATCTGAACCCCTGCTCACTGATATGATACATCTGAACCCCTGCTCACTGATATGATACATCTGAACCCCTGCTCACTGATATGATACATTTGAAACCCCTGCTCACTGATATGATACACCTTAAACCCTGCTCACTGATGATTGATCTGAACCCCTGCTCACTGATATTATTCATCTGAACCCCCTGCTCACTGGCATGATACATCTGAACCCCCTGCTCGTCGATATGATACATCTGAACCCCCTGCTCACTGGCATTAAACATCCGAACCCCATGCTCACTGATATGGTACATCTGAACCCCTGCTCACTGATATAATACATCTGAACCCCCTGCTCACTGATATGATACAACTGAAAACCTGCTCACTGATATGATACATCTTAACCGCTACTCACTGGTATGATACATCTGAACCCCCTGCTCACTGATATTAAACATCTAAACCCCTGCTCCCTGATATGACCCCCTAACCCCCTGCTCCCTGATATGACCTCCTAACCCCCTGGTCACTGGCATGATACATCCTAACCCCCTGCTCACTGATCACCTGAACCCCTGCTCACTGATAAGGTACATCTGAACCGCTGCTCACTGGCATGAAACATCTGAACCCCTGCACGCTGATATGATACATCTTAACCCCTGCACACTGATATGATACATCTGAACCCTACTCACTGGCATGGAACATCTGAATCCCCTGCTCACTGATACAAAACATCTGAACCCCTGCTCACTTATATGATACATCTGAATCCCCTACTCACTGGCATGAAACATCTGAACCCCTGCTTACTGATGTGAAACATTTGAAACCCCTGCTCACTGAAATGATACATCTTAACCCCTGCTCACTGATGATACATATGAGCCCCTGCTCACTGATATGATTCATCTGAACCCCCTGCTCACTGGCATGATACATCTGAACCCCCTGCTTACTGAAATGATACATCTGAACCCCTGCTCACTGATATGATACATTTGAAACCCCTGCTCACTGAAATGATACATCTTAACCCCTGCTCACTGATGATACATATGAACCCCTGCTCACTGATATGATACATCTGAACCCCCTGCTCACTGAAATGATACATCTGAACCCCTGCTCACTGATATGATACATTTGAAACCCCTGCTCACTGATATGATACACCTTAAACCCTGCTCACTGATGATTGATCTGAACCCCTGCTCACTGATATTATTCATCTGAACCCCCTGCTCACTGGCATGATACATCTGAACCCCCTGCTCGTCGATATGATACATCTGAACCCCCTGCTCACTGGCATTAAACATCCGAACCCCATGCTCACTGATATGGTACATCTGAACCCCTGCTCACTGATATAATACATCTGAACCCCCTGCTCACTGATATGATACAACTGAAAACCTGCTCACTGATATGATACATCTTAACCGCTACTCACTGGTATGATACATCTGAACCCCCTGCTCACTGATATTAAACATCTAAACCCCTGCTCCCTGATATGACCCCCTAACCCCCTGCTCCCTGATATGACCTCCTAACCCCCTGGTCACTGGCATGATACATCCTAACCCCCTGCTCACTGATCACCTGAACCCCTGCTCACTGATAAGGTACATCTGAACCGCTGCTCACTGGCATGAAACATCTGAACCCCTGCACGCTGATATGATACATCTTAACCCCTGCACACTGATATGATACATCTGAACCCTACTCACTGGCATGGAACATCTGAATCCCCTGCTCACTGATACAAAACATCTGAACCCCTGCTCACTTATATGATACATCTGAATCCCCTACTCACTGGTATGAAACATCTGAACCCCCTGCTCACTGATGATACATATGAACCCCTGCTCACTGATATGATACATCTGAATCCCCTGCTCACTGGCATGAAACATCTGAACCCCTGCTCACTGATGATACATATGAACCCCTGCTCACTGATATGATTCATCTGAACCCCCTGCTCACTGGCATGATACATCTGAACCCCCTGCTTACTGAAATGATACATCTGAACCCCTGCTCACTGATATGATACATTTGAAACCCCTGCTCACTGAAATGATACATCTTAACCCCTGCCCACTGATGATACATATGAACCCCTGCTCACTGATATGATACATCTGAACCCCTGCTCACTGATATGGTACATCTGAATCCCTGCTCACTGATATGGTACATCTGAACCCCTGCTCACTGATATGATACATCTGAACCCCTGCTCAATGATATAGTACATCTGAACCCCTGCTCACTGAAATGATACATCTTAACCCTTGCTCACTGATATGATACATCTTAACCCCTGCTCACTGATATGATAAATCTGAACCCCTGCTCACTGATATGATACATCTTAACCCCTGCTCACTGATATGATACATCTTAACCCCTACTCACTGATATGATAAATCTGAACCCCTGCTCACTGATATGATACACCTGAATCCCCTGCTCCCTTAAATGATACATCTGAACCCCTGCTCACTGAAATGGTACATTTGAACCCCTGCTCACTGATATGATACATCTTAACCCCTGCTCACTGATATGATACATCTTAACCCCTGCTCACTGATATGATACATCTGAACCCCTGCTCACTGATATGATACATCTGAACCCCCTGCTCACTGAAATGATACATCTGAACCCCTGCTCACTGATATGATACATTTGAAACCCCTGCTCACTGAAATGATACATCTGAATCCCTGCTCACTGATATGGTTCATTTGAACCCCTGCTCACTGATATGATACATCTTAACCCTTGCTCACTGATATGATACATCTTAACCCCTGCTCACTGATATGATAAATCTGAACCCCTGCTCACTGATATGATACATCTTAACCCCTGCTCACTGATATGATACATCTTAACCCCTACTCACTGATATGATAAATCTGAACCCCTGCTCACTGATATGATACACCTGAATCCCCTGCTCCCTTAAATGATACATCTGAACCCCTGCTCACTGAAATGGTACATTTGAACCCCTGCTCACTGATATGATACATCTTAACCCCTGCTCACTGATATGATACATCTTAACCCCTGCTCACTGATATGATACATCTGAACCCCTGCTCACTGATATGATACATCTGAACCCCCTGCTCACTGAAATGATACATCTGAACCCCTGCTCACTGATATGATACATTTGAAACCCCTGCTCACTGAAATGATACATCTTAACCCCTGCTCACTGATGATACATATGAACCCCTGCTCACCGATATGATTCATCTGAACCCCTGCTCACTGGCATGAAACATCTGAACCCCTGCTTACTGATATGGTACATCTGAACCCCTGCTCACTGATATGATTTATCTGAAACCCTGGTCACTGATATGATACATCTGAACCCCCTGGTCACTGATATGGTACATCTGAACCCCTGCTCACTGATATGGTACATCTGCACCCCTGCTCACTGATATGGTACATCTGAACCCCTGTTCACAGATATGATACATCTGAAACCCTGCTCACTGATATGATACATCTGAACCCCCTGGTCACTGATATGATACATCTGAACCCCTGCTCACTGATATGGTACATCTGAACCCCTGCTCACTGATAAAGTACATCTGAACCCCTGCTCACTGAAATGATGCATCTGAACCCCTGCTCACTGATATGATACATCTGAACCCCCTGCTCACTGAAATGATACATCTGAATCCCTGCTCACTGATATGGTTCATTTGAACCCCTGCTCACTGATATGATACATCTTAACCCCTGCTCACTGATATGATACATCTTAACCCCTGCTCACTGATATGATACATCTGAACCCCTGCTCACTGATATGATACATCTTAACCCCTACTCACTGAAATGATACATCTGAACCCCTGCTCACTGATATGATACATTTGAAACCCCTGCTCACTGAAATGATACATCTTAACCCCTGCTCACTGATGATACATATGAACCCCTGCTCACTGATATGATTCATCTGTACCCCTGCTCACTGGCATGAAACATCTGAACCCCTGCTTACTGATGTGAAACATTTGAAACCCCTGCTCACTGAAATGATACATCTTAACCCCTGCTCACTGATGATACATATGAACCCCTGCTCACTGATATGATTCATCTGAACCCCCTGCTCACTGGCATGATACATCTGAAACCCCTGCTTACTGAAATGATACATCTGAACCCCTGCTCACTAATATGATACATTTGAAACCCCTGCTCACTGAAATGATACATCTTAACCCCTGCTCACTGATGATACATATGAACCCTTGCTCACTGATATGATACATCTGAACCCCCAGCTCACTGAAATGATACATCTGAACCCCTGCTCACTGATATGATACATTTGAAACCCCTGCTGACTGATATGATACACCTTAAACCCTGCTCACTGATGATACATCTGAACCCCTGCTCACTGATATGATTCATCTGAACCCCCTGCTCACTGGCATGATACATCTGAACCCCCTGCTCGTCGATTTGATACATCTGAACCCCCTGCTCACTGGCATGAATCATCTGAACCCCATGCTCACTGATATGGTACATCTGAACCCCTGCTCACTGATATGATACATCTGAATCCCTGCTCTCTGATATGATACATCTGAACCCTTGCTCACTGATATGATACAACTGAAAACCTGCTCACTGATATGATACATCTGAACCAGTGCTCACTGATATGGTACATCATAACCCCTGCTCACTGATATGATACATCTGAACCCCCAACTCACTGATATGATTTATCTGAACCCCCAACTCACTGATATGATACATCTGAACCAGTGCTCATTGATATGATACATCTTAACCCCTGCTCACTGATATGATACATCTGAACCCCTTCTCACTGATATTAAACATCTGAACCCCTGCTCACTGATATGATACATCTGAACCCCCTGCTCACTGATATGATACATCTGATCCCCTACTCATTGATATTAAACATCTGAACCCCTGCTCACTGATATGATACATCTGTTCCCCTTCTCACTGATATGGTACATCTGATCCCCTACTCATTGATATTAAACATCTGAACCTGTGCTAACCGAAATGATGCATCTGAACCCCTGGTCACTGATATGATACATCTTAACCCCTGCTCACTGATATGATACATCTGAACCCCTTCTCACTGATATTAAACATCTGAACCCCTGCTCACTGATATGATACATCTGAACCCCCTGCTCACTGATATGATACATCTGATCCCCTACTCATTGATATTAAACATCTGAACCCCTGCTCACTGATATGATACATCTGTTCCCCTTCTCACTGATATGGTACATCTGATCCCCTACTCATTGATATTAAACATCTGAACCTGTGCAAACCGAAATGATGCATCTGAACCCCTGGTCACTGATATGATACATCTTAACCCCTGCTCACTGATATGATACATCTGAACCCCTTCTCACTGATATTAAACATCTGAACCCCTGCTCACTGATATGATACATCTGAACCCCTGCTCACTGATATGATACATCTGATCCCCTACTCATTGATATGATACATCTGAATCAGTGCTCATTGATATGATACATCTTAACCCCTGCTCACTGATATGATACATCTGAACCCCTTCTCACTGATATTAAACATCTGAACCCCTGCTCACTGATATGATACATCTGAACCCCCTGCTCACTGATATGATACATCTGATCCCCTACTCATTGATATTAAACATCTGAACCCCTGCTCACTGATATGATACATCTGATCCCCTTCTCACTGATATGGTACATCTGATCCCCTACTCATTGATATTAAACATCTGAACCTGTGCTAACCGAAATGATGCATCTGAACCCCTGGTCACTGATATGATACATCTGAACCCCTGATCACTGATATGGTACATCTTAACCCCCTGCTCACTGATATGATACATCTGAACCCCTGGTCACTGATATGATACATCTGAACCCCTGCTCACTGATGATACATCTGAACCCCCTGCTCACTGATATGGTACATCTGAACCCTTGCTCACTGATAAGATACATCTGAACCCCTGCTCACTGTTATGATACATCTGAACCCCTGCTCACTGATATGATACATCTGAACCCCTGCTCACTGATATGATACATCTTAACCCCTGCTCACTGATATGATACATCTGATCCCCTTCTCACTGATATGATACATCTGAACCCCTGCTCACTGATATGATACATCTTAACCCCTGCTCACTGATATGATACATCTGAAACCCTGCTCACTGTTATGGTACATCTGATCCCCTTCTCACTGATATGGTACATATGATCCCCTTCTCACTGATATGATACATCTGAACCCCTTCTCACTGATATGATACATCTGATCCCCTTCTCACTGATATGGTACATCTGATCCCCTACTCACTGATATGGTACATCTGATCCCCTTCTCACTGATATGGTACATCTGATCCCCTTCTCACTGATATGATACATCTGAAACCCTGCTCACTGTTATGGTACATCTGATCCCCTACTCATTGATATGATACATCTGAAACCCTGCTCACTGATATGGTACATCTGATCCCCTTCTCACTGATATGATACATCTGAACCCCTTCTCACTGATATGGTACATCTGATCCCCTACTCATTGATATTAAACATCTGAACCTGTGCTAACCGAAATGATGCATCTGAACCCCTGGTCACTGATATGATACATCTGAACCCCTGCTCACTGATGATACATCTGAACCCCCTGCTCACTGATATGATAAGTTTTAAGTTCTCTTGCACTAGCCCATATACTTCTCTTTGAAATTTGATTTTATCCAGATAAGCTGGCTTCATCACTGATCATCAGGATCATATCGTTTCTCACACAGCTTGTAAAACTGTTGGTAATGAATGGAATTTTGTACCTGAACTGGCAGGGAAACAGAAGTAGGTGGGAAATATTAATTTAGTCATAGGACATTTAAGTTCTTAGCAGGCTGAGCATTTATCAGCTTAACTATGGAACCCCTGAAGAAATCAGCCAGTTCATTGGATTTTGTCATTTATCGGATATGTGAGCAGTGAAAGGCTTAGATGAGACTGCACTACTTTGTTGTCTCACAAGAAGGGGCATTTGCTGGTTGCCTACTTAAAGTATGGACATAGATGAAGTTTCTGGCCAAAATATGAGCCTCTAGCCTGACTAGGCAGTTGTGCATGCATGTTTAAGAATGAATTCATTCATATGCGATAACAGGGTTTTCCCGGACACAAGAATGAGAGTCTCAGACTCCCAAAATACTGTTTGGGACCCTCAAATAATAATCTTGAGAGTCCTACTGGACTGGACTCTCGAGTCCTACTGGACTGGACTCTCAATAATTGAGAAATAATTTACAATTTAATTGATTTATAGATTGTTTTCAAAAACAAATAGCTTGCAAAGTAGGTACTGCTTTGAATTCAGATTTGAAAATTCTTTTTTCATTCCAGTTGTTTATTAGTTCTCCATATCATTATGTAGAGTTGTGCTTTTACATGGGACTCTTACAATTTGCACTGGGATTATCATGAACCAAAGGTGAGAGTCCCAGGGACTCCTGTAATACAAAGCGGAGGGAAAACCCTGGCGTTAAGTACCAAAATATCATTTACCATATAAACTATATACACAGGGTTTAGACAAACAAAATTTTTTAGTGTAAAATTGTAAATATTTTCTTACCTATCAGTTTAAACATATGTGTTGGGTGCTCAAAAGAACCACCTCATTGAGACAGTTCTTTTGGGTACCCACAACATATGTCTTGGTTGTGAAATAAAAAAAAATACACTCTTAACTAAAGTTATGTATCATTTACCATATAACCTATATATATGTTCTCACATTGTTACTCATACATGTTAAACCCCCTGTGTATTTTAGGAACAGCCATTTCACTGGTTATTGTTGCCGGTCTCTGGGGAGCCACCAATCCATTTATAAAGCGGGGCAGTAAAGGCATCGAAAAGGTTAAATCTTCATCTGCTGTAGGACAATTCTTTGCAGAGTTGTGGTTCTTGGCAACTAACTGGAAGGTATGTTATTTGGGCCTCAATGAGAGAAAACCTGTATTTTTAGCATATATTTTGGGGTTTTCAAAAGGACATCTCATTGAGACTGTTATTTTGAGTACCCACAATAATGACAACATGTGTTTTGTTTCAGAAATAAGAAAAGTCCTGAAGGATTCAAACCTCTGGCTGCATGCATTTCCTGCTAAAATTGTGATTTTTCGATAATAAAAATGAGGAAAAGGTTCATAATTGCCTTATGTAGTGCTTGATTAGAGATCGAGGGATTGCAGGTTTGAGCCTCATCGGAGGCACTGTTGGGTCCTTCAGCACCCTTTATCCTCTGCTTAGTCCTGGTTCAACCCAGGAAGACCTGTCTTGACATGACTGAAAAATTGTTGACTGTGTTGTAAAGAATCAAAACAAAACAAAATCATGCAGTTGGACACTTGACCTTTAAAGATAAGTTGCATACATTGTATCTAAAAAAATACTTCCGTTATAATGATCCATTATAGGTCTTATGTTTTCATGAATGTTTGAGAAAATTATATGGGCTATTTTGATAGTTTGAGATGAATACAATGAGCCCTATGTTATAATATGGACCCGTTTTATAAGTGAGTTGTGTTATTAAGGGACAGTTTTACAAAATCATTAATTCCTCCATAAAATTTCAGGGGAGAAATTTTTAAGGGCCACTTTGACCATGACCTGTTATATTTAAATCTATACTTTAATGTGGTGAGTTACAAAGGGAATGCATAGTACTATGGTATCGACAGATGGGCCGTGACACAAGAAAACCTCTCTTCGGGGGGTTGCGAACAACACAGGCGCAGACCAGCCTGCTCATGCCCGCTGTCTGATCAGTGCCTTTGTTATTCGCCTTTTGGAAAGTATCCTATGTAAACTTGCTACAGGTGAAATTAATTTTCTGGCTAGTCTCTGTAGCTGAGGAGACTGGTTTGAAACCCGGAAGACAGGTTTTATTGCGTCGAAGCCCAGATTATCTCATTGATGAGAAATGTTGTCCACCTACAGTAAATGTTCTAAAATTTTTAACCCTTTCCTTTTTCTGTTAGTCATTAAAATGTTGGTTATCAGGGCTGGAAGTCACAAAATTTTTGTCTGAATAGTGAATAGCAAACAGAGAAGACCCAGATGAGACTGGTCTGTACTTTTTATCTATGCCTTATTATTTGCAGGCAACTATAGCAGGGCTTTAGTTAAGAGTGTGTAACGAAAATTTAATTTTCTTATTTCTCAACCAAAACATATGTTGTGGGTACTCAAAAGAACCGTCTCAATGAGACGGTTCTTTTGGGCACCCAAAACATGTTAAAATTGATGGGTAAGAAAATATTTACAATTTTACACTGAAAAATTTTGTTTATCTAAACCTGTACTATAGTGTTTGAAATTTTTAGAACAGTTACCGTATGTGGGGTAAGGATTTACAACAACAAGATGTCGTCAAATTTGATTCTTTTTTTTAAATTCAGTACCTTTTGCCATTCCTTGTCAACCAGAGCGGGTCCATTGTCTATTATATAACTTTAGCATCAGCAGGTAAGTCCAAACTTATTCAACTTTTCAGTCATAACTGTAAATGTTTGATAGCAAACCCCCAAATCGCTATACAGGGCATTTTCTCCCTATCACCAGGGTCCGATATTCGGCCCCGTTCCCAATCCAAAATATCCTCCTTTTTTCCCAATTTCCCCCTAAAATTCCCAAATTTAAAACTAAAAAGTTGGAGTTTTTCACGCACTTTGGTCCCTTTCGATATGTAGAAATACCGACACAACAGCCATGGCTATCACAACTATCATGCGAACAGTCACAATACTATATTTTCAAGATTGCGGCGCCTCTCGCTTAATCATAATTTTCAAGAATAATCTTTTTTGGGAGAGATTTAAAATAAATTTAACTAAAAAATGACTAACAAGCGGACGATTGATCATTTGTTATGTGGGCGCAGCTTGCTCTAAGAAATTTCCTATAAGAGGACTGCTCTATGGGATATCAAAAAATAAAAAAAACTTTTTCCAACCGACCACTGTTTTTTTTCCCAAGGGTCATCAGAAGCACAGTTTTTTTTCTTGGCCTTATGTAGAACTACAATCTAAATCAGCAATAGCAAGTAATGATCTAAGGTTAGATGATGATGCTTTTTAAATTGAAACTTCTGATTTGTTCCACAACTTACAAAAGTATCCAAACCAGAACAGCTGGTTATATTACACCCCAGTAAAGATGGTTACATTTGTATCATTTGTATGATATAACTATCTCATATACCAATGAATAATTTATGCACATGTTTTAAGTGTTTTTTTTAATATTTAACACTTCCAAAAAATTCCCAAAAAGCCACATATTTTTCCCAATTCAAGCCAGGGGCTTTTCCCCAAAATGTCTGGAAAAGGCCCTGCTTTATTATTGTAAGCTGAATCAGAAAATAAATGTATTCTGTATTTTTAGGACAAGAAGATGAGGACAGTTTAATAAACTTGTAATGTTTTGGTACTTTATGATCATGCCTCAACAGGCTCAAGATAAGAGTGTGTAGTTGAAAATGGTATTTCTTATTTCTTGAAGGGAACAGCAACCCTAATGATGTTTTATCATAAGAGCTCTATGAACCATGAATTTTGATACAAGTATCATCAAAATCGGTTGGAAAATGGGCAAGTTATGAGCATTTAAAAAATTCAATATGGCCAACATTTAGCCACCATTTTGAATATTTAATTAGTTTTCCAGATTTTTTTCAACTGCTTAATTTTTAGTTATCACTACTATCACATCATCTGTGTTTCAGTAGATATGTAGCTTTATACACAAGAAAAATGTTTCATTAAAGATTAATGCAAATTATCCATTGGTTTGTCTTTTATTTTGATTACGCATATTTAATTAGGCTGAGTGACGTCACTAAGCCTACAATATGGCCGCTTCCATTACAGTCAAAAATTCAAATATTCAAACGCCCATAACTTCCACATTTGTCAACCGATTTAGACGAAATTGGTATCAAAATTCATGGTTTATTAAGATTTTTCATATAAAACATAGTAATCATCAGGATTGCCGTCCCCTTTAACCAAACTATATGTTGTGGATACTCAAAATAACTGTCTTAATGAGACAGTCTCTTGAGCACCAAAAAGATATGATAACTGATGGATAAGAAGGATAATACAATTTTACACTAAAAAATTATGCTTAACTGAATCTATAATGATACATTATTTAATGGGCCTTGACGCGAGAAAACCTTTCTTCGAAGGGTTGCCAACAACAAAGGCACAGACCAGCCTGCTCATACGCATAGTCTGATCAGCACCTTTCTTATTCGCTTATTGGAAAGCATCATATTTAGACTTGCTTTGAGTGAAATTTCAACTTTCTGGCTAGTCTCGGTAGCTGAGGAGACTTGTTTGAGTCTCCTATTGTGGGAATCCACGGAGACAGGTTTTCTCGCGGCGAGGCCAAAAAAGAGGTCCCACTGAATAGCATGCATGCATGATTAGTTAAAGCTAATTATTTAGGCTGATGTGCCTGTTCAACCTCTTTCATCCTGATCAGACTGCTCGGAGTCTGCCCCCTAAGAAGATGTATGATCAGGGTTGACATTGTTTGCCACTTTTGTCATTACATCTTGAGGTTAAGGATGAATATGGGAAAAGCAGTACAACATCAAGTGTTTAGTTTCAATAACGGAGACAAAAAAAGGCCTTTATCTCAAATCCTTTTTGCACTGGAAACAGGAAAATTTTCATGCTTTATGTTGTCAGCGGATTTTTTCAAAATCAATGTTTTCGAAATTCCATGCGAGTGTCAAACAGATTGGACCCATATTAGGCCCAACTAAACGTCCGGCCTGATCTGGGTCCAATCTGTTTGCAAAGGTTATGAGCAGACGACACTAGTAGGCAATGCTTTCAATGGTACTTTGGTAAACAGTGAAGACCCTGATGGAATGCAGCAGAAAGCTGCATTTCGTCAGGATCTGCACTGTTTGCTAAGGTTAAAGCAATCTTAATGTAGAAATTCTAACATGTGACCCCATGATATGTAGTATGTACAATGAACCATCTTATAATTTATAATATACAAAGACTTAAAGTTGTACAACTATCTAAAAAATAAAATGTGCCAAGTGATTGATTTATTGACACAATTGCTTTTGTATGTTTTCTGCATTTTTAAACTTTTAAATGTTTGTGCTTTTTTTCAGAATTATCTTTAGCTGTTCCTATCACTAACTCGCTCACATTCATATTCACATCCATATCAGGAAAATTGTTGGGTGAGAAATCTCCTTCAAGAAGTAAGTACAGGCTTCAGAAAAATATTTATTTAGTAAACATTTTTAACCCTTCACTCCACAGGCTATTTTTAGATCGTGAAATCTTTTTCTATTTTTAAACAACATTGAAAAATTCAAGAAATATTTAAGTTAAGTTTTGAATACTTTTGAAAACATTATGGAAAATGGAGCATTTGCTCTAAAAGAGCAAATGCTCCATTTTCCAAAATATTTTCAAATACATGATATTTCAAAGGCGTTAATATGGAATAGGGTTAAGTAGAATTTAGTACTGTACTTATCACATAGTTGAATAGCCAAGGACTAGAAGAGCTTGAGCATCTATGTTGTCTCCTTAGAGCTTTTGCTGATCACATACGGTGAAGGCCCCTAACATGTGCTCTTAAGCCTTTTAACCTCCTATGAATATTATATGAAATAAACAAAATTGAACAATTGTTCACAGCCTTTTAACCTCCTATGAATATTATATGAAATAAACAAAATTGAACAATTGTTCACAGTGAAATAAAGTAATCATTATACTTTATTTACACAAAGTTCAAAATGAAAAATATTTTCTTGGTCTTTAGCAACTTTGATTTGAAGTACACAACCCCACTGTTTTAGGATAACAAAAATAGTCCCCTAACATTGCCCACTTTTCACAAAACTTTCAATAACTTCTCTTTGATGAATTACTTGTACAAAATATACCAGGGAAAATAACACCAGGTTGTTCTCAACAATTTACTTCATGAGTAACTTGATTAAAAGTAAATAATTTGAAGCCTGTGTCATTTGAAATAATGGTCAGATTTTTTTAACAACATTTTCTAATTTTTTGCCGAAATCCATCCCTGCTCAGCAGCAGACTTGGGGTCAATTACTTTGAAAAGGTAATTAATTACTTACAATTACATTGGAAATTGTTCAATTAAATTACAATTACAATTACATGACTTTTGAGCAAGTAGTTAATTACATACAATTACTTTGCCAAATGTAATTAATTACATTACAATTACATTTCACTGCCACTTAGATAGCTTCATCAGATTTTAATTTCAGAGATATATGAATGAGTTAAAACTCCTTAAAAGTCTGAGTATAACCTTGGCATTCTAAATTCAGTATATGTCTATTGTTTTGATTTTGTTTTTACTACTTCTTCTTTTATTGTCAAGTGATGCAACTTAAAAGAAATGAAATGGACAAAATCAGTTGTTGTTTTTTGTGGTTGATGACATGAGAACACAATAAGAAAATATAGAAGTTATTATTTATTTATTTATTTATTATTTTTTTTTTTTTTTTTTTGGGGGGGGGGGGTGTCACTTGTAAATTGTGGAAGTTGTCAAACTAGCTGTTAACCGCAGGTAAAAAGTTTATGAATACACATTGGTCTGACAAAATTCTTACAATTGTGAATAATAAACCATGGAAATGAGTTTGTAAAACTAGCTTAAATGCCAGAGAATAATTGTTCTCAAAAAGTGTTGATAAAAAATATGTTGGCAAAAAGTAGAAAAAGGAATATCAGATAGTGGTAAACTAAAATATTGCTTGTTTGTGAAATGCTGGTGAGGCTAGTTCGATCCCCACTAAATCATCTATTTTATTTTTATTTTTGGTTATTATATCAACAATGATAGGCCCCAAGTTCACTGAAGGAGTGAAATCTGAATCACATTTTATTATTATTATTATTATTATTATTATTATTATTATTATTATTATTATTATTATTGAAGATGGCAAATAAGCAGTTTAAGGGTTTAAAAAAATGAAGTGGATAGATTGGGTCATGCACCTTACCATATGAGTGTGTTGATCCTAGGTGTGAAAATTTAACAAATTGCATTCAAGGAATCAATTCACTAACCAACATTATTGTCTGATTAAAGACTATTGTTGAGATTTTCACACCTTCTTTGTTTTTGTATTGTTTTGGTAACTTAACTATTAAAGGTTGATACAAGATACAAGATACAAGAAACTTTATTTTCCGTTGGTTATAGTACAACAGATAACATTAGCTACAAGAGCTATTTTCCGACATAACAGATGTAAAAATTAACATGTAAAAGCAGCTGTTAAAAGAGAGGCATTGGTTATCACATATATACTCAGAAGAAAAAGTTTAGTCAGTATTTATGTTTTCTCATAAAATCAACAATACTGCATATATCATTGTCAAATTTTATACATGAGTTGTATTATCGTAGCTTTACATGTACCTGTTTATTGCGTGACAAATAATGCCTCTATTAGACTGTATCAACCAAATTTCAAAATGCACGATGTGCACGTGCTGCGGTAAACCGGCAGGGTTATTTTCTCATACTGTTCGATATTGAAAGAGAGTTGTTCCTATTGCAATAATCCGGAGAAAACACAATGCTAGCAAGCTTAATTCGCTGTCCAGGCTATCAACAAATTACAGAAATACCGCGTTTTGACGTTTTTAAACAGGTATACGTGTTGCTGATGTAACACCCAGTTTTGGATGCAATGAACAATTAATTTATCGTCTGCAAACACGTTTTCAACGGCCTGGCAGTAAAAATGACAAGCCTCTGTTGGGGAGACCGCGGATACCGACGCCATTTGAAGTTAGGGTCAAAGTGACGTCAACATGACGTAATCGCTTCATGGCCGCTTGGAAACTTCTTAAATTCCTTAGTCATGCAACAGGTACGAGAATTTCTGTCTATACTGTCAGAAATCGTCTGAGGGGCGCTAGACTGATTTTGAGTTATGAAATTTGAATTTTAATATTGACCACTTTGTGTAATTTTGATGAAGAAAATGGGTATATTTTCAGAATGTTTTGTTGAAAATGTTCACATTTGTAAGACATTACATGAATTTTATTTTGAGTAAGGTTTTTGTCAATATTAAGACTGTCTTACAAAATTATTGCACACAGTGTCTGTACTGACTAAACTTTTTCTTCTGAGTATATTAGTAGATTACATACATATTAAATTATTATAAGCTATGGCAAGGATTTTGATTTTAAATTGCATGCATAAAACACATTAAAAGCTATAAGCACATATTTACAGGTTCGGTTATAAATACATCATGCATTGTTTGAGTTAACCCTTGAAGCACCGACCACAGCAAAAAAGTTGTCTGCCTCTCTCGTCTGCAGAGTTGTTTCGAAGCCTCATTGACAAACAGCGTAGACCCAGATCAGACTGCTACTTTTGGAGCAGCCCGATCCGGGTCCTCGACGTTTGCCATCTGCACTCAAAAAACGTCATCAGCATCAGGAAATCATATGCAGCAGACGACTTTAGCAGACAACACTTTCGGCCGCAATTCTGTCGGTGGTTTAAGGGTTTAGATTTGAAATTTTTTACGATGCACTGCTAACTAGATATAAAGGTCTCCCTTTAATGTCAAAAGGTAAGACAAAAACACTGCATCTAAAGTGATGGTATAATCTTAAAGATCATGGTATCTTTAAGATGGAGGGCGCTATCGTGCTAAAGGCCTTACTTGCGAAAAGCGAAAGGCACAGGAAGCCCTGATCAGGTTCCCTGTTGCTAACGAAAAAATAAGACACCCAGCATGCTGCATAAAATAAAGCTATGAACTTAAGTTACTGATTAAGACATGTCTGTAGGCTATTATAGGTAAAATGCTGATCCTGCAGCAAAGAAAAAATAAATCAAATAAATTAAAAATTTTAAAATAATATGCGATCCAACTAAAAATAAAAAATATAACAGCAAACCATTAAACATGTTGACTAACCTCCCGAACCACGACAGATGGCACATCTGCAGCTCGGGCCTGTCCAGGTGCGAATTTGGCGCCGATACTCGGCAAACTCTGTAACTTTCCTCATGTCATTTGGAAGGGAGTTCCACACCCGGGCAGACTCGAACCTGAAAGAGCATTGGCCATATGTGACGGTTCGGACTGTTGGAACCTTGATAGTATTTTCATACCTGAAAGCATAAGAAGAGGTTTTAAGTTGTACAAGGTCTCTTATATATTCTGGTGTTAGATTGTTTATACACTTGTATGTCTCTGCAGCAATACACCCGAGTCTATTTAAATGAAGAGTTGAGAGCTCGGCTTTCTCCAGTGTTGATTGTCATAAAGCCATATCTTTTATTTAAGGAGTAACCAGTTTACAAAGTATATATAATTTGCTTAAAAAAAGGGTGCTTTTAAAATAGTAGAGGTAACATACAGTCTGTTTCTGTGGTAAAACTGTTATATGCTATTTTTATCTATACTAGCATGACTAGTTCCAATTCTCATTTGTTCCATTCTGCATTCAACTTTTCATATTTTGAGTACAGCAAATGATATATGCATTTATAAAGACCAAGCACCATTTAGCAGCATTTTAAATATCTATGATACTCTTTCTTGTTAAGGTAACTGAATTTCATAGCTGATCTAAAAAGTAATTAAAAAGTAATTGCAAGTAATTGTTAATTACCACCTTTTTTGACCATGTAATTAATTACATTCAATTACTGTACTTAAAGAAATTTCTTAATTACAATTACATGCAATTACTTAAGAAAATGTAATTAAATTACAATTAATTACAATTACAATTTTAATTACCCCAACTCTGCTCAGCAGTGAAAGCATAAAGTGAATTTTTTTGCTGTTTTCTCTTTCCAAAAGCAACCTGGTATTGAATTTATCTGATTAAATGTGGTATATTTACATGTACTTGGGCTAGTCTGCAATGTTAGGGGCCGCGCAATGTTAGAGTACATCACTGTACTTGAAAGAATACAAGTTGATTAAGGCTTAGACCAAACTGGAAGATTCTAGCCCCACTTGGTAGCTGTGTAAACTGCTTCCAAGAATGACAATTCCAGGTTTTCTGGACTGCCCAAGGGACAGAGCCTGGACAGTCAGCTTTATATGGATAGAGCTGTAGGCGAATGCCATATCAACATTCCAGGCACTCGCCCGAGGTCAGTCCATATTTGATAGTGCTTCTATTGTATTTAGTACTTGATGATTGTATTTGACACCAACTTATTTCTTAGAATTAAATAAGTCGAACCCCTTGATATTTCATGTGAATCATCAAGACCTTTTTGCTGTCTTCTTGATCATGAAAATGAAAACAAAATGGCTTTGCCATCTGTTGCAATCAACCAGACACACAAAGCATGAATTAAGGTTAAAGTGTCAGATAAATAATTGACTGGTTCTGTAATACACTGTTACAGAATCGGTTAATTAGGGAATCAGTGCATTCAATACAGTTGAAAATTTAGTTTTAAACATATTCCAACTGTATATCCATCCATGTTCCTCCCCAAATGAATTTTTATGCCCCCAACCTTGAAAAAATTGAAGGGGCATATTGCTTTGGGCTTGTACCTCCGTGCATCTGTGATTGCGTCCATCCGTTACAAGTTTAAGATAGGGTTTTGAAATTTCATAGATGGACTCAACATCAAAAAATAACTGACCCATATTTTTCTTTAATCTGGATTATCTCCCTTTGTGGAGTTATGCCCCTTTTAAAGGGTCATAATGAAATTTTGTAATCGGGATATTTCAAAAACTATAACAGCTAGGAGCTTCAAACTTGGTCAGCTTATAGAGAATAATGAGTAGATTACCTGGTGAAAATAAGAAAGGTAATTTTATTTTTTTGAGTTATTGCCCTTTGCAAATTTGGACATAGAATACTTGATATATCAAAAAACGTTACAGCTAGGAGCTTCAAACTTTGTCAGCTTATAGAGGATAATGAGTAGATTACCTGGTTAAAGAAAAAAAATATGTCTCTTTATTTAATTATTGCCTTTGCATTTTTTAAAAATTAATGCCCTTTGCAAATTGGGACATTGAAAACTTCCAATAAAGATATCTTGAAAACTATTAAAGCTAGTAGCCTCAAATTTGGTCAGCTGAAGAAAGATGGTGAATAGATTACCTGGTGAACAGGATGGTGGACAAGCCAATGGTTGGGGGCATAGTGTTTCATAAACACAATTTCTAGTTTTTAATATGGTTATTCCCATTCTAATACATTTCTGCAGTTTTGTCTCAATTTGGAGCGTTTTACCTTTCAGTTAATTCTCAAAAGCAAATGTTGGTTTCCAGGGCTGGAAGTCACTAAAAAGCATGTCTGAATAGCCAACTGGGAAGACCTTGATCTGGGTATGTGCTGTTTGTACGTTTAGGGCTGGAAACTAGTTCAGGAAATTTAAGAACATTTATTTCTTGACTTTTGGCTTACTGTAAAGGCGGCAACTTTAATATTCATGTCTGGGCGCGGTTCGGCTATTTCATCTGCTAAGTTAATAAGCATTTTGGTTGGCGCAAACGTGAGTGCATTTCATGAAAATCCTAACCGTATACACACTGAACTCACATTTATTAACTCTTAAAGCGCATAATCACAAATTGTATGTTTTTTTTGTCGTCCACTAAAATATTTGAAGCCTCAGACAAACAGTGTGGTCCTAGATGTAGGAGCAGTCTGATCTAGGTCCACAATGTTTGCCTCAATGCTTATGTTAAATAGACATTTTCAGGTGCAGTTATTTTGCTGGCGTTTTAAGGACTAAATAATGTGTTTTGCATCTATACTGAGGTAATGGGGCAAGACGATACAGTTATTTTTTAATAAAACCATACCTCATTTTCAGCTTTTACCTATGTCGAAGGTTGACCAGTCCTTATTACGCATTCATGAGGTGCCGCCTTTACAGTTAACGAAAAGTCAAGTAATACTGTAACTAACTTGTCTGTTTTTATATTGATAGCTACTCTGATAGGTATGGGACTAGTGATTGTGGGAGTGCTGCTGTGTGTGATGGATAAAGTTTGAACTGTATTCATCTAGTAGAATCCTGGGTTTACCTGATGCAGTGAAACAGGATACTGAGGCCTTGACTCCCACTCACCCCACTACTTTGACAAAGAACTAGACATGAACACTTTGGAACTCAACACAGTGGGGAGTGAAGGTCATGGGGAGTTTGTTATTGAGGAAAAACCCATGAGACTGACAGAAATTCTGCTGGATGGAACTGTCACTGAAAGGGGAGGAGGCCATACTAATTTGTAACAATGTTGGGTCTCGTAACTGTCAACATATATTGAGGGAAAAAAGTTTAGCAATTATAATGGGTTTTCCCATAGGCGATCTTTTTAGCATTATATTTTTTTTATTAGCAGGTGTGCAGACATGTCAGCTGTTTGAAAATGATCTAATGGCTACCTGCAAGAGGTCAAAAGAAACAAATTCAGATTTCAAAGTGAGGATTTAATCTGCTGAGCATTTTAATTTCAAACCCTATTAAATTAAAAGGGAGGTAATTTGAAAAAAATATTATTTTTAATTAAAAACTGAATGACAAGGATGAACAGAACATTCAGTTTTAGACTGGTTTTCATTTTTTTGCTTTTAGATCTAAGCATCTGACGGGAAAATGAAACTTTTAGCAGAAAACTTCACGCTATTGTCAGATAAGCTGTTTTAGCAAGGGACTAAGAATGGGACTTTAAATTATGTTATATGTCAACCAGTTTATGTAATCGTACTCATAAATGTTTGTCAACATATATTTTTTATTTTTTGAAATTAAAAATCCTATTTTTTCTCTTCTGTGAATCCCCAAAGTATATTGCTAAAAAATTTCCCTCAGTATATATGGATGGGCACACAAGAGATTGGTACTTATCGCATAGGGGAGCAGGGAAGACTCACCTGATCTGGGTCTGCTCTGTTTGCGAAAGTGTTAACTGGAGGCTTTGTGTGTAGACCAAATGTATCAAATCTCATGCATGCACTGATCCAGAAAATTCTATCAGGGGGTCCTTTTTTGTAAGTCATCAACGTATTTAAGAGAGGGCCATACGGACCTACCTCGAGAATAAACAGGACCAAAATGGAATTCTTAATGCACTCCCTCAATATGTGAAGGGCATTAAGAGATTTAACTAAAACTAAATGTTTAAGATACTACGCGTGCGCACATTGTACATGAGAATAAAGTGCCTGGAGTTAAAATTGCCTTGTGATCAAGTGTGCCAAGAGTTCATCAGCAACGGAATAATGCTTCAAGATATACAACAAAGATACCTTACATGTGGGGATCCAGAAAGTTTCGTCAGAGGGGGTCCAAGTCCAACTCTGTCAATGTTTTTTTTTTTTTTTTAGATAATGGGAGAGAGTATCAAAATATACCTCTAAAAGTGGGCCTTCATTGTCCTGCCAGGGAAACACCATTTACAAGGTGTTTTGCTAACGGGCCGATGATGGCCCAACATTGAATGCTGGCTTGGTAGCGATGTGATTTTCCAGAGGATTCAGAACAGTACGGCTGAGAAACCCTATAGTTTTGTGATTTTTCAGGGGGGGGTCCGAACCCCCTGTCCCCCCTCTGGATCTGTGCATACCTTATTCACCATTATAACAGAGCATACTAAAGTACCGCTTCATTTGTGTACTCTATTCTGATATTCAGTCAGTCCAGAGGTGTGAATTATGTATTACATGTACCTATAGATTGGATTCATTGTAAAAATGGAGTGCTGAACCTGATCAGCTTGCCTCTGATGAAGCCAGCTGATCTGGAAATTCACTCTTTTTATCAAAAGAGTATTCAATTTTTAAAAACAACAAGTGCACTGTGTATTAAGTCAGTACCGTGTACATTGGGCCTCGTCACGAGAAAACCTGACTTTGTTGTTTGCGAACAACAAAGACGCAGACCAGCCTGAGCATCTGTACAGTCTGATCAGCACCGTTGTTATTTGCTTATTGGAAAGTATAATATCTAAACTTGCTACATGAAAAATTTCAATATTTTAGCTAGTCTGTGTAGCTCAGCAGGCCGAGTTTAGCCATTCTTGGTTGCAAACCCCAAAGACACGGGTCTTTAGTTAAGAGTGTGTAACAAAAAAATAATTTTCTTATTTCTTAACCAAAACATATGTTGTGAACATATGTTGTGGATACTCAAAAGAACTGTCTAAATGAGCGGTTCTTTTGAGCAAACAAAACATATGTTAAAACTGATAGGTAAGAAATTATTTACTATAATACAAAAATGTTGTTTATCTAAATCTGTGAGCCAAGTTTTCTTGAGTCGAGGCCTATATGTTAGCTAGTCTATTCCTTTTGTATAAAAATAAATAACAAAGCCAATAAAAGCTGTGAAAAAGAGATATTTTTATATAAATAACAGCACTGTTCTTTCTTATTTTAGGCCAAATGAAAAAATAAAGTGTGTTTCGTTTAATGGGTCTTAAATATTTTAGGTAGGGTAGGCACACATATTTTTTTTTCTGGAAAAATAAAATAATAAAATACTTTTTTCCAGAAAACCTGAAAAAATTCTAGGTTTTAACAGTAAATTTAGATAGGGCTAGGTTACCCTAAACACAGGTATTTTTTTTATTTGGTCTTAATCATTATTGTAGACCTTTGTATCCAGCTGGCTAGTTTCGTATTCCTCATGATACAGATCCTGCAACAAAATGTTCACTGCAAGTACCCACAACATATGTTAAAATTAATAGATAAGAAAATATTCACATTTGGTAAACTCAAAATTTATTTTTATTTATACCTTATCATTTTTCTTATTTCTCAACCAAAGCATATGTTGTGGGTACTCTAAAGAGCCAGAGATGGCTCTTTTGAGAAAGCCAAACCTATGTTATAGATTATCTAGACCACCTATTGTAACCAAATAATTCAAAATCACCTTTAAATGTCTGCCCGATTGCATCAAATATTTCCTGAGATACTGATGTATACGCCTGTTGTATATATTTCTGTCTTTGTTTAGTCCAAGACTCTGTTTCCGATCTGCCCAGTCTCCTTAAATGTACAATCCTTTTTATTAGTGATGTTTTCATCATTGAAAAGTCTGTCACATGTTTAAAATTTTTCACAGGAAACTGAGTAGTGTCGCTGATGTATCCGTGATACTGGAAGGTGGTCCACAATCTCTTGGCAAGTTCAAGAGGGTTATAACAATCTCGTAGCTCAGTCTGATCCTTAAGACGACTTATTAAGTCAAAATTATATGTAATGATATTCTTAACTTCCTCTATGGTAATATTTTGTTTAGTAATACCAGAATTCGTTTTCAGCGAAACTTCAGCCATTTTAAGGACAACTGTAGAATCTTCTAAAAATGTTTCTAGCTTCCCAATCACATCAAAATTTATGAGACATGGGTTACACAGTGAGTAGATAGGAGAAAAATGACTGTCCACATGTTCTCCTACTTTTAGATTTTTGGTGGTGAATTGTAGGAATTCTTCAAAACTTACATCATTACCACATTGAAGGGAAGTTTTGTTTGCCAAAGGCCGTGTTGTATTTATTATTTTGATACCCAGCCACGACCAGAAATCTGGTAAATAAAGTTTATCTAAATATCCTGACCACAATCTTTCATATGGATCCCTGGTGAACATAAATTTTACGCTCTTATTCTCAGAATGACCAGAACTGCTTTGAGCCGTGTCCATTGTGAGTGATAAAGGATTAATCTTATTATCCAGAAGTTTGATTGTCGATGTATTATGAAGGGAAACAACTCTTGTATTATTGTACGGTCCGAAATGTGTGTACATTCGAGGAATCTCCTCAGGACTTTTTATATGACCATTAAAGTCTTTGCCGATGTATCTTAAGATACGTTTCCAGTAGGTACATCCAACCTTGGGTACAGAACAGTAGAAGAGTTTATCATCAGCCGTGGCAAGTGCCGTTCCACTCATTTTCAGATCCCTGGAAACAACATGAGAAAATTAGCAGCATTGAAAGAACCTTAGCTTTTCTTGACTAATGGTTTCTCCCATTTACATCAGATGCTGGTGATACTACCTATCATCAGCCTCTGGTCTAATACAATATTGATTTTTTTAAGTTGCATTTTAAAATAATTCAGCAGATGACAACAAAAACATGAAAAATTACCCAGCATACCCAGCTAATAAGAGAAGTGTTCCTTCTGGTTGGCAGTGAGAAATCACAACATATGAGCCATGACGTGATTTTCAACAATGTGACATTTTGACAAGTGTAGACTCAGACGAGAAACTCCAAATGATGTTTGGTCAGTAGCTTAACAGTAATCGAATATTGAAGCGACTAGCAAAGGCTCTGATCAGACTGTGGGTATGTGCAGGCTGGTCTGAGCCTTTGCTGGTAGCACATACCACATTGTTGGAAATCTCATGTCACGGCTCAATTATGTTTTGATAATGAAACAGTTCGAAGTCCTCGGGATTAGAGATTTTATTTCGAATTTTCAATACATCAAATTATAGGGAGGTAGGCATAAAAGCATTTAACCCCCAAAAATGCTTAATAACAGTTTTTACCTATCAAACCTATGTTTTGTGTGCGTAAAAGAAACGCCTCAAGGAGACGTATCTTTTATGCACCCAAAACCTATGTTTTTACAGTTATGAAAAAAGTTCATGAATAGGCTCAAGTAAACTCTGAATTCATGGTGTCCCAAATTAAATTTGAATGATCTAGTGTTTCGAGCAATCAAAGTTTGAAATTTCTGGGTTTATCTGTATTAAAGCAAGGAATTTAAGATTAACCCTTGTCCTGATGAACCCAGGTTTTATACTTTTTTGAAAAACACTGTAGACAGATCAGCTGACTTTTGATGAAGCCATCTGATCAAGATCTACACTGTCTTCCACTCTGCTTTAAAACACTGGACAGCTGCAGGTAGATAGAAATTGGCTTAACCCTTAAAGCGCCACCTATAACTTGCAGCAGACGACAAATTTAAAATTTTGCTGCTTTTTCAAAAATAACAAATAAGGCATGATATTTCATGAAAATCGTCTGCTGGCAGACAATTCTCATGAAATATCATACCTTATTTTTTTTTCAAAAATTAGAAAAGATGTCGCAAAATTTGTCGTCTGCTGCAGTTGTGATTGGCGCTTTAAGGGTTAAATCCATAAAAAGGTATGAGTAATTTCCTGTAAGTCAGCAACTCCAATATTGAATGTTTGTTTTTTGTCCCAGTCAACAATAATTCAGTCATGCATGCACGGATCAAGAGGGGCGTGACTTGGGACTGGACTCGTCCCCCTGAAAAATGGCAAAGCTGTAGGTTATCTTAGATGACTTTTACAATTTATTAACTAATTAATTTGTGGGATTTTGACAAGTGTATACTCAGATGAGCCTGTGCAGCCTCCTTTTTAGCTTAGAAATGCCAAACGATGTTCCGTCAGTGGCCTAAAAGTCATAGAATATTCAAGCGACCAGCAAATGCTCTGATCAGACTGCACGTATGTGCAGGTGTGTCTGAGCCTTTGCTGGTCGCACATACCACATTGTTGGAAATCTCATGTTGCAGCTCATATATGCAATATCTTTAACATTTTGCCTCTTAATATCATCTGCTGATACCTTTGCAAACAGTTTGGACCCAGATCAGACCCAACAAAGCCTGATCTGGATTCAATCTGTTTTACACTCAGATGGTATTCCTGAAAGATTATTTCATAAAAGTTGATTTTGAAAAAAAAGCCTGAAAAATTACCCAGGAAGCAAAGTTAACATTTTGCCTCGGAGCAGCAACACTTTGGCCTGCTGATAACCTTTGCAAACAGTTTGGATCCAGATCAGGCCTGACAGAATGTTTGGCTTGATCTGGGACCTAGGAGTTTGACATTCTGATGCTATTTCTGAAAGAACATTTCAAAAAAGTTTATATCGAAATAAAAATCAGCAGATGACAACAAAGCATACAGAATTACTTAGCATGCAAAGAGTTAAACAGTAAAACCTGTCTTATGCGACCACTCAAAAAGAAGACTCAAATTGGTTTTCAAGACCAATAATCGCTTAAGGCAGGTCAAAAGTATTGCAGAATGCTCCAATGGGAGCATTCTGCAAAACTTTCGACCTTCATTAAGCTACCATATGTCATAAAGATGTTTGTTTTGTCTATTTGTGAGTGGTCGCTTAAGACAGGTTTTACTGTACCTGAAATCCTTGTCTTGATTGTATCTTTCACACACTTTACTAATGTTCATCAATCTTTCTTTGTTTCTCTGTACTGCCACCTGTAGGATATGATGGCTAATTCTATGTCTTCTAATGTTAAAATTGAACTTGGACCCTGAAATAAAATGCTTTTCATATTTGAACCAGTATGTACACGGTGAGCTCTTCCGCTGCCAATCGCAACAAATTATTTTCTGCTGTAGCATCTTCTAGTCCGTTTAAACAGTGGCGGATCCGGAGGGGGTTCAAGTGATTCGCTCGAACCCCCCCCCCCCCCCCCCCCCTTTGAAACAAAATTACATGTATTTCATTTTAATGGAGAATTTTCAGGAAATCGGGAAAATTAATAATAAAACAAGGTCAAATTAACAAATCGAACCCACCTTTGTAGGTATGACCCCCTCCCATTAAGGAATCCTGGATCTGCCCCTGATTTAAAACATTGCTGTAGCAAACTAAGAACCCAGATCAGTCTACTTCTCAAACAGTCTGAACAGGGTCCACACTGTCTGTATCCAGAAATTAGTCATTGGCGTAAGCATTAACATGCAACAGACAGCAATAGCAGACAACATTTTCAGAATCGTTTTTTTCATAGCAGGCGAAGGGTTAAAATTCTATACCCACTTTTGAAAACAGTACTTTTCATAAAACCAGCTGATCAGGTTCCCCGCCGTTTTTATACACAGGATGATCTCCTAGCAGCATTGGATTGATTGAACATCAGTTGACATTCCATGCACGGATCGAGAAAGTTTTGTCAGAGGGGGTCCAACTTTGGAAACGTTTATTTAGAGGGGAGAGAGGATCCAAACCAAATACCACAATAAGGGGGCCATCATCAACCCGCCAGCGGCGGAACTGGCGTGCCGATGATGGCCCAATAAATGCTGACTTGGCAGCTTTGCCCCTGGGGATCCAGACCAGTATTGCTAAGAAACCCTATATTTTGTGATTTTTCAGGGGGGTCTGGACCCCCTACTGGATCCGCACATGCATTCTGTTAAGCCATCCATAAAATACTTACTGATCTAGGATCCAAATTGTTTGCCACTCTGATAGTAATCTTGAATCGAGGTTCTATAAAAAGTCAATTTTGAAAAAAAAATGATGACGAGGGCACAGTGTTGCACAAACACTACTAGTGATTTAATTGAGCCGCGACATGAGATTTCGAACAATTTGGCATTTTGGCAACTGTAGACTTCGACGAGCCGGAGCAGCCTCCTTTTAAGCTTCGAAACTCCAAATGCTGTTCAGACAGTAGCTTAACAGTCATAGAATAAACAAGCTACTAGCAAAGGCACTGATCAGACCACGCGTATGCGCAGGCTGATCTGAGCCTTTGCTGGATGCACATATCACATTGTTGGAAATCTCATGTCATGGCTCAATTATATTGTTTCTGCATGCAATATCCTGTAAATCATCTGCTTGCGATCAATTCACATTGAATGTCAATTCTTACTTGGTTTGTAACAGAATGATCAAAGCTTGAAATAGAAGAGAACGGACACGCCGCCTAAAATCGCCTAATCAATTTAACATACAGTGATGAAATTAAGAAAAGGGCTCACAGCCCACAGACAGATCTGGTGAATTGAGCCATGATAGGCCCAGTTATAGACATACGCCAGGTACTGATCGACTAAAATTTCCTACATGTACATTCAGACTGTCAAAAGTTTAAGTTATTGTCGCTGCAGATGAGCAGATTGGATTAAACCTTACCTGGTCGCAAGTACTGAAGATATACGCGGACGCAGAGGGGAGACAGGGGGTCCAGACCCTTGTCCTGGAAAATCACAAAGCTAACGGGTTCCTTAGCAATACTGGCCCGAACCCCCTTGAAAATCACAAAGCTACCAAGCAAGCATTCAGATGTTGGGCCATCATCGGCCCGCCAGCGAAACGCCATTTAAATGGCGTTTCGATGGCATGCCGATGATGGTCCACTTATAGTGGTATTAAGATCCTCTCTTTCCTCATCAACCTAAAAAACAACAACAACAAAAAACTGACAAAACCTTTCTGATCCGCGCACATGAATACCAGTTTTCTCGGTTCGATGTCCGAGTGCTGACATGGCCATTTTTACGTTGGCTTACCTGGTTCCTGGTCAAATAACGGAGCACCATAGAGTATAATGAGACACAAGTTTAAGAGAAGTATCATTGGGGGTATAAAGATAGGTCTTCTCATCAAATACCAGAAACAGCTCAGAGCCACCATGGTACCCTGAAATACATGTATAGACATTATAGTGGAGCAAATATGCTTAGGTGGGCTTTTTAATGAAGGCCACGATTCTTGACCTTTTTATTCCTCAGCCGACAAGTTGGGGAATATTTGTTTTAACCAAGCAGCCTGTGGTAGGTCTGTGTGTCACGTCTGTTCGTAGCTGGTCTGCTTCATAACTTTTATAGCCATAAAGATATTTTGATATTTCGTTGGCATATCGGCTCCAAAATGATACTACCTTGATATCGCAACCATAGATTTGTGCTTTTATTTGATAATAATGATTTATTTGCAGCGAAACATATTTACGATAAATGGTTATGGCAAGCATATAAAACATAATAGATGACATGAAAAATTAGTTGAAAAGATACTCGAACACAGTTTAGAAACGACCATGTTATACAGTGCCATCAAATTATACAGTGCGGTGAGTTGAGAAGTGTAATACCAGAGTCAATGTGCAGCCTCAATGTGCTCTATCAGTGCATGCGCTGTAAGCACTCATTAGGGTAGCCTCCACAAGGCACTACCAATGAATACGGAGTACATGCCCATGTCAACTGATCTGGCGCTCTTCATGGCTACATGTAATTCACAAGTCACAATAAATTTTCCTGAATCTTAGAAATAGATCTAATATATTTTACAAAGATCTTTATAGCAGTTACGTTATTACCATTAAAAAGATGATATAATTGGGAAGCATTTTATTAATCAGTTTGATAAGTTTCTGGAAATATCCTCCCTCTCTCTGCTGTATGCCAAACATTCCAGCAAGAAATGGATTTCGTTTTCATAATGGTGTGCTGCAAACAATTCTGTTTTGCCTTAATGTCCCTTAGTCGAAGTTAAAGGTTATATTGTATAAGTGTTGTCCCTTCAAGGTGAGCTATTGTGGTCCTATGATGTCCGTCAGTACGTCCGTCCGTTCGATATCTGTCAACAATTTCCTTTCAACAACATCTCCTAAACTACTTGGGTCTATTGACGACAAACTTCACAGGAATGATCCTTGGGTGGTTCCCTTTCAAGTTGTTCAAAGAATAACATTCTATGCATAATTCTGGATGTCATGGCAACCAAAAGTAAAGGTTTAAAAATCTTGTCAAAAACCACTGGTCGGATTTCAAAATAGTTTGGTTCTTGGGTGACCCTCTACCAAATTTGTTCAAATTATTCTGATTGGTTGAAACACAGGGCCGCCACCAGGGAGCATGGACCATTTTCCTTCGTAATTATGAAAATCTTGGAAGGGAAATAAATCTTGCAAATGTGGTTGTCTGTTTTGTAGAGTTTCTTCCCTTAATACTGGGAAGTCTATAATTTACAATACAGATAGTACTATAAGGATGGGATTGTCCATTATATGTTTAAGGGGTCACAGGTAGACTTTCCTAATAAGTGTGCACTTCAGTCTCTGCAAATTGCATTTATCAAAGCAAACAAATCAGACCTGATGAAATGCAGCATTGACAAACTGCCCTTTTAGGGGTTTCCAGTATACAAATGGTTAATTCCCCGTTATCAAACGAGTTCAATCAAGTTATGCCCATGGGACCAAAGTGCACTGTCCAATAGGTAACTTAGAGAAAACATAAAAAAAATCTTGTCCGAAACCACTAGGCCTAGAGCCTTGATATGTAGCATCATCAAGTGAACCTCTACAAAGTTTGTTCAAATTATGCATCTGGGAGTCAAAAATGGCACCACGACGGATGCCACATGTTTAACTTGTTAAGATTCTACATCCTGTTAATTTTGCCAAAATAATCCATGAAGTCTTAAAAAGGGGAAGGCAACCCTGATAATAACTATGTTTTATATGAAAGATCGTAATAAACCATGAATTTTGATACCAGTTTCATCTAAATCGGTTGAAAAATGTGGAAGTTGTGAGCGTTTGAATATTTGCAAACAGTCTGTAATGGAAGACGCCATAATGTCGGCTTAGTGACGTCACTCAGCCTAATTAAATATGCGTAATCAAAATAAAAGAAAAACCAACAGATTATTTGCATTAATCTTTAATGAAACAGTTTCCTTATGTATAAAGCTGCATATCTGCTGAAGCACAGATGATGTGATAGTTGGTATAACTAAACATTAAGCAGTTGAAAAATTCTGAAAACTAATTAAAATATTCAAAATGGCGGCTAAATATTGGCCATATTGAATTCTTTAAATGCCCATAGCTTGCCCATTTTTCAACCGATTTTGATGAAACTTGTATCAAATTTCATGGTTCATATAGCTCTTTCTGATAAAGTATACTTATAATTAGGGTTGCTGTCCCCTTTTAATGAAACTGCTGATCTATCAAACTCATAGCTGGACTTTGAGAGGAGCTGTGCTTTCCTAATCCTTGATAGGTGAGCGACCTAGGGCCCGAGTGCCCTTTTGTTCTTTTCATAACTGATCATTACGACAGTGAGTGCTAATTTTGAAATTTACGGCTGTGTATTTGACTAAATGAGGAGTGCCCTAAACTCCTGAGTGGGAAAGAAATAATTGTTCAGGTCTGATATATATAATATTGGGCACTATGTGATGACCTGGTAGTTTTTGAACTGTGATCCACAACACAATGAATCGTATGAAAGGTGACGGAGCCCTACAGGCCTCAAGATATGACCATGCAAGCTCATTAAGCATCTCGCCGACACTACTTGTGATTCGCGGGACCTGTTTCGCCATCTGCAGGTCCAGCGGGCTTCCGTCCACTGAAATTTCTCAATTTGATTAATCTGAAGTTTTGAGTAAGGGCTCTAAATGGGTGCTGCATATTCTAGTTTAAGCCAAATCAAAGTTTTGTATTCAACTTCCTTAGTACTCAAGAAGTACGTCTTGCGAAGGAAACAAAGTGTCTTAGTTGCTTTGGGAGAAATTTCTGAAATGTGTTGACCCCAATCAATGTTATCCAACGTACGTGTATTTTGTTGACTGAACATTTTCAAAAGTTTGCTTGTCAACCTGTCAATCAATATATGTACTTTCGCTGTCAAGATTTCAAGTCTAGTCTAGGAGAAAAAATCAAGAAAATGACACATAAATAATGGCAACACAATTTTTTATTTTGTGACTTACCTTGGCGTTGTTTATTCCTCCTCTATTGGTGGGAGTTTATTTAGCCTTCCTCAGCATGAGCGTGTATAGGTGTATAGTAATAGCAGTGAGCACATGCGTGACAATAACAACACTTGGACATTGCGCCCAGCGATGACTCAGACCAGCCTGAACAACCACCCAGTATCATTCAATTCTTTATGAAAGTCTGGATCCATAGATTCCCATTTAGCGTACAGCTAAGAAAGACTGATCAGCCTTCACACAGATATATCGTTGGTTGCGGGGTTTTCACTAGAAGCGTTTTCAATGGGTATCCCTGTGGCGTACATTTCGCATGGATTGGTGTCACCACGGCAACCCATATAAAATTATGATTAAAATGTGACTTATAATCGCGAATAACACCCATATTCTGTTTAATACGCACAGTTTCGCAAAAATATACATCGCAAACAAAGGAGCTCTAGCGATAAGGCGTATATTTTCCCTATAGTTGACATGATTACAAAACCTTAATTTTCAAATTGCCCTGATGCTTTTAAAACTGGACTGTTCCGGTAGTAAAATTTACATAGAAAGCATATAAATAGGATTCAAAACGATTCATCATTTACAAAACCGTTAAAACTTGCGCCTTCTACTCCCACCCCTCATTTTACGTCTTTAGTTTGGATGCCGTTTAGACGAAGGTTTAAGTAAATCCTTTGCAGGCTTTCAAAAAGTAAAAGTGCTAAAATATTAAGGATATAAGTGCCCTTCCTTTTCGAAATTTTGCGGTATTCCTTCTGCGCATGCGTGCGAAATCTTAAAATTGTGACGTTTGCCATTGAAAAGATGAAACTGGCGTCTTTCAGTTTGTTTTTTAGATGCTCCCCCCCCCCCCCCCCCTAGACCCTAGATGCCCTTTGGACAATTAAATGTCGCTATACAAATATATAACATATGTAAAGGGCGTCTTGGGTCTAGGGGGGGAAAGGGGTTGTATAAGCGAAAGAAGACATCAAATATCTGACAAAAAATAGACCACTTTGCAAGATGGTCGTTTTTATTGTACATCAACTGTATAAATAGTTTTACTGTACATAGCGTGATAAGACGATTGGTAGTCTAGTTCCCATATATGTTACTGAATAACAAGTACAGTTGATGATCGAAATAAATTCTCATTCAATAAGAAGTAGATTTATTACATGCATTAAGGAAATCCCATTTTAAATATAGAAATTCGGGGGCAATGGTGCATCGACGGCCCGTCCATATATATTCCTTGAATGTGCCTAGTTTCTCCAGTCGTTATTTCAACAAAATAAAACGAACGCCTCGTTTAGGGAGATTGCTCGCCTTATCGCTAGAAATTCTTTCGTTGACCACCTTTCACTGTCTGGTCGTAGCCTAACCTGCATACAGTATCGAACCACTCTTTACATACGCTTTAAAAAATATTCAACACCAAATTAGGTGGCAGCTTGGCAACCATTGGCACACGATGTCTAAAATAAATGTAAGTTTACGCCAAAAGAGGTGGCAGCTTAGCGATTATTGACACCCTTTACAGAAATAAGTGTAAGTTGACACTAAAAGGGGTGGCAGCTTAGCGATTATTGACACCCATTATAGAAATAAGTGTTAGTTGACACCAAAAGGGGTACAGCTTAGCGATTATTGACACCCATTATAGAAATAAGTGTAAGTTGACGCCAAAAGAGGTGTAGCTTAGCGATTATTGACACCCATTATAGAAATGAGTGTAAGTTGACACCAAAAGGAGTGGCAGCTTAGCGATTATTGACACCTATTATAGAAATAAGTGTAAGTTGACACCAAAAGGAGTGGCAGCTTAGCGATTATTGACACCCATTATAGAAATAAGTGTAAGTTGACACCAAAAGGAGTGGCAGCTTAGCGATTATTGACACCTATTATAGAAATAAGTGTAAGTTGACACCAAAAGGGGTACAGCTTAGCGATTATTGACACCCATTATAGAAATAAGTGTAAGTTGACACCAAAAGAGGTGCAGCTTAGCGATTATTGACACCCATTATAGAAATAAGTGTAAGTTGACACCAAAAGGAGTGGCAGCTTAGCGATTATTGACACCTATTATAGAAATAAGTGTAAGTTGACACCAAAAGGAGTGGCAGCTTAGCGATTATTGACACCTATTATAGAAATAAGTGTAAGTTGACACCAAAAGGGGTACAGCTTAGCGATTATTGACACCCATTATAGAAATAAGTGTAAGTTGACACCAAAAGAGGTGCAGCTTAGCGATTCTTGACACCCATTATAGAAATGAGTTTAAGTTGACACCAAAGGGGTGGCAGCTTAGCGATTATTGACACCTATTATAAAGAATACGTAAGTGTAAGTTGACACCAAAAGGGATGGCAGCTTGGCCATAATTGGTACCAAATGTAACAAATAACTGTGTTAACACTAAATTTGGAGGAACTCAGCTGCCACCCCTTTTGGTGTTAACTTACACTTACTATTTTACTAAAACCATTTTATGCCATACTTTCGACAAAATTTCTTCCTGTTATTGTTGCTGTTAATCCCCGGATAACACTCGAATTACTTGGCTTTTAAATCTGTTGAAAGGTTACACCAAGCTCAGAGGCAGTTCAGCTGCCACCAACTATGATGTAAAGTAACACTTATCTTTTACAGTGCACCAGTGAAACGTCAATCGAGCTTGTTAATCAGGAAAAGTGGTTTATCTATTAAGTCAAGGCCACTCGGGGTTGAGCCTGAGCCTGAATAACTCGGGCGTCGCGTTGCAAGGGCATGAACTCAGCTAGCCCTAGCACTGTTTACATGCGTTAAAATACCTCCAGCGACTGGCAAAGTCCAGTTTGTCTACCGGACATCGTGGATAACCTCGCAACACCACGAGAAAAGAATCATTCGAAGACGTAATTGCCAGTCCCCAGTTTAATCGATTGGGCTCCTTGGGCTCAAAGCATCAATTTTATACTGATTCTTTACTCCACGTTGCTTCAAAAACCTTGTTGTAGTATCACACGCGGTCCTAATTGTGCAGGGCGAGCATTGCTTGGCTGAGCTTTCTTTTCTAAGATATCGGTTGTATGTTTTTATTCTCGGCTTATTTCGCAAGACCAGACTTAAAGGACACGAAAGTGGACAAAATAAAGGACTATCTCGTACAATAAGTTTGACAAATATTGAAAATGGCGTTTCTAATATTTCTGTTATGGCTAGGCATTGCAAATGCTGCTGTAATTGACAATTATGATGATGATGTTTATTGGCAGAAGATTGAAGAGAAGTTAGAAGACATGGAGAGAAGAATAGTAGCGCTGGAACTAGAAAGTAGGTTTAGCCTTCAGTATAATTATCCTCGAACATAGGTCCTGATAGACACTATTTGGGTTTAATATTTTCTTATACATCAGTTTAAGCATGTGTTTTGGGCTCTAATTGAGAATAAGGTGGTTCTTTTGAGTGCCCACAACATATGTTTTGGTTTAACAATAAGAAAAAAAAGGAGCGCAGTGGTAGAGTGCTTGAATCGAGACCAAAGGGCTGCGGGTTCGGGCCTCACCGGCGTCACTGCGTTGTGTCCTTGAGCAAGAACATTAATCCTAGCTTATTACTGGTTCAACCCAGGAAGACCCGTCCCTTTATAACTGAAAGATTGTTGATGGGACGTAAAGAATCAAATCAAAACAAAACTAATAAGAAAATCAGTTTTTGATAACTCACTATAATCTTAATGGTGAATAACACAAGCCAAATACCATATATTAGCATAGAACCAAATGATACTTAGGAGTAACACCAACAAAGTACACTGTATCCTCTGCATCTACTCAAAGTATAATATTTGTATGACTCACCAACAATATTGTTATATGATTGCCAGCAGTCATTCTCTTATTGGCTGTAACTGTCAACAATAACATTGCATGATCGTACTTGCTACATCTAGCCCTCTGGTATGTAGACTGGCTCCAGTCCTTTAAACAATTTTCACCAATGTGTCGTATCATATACTTGTAGCCAGTCTAACTCTTAAAACAGAGCCATCAGAGTTAGACTGGCTACAAGTATACGATATGACATATTGATGAAAAAATGTTTTAAAGCCTAGAGCCAGTCTATCTGGTATGTAAAATATCTAATGTCAGGAATCCCGAAACTATTTTTAGCTGTGAGGTAACCTTGACAAAAGTCATGTCTACACATGTCCACAGCTAATTTTAGATATGATGTTAGGAATCCCAAAACTATATTTAGCTGTCATGCAGCCTTGACAAAAGTCATGTCTACACCTGTCCACAGCTAATTTTAGATATGATGTTAGAAATCCAAAAACTATATTTAGCTGTCAGGCAGCCCTGACAAAAGTCATGTCTACCTGTCCACAGCTAGTTTTTGATCTAATGTCAGGAATTCTTAAACTAATTTTAGCTGTCAGGCTGCCTTGACAAAAGTCATGTCTACCTGTCCACAGCTAGTTTTTGATCTAATGTCAGGAATTCTTAAACTAATTTTAGCTGCCAGGCAGTCTTGACACCTGTCCACAGCGATTTTTAGTTCTTAAATACATCGTAAAAGTCATATAACACAACAGTTGATTCTTTCTTTGTCTGTTAACATGTTGTTAAAACGATAAAGAATGCATCAATTGTATATTATTATATGACTCCTATAAAAGACCTCCTCTGATTGGCTGAAACTAGCTTGCACTGGTTGTGACAAATCTTGATGTCAAACAGTGATGAGCTAAAGACAGGTAACATTACTGACAGAGAGCTAAAAATAGATTGAACTAAATCTAGCCCAGGTGACATTAAGTTTTGTCACTGCTACCTGAGGGCTAAAAATAGAAATTGCAACACTGACTGATTTCTTATGTATATTTCACAGGTAAAATGTTTCAATTCAGAATTTGTTCATTTTATGAGAACAGCATTTAACCCATTTATGCCGAATGGAATTTCACACTATTATCAATTGGAACAGTCCATTTCTGTTTTAAGGGGTGTTAGGTGGTATTTATCATTTTTATTTAAGATTTGATAGAAAATTATGCAAGCAAACAGTGGAGACCCTGATCAGATGCCGTATTCTGTGGCGTCTGATCTGTGTCTGCACTATTTGTCTTTGTCCCACAAAAAGGACGCTAGGCATATATGGCTAAAAATGCAATTATTTTGCTTATCTCATAAGAATTGCAGGAATTTGGGAAGTATATTGTTGAAATAATCTTTCTATGAACATCTGACTTGAGTAAATTTATAAATATGAAAATAAGAGAGAGACAGTGTCATATAACAAAACAATTGGTGCATTCTTTTTCGGTTAACATCAGGATTAGTCAACCCTCGAAAGTGATGTTCACCTCGGCTTCGCCTCGATGAACATCACTGTTCTCGGGTTGACAAATCCTGATGTTAACCTCAAAAGAATGCATCAATTGTATAATGTCCAACTGTAGACTTAAGCTATACACAAACTGGTGTGACTCTTTTTAATAATACAGATATCAAAGATGACAGCATTCTGTTAGAGCTTACTGATGCAGTCTATCAGCAGGACGACAAGCTGATGAAAATAGAGCAAGAGAATGCTATTCTAAACGCAACAATTTCTAAGCTACAAGTCGACTTAAGAGAAGATAGAGATCATGCTGCAAGTGAGCTGCTGAGAACAGAACCACAAACACAGACATTGAAACAGACAGAAAGAGCAGTTCGTTTAGGTAAGGAATTTTTTGTCTGCAAAGGAATAAATTTCTCACAGAACTGAGTTTTTGACCAATTTAAAAAAACAACAACAAATGAGCCGTGACATGAGATTTCCAACAATGTGGTAGGTGCGACCAGCAAAGCCTCACATCAGCCTGCGCATACGCGCAGTTTGATCAGAGCCTTTGCTAGTCGCTGAATATTCTATGATTGTTAAGCTACTGACTGAACACCATTTGTTGTTCCTAAGCTAAACAGGGGGCTGCACAGGCTCATCTCAAAATACCACATTGTTGAAAATCACATGTCGCGGCTCAAATAAGTATGACCAGGAAATGCCTCAATCACAGACCACAGATCAACATACGTTACCACGAGCATAACGAGTCACGCCATGGGCGGATCCAGAGGGTGGCAGGGGGTCTAGACCCCCTGAAAAAATCACAAACATATAGGGTTTCTTAGCAATACTTGTCCAGATCCCCTGAAAAATCACAAAGCTACCAAGCCAGCATTCAATGTTGGGCCATCATCGGCACGCCAGTGAAACGCCATTTAAATGGCGTTTCGCTAGCGGGTCCATGATGGCCCGCTTTTAGTTGTATTTGGATCCTCTCTCCCCTCATCGACTAAAAAATAATAAACGTTGTCAAAGTTGGACCCCCTCTGACAAAACTCCCTGGATCCGCGCATGCACTCGACAGCTTTATTTATGGTAGAGTTAAAACAACCAGATCTCTCTTCCTCAACGAGATGATTGCAAAAACTGAAGAAGACAGTAAGTATTACTTTACGAAACAAAGACCAAACACAACCTCCACCCCTAGAATAAATCATAAATCAACAATTACATACCACAGGTAAACCCTTTTGTTTGATTCCAAATATATGTACGCATAGGCAAGAAGTTTCTTTATAAAATATTTACTGTCAAAGTTTTATAAAATTGTCATATTCGTAACAAAATTGGTACTTTTCAATAAAAACTATTAATTATACTTACGCGGTCCCTCTCACGGGATTGTAATTTTCTTCCCGGGTGTTTGAAAGCAATAGAAAAGCCTCAAAAAATCAAAGTAGCCTGCAAAAAGTAATTGAGGATTATCATGAAATTGAGTTAATTGTGACGTTGTCACTTTCCCATTGATATCCTGGGTCTGGTGTGGTGCTTGATTGTATCGATTCCTGATCTTTGCCCTCTTTCTTACTTTGTGTGACTTTTTGTTTTGTTGAGTCTATAATACCTCTTTCCACCCTGTCTTACTTGGTCTGACTGAGTGTGTGATAATTGAATGGTTTTCTTAGTCGTCATGTCTGGCATTTACAGTAGTTGACATTTACCGAAGATATGAGACTTCAAGTTGATATGGTATCTGAGAAGGCCTATGATTCATAAATCAGTCCACCCTTCAGTGATAGTCAACAATGGAATCTCTTTAATTCTGTTTCTCTCGTGCCAAAATCTTGACTTATAAATAGACCAGATAGGAAATAAGCCATATTGATATATTGTTTAATGTAAAGATAAACTAAAAGCTTTGAAGCGTGACTCTATTTACAATATTGATATGTTGTTCTAGAAAAACTATAAAAGCTTTGACATACACATAATTGAGCCGTGACTTGAGATTTCCAACAATGTGGTATGTGCGACCAGCAAAGCCTCAGACCAGCCTGCGCATACACGCAGTCTGGTCAGAGCCTTTGCTAGTCGCTTGAATATTCTATGATTGTTAAGCTACTGACTGAACACCATTTGGAGTTTCTAGGCTTAAAAGGAGGTTGCACAGGCTCGTCTGAGTCTACACTTGTCAAAGTGCCACATTGTTGGAAATCACATGTCACGGCTCAATATGTTCCAGCTGGACTGGCTCATATTACGCACTCTGCATCAATCGTTTGAAATAGATAGACCCAAAGGTCATTGGTCAGAGGTCATGGTACATATATACTTCTCATTGTTTTTGTGCAATTACTTAGTGTCCATTCTATTTTTGCAATCATCTTGAAGAGAAAGTTGGTGGCTTAGCTTTTATTGTCTTACAGATGTCTTGTTAATGTAAATGCTCTGTTGCTCTTCATCGCGTTGTCTTGGGTTGGTCTGCAGTGGTATTGTGGTATTTCCTGATCATACTCACTTACTTTTTGTGGGTTACCCATAGGTTTTAAGATAATAACCATTTTAGTGGCTGCGATATATTGGTGTGGATGTTGTACATAGCCTGTCAAAAAATTAATTCCACGTTAAAATGTGCTACTTAAGCTAGTCTTACAATTTTCTTATCAGTCCATCATATTTATGAATGGTATATTTAACCATTTGGTTTGGACTTTCTTGCACACCGGACAAGGATATCTGAGATTTTACCCTGGGATAGAAAATCTTATCTTACCCATGCTATCTTACCAAGGACGTCAAGTAACGTCATCATGTGTAATTGCATTGTAGCGTATTCAGGGACTTCTGGAAGCTTACTTTATAATAAATAAATAAATAAATAAATAAATAAATAAATAAATAAATAAATAAATAAATATATAAATATAAACAGTGGTGAGCAAGAAAAAAAATCCATTATTCGTGTGAGGATAGGATAGAAAAATCCGTCCCTCAGGATCACCATTTGTCATCACTCGGCAAGCCTCGTGATGCCAAACGGTGGTCCTCGGGACGGATTTTTCTATCATATCCTCACACTCATGATAGATTCTTCTATTCTCTGTTTTCCAGACAGCAGACAGAAGCGGCAGGTTAATCCAGCTGAAGGTCCCGTTGCATTTACAGCCTCTCTGAAGCCTCAGTGTAAAGGCAGTACGGGTACCAGAACGAACCAAATTCTCAGTTTCGGAACTTCTATCACGAACCTTGGTGGTGCATACAACCCAACCACTGGACAATTCACTGTACCACGTGACGGCGTGTACATGTTTGCATCGTCTATTCTTGCTTATAGCAACACAAACCTGAATATCGTGCATGTATCTATAGCAGTTAATGGTAAAATTCAGGCTAAGATGTTGGCAGTTTCTGAAATCCTTCAACACCGTGACCAGGGTGCTAACACAGCGATTCTTGATCTGAAACTAGGGGATATTGTGTGGGCTAAGGCTATTGACCACACCGCAATATGCACGATAAGTTCACTTTCAACATTTACAGGGACTCTTCTCTACGCGTATTGAGGCTTGGCGGCTTCAAAACTGCATTGACATATATATGAGCCGCGACATGAGATTTCCAACAATGTGGTATGTGCGACAAGCCAAGCCTCAGATCAGTCTGCGTATATGCTTGAATATTCTCTGATTGTTAATCTACTGACTGAACAGCATTTTGAGTTTATAAGCTTAAAAGGAGGCTTCACATGCTCGTCTGAGTCTTCACTTGTCAAAATGCCACATTGTTGGAAATCACATGTTTCGATTCATATGTATAATTATATCAGCTGGCTTCTGATGAAGTTAGTTGATATAGAACTACGCATGTTTCCATCTTTATTATGCATGATATAAAATAAAACCACTAGAATGAGTAAAAATCAGATGTCTTTTCTTTCTTGTCTTACTTGTTTTTCATTGAGTACGAGAAACGACTAACACATGGACTGTACAACTAGCGGTGCCACAGAGCAGCTTGTTCACCAAATAAGCCTGTATATAGTCCTAGCTTGGACACAGTAACAAAGCTTGGGTTCTTCGCTGAACACCCACAGAGCCCAGACTCATCTTAGTTTTCGCTTGCTGATTTTGACATACACAGGTTCAATTGTCAAAGGCATGCATATACGTCTATCTATTTTTACAGTCAAAAACTGATAATATGACCAGAGATGGTGTATCAGCGTCTTAGACTAGCTGGGCAAAAACGATAACAACGACATGACATCCAAAATACAACAAAAATAAAGCAAATGAGCTTAAATGTCAGTTTGCATGGGTTTGATGTGATATGGAAGTAAGTAAGGGTGCAAAGATCAGGAATCGATGCAATCAAGTACCACACCTGACTCAGGATACCAATGGTAAAGTGACAAACTCACAGCTAGACACCACAGACGATGGCCAAGAGGCCAGCCCCTTCCCAGCAGGTGACCACAGGGCACACACAAACAGACGCGCACAAAGGCATAGCAAACATAAGACAGAAAAAAACATAAAAGATCCACAAAAGAAGTACCGCTTTGGAACGGTCAGTAAAATATTTTACTGGAAGGCTTAAACTGGTTTCACGGTGCCAACCTCACCCTTTATTCAGATGTGGATCAAGACACATAGATATTTGGTTTGCATGAAAGACCCCTAACTTATCAATGCATCGTCTCCTAGAACATATAAATCAAGGTATAACAAGGAGATAAAATAAAGATAAGGACTCAACAGTAGAAAAAAACTGAACACTGGAGCAAAAGAAATCCAACAGGTTAACCCGGTGGGCCCGACAAACAGCAAAAGCATCAGGCCCCTACCATCTCATCAATAGATAAGTCCTTAAGTCGGAACCGTCATAGAGTCTGAAGTCCGACTCACCGGCGTGCAATTAAAGAGGAAAGCAAAGTTGCCAACCGTGATTGGGTTGACCACCAAGCATGCAGTCTGTTGCAATACTTTAATGTTATAGCCATTTTTTGTCATGGGAAATTATTTTAATGAACTGCGCTGAAAAATTATAAGAGCCAACAATCTTCTTCAATTTATACACCAAGTCACCATAGAAATCAGGTTAGGAAAGTCCTTGGTGCAAGAGAGAGTTAAGGTAAGTAAGGGTGCAAAGATCAGGAATCGATATAATCAAGTACCACACCTGACCCAGGATACCAATGGAAAAGTGACAAACTCACAGCAGACACCACAAACGATGGACAAGAGGTCAGCCATTTCCCAGCAGGTGACCACAAAGCACATATAAACAGACGCGCACAAAGACATAGCAAACACAAGACAGAACAAAAACATAAAAGATCCACAAAAGAAGTACCGCCTTGGAACGGTCAGTAAAATATTTTACTGGAGGGCTTAAGCCGGTTTAACCGCGCCAACCTTACCCTTAATTCAGATGTGGATCAAGACACATAGATATTTGGTTTGCATGAAAGACCCCTAACTTATCTATGCATCATCTCCTAAAACATATAAATCAAGATATAACAAGGAGATAAAGCAAAGATAAGGACTCAACAGTAAATAAAACTGAATACTGGAGCAAAAGAAATCCAACAGGTTAACCCCGGTGGGCCCGACAAACAGCCAAAGCATCAGGCCCCTACCATCTCATCAATAGATAAGTCTTTAAGTCAACATAGAAATCAGGTTCCGAAAGTCCTTTTTTTTTTTAGTTCTTATTGCTTTATTCTCCCCGTCCATCGGTGTGTAGGGGGTCGGGGAGGACCATCCCCCTCTCACACCTAACAAACTACAATTTTTTTTATAAATAAAAACCAATGTATACTAAATTAATATACTTATTGCTTTCTGTAAAGGCAGCAACTTAATTATTCATATCTGGTCGTGGCTCGAGGCTTCTTCTATTAAGGAAGGGAAATCCGGTTTTGTTTATAATTTGGTAAGGAGTTAATAAGCTTTTTGGGCCGCGCAAATGTGCGGGCATTCCATAAAAGTCTATGCATTAACCTTTAAGGCGCCTATCACAAAAAGTTGTATGTTTTTGTTGTTTGCTGAACACTTTTGAAGCCTCGTAGACAAACAGTGTAGATGCAGAACAGACTGCTTTTTAAGGAGCAGTCTGATCTAGGTCTACACTGTCTGCGTCTATATTTATGTTAAACAATAAACAGATACCACACCTCATTATTAGCTTTTACCCTTATATTAGACCAGACCTAATTACGTATTCATGAGGTGCCGCCTTTACAGTAACCAAAAAGTTCAAGAGTACACACCCTAGCAGGGCTGTGGAAATACCATGCCTGATTTGTCCGACCTGGTCCCATTTCATTCAGGACAAGTTGAAAATTTCAATTTACTTGTTCTTGAACAAGTGCAAAATTTGCTATAAAGCTAATAAAATTTTGTATTTCATATTTAGATTAATTGTTATGAGTTCACATGTTGCATTGAGAACAGTGTGGATCCTGATCAGCTGACTTCTTCAGAAGCCAGCTGATCTGGATCTTCACTGTTTACAAGAGAGTTGATATCTGCATGGTTTCATACTTTTTTCGAAAGTGTAAACTGTTTAAGCACAGAAAGGAATAAGCTAATCTGTACTATCGGACAAGTAAAATTTTCTTTGGACAAGTACATTATGGCCATTTACGAGTCCCTTGACAAGTAGAAAATTTTACTATTTCCACACCCCTGCACCCTAGGCTAGAGAGACTGTATGGGATATTACATAAATATGCAAGTTACAACAACAACAACATGAAGTCAAAAAAAAAAAAAAAAGGGGGAGAGATGGATAGAAAGAATGAGTAAAAAAGGAAGAGAAAATAGAAGAGAGAGAAAAAACAAAAAAGAAGGAAAATCTGACCCGGCAACAGGGCATGAATGATTGTTGTGCTGACAATTATCTTGTTTACATTTTTTTTGTAAAGGACTTTTCTCTATCTTAACACCGTAGAATGTCATAAAACAATGTTTATGGACTGATAATTATGCTATGATTAATCTATACTGTTTACTAGTGGCAAAAATCGACTCCAATCCTTCTCAAATTTAGTTAGCTCATTATTGTTAATGGCTATCTCCATGTGTGTTTTATACATAAATAAAAGTTTTCTCTTAAACACTTCCAAGAATAAAGACTGTTGATTACATCGAGTACAGTAAATATAATATTTGGTATATAAAAGTATGAAGTTAAGTATTTTTGATTCAGTTTTTCCTCGTTCCCAACCGAATATAAACCATTTTTCAGTAGGTGAACAGTCAATGCCGTATGCATTCAGCCAACCTGTTACTTTTTTTATGAATGTTTGGGTTTGGTCACAGCTCCAGAGAAGATGGTTAATAGATTCATCACATGAATGGCAGTAATAACATAATGCATCATCTCTCACTTTCATATTATGAAGAATTTTATTTGTCACCAAGATCTTGTGGTTGATACTTATTTGGAACCAACGGACAGCAGAGTGTTTAGTTGTCTCAAAAGGAAGTGCATATATTTTAGCCCAGTCTTCATCTGTGAAGTTGTATGCCTTATTCCAGATTAATTTTCCAGTTGGTATATCTTTATTTTGATTAAGGATATGATACATAGCTTGTGAACCCTTTTTTTGCTTTAAGAGTGGATGGATATGGTTTGGTATAATGGGATTTTGATTTTTACTATTAATTTTTACATTGACATGTTTTAGATATAATTTTATGGCTCGCAGTGTTCCGTAATACTGTAAATGATTTGTTTGTACTCCTGTCGTTTCTATAAATTCTTCTAGAGTGTAAAATTCCCCATCTTCTTTGATTAAGTCATTAATGTATTTGATACCTTTTTTATACCAGTTTGTATAGTATATGTGTATTCCCCCTACTTTAATGTTATTATTATTATAAAATAAAGGGCATTTAAGGACTTGGTCTTCATTTAAGACCTTTTCACTGTTAATTTTTATGAATGCATTTAAGACATCCACCCAGAATGGATTTTTGATACTTTTTTTTGCAATGTTCTATGTAATTTAAATGGCAACACATTAATTTGTTTTAGTCAATATATGATTTAATGAAATGTTGCCATTTACTGTCATAGGTAATGAGCCGTCTGAGCCAAGTAAGCTTCAATGCATCAATAAAGGCTTTTATGTTTATCATTTTTAGTCCCCCCTCCGAATACTGTTTTACGCAGATTGAGGTTTTAAGTTTGGTTTTCTTATTCCACAGGAAAGTAAATAGAATATTATTTATTTCATTAACAATTGATTCACTAGGGTTTGGAAGTGTAATAAAAAGATGATTTAAAGTTGGAATAAACATTGTTTTTATAACTGTCACCTTTCCCAGGGGTGATAGCATTCGGCGCTGCCATTGAGTTGCTGTTTTTTCTAAAAGCTTGATTTTCTCTGTGTAATTTCCTTTAGCCATCTTGTCAAGATCTGTGTTAAAATTTATTCCTAATAATTTGAAAGTGTCTTTCCCCCATGACAATTTCCATTTAGTTTTTATAGTGTCTGAACTGTATTTCTTGGAGCCTATCCATACAATTTGTGTTTTATCATAATTTATCTTCAGCCCTGATATTTTTGAGAATTTTTCTAATTCTTCAAGGGTATGATTAAGGGAGTCATCTGACCCATCTAAAATAACGGTTGTATCATCTGCAAACTGAGATATTTTGAATTCTTTGAGTTCAATTTTAATTCCTTTTATATTTTTATTTTTTCGTAGTTTTGTTGATAAAAATTCGGCACAAATTATGAAAATGTAAGGTGACAGAGGATCCCCTTGTCGACAGCCACGCCCTATTTGAAACCAGGATGATAAGTGTCCACATTGTATTACTGCAGATGAGATACCTTTATAAAAAACATCTATCCATCTTCTAAATGATTCACCAAAATTTAAGAATTTTAAAGCTTTGCGTATAAAAGACCATGACAGTGAATCAAAGGCTTTCTAAAAGTCTATCAAAAGTAGAAGTCCAGGAATTTCTTTTTGTTCTGTATGGTTTATTAAGTCATATAAAAGGCGCGTATTTTCACCCATATATCTGCCCTGAATTAATCCTGTTTGGTCTTTATCTATGAGACTGTCTAGATTTGGTTTTATTCTGTTCGCGATAGAACCTGATGCAATTTTATAAACCGTGTCTAAGAGGGTAATGGGTCGCCAATTTTTTAGGTAAAGTTTGGGCTTATTTTCTTTTGGGATACAAGTAACCACCCCTTGTTTTTGTGAAATTGACAGTTCCCCTTTCATGTAACCATAGTTTAGGGACCTCAATACAAACTGGCCTATGTCTTTCCAGAAAACTTTGAAAAATTCTGCTGCAAAGCCACTTATGCCTGGACTTTTTTCATTTTTCATGTTGTATAAAGTTTTTGAGATTTCTTCATATGTCAAAAGTCCTTCTAGATTATTTGCTTGATCATCAGATAGTGTTTTCATATAATTAACTTTGACATATTCTTCAAGATCTATGTCCTCTAGATCACTATCTTGACTTTGATACAGAGTTTTATAAAAGTTTTCAGCTTCTTTTAATATTTCTTTCTGTTCTGATATTACAGTTCCATCATCCTTTTGTAATTGGGTCATTGTTTTTGATATAAAGTTATGTTTTTCAAGATTGCAAAAATATTTGGTTGGTTTTTCTCCTTGGTCTATATCTTTAGCCTTAGATCTGATCATGCTACCTTTAAGGTTTTCTTGTCGAATAGAGTATAGTTCTGTTTTGTAATTTTCTAATTCTTCAATTTTACTTTCATTTAAATTTTGCTCTATTTTTTTATGTTAGATAATAATTCCTGTTCCCTTATATTTTTTAATTTATTTTTATGACTTGAGTATGAGATTGCAGTTCGTCGAAGTTCCATTAGCAGCACATCTAAAAACAGTTGGTCGTTGATAGTAAATTGTATATCTTTAACAGGAATATTGTTGATATCATCAAAATTATAAACTGGGAGTGCATATTGTGCTTTTATTTCGGATATTCTTTTATTAATTATTTTTAAGTAATCTTTATCTGAAAGTAAGGAATTATTATGTTTCCAGTAACCTTTTCCTTGGTTAAAATTTGTGAATTGTAGTTCTAAAACAATAGGAGAATGATCCGACCTATAGCTGGACTCAATTTTTGTTTGTTTTACATATTGCATGGTTGTTTCTGACACTAAAAAATAACCAAGCCTAGCTTGTTTTAGAGGGTTTCTTTTCCGCCATGTATAGCATTTTTTTAAAGGAAATGTTTCTCTAAAGGGATCTACAATGTTTTTTCATATATTTTGCCTAAAAGTTTGTCACGTGCTTTTGGGTTATTAACATGTTTGTAATTATAACTATCCATATTGGGGTCAAGAACCAAATTATAATCTCCACATATTGTAAAATCTGAATTGCCAATTTCATCTATGTGTGTAAATATATTTTCATAAAAGGCTGTATTATCTGAGTTTGGTCCATAAGGTCACTTAGGTAAACCTTTGGTTATTTACTGTTATATCTAAAATAATATAATTTCCAGTCTCATCTGAGATCTGTTTGTGTATTTTATAGTCTATATTTTTCCAAAAAAGAATAGCTACTCCTCTTGCATTGGACTTATAACTACTGAAAATACAGTCACTCCCCCACTGATTTCTAATAAAAAATTCGTCATTTTTAGTGAAGTGTGTATCCTGTAAACAATAGATGTCCATCCGTTTTGCTTTTAAAAACTCAAAAATATCAGTTCTCTTATTTATTCCCCCAAGTCCTTGTGTGTTGTATGAAAATATTTTTAAGTCAGCCATTTACATGATGTTCTGCATTTTGTATAGTATGTGTCAGCATAAAGTGTTGCCGGGTCAAAAATTTTACAACAGGTGAAAAGCATTTTTACAAAAAGTTCAGAAATGTTTTGCAGTTTTTGCACAACTTAACATTATTTTACTCACTATAATCAGATGGTATATATATATATATATATATATATATATATATATATATATATATATATATATATATATATATATATATATATATATATATATATATATATATATACGTTCTTTAAATGTTTCATAATGATAGAAATGTATTTGCTAGCTTGTACCGAAAAAAGCTACTGTACTTGACCCAGTAAGAGCACTGTGTACATCATTTTCCTAAAACTTCCTAAAGTTCCTACGTTGTACTGGTTACCTAAACTCCATAAAAAACCCTATAAAGCAAGATTTATTGCTAATTCTAGTTCTTGTACGACAACAGAACTTTCTAAATTGTTAACCTCGTGTCTTACAGCTGTTAAAAAACATGTTATCAAATATTGTGAAAAGGTATATGAGAGATCCGGTAAAAACCTATTTTGGTCTATTAAAAATTCAGGTGAAATTTTAGATAAACTTAAAGCTAGAGATTTCAATGCGACCAGTTTGTCTACTTATGATTTTTCTACTCTTTACACTACTTTACCTCATAATTTAATTAAAGATAAACTTATTAATCTTATTGAAAGAACCTTCCAGAGATAAGGCTCTCCTTACCTTGCATGTAATGACAGAAATGCATTTTTTACTTCAGAAAAACCTAAGAAATATCATGCATGGTCGTGTCAATATGTATGTGACGCACTGACCTTTTTGTTGGACAACTTTTTTATTCGATTTGGCACCAAGCTCTATAGACAAGTAGTTGGGATTCCTATGGGCACTAATTGTGCTCCCCTGGTTGCAGATTTATTCCTGTTTTGTTATGAGAGGGACTTTATGATATCTCTTTCTGATGATAAGCAGGCTGATGTTATTGATGCGTTTAACACTACTTCCAGATATTTGGACGATATTTTAAATATTAATAATGTTTATTTTGATAATATGGTTAGTCAAATATACCCTTCAGAGCTCCAACTTAATAAAGCCAATGCCTCTGATACCGAAGCTGCATTTTTAGACTTGCATTTGTCAATTTCTAATGATATTGTTTCTACCAAAATTTATGATAAACGTGACGACTTTGATTTTGAAATTGTCAATTTCCCATTTTTAGATGGTGATGTTCCTCGTTCTACATCCTATAGAGTCTATATCTCTCAACTCATTCGTTTTGCTAGAGCATCTAGCTATGTTGCTGACTTCAACACTCGCAATAAATTGTTAACTCAGAAACTTCTTAAACAAGGCTATCGGTATCATAAACTTCGCAAAACATTTTCTAAATTTTATAGACGATACTATGATTTGATTTCTAAATTCCAAGTTGGACTTAAATCTCTCTTGCGCCAAGGACTTTTGGAACCTGATTTCTATGGTGACTTGGTATATAAATTGAAGAAGATTGTTGGCTCTAATAATTTTTCAGCGCAGTTCATTAAAATAATTTCTCATTATAAAAAGATTGGCTATAACATTAATGTATTGCAACAGACTGCATGCTTGGTGGTCAACCCATTCACGGTTGGCAACTTTGCTTTCCTCTTTAATTGCACGCCGGTGGGTTGGACTTCAGACTCTATGATGGTTCCGACTTAAAGACTTATCTATTGATGAGATGGTAGGGGCCTGATGCTTTGGCTGTTTGTCGGGCCCACCGGGGTTTACCTGTTGGATTTCTTTTGCTCAGGTATTCAGTTTAATTTACTGTTGAGTCCTTATCCTGGCTTTATCTCCTTGTTAAATCTTGATTTATATGTTTTAGGAGATGATGCATTGATAAGTTAGGGGTCTTTCATGCAAACCAAATATCTATGTGTCTTGATCCACATCTGAATTAAGGGTGAGGTTGGCGCGGTTAAACCGGCTTAAGCCCTCCAGTAAAATATTTTACTGACCGTTCCAAGGCGGTACTTCTTTTGTGGATCTTTTATGTTTTTGTTCTGACTTGTGTTTGCTATGTCTGTGCGCGTCTGTTTATATGTGCTTTGTGGTCACCTGCTGGGAAAGGGCTGACCTCTTGGCTCTCGTTTGTGGTGTCTTCTGTGAGTTTGTCACTTTCCCATTGGTATCCTGGGTCAGGTGTGGTACTTGATTGTATCGATTCCTGATCTTTGCACCTTTACTTACTTTACTTCCACCCTCGAGAAACTGAGTAGATCCTGATCAGCTGCCTCCAATGGAGCAAGTGTCCATGATGCACACAGTTTCTCATCGTCAGGACAAGTCTAATTAAACCAACAAGGAAATACATCACTGGTTCTTAAGTAAAATTATATATTTTACAGCTCAAAAACCACCCAATGTGTAGATATATAAACCTGCCATCTTATTAGGTCAAGTACAGTATTGGAAGTATAGAACCAGAGTTAAATTGGTACATTGCAGCTAAAAAAATGGCTTCGAGATGAGAGGGACTACCTGGTTCAGAGTCCACTCAGAATGATCCTGATCATGAGGACCTTACATTGTGAATCAAAATAGAAATGAGCCGCGACATGAGGTCTCGACATGTGGCATGTGCGACTAGCAGAGCCTCAGATCAGCCTGCACATATGCGCAGTCTGATCAGAGCCTTTGCTAGTCGTTTGAATATTCTATGAATATTTAGCTACCGACCAAACAGCATTTTGAGTGTATAAGCTTAATAGGCAGCTGCACAGGCTCGTCTTGAGTCTACACATGTCAAAATGCCACATTGTTGGAAATCACATGCCACGGGTCTAATACTACTTCATAACTAAAATTTTACTCTCTATATAGATAGAAATTAATAAATTCTGTATAGGAGAAGAGGTTCCGAAAGTCCTTGGCGCAAGAGAGATTTAAGTCCAACTTGGAATTTAAAAATCAAATCATAGTATCGTCTATAAAATTTTCAAAAAGTTTTGCAAAGTTTATGATACCGATAGCCTTGTTTAAGAAGTTTCTGAGTTAACAATTTATTGCGAGTGTTGAAGTCAGTAACATGGCTAAATGCTCTAGCAAAACGAATGAGTTGAGAGATATAGACTCCATAGGATGTAGAACGAGGAACATCACCATCTAAAAATGGGAAATTGACAATTTCAAAATCAAAGTCGTCACGTTTATCATAAATTTTGGTAGAAACAATATCATTAGAAATTGACAAATGCAAGTCTAAAAATGCAGCTTCGGTATCAGAGGCATTGGCTTTATTTAGTTGGAGCTCTGAAGGGTATATTTGACTTACCATATTGTCAAAATAAACATTATTAATATTTAAAATATCGTCCAAATATCTGGAAGTAGTGTTAAATGCATCACTAACATCAGGCTGCTTATTATCAGAAAGAGACATCATAAAGTCCCTCTCAAAACAAAACAGGAATAAATCTGCAACCAGGGGAGCACAATTAGTGTCCATAGGAATCCCAACTACTTGTCTATAGAGCTTGGTGCCCAATCGAATAAAAATGTTGTCCAACAAAAAGCTCAGCGCATCACATACATTTTGACACGACCATGCATGATATTTTCTAGGGTTTTCTGAAGTAAAGAAAGCATTTCTGTCATTACATGCAAGGTAAGGAGAGCCTTCTCTCTGGAATGTTCTTTCAATAAGATCAATAAGTTTATCTTTAATTAAATTATGAGGTAAAGTTGTGTAAAGAGTAGAAAAATCATAAGTAGACAAACTGGTCGCATTGAAATCTCTAGCTTTAAGTTTATCTAAAATTTCAACTGAATTTTTAATTGACCAAAATAGGTTTTTACCGGATCTCTCATATACCTTCTCACAATATTTGATAACATGTTTTTAACAGCTGTAAGACACGAGGTTAACAATTTAGAAAGTTCTGTTGTCGTACAAGAACTAGAATTAGCAATAAATCTTGCTTTATAGGTTTTTTATGGAGTTTAGGTAACCAGTACAACGTAGGAACTTTGTCTTGGTTTTCTTTAGCTTTGACACCAAAATGTAGGGCTGTATGACAACCATGCCCATCAACAATCACCCTCTCACTTAAAGAAGGCTGCAGTTTATAGGCATTAGTGTCAACAAGCTCACACTTAAGAGTATTAATATAATATAACCGTCAAACAACTACAACATTGTTAGCAGCTTTATCTGCTGGAACCAAAACATAGTTCATATGAAAATCCTGGAAACCTCGTTTAAGATGACGAAAAGAAGATTTAGGTTTAGAGGGCAAAAGATGTGTATTACGAGAGTAAAATGAAATACGAGTATCAATAATTTTAAAAATGTTAATCTTCCATTCCTTCAAGGCATCAGGTTCAACATTTTCCCGTTTGCACCAACGATTGCTAAAGTCATTTAAAGAAGCAGCGATCTCTCTACGACATTTAGAGAAATCAATATTAGAGGGAAATCTATATTTAGGAGCTTTAGAAATGATACTGCGAACTCTAGCGTCAGGAATGACATTTAGATTACCTGTAAAAACAGAGGGATATAAATAATTAGAATTTTTACAATATCAGGAGGCAGGAGTATTAGAATGTATATCTAAATCATTTACAATTTTATTAAAGTTAAATATAGTAGACCTAATTGGTTTGTTATATTTATAACAAATGATAGGAGTTTCAGAATTATTAAAGTAATTTGGAATAGATGAAATCACGGAATTATCCTTGAAGATACTATGTAAATCAATAAACTCAATACCTTTGTTAATGAATGGAATTTTTTATAAAATGTCGTTTATGGTTGACCTCAGAATCGATATAAGGACTAAGGAAATGTTGATCATAACACCTTGTAAGGAGTGCTGCTTTATATAATTTGTTTGCTCTATCGTAAAGTTTATTAGCCTCTAACTCTAAATTGCGTAAAACTGAGATAGGCAAGAAACTTAAAAATGAAAATAACCATGCCGACCATGATTAGTTAAAGCCAAAGAAAGATCCTTTAGAGAAGTATTTAAGCGTTTTTCAGTACAAATTTTGCGCTTAATGTTGCCATTTTTACGTTTACCATGAGATCTACTTTTACGTTTTCTACATTCCAAAACTTGGAATTTAGATATCAAATCATAGTATCGTCTAAAAATTTAGAAAAGGTTTTGCGAGTCACTTGTTTACATGATTACATGGTTGTTACAAACTCGCAGCTAGACACCACAAACGAGAGCCAAGAGGTCAGCCCTTTCCCAGCAGGTGACCACAAAGCACATATAAACAGACGCACACAAAGACATAGCAAACGAAAGACAGAAAAAAACATAAAAGATCCACAAAAGAAGTACCGCCTTGGAACGGTCAGTTAAATATTTTACTGGAGGTCTTAAACCGGTTTAACGGCGCCAACCTCACTTGCATGAAAGACCCCTAACTTATCAATGCATCATCTCTTAAAACATATAAATCAAGATATAACAAGGAGATAAAGCAAAGATAAGGACTCAACATAAATAAAACTGAACACCGGAGCAAAAGAAATCCAACAGGTAAACACTAGTTTGCACATCAGCATAGAGTGATAAGCTCATTCCTGTTTTCTGCCGTGATAAATAGACTGTGTTCTAGTTGTAGCTGCTTGAAAATGCTATATTTAGCCTTAATTACCACAAGATTTGGTTACAATATACAATTATGTACAGCTGTATGCATCAAACATAGTTATTACATGTAGTTTTTATACCCCGCCACTAAAGTGTGGCGGGGTATTATGTTATACCTTTCAGTGTCTGTCCATCCGTCCGTCCGTCCAGCTGTGCTCACCATTTCCGATCGATAACTTGAGTATTTATTCACGGATTTTTTTCAAATTTTGCATACATATTGTTATCGGCGATGAGTGGTATGGGATTGTTAATGGGCAAAATCCGTCCATTTTTAACGGAGTTACTGCCCTTTTTCGTATTGGAAAAATGGTTTCTGGCCTGTTATTCCTATACTGTTCATGATATCTGAATGAAACTTCACAGATATGTTGCACATCAAAGGTTACATATTGTGACTAAGGACCGTCACTCTGACCTTCCCAGTTTGTGAATTATCCGCCCTTGATAGGTCTGAAAAAAGGCTTTTGACCTATTGTTCCTTTACTATATGGAATATCTGAATATAACTTCACAGATATGTTTCACATCAAAGGTAACATATTGTGGCTAAGAACCGTCACTCTTACCTTTCCCGTTTGTGAGTTATCTGCCCTTGATTGAATTAAAAAATGTTTTTTACCCGTAGTTCCTTTACTATGTGGAATATTTAAATGAAACTTTACAGATATGTTTCACATCAAAGGTTACATACTGTGACAAAGAACCATCACTCTTACCTTTCCAGTTCATGAGTTATCTGCCCTTGATTGATCTGAAAAATGTTTTTTGACCTGTAGTTCATTTACTATATGGAATATCTGAATGAAACTTCACAGACATGTTGATCACCAAAGGTTACATATTGTAACTAAGGATCGTCACTCCTACCTTTCCAGATTGTGAGTTATCCACCCTTGATTGATCTGAGAATTGGTTTTTGGCCTGTAGTTTCCTTTACTATATGGAATATCTGAATGAAACTTCACAGATATGTTGAACTTCAAAGGTTACATACTTTTAGTAAGGACCGTCACCCTTACCTTTCCAGTTCATGAGTTATCCGCCCTTGATTGATCTGAAAACTTGAAAAATTGTTTTTGACCTGTAGTTCATTTACTATATGGAGTATCTGAATGAAACTTCACAGATATGTTGACCATCAAAGGTTACATATTGTGGGTAAGGATCGTCACTCTTACCTTTCCAGATTGTGAGTTATCCACCCTTGATTGATCTGAGAATTGATTTTTGACCTGTAGTTCATATCATCCGTCCGTGCTCACTGTTTCCGATCGATAACTTGAGTATTTATGCACAGAATTTTTTCAAATTTTGCATACATATTGTTATTGGGGATGAGTGGTATGGGATTGTTAATGGGCAAAATCCGACCATTTTCGATGGATTTTTCTCCCTTTAAAAAATGGCTTCTGGCCTGTTATTCTTTTACTGTTTATGATATCTGAATGAAACTTCACAGATATGTTGAACAGCAAAGGTTACATATTACAACGAAGGACCGTCACTCTTACCTTTCCAGTTCATGAGTTATCCGCCCTTGATTAATCTGGAAAATGTTTTTGACCTGTAGTTCCTTTACTATATGAAATATCTGAATGAAACTTCACAGATATGTTGACCATCAAAGGTTACATATTGTGACTAAGGATCGTCACTCTTACTTTTCCAGTTCATGAGTTATTCGCCCTTGATTGATCTGAAAAATGGTTTTTGACCTGTAGTTCATTTACTATATGGAATATCTGAATGAAACTTCACAGATATGTTGACCATCAAAGGTTACATATTTTGAGTAAGAACCGTCACGCTTACCTTCTTACCTTTCCCGTATTTAAGTTATCCGCCCTTGATTAATCTGAAAAATGGTTTTTGACCTGTAGTTCCTTTACTATATGGCCATGGAATACTGGTATACAGACCACTAAAGTAACCTATCATGGACAGGGACAGCTACTCTGCCCATTCCTGTTCCTGAAATAAATGCCCTTGATGCCTTTGAACAATGAGTTTTTGCTCTTTTGATAGTTAACAATATGGAATATCTTATTGAAACTTCAGAGGGAGGTTGCATATTGTGACCTATGGGGGAACTTGTCTTGCCTTGCCTGTTGAGTTATTGCCCCTTGATGTATCTGAAAACTTTTTTGATTTGCAGTTGGTATCCATCAGTCAATTTATATTCACTCTTCCATTTACATCTGGCTTCTGTTCAGTTAATTTGTTTACTTGAACGTTCTTTCACTGATCTCTGGTGAACATAGGTCAGTGCGTACTTAATGAAGATCCATATCGCTTTCTGCGTGTTGTCTCCAGTCAACAGTTTGAAGATATTTGCTGATGCTGATCAGATGTTTGATGATACTTGTGGATGGGACTACAGTTACAAATAAACAGGTGAATGTATATGTTACTTGTGCATGAGATGTTTATGGCACCCTTTCAAACTATGCACCAAGTATGACCATATAGATACTATATGCTTAAAAATTAGCATAAAAATAGAACTTGCTTCAATTCCAATCCTGTAGATCTATTCTAAGTATGAATATGTCTGGTATGTCAAATTGATATGTTCAAACTGGAAATAGAGCTAGGCCTTTATCAAATATAATTTGAAATTGGTCATGTATAAATCATTGTCTCTGGTAGACATGACTTTGCATGGTTTGAATAAATATGAAGAGGGAAAATGATCCATTTAGAATCTCTTTTCTGTACATTTTTTCATTTGTCTTATCTGCTTGCTGCTTTGCTTTGAATGAGCCTTTTTTATATGACAAAATTAAAAAGTTTCTTTAAATTTGGAAAGCCTAATTTGAATCTACCCTAATCAGAATTTCCCATATTATTAGAAATCTCACTAGACTGCTCATGTATCTGTGATTTATATCAATATCTATTTAGAGTTAGGACGTCATATCACTGTCTATCTCAGTTCTGTTGCTATTTAGGCATTATATATCTCACAAAATAATTTTTGGTGCCCCCAGCAGTGGCGGGGTATTATGCAGTGCTTGTGGTGCTTTTATTTTCTGGTCATAAAGCTTTCCTATTTTCTAGTCACATTGTGGTATTGTTTTAATAAATGACCAAATATTGACGTTATGTGTTTTGGAGTAATCTTTGTTTCACTTCATTTTTCATGAATATAGGTGTGCAGAAGTCCAATTGGAGTTTTTGTGATCAAGAAATTTGTTTCAAAATAATGACCCCAAGAATAAAAAACGTGAGTATGACTGTTATTGTTCTGTGGCTCTTAACAAGACATCAGGAAGACAATTAAAGCAAAGAAACCAGCTCTCGATTCTTCGCCAAGATGATTGCAAAACTGAAAAGGACACAACGTAATGCATAGCAAAACAAAAACCAATGCAGAACTCCCACAAACAATGTAGGGTGCCTAAAACAATGAATCAAGAACAACAGAACGGCTGCAATAGAACGGGTGGCACCTTAGCCACCGGGGGTGTGGGTGGGTGGGGACTTAAATGCAATGCATCTTCACGGAGGAACAATCTAATCAAATTAACACACTATGATGAAACAAGGAAAATACTCACAGGTAGTCAGAAATAAAGAAAACCTCAAGTTGACCCAGCCAAAGACACGCAACAGGCCAACAAGAGGTGCACAATTAATACCTACAATATGTCTATACAATTTCGAGCCAAATCTTATAAATATATTGTCCAAAAGATAACGGAGAGCATCACAAACTTTCTGAAATGACCACAAATTATATCTTTTAAGGTTTCAAAAGTGAAAAATGCGCGTTTCTCATTATAGACCAAATAAAGTGAGACCTCTCATTTAAAAGTTTATTCAATTCAGTATTTCTTTGATTATATTCTGAGCTACAAAAGAAGCCTGACACTTTTTACTTGCTTCAAACTCGTAAATAACAAATTATAAAGCTAATCCGATATGCTTATTTTAATAACAAGACATTAGAAAGTATTCTTCGAAAAAATATATTTATCAAATACAGAACATGACGCCACAGCGTAAAAAAACACCGTTTTTATCACTTTTGCCTCGGGAGGGTATGTCTAGATCTTTTTTGAAAACTTTTTTTCATGTATGCAATGCCAATACCAGTACAGACAAAAGCGCATCTAAAATTTGCAATTTCTTCCTGTGACGTATGATATGGGGTTTTTAAGTTTTGCTTTTGACGTTGTTTAAATGGCAGTGTTTTTTCATTTGTTTAAGCAATTTCTAGAAACTGAAATGACTTGGAGTCAACCAATCATTGTAAGAGAATGCATTTTCAAAAATCAGAACTTATGTTTCTCGTCACGTTAAATGGTAAAAGCCGAATAAACCAAGTTTAACGTCAATTAAGGAACAACGTAAACTATGGATAATAACCGTTTTTTTTTCTTTGTCAACGTATGTCGCCGTTTAGTGTGTGCTGTTTACTTTGCAATAGTGCCAATTGGCTACACTTTACTTTAATCGCGTATGAATTTCAAGCTTTACAGTATACACATATCAGCATGTCTTTGTAACGCTCTTGACGTCGCTAAATGGACATAGGCGGCAGCTACGGAGTTCAAAACGACTGAAACATTGTCAAAATGCATTCCAAATATCATACAAAGTGAAAAAAGTTTATAAAAGTGGCAGTGCTTTTTAAACGCTCATAAAACGCTGATAACGAAAACTTAACGTTAAGAAAATGAAAATAGACTTTTGGGTTGAACAATGCTTGCATGCTTAATTTGAATGCCAAGGAGATGTCTATGAAACAACAAAGAATCACACTAAAGCGGTTTCTGGTGAATTTTGCGTGATTTCCTTGTTCTTGCGAAAATTGATTTTAAGGGGTTACGTGACGTATCGATAGCTGACGTCTGAAATTAGTTCATCTTTTCAAAAAATTTCAGTGCATCTTAGTCTACCTTTGTTCAGCTTTACGCAATGGAAAGACAAGTGTGCATCGTATTCATTTACTACCAAAAAATTGACACCTAGTGACTTTCCAAAGTCTGTTCATTTTTTCTTCTGTCTTTTAGTCTTTTTTCACAATTGTATTCCCATAAATACAATGTTCGACGGTCGAAAACTGAATGAATAAACATTTTGAAGTCTAGGTTAAAAGGGCTTTCACTTTACTAAACCATTAAAGGGACCGTTCATCTCAAATTAATTCTGAAATGTAGGGACTTGGGCAAGTCTAGCTATGATCCTCATCAACAAACGCACCAAACTTAGCAGCCGTATGTCACTGATGCCTTTCAACGACAGATCTCTCGTCAAGCAATATGCTCATTGGTATAAGTAGTGCTAAGTTCTTGCTTTAGGGTGTTAATGTAGTACGTTTTTCAAACACCCAAAATGCTGTTAGCAGCCTATTCTGCTGGTGCTAAAACAAACTTCCAGTAAGCCCTCGAGTAAAATACTGACCGTTTTAAGGCGGTGCTTCTTTTGTGGATCATTTATGTTATTTATTTCATTTATGGTTTTGGAGACAAAAATTTGTAGGAGTGCTTGTTGCGAAGCTGGCTTGTTTGTTGAAATGAAACGGAACACAAGGTTGTTGTAAAAGGGCATTTATTGTAAAAATGCCAGAGATAGTTGAAAGTAAACAGTATGAACTATTTTGCAATGAACAGATGATAAAAAGTGAATTTCGGCAAATGTGGGCAAATAAAAAGCGCCGACCAAAGGGGATCTGTCTTAGGTTGTACCCCGAAAGGATAGGGGATCTGTCTTTGGTTGTACCCCAAAAGGATAGGGGATCTGTCTCTGGTTGTACCCCTGTTGAGAGTTGTAGTATATAAATACACTGAGTTATGATAACAAAAGAACGACCTGGATTGCATAGTAACATATCACACCTGAGGGGATCTGTCTTAGGTTGTACCCCAAAATGATGAGGGATCTGTCTTAGGTTGTACCCTGCGAGCATAAGGGATCTGTCTTAGGTTGTACCCCTGGGGAACAGGGGATCTGTCTTAGGATGTACCCCTGAGTAGTTCTATATATAGACTCAATGGTATGCAATAAGATAACAAAATTAATGAACTGAATTACATGTTGACATCAGTTAGCGTGAACAAGAAAGCAATACAATAAGCTAATGATACATTATATACATGGTAGTGTAGATGATACGATCACTCTGAGCCAATAATTGAAATGCAGTGTTAACAGAAATAAGGTGGCGGTGAGGGAAGGAGGTGGGTTTTTGAGCAAAATAAATAGAAACGAGGTCTTACCTCTGACCATTCCAAAAACTGAGTGCGTGATACCGATATGCAAATAGCTTAATTGATTTTGGAGAACGCTGATTGGATAATGGAATTCCTTCACTGCTGATAAGCCCTATGGTCAAGGTTGCCTATCAGCAGTGGACTGCGTGATAGTCTCAAACCATAAAATCTTTTACCTGGCGTAAAAAACATTTATGGTTTTGGAGACAAAAATTTGTAGGAGTGCTTGTTGCGAAGCTGGCTTGTTTGTCGAAATGAAACGGAACACAAGGTTGTTGTAAAAGGGCATTTATTGTAAAAATGCCAGAGATAGTTGAAAGTAAACAGTATGAACTATTTTGCAATGAACAGATGATAAAAAGTGAATTTCGGCAAATGTGGGCAAATAAAAAGCGCCATGAATTGGCAGCTAAAAGCTGACAAGGAGGCCCACACAAGCAAAGCAACAAGCAAACCATAACGAATAAAAATTGACTCAGTGAAGTTGTGATTAATTAGTCCGGAAAAACAAAATGCCAGATGAAAACTGGACCACCATTTCTGATCTAAAACCTTAAACCGTCAAATTACATCTTATATTAAGCTTATAACATGAGATTACAAGGGTAACCCGTACCTTGCTGTCTCATCCAGACAAGGTAGACATGTGCTTATAAACTAGTTCCATTAAAAACTTCAACCTGCTGACTCCTTCAGGCAGGGGAAAACAAACCATTCCAACACAAAAATTAAAAATAATAGAAAGAAAAAAAATAATAATAATACAATTAGCAATTAAAATGAAGAAGGCAAGGCTAATAAAGAAAAACAGGTTCATGAATTGTTTACCACACAAAATGGCCACAAAAACATGTGTATTATGCTCCTAGTCTAGGCCATACAGTACACAACACACAAGTAATAGTGACCAGACAAATCATAAAATATTGTGCCTTTTTCTTTTTGCTGACCTAGCCGTCTCCTACATGTTATAATATTACAGAAAACTAAAAGGTAGGTATAAACATGAAAAATATACAATATCAAAATGTGTTGATGAATATAACTTTGTTCCTGAAGTAAAACATAGTGTTTGAAGATCTGGAAGGGGGGTAATCATGTAATTTTTCTGTTGCTGTGGTTTCAGGAGCTAAGGTAGAATTTGAATGGTGAACAACAGAAGGTTGTTGGTTGTAAGTAACCTCAGTTCTTCAAGAGTTTGTGTTAACAATGCAGATACTGCAGTGGAGCTATCACCGAAACACTAATGACTTTACTTCAGGATTTACAATTAAATAAGCCAGAACATATAATAGGTGACATATGGGTACAAAATCTTATGAATAAGATGCTGACTAAATTGTATGACCAATTGATAAAATTGAAACAAAAAACATAATCATTTATGTCATGCTGTCTCCTACAGACATGAAACAAAGTGGTAGCAATTGTTATATAACATGCTGTCTCCCACAGTCATGTTGAATATTTCAGACCAAACTTGTCCCTAACGATAAGTCATGATATGATGCTAATGTTTTATTCAACATGCATCTAATCCATTAACCGCCATGCTGTCTCCTTCAGGCATGACCGTGAATGGGTTAATGATCCATGGAACTTAAAGTTAATCTTGAACATGATCTCATTACATAAGTATAAACATGGTTCAACTCTCTATTTCTTGCTTTTAGCTGTTAATACTGGGTTGCGTATGTAACGCAAATATGCTGTGCTGTGCCATCTTCCTAACCGACGTAACTGAACGTCATTAAAGTTATTTTCATGGGCAAAAGATGCTCCACCGATGCGAAATGAATGTGGGGTGTATCTATTGGTGTCTAAACTGATTACTTTGACACAGTTGTGGAGTGTTGCCGTGAAATGAGCCGCAGAAACCGGACATTTTTGTTCATTTAGGAATAGGGGTCCAGCTTTACCACCCCTGATAGACATGTAATTGTACAACGCCTGGACTGGACAAATGTGTATGTCTTTACCCGTTTGGATTTCCAATGGTGTAGGTACAGATTTTGAATGTTTGTGATGTTGCATGTGAATCCTTATTCCTTTTACCAGTGCATTAGCCCATAGTATTTCTATATTATGCAATTGTAAAATGTTAGCTTTACCATATTTAGTTGTTGTCATTTCTCCTACCCGAAGTAATGCAAAGAAAGCTAATAAAAACATGGCTTTATATAGTTTGACTTCAAAAGGAGTGCCTACCACTTGTGGGAGGGAAAGAAGCAAGCTGCGTAAAATAGGTATAGTGATTGGCAAACGCTTGTCCGGAGATTGAGCTGTTTTATGCGCGGACACAAAGAGCTTCTTCACCAAGAAGTTATCCGCGGGATTTTCAAATCCCATGATGCGCTGTAAAAAAGTAATGCCTGATATTTGGGTCTGAATACTTGAACCTTTGTAGCCTGCCTCAGACTGGAAGGCTATGAACTGAGCCAGCTGAAAGGGTTTTATGGGAAAAACCGACCTGTTGTGGTAATGTCGTGAGTGGAAAGTAAGATAGGACTCATAAGCTCGCTTGTAGGTAGCATGTGTCGCTGGTGAAACTGAGAGTGAAAGAAGTTGCAGTATCTTTCTGGTTAGATGAACAGGTGGTTGGGAACAGGAGTTGGTTTTTCGTCCATCCATGGTGCAAGGCTGTGGAACTTGGCAATCTGAAACCGGGAGAGGGCATCAGGTAACTGGTTAAATTTGCCTGGGACATGAACAGCTTTAATTAGCAAGTTATATTTCATGCAGCTGATAACAAATCGACGGACAAGGTGCATGACACAAACATTTTTAGTTGTCTGCTTATTCAGTATGTAGACCACTGCGTAGTTATCACTGTGGAGTGTGATGCATTTGTTTTGTAAAAGGGGCCCCCAAGTGTCTATTGCAAGGACAATGGGGAATAGCTCTTTCCAAGTGATCCCATTGGAAAGCTGATGATCTTGCCAAGGGCCATAAAACCAGTGGGTCTTAAAGACTGCTCCATAGCCAAATGTACCTGAAGCATCTGTGTAAAAGTGTAGTGAGTCAGATGTGACCCATCGGTGTTCCTGGAGTAGCAGTTTCCCATTGAAATTGTCAACAAATATTTGCCATGCTTTTAAGTCTTTGCGGCTTTCTTTTGTTAAAGTTATGCGGTGTGACGGGTTGGAAACTGATTTAGTCAAGTCATACAGCCGGCGTAGAAAGCACCGCCCCGGCACAACAACCTTGCAGCAGAAATTTAAAAGCCCTAAAAGTGATTGAAGGTCCTTTAATTTTATTTTGCGTTTTCGTGTGTGCTGGGCAAGCAGAGTGCGTATTTTTTCCAATTTATCTCTTGGGAGTCTGGCTTCCATAGCAATGGAATCCAATTCCAAACCCATGAAAGTCAAGCAAGTAGTTGCCTTTTCAGTTTTTTCTGCTTTGATGGGAACCCCAAGATCATTGCACATCCCCAAAAATTTATCTAAAAACTGATTGCATTTGACTGAATTGGGTGGACCAAAAATGAGGAAATCATCCAAGATATGTAAAATATCCTTAATACCTAGTTTATGTCTTGCTATCCACTCGAGGGCTTTGCTAAATGACTCAAAGAGGGCACATGAGGAAGATGCCCCAAAGGGGAGACAAGAATCATAGTAATAAAGACCCTGAAATTGGAAACCAAGAAGCGGGTGATCGTTTGGGTGGACTGGGATAAGGCGGAAGGCGGAGTCGATATCTGTTTTAGACATAAAGCAGCCGGGGCCTACACGGATCAAACAGTCAACTGCATCGTCAAAAGTAGTGTAATGAACCGAAGCAAAGGTTTTGTCAATGAAATCATTCACTGATTTCCCCTTGGGATAACTAAGGTGGTGAATCAGACGATATTCGCCAGGGGCCTTTTTAGGTACAATGCCAATGGGACTGATTTTCATAACAGGGAAAGGCTGCTGAGGGAAGGGACCTTTTACTCTGCCCAGACTAACTTCTTTGCTGATTTTTGCATGTACTATGTTTGGAAGGTCTTTGCAAGATTTGAGATTTGAGGCCTTTAATGCTGATCTCGGTCCTGTATAACCAAGGTGGAAACCCCTCTGAAATCCATAAACCAAAAATTCTTTATCACTGTAGCCTGTTAAAAAATGCTTAAGCCGGTCAAGTTTTATTGGTGTAATCAACTCGGTTTTATGTGTGTCTTGGCTGAATATTGACTGCTTGGTTGGTGTTTGCTCGTCCAGTGACTGTGGTAACTGTATTTGCTGTATGAAGTCGGGGATTTGGATTGGATGTGTTCCCTTGTTGGGTAGTGTTTCTGTTAATTCTGCATCGTAATGCTGAGTGTGAACCTCTGCAGAGGCCACAACGGTGTTGGAATTTGCAGGAATTTTCCCCACAGAAACCTCTCCTGTTGTAAGTCCAGCAGGTCTGTTCAATGAATTTTGTGTTTCTTGTTTGATTTTGATTGAATCTGTTTGGACGAAAGGATCGAAATGGCGATCTGGCTTGGCGGGTTTGAAAAGGAGCATTAGCAGACATTAGCCAAAATTCAGTGTGTAATCTATCCCATGGAATGAGATAATTCTCACGTAGCATACGGAATTGTTGATCATATACTAGCCATGCCTGACCCGGGTTTCTGCGGGCCAGGTCACGGACAATTTCAGCATATTTTAGTAGTTGTGGGGCCTCAACTGGGAATCGCTCAGCGTATATGGCTGTAAATCTTATAAACGCCGTTGTCCATTGTTCAATGGTATATATCTTTCTGAGGTTCTGGTTGGGTACAAGACTGATTGTTGATTTTGCATCTAGCTGCAAAGAGAAATTAGTGTTTGTTGATGTGGAGAATGTTGTCCTAGGGAGTAAAGAGCCTAAGTCAATGTATTGGTTTTTCCAAATTTTCTTTTTTATTTTATTTGAGACTTGCTGAGAAATTGGTGTGGATATTGGCTCGACATATTGTGGTTGAGTTGAACCCATGTTTATACCTTGAAATGGCGTATATTGCCGTTCCACAAAATTTTGGCCCAAAGTGTTAATATTGTCTTCATCACTCGAGGTGGACGAGTCATCAGAACTTGAGGTCGAATCTGCCACATAATGCTGTTGAAGTTGGCCAAACTGAAGGTTCTGTATGTCTGTTGGAGCCGTAGCCAAGTAAGGGTTGTTGGACCTCATGGCTATCTGGTCTTGTACTGGTTGGGCCACAGGAACAGTGAGCTGTGGCTGTGTGGAGATTGGCTGAGTCTGGTGGTTTAATGTCACAGCCGTGAAATTGTCCCTTGTTTTCCTGCGCTTAGCTGGCCTGACACATGCACTAGATTGAATATGTGACGTAACCGTGTCTGGTAGACTTTGGACCACAAAAGTTGTACTTGTTGCTGGTGGTGTGGTCTTAGATTTTTTTCGTGACTTAGAGTGTTTTGAGTGTTTGTGAGTTCTTGAACCCGATTCAATTGCTGTAGCAAAACAGTTTGTAATTATGCTGTCATTAGGAAGACTGCTGATATTGTCCATGTTAACACCAGCAGACGACATAATATTATCAAATGTCCCTGAGCTGGTTATGGTGTCTGTTGATACCGTGGAGGTACTGGCTGCAACCCGACTGACTCCACTTTGTGTGTTCTAGAATTAGCTGCAGAACATGTTGATTCTCCATCACAGCAGTGGCAGCTTGATATGGTAGCTGAACGCTTTCTCGATTCTCGCTGTGACATCTGGAAAAAAATTCAAAAGATTGCAGTATCATTGTTCACACTTCAATGTCACCATGTCTGATAACCTATGATCCTTCTGATTATATGAAGTATGCATTGCTATGCAGATTTTAAATAAATGAAAATCATCCCAATTTAAAGTGCCGAAAGTAAAAAGAAAAACAACAAAATTGTTATGAATCCTGGTATCTGCTAACCTGTTTTGACTGTATGATACAGACCCAGATTAGACTGCTACTACAGAATCTGGGTCCACACCCTTAGGATCAAAATTACTGAAGTGAAAATATTAGCGTACTCAAGCTGAGGGTTTGTTTGTTGGTTTTTTTGTTGTTGTTTTTTTTTTTTTTTTTTTTTTTTTCCATTGGTCTACATTTTCATGATGTATAGGGTATCATGAGTCATACAGTTAGAATGGGGTTAAGTTTTATCCAATATATGTAATTGAAACCTAGTGAGTAGTTCTTGACAGAAAAATAATGCTGTCAGGCATATATCCGGATTGATTGATCTAAATTAGAAATTACAATGTGTCAGTTGCTGCCATATGATGACAGATTATCCTGGCTAAATGACGATCAACTTGAAATAAGTGATTTGGTTGGTACATTGGCCATAACGTGAAAAATAACATAAGGCTTGCCAACAGTCTGGCACACTGATACAGTCTGGCACACTGATACTGTATGCTGGTATTAGGTTTGGAAAGCACCCATGTTAGGGACGGAAGTATTAATTTTGTATTGTATTAAGGTATGTAGCCAACCATCGGCAAAAGTAATGATATATACGATAAAACTGTTTTGCCAACCATCAGGCTAGAATGTACATTGGTGTGTATTGTAAGGGTATGTAGCCAACCATCTGGCAAAAGTAATGATATATACCATAAAACTGTTTAGCCAACCATCAGGCTAGAATGTACATTGGTGTGTATTGTTAGGGTATGTAGCCAACCATCTGGCAAAAGTAAATATACAGCCAACTCACTTTATATTGACACTCATTATAATAGCGGAACAGTGAGAACACTATAAAAAAACAGCTGTATTTTCCCGCATGTACAAGGCTAGCTTAAATTTAATTTTTTGTTCAAATAAATGCTGAATAAATATGTCACAGTAAAGGGAGTTGACTGCAATCTTTTTGGGCTAGCCTTACAGCACAAAATTCAAACAGACTGAATAACATTAATGTGTGCCAACAATCTGGCCAATTGTTTAAGGCAGGCATGCTTGCCTTAATAAAATACTCTTGAAAATAATAGACGGTGAATACTCTTAACACATACGAAATCAACCCTGTGATTAGCCACCATGTGGTAAGCTGTAGTTCATTGTATATTTATATACATTTGCATAAGGTTTTTGCCAACAATCTGGCAAAATGAACATTGGCTTGCAGTTTAACTGGCCTGACTAAGGATGTGTTTGTTTATTTGCTTTCCAGCATCGGAAGATGACTGTTTCCACATTATGTTAATAGCCAACCATCTGGCAAATTGTATTAGAAAACATGACAAAATAACACATCAGTACATATTTTGCACGGGTCCGAAGGTGCCAATGGCTTTCAGACTAGTAATATGACGTGTAAGACAATAAAATTTGAATACAATTTCGAAAAGTCTGATTAATTTCAGGTAAGTTCAGGGTTGTTTTACCAAAATGGAATCCTCCGAAATATGGTGTCATTCGAATTGCAGCACGCCCATACAATATCGCTAACGACTGCGTTATTATTTTATGAAAAATAAAAAGCACCCGGCTTCTAACGGGGGAAATCTTGAAATGTCATGCTAGCTATATTGATAGATACGGCTAACCTGATTAATGAACGCAGCTTAAATGTTTTTCAGCGTTGTTTTTCCTGGGTGATTTATTTCGTTTCCGGTGCGTTCGTGTAGGTTCTTCAATAAGACGAAATAAAGTATTCAGCGAAAATGCGGCTGTCTAGGGTATTGCTACTTGTTATTCATTCTCAGTTCATTAATGACCGAAACAATGACAGCACGTAAGCTGTAGAAATATCTTTTTAGACCGAATGGGTCTGACAAATGGACACCGTCTGGGGCTATGGTGAGACTTTGATGTGGACCCCAAAAACCTTTGTGTCTCCAGAAGCGACAATTTTTGATCGTTGCCAATTCAGTCGTTAGACCATCATTGCTCAGGTCTACCTTTCCGTTAAATGCAACGATGTCGACCTTATGTTTTGTTGGAACTGTCGGCGGAAATCTATGCAGAATTTGCAGGACAGCGACGTAGCGTACGTGGTATGTGTATAATAAGGTGTCGACCAAATCAGTTATGGCAGAAATTAGTGTTTCGTGTGTACATTGATCATCTGCTAGATCATTAGTCCCAATTTGTAAAATTACCATGTCCGGCTCAAAATCTTAGACGTCAGACAAGCGCTTTTTTCTGATAGCTGTTACAGTGGCCCCGGGCAAAGAAGAATACTGCACCATGACTTCACGCGGGTCAAGATTCAATGAGTATGTGAAATGTGTTAAGTTGTTTTTCACAAACCGTTTGAAATGACTTATAAATGAGTGACCTAGGAGGAGGATTTTGTATACCATGATGCTTTGTTCCGCAAAAGAAGTGGTGGGGTTGCCGCTAGCTTAACAGGGGACCACGTGATTAGATCGCATGCGCGTCTGACGCCATATTGAAAGAAAAAAATTCAAAGAAATTGGTCTAAAATTCAGTGTTTGACTCGACTTTTACCTTATTCGTGTGATACAGAATAAGAGAAAATTATGATAAATATGTCTACGTCTTATGCAAAGAAAATTAACATAATAAACCACAAAAAACAAGTTTTTGAGCAAAATAAATAGAAACGAGGTCTTACCTCTGACCATTCCAAAAACTGAGTGCGTGATACCGATATGCAAATAGCTTAATTGATTTTGGAGAACGCTGATTGGATAATGGAATTCCTTCACTGCTGATAAGCCCTATGGTCAAGGTTGCCTATCAGCAGTGGACTGCGTGATAGTCTCAAACCATAAAATCTTTTACCTGGCGTAAAAAACATTTATGTTATTTCTGTTTTGTTTTTGTTATGCTTTCGTGCGCGTCTGTTTATTGATGCCTTGTTGTCACCGGCAGGGAAAGAGCTGGCATCTTGGCTCTCGATTGTGATGTCTAATTGTGAAGTTGTCACTTTCCCATTGGTATCCTGGGTCAGGTGTGGTGCTTAATTGTATTGATTCCTGATCTTTGCCCTCTTTCTTACTTTGATATCCATATTCAATATTAGACTTAACTCTCTCTTGCGCCAGGGACTTTTGGATGCAGAGTTTATGGCGACTAGTGTTTAAATAAAAGAAAATTGTTAGCTCTAATAATTTTCCAGCGCAGTTTATTAAAATAATTTCTCATTATAAGAAGATTGGTTTAATATAACAATAATATATTGGGACAGACTGCATGCTCGGTGGTCAGCAAAATCACGGTTGCCTTCCTTTAATTGCACTCTCAGACTTTATTACGGTTCCGACTTAAAGACGAGGGTCTGATGCTGTATCTGTTGTTGGACCCACTGGTGTTTAACTGTTGTATTTCGTTTGCTCCGATATTCAGTTGTATGTATTGTTGAGTCCTTATTTTGTTTTATCTCCTTTTCTGGGGCGAACTAATTGATAAATACAAAGATATAAATGCGAATTCAAAGACAGTATTCACAGACTACGCAATGCTCAAATTAGTACTGTATAGTCCCCACATGTTTCTATTATTCTGTCAATCATAGGTGGGCGTGGTTAAATTTTTTCTCCCACTCAGAAAACTTGGACCTAGCTGGTACCTTTTACCATATAGATGCAATGCATGCTGGAAAACAGCGAAATCGAAGCGAGAGATTTACGTGACTCGCAGTGTCAATTCGTCATATATTTCCCATATACTAAAGTTTCGAAGCTAAATTGTAATTAAATAACAGAAATAACTTATGAAAATAGCGATGCAGTAACCGGACAGATTGATAAAATATGGGTTTATATATTGAGTAAATTTAGTAACCGTGGATAGGTATCTATAAATAGAAAGATGCTTAATAAGTAATAAGAAATGTTTAAATCTCCACAATCACTGATGTGGCGCAATCGGTAGCAACGATGACTGTTATCGGCAGGAGTATTTTTGGATTTAAATGGTCGCAGGTTCGAATCCTCAAGGCGTCGCTATTATTTTTTTTTATTTATCACATGTGAGTTATTTTTTAGCAGTATTCCCCTACTATTGATATGCATCTCTTGTAATTCATACAAGAGTTCATTTTAAATTGAGTACACCTTATTCTGCTAATTATATGTCCTGAAGATTGCATTACTTATGACGTCCACTGCATATGTCCAAGTGCACACAAAAACATTATATCACGAAAGAAATAGTTAGTAATACCCTGATTGGACTGCTCATAAGGAATCACAAGTTTGGGACCGGATCTGAGACTTTCATAAATCCTGTGAAGCTACTCAACGTTTTTCTTCAAGTTAAAATTAATACCTTTCTCCCCATTCACGAAAATAAAATATCTTCTGCTTTCCCCAGTTCATGCACTATACTCATTTTTTATGTTTTTTTTTCTCTCTCTCATAGTTTTTTTTTTATACTACATGTAACCAAGTTAGCAAACTCTGATTGCGATGAAAGTTGAAGAGAAAACTTTAGCGTTAATTTATCCAACAGTTCCGAAGTATATATTAGTGTTCCCCACAGCCTGAAAAAGGGGCAGGGTGCTGGCCAGAAAAGGGGCACTTTTGATACGTGAAAATCACCCAAAAGGGCACTTTTGTTAGAGCAGACTTTTCAAATGTGAGTAAGATAAAGGATTTTATGTCTGTTAAAAGGTTAGAATAGCTTCTAGTAGAGCATATGATTCATTGGGATAACAAAAAGTTATTTCATACAGTAAAAAATAAAATTTGACTATTTTTATATTCAAATGAAAATAAGGGCAGGAGGGGGAGCTTTTGGTAGTTTAAACTTATTACTATATATAATATATAGTAATTAGTTTTAACTACCAATTATAGATCGGAGATAAAATTGGCATAGGCCACTCCATTTGAACTTCAGGGGGAAAATATATTGACTGTCGGTATCCATCTACCAAGCAACCCCCCCCCCCCCCCAGTCATATGCCTGAGGCAGGGGGCGCAAAACGTCGACATTTAAACCGAAAATTGTAGTAATGCATCATTGAAACGGTTCTTTGAGCACCAACCCTTAACCCCTCTGTACGCAAATTATATGTTGTCTGTGCGCTTTTGCAGAATCTTCATGGATCAATCTATTTTAAATCAAGACAAAATATCTTATTATGTAGCCTACTTATATGTGTTAGAAACCATCCAAATTCCTTCTCAAGTGAATACAACAACAACAACAACAACAACAACAACAACAACAACAACAACAACAACAACAACAACAACAACAACAACAACAACAACAACAACAACAATAACAACAACAACAACAACAACAACAACAACAACAACAAGAAAACAAACAAACAAAAGACAATACATATACACTACGTGGATATCTAATGCCCTCTAAACTGGGTGAAACATTTATGAGCCACTAAAAACGCCCCAGTATAACATGATATTTCATGTTATAGTTTTTCTTGTTATATATTGATTTATATGTACTGTGAGATGATTCATGGATAAGGTAGGGATATTTCATGCAAACCATACATCAATGCGTCTTGATCCTTATTTGAATTAAGGGTGAAACTAATTTAAGCCCTCCAGTAATTTTCTTACTGACCGTTCCAAGGTGGAGTGTTTTTTGTTGACATTGTTTTTGTTATTTTTGTTTGTATTTGCCATACTGTCATGTCTGTTTTTTGCTGCCTCGTGGTCACCTGCTGGGAAAGAGCTGACCTCTTGACTCTCTTATATGTGATGTTTTCTTGTGGTTTATGTCATTTTCCCTTACGGTGTCCTGGGTCAGGTGTGGTACTTGATTGTGTCGAATCCTGATCTTTGCCATCTCCTTACTTAGCATGTGTGTAAGTCATAAACTTTCCTGCATTTATAATCGGACGCAGGTTATAAATTTGATTTTAAGAGCTAAATGAAGTACAACACCCTTTTATTTTACTATATAAATCAATGAATCCACTGGAATATGTTTTAAAACCGAGTCTGCTGTTTTTTAATATTGTAGGTTCTCTCTATTTCTGAAGGATCCGTTTTTCCAGATTATTTAGAGGTCGCAACAGCCGTCGTTGTTTCTGTGCCGAGTTGGTAAAACGCGGGGTAAAACGTCTCCCAGTGCATTGATATAGTGTTGATATTTTTTTTATATATATATTCTGGTCCTTCATGAATATTAGGTGCTGACGGAAAGCGATAGCGAATGTGGTGATATGGCATTTTCTTCCTAGGGATGATATGGCTCACACCCCACTAGACCCATTTTGGATTGGTATGTTTCTCTTGATTTGTTGTCCTGATACGTGCATTAAATTGTTTTCTGTATTGCACATGTGAAATAATGTAGTTTATCATAAATATATGATAAATAGTGATACCTTAAAGTAATCATTTTCCGAAGAACATATCCCATTGGAAAAGTATCTCCCCGACGAGACCACCATGGAGTTTAGGTTTCTGATTTAACGACTCGGCAAGAATGGCATTTTTGTAATTAATTAATTGATAATGACCAGGGCCTGAGGTCTTTTCATGCTCAACTCAACTTAGCATGATATTTATCATGCTCATAAATGCTAAAATGCCAACAATTGATAAGCATGATGAACAACGAAAGCAAGAAAAGTTCGAGGGCCTGAGGTCTTTTCATGCTCAACTCAACTAAGCATGAAAATTAGCATGCTCATAATGCTAAAATGCCAAAATTGATTAGCTGAAGAACAACGAAAGCAAGAAGAGTCTATTTTAGCATTTTGATTTTATGAGCACTCATTTGAGTTGAGCATCAAAAAGTTTAATAACCTCGGGGTCAGAGTCAAAGATAGAAAGATGTTACGAAAAAGATTTATAACCTCGGGGTCAAAGTAAAAGATAGAAAGATGTTACGAGTTTGAGATCCTCATTATCCCGACGCTTTTTTATTTTTTAAAATAAAGTCGATATGTTGTGGTCAGCTCAGTCCTACTTTCTGTCCGTTCGCTGTCCGTCCGTCTTTCATGATTTTTGTCCGTTATGCTATGTACTTCTTATCCGCAGTACGGGTTACAGCCAAATTCGTTTCCTGCATACTCAAGTTGGGTGTGTACGAGCACTTTGTGCCCCCTACTCCGAACAGGGGCCCTTGTTATGTGTTCAAAGTCCATCTCCGTCTGTCCATTTTGTCTGCTTTGCTATCTCCTAATTTAAACCACAAGATCGAATCATGAGTGACCTGCTTACACATGCACTTTTTATTTAATGTTTGGTAATGGTTCGACCCAGAAAAGTTCACAACATAACTTAAAAATTGGTAACTGGGGCGTAAAGCATGGAATAAAAAAAATGAACTTAGTAGAACTCTGTGAGAATTAAGATTTAACATGTCGTCAAAGTTGACAACAATGACACAGCTGATTAACCCTTTTCAGACCAATGGAATTGTCCCCAAAGCTGCGTAAAATGGGCCTCGTCGCGAGAAATCTGTCTTCTGGGTTTCCAACAATGTGACATTCAAACACAGCCTGCTCAGCTACAGAGACTAGCTAGAAAATTGAAATTTTACCTGTAGCAAGTTACATATAATACTTTCCAAAAGCGAATAACAAAGGCGGTGATCAGACTGCCCGGATGCGCAGGCTGCTCTGCGCCTGTGTTGTTCGCAAACCCCCAAAGACAGGTCCTCGCGTCGAGGCCCAAATAATTGTACATTGTATAAACTAAGGGGTCACAGGTTACAATTTCCAGAAATGTTGTATTTCTTTCTCTGAAGGTCGACTGTGACTTAGCAAATAGTGTATACCCTGATGGAATGCCGTTATAATGCAGCATTTCATCTGTGTCTTCACTGATTGGCAAAATACCCATTTAGGGGTATCCAGTTTTCAAATGGACAGAATCAGCTGCTCAACAATTTATTGGATTGCTGCCAATATTGTGAATTCTAGATCCGACTCACGGATGAAACCCTACATACAGCGGTCAGGGATGCTTTAAGTATTGGGCAACTGAGATATTTTACTCGTAAACAAGTAGCCGTTGTGACAAAGGTTGACGGTCGCCCTTATCATATGGCCGGTGAAGTGACCGGTATTTACATTTCAGGCATACCCTCCAAAAAGAACCATTTTTGGCGCATGCGCATACATTGCACATGCAGACCCCCCACCTCCCATTTATTTAGTTGTTTAATAATTCATTTTTCACTTACAGATTTTTTCATAATAATACATACGGGTCTTTATTTAAAATGTCCTCTTTAATAGTGGAAACGGAAGGGTATGAATAGTTCTGCTGACACAGAGCTGACCAGGCCATTCCTTGTCCCGGAGTGATAACCTTTTTGTCATGATGCGCCCCTTTAACTTTAGATCATGAAACAAAACTTTTATAGTCATAAGAACATTTGAGAATACATGTAAAGACATGGGGATTTGTATGTTATTGTGTCTAGCTATAGCTGGCGTTGCTGCAGCGACAGATTCTCCCAGAAATGGCTTACAGAAAACAATGCAGCGAATGGAAATGTTGGAAAGAAAAATAGCGGCCGTGGAAATAAAAGGTAAGTTTATCACCGGAAAAAACTTCGAAATAAAAAGGCGTAAAATTGTAAATAATTTCCTACCCATCAGATTCTTAGCTAAGAACCGCACAATCTCTCTTATCTAGACGAAGTCCTGTTTGCTTAAGCAAACCACATCTTAATATGTATAGTCTGTGACCCTCATTATGCACGATGGACAATCCCAGGCCCATTGTATAGCACTAGATGGAAGAACTAACTAGTGTCGTCTGCTCATAACGTTTGCAAACAGATTGTATCCAGATCATATCTGGATCCAACCTGTTTGACACTAAGATGGTATTCCTGAAAGAAATCTTCGAAAAAGTTGATCTTTGCACCCTTACTTACTTTGAAAAAAAATCAGCAGGTGACAAAAAGAATGAAAATTTTCCCAGATATCAATATGCATCGGTGATGGCCTTGCTTAGCTTACTTAGGCCGCATGGAGGTTTCCTACATGGAAACAATCAACTGCTGGACTCTGCGTTCGTATATAACTTCTTTCACAGTTTTACGTCTTTGAGTACTTTTCGAAATTTTCATTAGTTTAATTCTTGATGCTAATGACCAACAAGGGTTTTGTGTGTCTTGTGTTTCTCATGCTTTCGCGTCTGTTCATTGCTGCCTTGTGGTCACGTGCTGTGAAAGGTCTGACCTCTTGGATATTGTTGGTGATGTATAATGTATTTTTTTTTTTTTACTTTCCCATGTGGTATCCTGGGGCAGGTGTGGTATTTAATTGTATCGTTTCCAGATCTTTGCAGTCTTTCTTACTTGGATACGTCGTTGACCACCAACAACAAAAATAACTCTGTTGAAATGTTGGCCATATCACTTAAAACTGTCATTTTACGTTATATTTTTCCCTCTACAATAGTAAGAAAAATAAATAACAACAAAATTATGATCATTTTCTGTGTTTCAGAAACTCAGCAGAGAGCGATGCTATCCAATCTGAGGGAGATCAATAGACGACAAGAAGACCAAATGAATAAGTTGCTGGAAGAGAACAATGCGCTGAAAGAAACTGTTTATAAACTAAACATACCAGCTACAGTTGAGGAAACCTTGATCCCAAATGGTAAATATATATGAGCCGCGACATGTGATTTCCAACAATGTGGCATTTTGACAGGTGCAGACTCAGACGAGCCTTTGCAGCCTCGTGTTTTGCTTAGAAACTACAAATGATGTTCAGTCAGTAGCTTAACACTCATAGAATATCCAAACGACAAGCAAAGGCTCTGATCAGACTGCGCGTATGCGCAGGCTGATCTGAGGCTTTGCTGGTCGTACAAACAACATTGTTGGAAATCTCATGTTGCGGCTCATATTTACATAGAATTTGAATTGATGAGGAGCGCGGTGGCTCAGTGGTAGAGTGTTAGACTATAGATCACAGGGTCGCTGGTTTGAGACTCACCAGAGGCAAAACAGTGTTCTTGAGAAAGACAAGCTATTTTCTGCTTAGTACTGATTTTACCGAGAAGTTCAGGAAATCGACATGACCGAAAATTATTGACTTGTTTGGCAAAGTACACATTTTTGGGGTTCTGGTCTTAAGACAGTTAAGACCACTAAAAAGTGTAGTTGGTCAGCAAATCTAACATACTTTCATGCATTTATAAAGCTTTAAAATGGCACTTTGGCCTCTTCATGAAAAAAACTTGTCCTTGGGTGTTGCGACCAGGTTACTCAAACACGCCTGTAGCTACACACAATAGCTAGAATACTGAAGGTTTGCCTGTAGTAAGATTAGTTATTATATTCATCAGATGAATAATAGTGACGCTACCAAAGTTCAACATTCTAGCTAGCCTCTGCAGCTGAGCAGGCTAGCTTGAGTCTAACTTGGTAGGAAACTCCGAATCAGTACACAGTTATCCAAATTTTTTCTCACGAATGACGCATACTTTATGACGCAAATTTCTAGATAAAAGTTTTTCATATATGTTCAACTTCAACACAGATTATAGGATAAATCTAATATTTCAAACATCTCGAAAGTATACTAAAAGTAAGTAATGGTGCAAAGATCAGAAATCGATACAATCAAGTACCACACCTGACCCAGGATACCAATGGGAAAGTGACAAACTCACAGAAGACACCACAAACGAGAGCCAAGAGGTCAGCCCTTTCCCAGCAGGTGACCACAAAGCACATATAAACAGACGCGCACAAAACATAGCAAACATAAGACAGAACAAAACCATAAAAGATCCACAAAAGAAGTACCGCCTTGGAACGGTCAGTAAAATATTTTACTGGAGGGCTTAAACCAGTTTTAAGGCGCACTAAAACCAAGTTCTAATCGGTTACTTTTCAAACTCATTATTTCTGACCAAACGCTAATAAAATTGAAATGAATTTTTGCCTATATATGTGTATATTAATGGGCAAACGTGTAGCGGTGTTTTTGAACAGTTTTCTTTTACTTCAAAGTTTTTGGGGTTAAAAACGCAAAAAAAAAAAAACGATTTTTAAAAGAAAAAATGGTTTTGAGAGTAGTTTTTATCAAATTGACGTTTAGGTGGCTACAAACTGGTCTGTCCGTCTTGAAAAAGACCAAACAATTGAAATTTTGCTTATCGTAGATTTTTTTACGTATTTTTAAAAAGGTTTCATTTTCAAATTTTTTCGAGATTTTTAAATTCACCAGTAGCTCCTGGTAAAATTGTAAAATGCACTTGAACACTGTAGGCCAAACACAGTAGAACTTGATAAGTCCATTATTGGCGATTAAAGTTTTACGACTACTGTACACTTCCGGTTTCAATGTGAGAGCTTTAAAATCGATTTGGTAGCATTATATTTTTGTTTTATCAATTCTCAAAGATGAACTGTGACGTCTGGTGATAATGAATAATCGCTGAAAATTTCAATGTCGTGTCGCTGGTAATAAAGCGTACAGAGCTTGCAAATCTCTCTGTAAATTGCAAGCTTAAAGCTGAATTTCAATGATTAACCTGCTAAAAGTGTTTGTCATGTTGTTGAGTAGCAAAAACGACGAGTCCGATGGAATCAAAGTTTTTGGGGTTTATTCTTCTTATATCACGGTAGCCAGTAACATCTTCAAACAAACAAAAACGTTAATTGATAAGGGCTCTGTGTTGTGGTTAATATCGTTAAAAAGTGTGACTTTTTGAAATGAGGGTACCTTTTCTCTAACTTCGTCCGTGCAAGAAGTACACGTCATTTTTAAATAAAATAACTTGCAGAGTCTTGGCAAAGTATTGCTTTATTTAAAAAGCATGAATTTTGTATGTCCTATGTTTCACTTTCTGAACTGGCGTAAAAATGTAAGGTGACCGATTAGAACTTGGTCAAAACTACTGAAGATTTTTTCTGGAAGCCTAAATGTTATATTGACAAGGAAAAAAATCGGTTCTTTCATCTTAACACTGTATGGATCGTGTTTGTAAAATACCAAGATCTAAATCCCTTGAATGCCAGCTTTTGAGTGGCCGCTTAAGACAGGTTTTACTGTATCTTTACAGCAGGAAGACAGAGAAGACAGATCATCAATACAACATATGAAGGACCGGTAGCTTTCATGGCCTCATTCACTTCCAGCTGTGAGAGCAACATTGGCATCAATCAGAATATCGTCTTTGCCAACATGGTGACAAACCTAGGTGGCTCTTACAACCAGTTACATGGAGTGTTCACAGCACCTCGAGCCGGAGTCTACCTGTTTTCATCGTCGATACTCTCGGATACAGCGGCACACAGTACGAATGTTCATGCAGCGATAACGCTGAATGGCCGAATCGTGGCGAAGATGATCGCGATTTCGGAGGCAAACAAGCATCGTGACCAGGGCGCACAGACTGTTATTCTGGACTTGAAACAGGGGGACCAAGTGTGGGTGAAAAATGTTGATAACAATGATGTTTCTATTTGTGGACTGAATGGGTTTTCAACATTCTCTGGCTACATGTTATATCCATACTAATAATGCTTACCATCGAATTTCCGATCTTAACCCTTAATGCGCCTATCACAACAAAAGTCGACCGCTTTTCTCATCTGCTGAAATGGCTAAGAAGCATCTATGGCAAACAGTGTGGACCCAGATCAGACTGCTCCTATAGGAGCAGTCTGATCTGGGTCCACGCTGTTTGCTTCTATACTTAATTTGTCAGTAATGCTAGGCTATTATTTGCGGCAGACGACTTCAGCGGACGACATTTTCAGATGTTTTTTTTCTTGGCGCTTTAAGGGTTAAGTTTTCATTTTTTTCATATCAAGCAAGTATATATTGAGTTTCTCTATCAATTATTTCTGTACGACTATATTTTTTCCCAAATGAAATTAAATATGTAATTTGGACAATTAGTTAGATCTATCTCTGTCCATGAAATGAATGATACTATGCTAGTAATACATTTTCTTTTGTACATGGGAAATTTGCGGTGACGGGAGAAAATCAGTCTGGGATTTCTGACCAGCTCATGCTCAAACCAGCCTGCTCATCTGAAGAGACTAGCCAGAATGCTGTGATTCTCTACACAGGCTGATCAGCGTCTTTGTTGTTATTGATATGCAACAAACTCACATAGAAAAGAAACACAATCATTATTACATAGATTATACAGTACATGTTATTTGAATCAATTTGTAATTTTGGAAAGCTGTAAATTGTACAGGTTTAATGCACCAATGCTTTAAAATGGCATATGTGATGCATGCAAAGCTTCTTAACACACACACACACACACACACACACACACACACACACACACACACGCCTTGAATTATAAACACATACCATCTTCCTATCTTGTGACAGTTTCATGCTCACTCGAGATTACAGCCAAACGCATACTGATGCTTTGTTGTTCTCTCATTACGTATTTTACAATAAGTTCCATACTCAAAAATATCAACTTTTTAATGTGTAACATAGCTGGTGCCCAGCATAAAGTAGGAGTTGGCATGTGCGCATCCGCACAGTCTGGTCAGAGTCTTTGGTTTGTTCTCTCTGGGTTGACAACCTCGACTCTGGTCAGACTGTGATGAATCTTCCGGCTGTAGTACCTTATTCTTGATACCGGCTCAGCCCTAGCAAACAAGATTTGAACACTTCCAGGCCTCCAGATAAGAGAGCGTATTTGAAAATTATTTTTCTTATTTCTCAACCAAAACATATGTTGTGGGTACTCAAAAGAACCGTCTAAATGAGACGGTTCTTTTGAGCACACAAAACACATGTTTAAATTGATGGGTAAGGAATTATAGGTGCACAAACCATCCTTATTTGGACCTATGACTTCTGTTACCATAGAACAATAAAGCACAGTAACTGAACTTTCTACAACTTGACTCCAACACATGTGGTATTGTTGTAATATTCGTTTATCTGCAGCTTAACCCTTTATATATTAATGGATTTTCCCCACAAAAAAATGATGCAATAAGTATGGGATTGTCCATTATATATCTTAAGGGGTGACAGGTTGGAATTTCCATATTTTGACTATTGTAAAACTTTAACAAACGATGCGGACCCTGATGAAATGCCGCATGTTGCGGCATTTCATCTGGCTCTCCACTGTTTGCCAAAGTACTCCTATTTACGAAGGGGTTAGTTTCATTATGATGTAGGGTTAAAACATAGCTCTTCTCGATGGGACCAGTGTCATGTGACCTTCTTATCCTTCCCAAGTGTCCACTGTCCACAGAAGGTATCGACTATCTTTCAAGATTTAGCTTTCCCTAAATTTCATTTCCACAAATTTTAGGGAGTAATGATATTCCCGCCACGCATACCATTCAATCCCGTCGGCAAAACTTCCATGCGCACCGGAAAGGTAGAGTCCGTTGAGATTAGAAGAATGACAGTTATCATACCACCAGCCACCTTTGTACAGGTCAGCACATGACTCCTTAGCTATATCATTATCGCGATCTTTTGTCGAAAACTGGTCACCATTGTGACGAGTGAGAGAATCACCAGCATCCCCAGAGTAGCTCCTTACCGTCAGAGAGTAATTTCCATCCTTAGCGCCGATCATAAAATTACTATACTTTGCGTACCTTGCCTCATTGTCAAAATCTTTCAAGTCAACGCGCAGTTCATGACAGCATGTTTTGGTCAGTAAATGGAGGTTGGCATTTCCCAGCCAAAATTCTCCCTCTAGGTCGCCGAATCCTTTCTCGTAGTCAGACCAGTCTCGGAAGAAGTCAACGGAGCCATCTTTACGACGTTGAAAAACAATCCAGCCACCTCCATCCGTATCCTGGTCACAGTATACCTGAAGAGGAATAAAACCACACCGGGTAGGCGGCAATCGAAAACGTAACCAACAATCGACGAACGCGATCAAAAATCGATAAAAACAATGTTTTCGATTGCCATTTGTCGCCAGTGTCGCCGTTTATTAAAGTTGGGCGACAAATGACAATCGACAACACTGTTTCTATTGATTTTGATCTACTTTATTCGATAGTATTGGCGTTTTCGATTGCCGCCTACCCAGTGTGAAAACGAAACTACTCTGTGCACAATGGTACATTCAAATAGAATAATGAAAAATAAGTAAATGAATGAAATCCTGCGCGTATGTAGAAGGGTGTGAGGCAGGGCTCCAGAAACTCCTGTAGGTTTCCATAGGAGTTATCAATTAGACCTCCTTCCCCTAAAAAATAGATCCCGCCATGGAAAATATTGAACCCCGCCCCTGGTACCTTGTAAAAATATAGTTCCTTGAAATAAACCATGAAGGCCGCGTGGTCCCCCACCTCCCCATCCTCCGACGAAAATTCCTGTATCCGCGGCATGGTAATAATAATTATTATAATAATAGTAATAAAAGGACGAATTAATGCTACAAAAAGTGAATAACCAACTAAACTAAACTGGAAAATCACAGACAAACATTTTTAATTCTTTGTATGCTAATGTCTTCTTCTGATCATCTTTGTGGACAGTCTGGATCCAGATAAGGGCCAACAAATCTTACGTCCTGGACTGGATCCCAAACATTCAAGATTGTTGGGAAAACGTCAATTAAAGAAAAAAATAAGCGGACAACAAAACATAAAACGTATCCCAACAGGAAGAGAGTAACATCGCACTGAAATACTGTCACTACTTCTGTGTTCCGAAGGCTTCAGTAAGTAAAACGTATTTGAATTTCTACTGCGGAATTTTTTACTCACATAGCGCCGCGTGTATGGCAATTTCTACACGTTATATGGTTAAACCATCTCGACAAATAAACGTATTTTAAATACTATAAATAAACGAACCTTGCCAGTAAAAAGGCCCATGGTTTGAAGCTTTCACGCTATTTTTATTTTTGCATGCATTATTTCAATATTCTTACTACTGTAGACTCTGCAGCTGAGCAGGATGAGTTAACCCAACCTGTTGTAAACCCAGAATGCAGTCTCCTACCTCGAGGTTATGAAATGTTTTTCATGCTCAACTTAACTGAGCACGAAATTTCAACTGCTCATAAAAACTTAAATGCTGATAAATGAAGAAGTTTCATGCTTTTCGTCTCTCAAATGGTGTATCTATCATGATCATATATGTTAAAATGCCAACAATTGTTGGCATTTTAACATTTATGAGCAGGATAAATTCACGCTCTGCTGAATTGAGCATGAAAAAAAGTTCTATAACCTGGAGGCCATGATTTCTCGCACTTATTTAGCGGGATAAAGCATATAAGGAAGTTTACCTGAATTGGCCTAATTGATGACTCTGGGAAGATGTCATAAACTCCTGACATCGTATGTCCGTTATTCAGTACTTCTAAGCATGATTTCGGGTTTTCTCTGTTACACGTTGCTTGTCCTTCTTTTAACACCTCTATATCATCCGAGATTTCTTGATATGATGCTTCCAGCGCATTGGTATTCTCAAGCAAAGTTTCCGTTGCGGCCAGCAGAGTTTTGACATCGCTAGATGTAGAAATTGCTTTGTTATAAGTAGTGACAAACACTTCACCAACGTCATGTACGTCTCTGCGATATCTTGATTTCAAGTCGCCGGTCTTTTGGAATTTATCAGTGGCGAGTTTCAGAGCGTTGAAAGCGATACCAGCATTTTTGTTGTTAATCTGTTTCTGGAGAGCCTGGTACGAGTCTTCTAGGTTTTTCAAATAACCAGTGATATGATCTAAACGTTGATCCATGCTGTAAATCGCACTGAGAACTGATTTCATAGCTTCTTTTCTAGGTACATCAGTACCATCTATTTTCTTAACAGGTTCAGGCAACCCATAAGGTTTGTTAATGGCGGCTTTCATGGAAGCTACAACTAAAGGAACATATAACACCGCGAAAAACACAAAATGGAATATAAAGCTAGCCATTTTATGTTTATGTGAATTAACACTTTTGACTTGCTCGTACTAGTTTCGTTCAAGTCTGATATCCTGTCATCCGAGGTCCTGCTTTTATACAACTAGTCAGTAACCAGATGCTCAAGTGTAACGATCTTGGAAAAAAGCCCTTTATTTCATCCTTTATACAAGCATACGCTGTCTTATTTAGGCACATTCAACAGTTCACATCCAGGCCTCCAGATAAGAGAAAAACTAGTTTCTTTATTTCTCATCCAAAACCAATGTTGAGGGTACTCAAAAGAACCGTCTCAATGAGACGGTTCTTTTGAGCACCCGAAACACATGTTTAGATTAATGAGTAAGGAAATAATTACGATTTTACGCTAGTAAAATGTCCTTATCTGGATCTATAACATCCGTAATAAGCAAGGTCTATGGTTTTGCACCTCATTTCAAAAAGCTACCGTTTCAAGGGGATTGGGTTAATACTATGGGGTTACCAGAATAAAAACATGGAAACAGCTTGTAAACCTGACCCCACATTAGCACCTACAACATTCAAATGATTATGGCATTTATCGATGGCCCTATCTTAATAATCCCCACTTACATTAAATGCAGCACACTATGGCGTTTTTAAGTCTCTACCTTTGCCTTCAATATTATACCAAAAATCCTTTAACATTTGTTGAAAATACAAACTATAGACAATCAATGTCCCAAATATAACTCAATTACATCTAAAGTGTTGGTATTACGAGCCTTATAGAGATATTTTACGTATTTTGACCTTCAAAGGTCATATCAGCAGTTCGAAGCTACACCGTTTAGGTAATCATTATGCAAACTATGAACCAGCTACATCAATACGTGTTAAAGATGTTCGCTTTATAAGCCATGCAACCAGAATTGAAGTATTCTGACCTTGACCTTTGACTCATCACAGAACATGCCTGAAATCCAAACCTTTCTTGTCATCTACACACCCAGGTAAACACTATGTCGATTTGAGCCATACAATCTGGTTTCATGTTTATATGGCCTTGAACTTTAATCTGCGGAGCGCAGTGGCTTAGTTGGTAGAGCGTTAGAGTTGGGTCGATTGTGTTCCTTCTGTATATTATATTGTTAGAGAAATACCATTAAGAAGAGACTGTTACTGTGATATGATTATGTTTTGATGTGGCTTTTTGAATTGTGACTTTTGACATGTCAGTCATGACCTATGACTTATCATCATTTGTGATTTTTGACTTGTCATTTGTGACTTTTGACTTGTCAGTTGCGACTTATGACTTGTCATTTTTGACCTATGACTTGTCAGTTGTGACTTATGACTTGTCAGTTGTGACTTATGACTTGTCAGTTGTGACTTATGACTTGTCAGTTGTGACTTATGACTTGTCAGTTGTTGTGTTTTATGACTTGTCAGTTGTGACTTATGACTTGTCAGTTGTGACTTGACTTGTCAAATGTGACTTATGGCTTGTCAGTTGTGACTTATGACTTGTCAGTTGTGACTTGACTTGTCAAATGTGACTTTTGACTTGTCAATTGTGACTTATGACTTGTCAGTTGTGGTTCATGGCTTGTCAGTTGTGACTTATGACTTGTCAGTTGGGACATATGACTTGTCAGTTGGGACCTATGACTTGTCAGTTGTGAGTTGACTTGTCAGTTGTGACTTATGACTTGTCAGTTGTGACTTATGGCTTGTCAGTTGTGACTTATGACTTGTCATTTGGGACTTATGGCTTGTCAGTTGTGACTTATGACTTGTCAGTTGCGTCTTATGACTTGTCATTTGTGCCAAGACTTGTCAGTTGTGACTTATGACTTGTCAGATGTGACTTATGACTTGTCACTTGTGACTTATGAATTGTCAGTTGCGACCTATGACTTGTCAGTTGTGACTTTTGTCTTGTCAGTTGTGACTTATGACTTGTCAGTTGTGACTTATGACTTGTCAGTTGTGACTTATGACTTGTCAGTTGTGACTTATGACTTGTCAGTTGTGACTTATGACTTGTCAATTGTGACTTATGACTTGTCAGTTGTGAGTTATGACTTGTCAGTTGTGACTTATGACTTGTTAGTTGTGACCTATGGCTTGTCAGTTGTGAGTTATGACTTGTCAGTTGTGAGTTACGACTTATCAGTTTTGACCTATGACTTGTCAGTTGTGACTTATGACTTGTCAGTTGTGACCTATGGCTTCTCATTTTTGACCTATGACTTGTCAGTTGTGACTTATGACTTGTCATTCATTTGTGACCTATGACTTGTCAGTTGTGACTTATGACTTGTCATTCATTTGTGACCTATGACTTGTCAGTTGTGACTTATGACTTGTTAGTTGTGACTTATGACTTGTCATTCATTTGTGACCTATGACTTGTCAGTTGTGACTTATGACTTGTCATTCATTTGTGACCTATGACTTGTCAGTTGTGACTTATGACTTGTTAGTTGTGACTTATGACTTGTCAGCTGTGACCAATGACTTTGCAGTTGTGACTTATGACTTGTCAGTTGTAAGTTATGACTTGTCAGTTGTGACTTATGGCCTGTCATTTTTGACCTATGACTTGTCAGTTGTGACTTGACGTGTCAGTTGTGACCTATGACTTGTCAGTTGCGACTTATAATTTGTCATTTGTGACCTATGGCTTGTCAGTTGTGACTTATTACTTGTCATTCATTTGTGACCTATGGCTTGTCAGTTGTGACTTATGACTTGTTAGTTGTGACTTATGACTTGTCAGCTGTGACCTATGACTTTTCAGTTGTGACTTATGACTTGTCAGTTGTGACTAATGACTTGTCATTTTTGACCTATGCCTTGTCAGTTGTGACTTGACGTGTCAGTTGTGACCTATGACTTGTATGTTGTGACTTATAATTTGTCATTAGTGACCTATGGCTTGTCAGTTGTGACTTATGAATTGTCATTTTTTACCTTTGATGTGTCGGTTGTGATTTTTGACTTGTCGGTTGTGACTTATGACTTGTCATTTGTGACTTATGACTTGTCAGTTGTGACCTATGACTTGTTGGCTGTGACTTATGACTTGTCATTTGTGACCTATGACTTGTCAGTTGTGACCTATGGCTTGTCAGTTGTGACCTTTGACTTGTCAGTTGTTACTTATGAATTGTATGTTGTGACCTATGACTTGTTAGTTGTGATCTATGACTTGTCAGTTGTGACCCATGACTTGTCAGTTGTGACCGTCAACTTTTCAGATGTGACCTATGACTTGACAGTTGTGACTTATGACTTGTCAGTTGTGACCTATGGCTTGTCAGTTGTGACTTTTGACTTGCGACTCATGACCACTTTTTTGCACTAAGCTGCAAGTAATTAAAAACAATAAGAAAGATGAGGGTAAAGGTACAGAAAGGGACAGTACACTTGGAAAGCGTCTTAAAGTTTCTTTATCCTGTTTTTGTTTTGTTTTGTTTTTTGCTTTATTCACAGCGTTGTCCTCCATTACTCCAGCTTTGCTCCATGTTAGCTTCCATATAGTCTGAGGAAAATTATAATCCATAGTTAATATGTTCATCTTTTGACTTTCAGCACAAAACATTCTCGCGTCTTCGATGTTCAAGCGTCATATGACTAGAACAATATGGTTAAAGCCAGGTGTCCATACCTGACACTGTCACACCCCAGGCCCAGAGGTTTTGAAACTCTTTCATCATGCTCAACTCAACTGAGCTTGAACAAATGTTGACATTTTAACATTTATAAGCATAATAACTACAACCTATGAGAGTTTTAAAGCAAAATATTTTGGTTTTCGAATTTTAGTTTTAATGAGGATTTAAAAGATGTTGCTCCGTTGAGTTGAGCATGAAAAAAAGTTAAATCTTCAGGGCCGCCGAGTACAATTGCAGGCAAAAATACTCTCAGTTCAACAAAATTTGAATTTAATGAAATGTTTATACCATAGCTAAACAAATTTCACTGCATGTCTCTACATTATATGATATTACAAGCCCTTCGCCTAAAACCCAAGTGGGGATGTGTTAATTAAAATTTTAGAATTGTATCTGCCCTCAGACCAAATATTAATGAAATGCATCAATAGTCTTTATAATACTAGGTCGTACACACACACACACACACGCACGCACGCACGCACGCACGCACGCACGCACGCACGCACGCACGCACGCACGCACGCAGAGAGAGAGAGAGTCGCTCCTCGACCAAACCCTACCTACAACTTACGTATTTTCTAGAGATTAATGACATCCTGGTCTTCTGTCATGTGATGCTCGACTTACCAGGCTTCACCAGAAAACCGGGATTTGCAACACAGTAAAGCTTAATCTAGCATGCTCAGATACAGAGAGTAGCTCAAATATACTTAACTACTAAAGAAACCTGACACATACTGTGTGTCAATGTTTTGGTAGTAAATGTATACGATGCACACTTGTCTTTCAATTGCGTAAAATTAGAAGGTAGACTAAGATGCACTGAGATTATTTGAAAAGCTGAACTAATTTCAGACGTCAGCTATCAAAACCTCACGTAACCCCTAAAATCAATTTTTGCAAGAACAAAGGTATCACGCAAATTTCACCGCAAACCGCTTTAGTGTGATTCTTTGTTATTTCAATGACATCTTCATGGCATTCAAATAAAGCTTGCATCCATTGTTCAACCCAGAAGCATATTTTCTATTTCTTAACGTCAATTTTACGTTATCAGCGTTTTATGAGCTTTTAAAAAGGACTGCCACTTTATCAACTTTTTTTCACTTTTTATGATGTTTGGAATACATTTGTACAATGTTTTGTCCTTTTGAACTCCGTAGCTGCCACCTACGTCCATTTAGCGACGTCAAGCGTTACAAGTACATGCTATGTGCATAGTGCAAAGCTTGAAAATTCATACACGATTAAAGTAAAGTGTATCCAATAGTAGACAGCTAACACTAAACGGCAACACACGTTGACAAAGAAAAAACGGTTATTAGCTATAGTTTACGTTGTTTCTTAATTGACGTTAAAATTGGTTTATTCCGCTTTTACCCTTTAACGTGACGCGAAACATAAGTTCAGATTCTTGAAAATGCATTCTCTCACAATGATTGTTTGACTCCAACTCATTTCAGTTCCTAGAAATTGCTTAAACAAAGGGAAAAAACACTGCCGTTTAGACAACGTCGAAAGCACAACTTAAAACCCCCATATCGTACGTCACACCAAGAAATTGCAAATTTTTAAAATGCACTTTTGTCTGTACTGGTTTTGGCCTTGCATACATGAAAAAAAGTTTTAAAAAAATATCTAGACATACACCTACGAGTCAAAAGTGATTAAAACGGTATTTTTGACGTCGTGACGTCATGTTCTATATTTGATTAATATATTTTTCGAAGAATACTCTCTAATATCTTGTTATTAAAATAAGCATATCGACTTAACTCTATAATTTGTTATTTACGAGTTTGAAGCAAATGAAAAGTGTCAGGTTTGTTTAGTAGTTCAGTATATTAGATTGTTTTGCGTTATAATAACCTACAATTATTCTAATGCACTTGTAAATGTAACCCGACGTCTGATTGGATACTGCGATGTAAACAGTCGGAACCCTCTCGGCCTATTCCGTGAAATCGGGCGTGATTCGTCTATAATTGTTCTATTTTTTGTTGTGCATTACTTTGTGTCCATTCTAGTTTTGCAATCACCTTGACGGGGAAGGGGAGAGAGCTGGTTGCTTTGCTTTGCTTGTCATCCTGGTGTCTCGTGATTGTTGTGTGACGCTTCCTAACGATGTCACGGGTTTGTCTGCAGTTTGTGATTGTGGCATTTCCTGATTATACTCACTTACTTTATTTTTGATTCTAAAATTAAGCCGTGTGGTTACGAATGCTGATATCTCCTAGTGTACTGCTTCATCCGTAGAACAATAAATTTGAGCCAGTGTATGAGATTTCCAACAATGTGGTATGTGCGACCAGCAAAGCCTCAGATCAGCCTGCTCATACGCGCAGTCTGATCAGAGCCTTTGCAAGTCGCTTGAGTATTCTATGATTGTTAAGCTACTGACTGAACACCTTTTAGAGTTTCTAAGCTTAAAAGGAGTTTGCAGAGGATCGTCCGAGCCTACACATGTCAAAATGCCAAATTGTTGGAAATCACATGCACTGGCTCAATTTATTTATTTGTCGATCTGTATTGGAGTCTAGCAAACTTACGTAATGTCGCTTTTCATTGGCGGACACGTGGTTTTATGCAGCTGGTAAGCGGTTTTATGTAGCTAGCATGCAACTTCTGGACACATGTGTAAGATACTACATTTTCACTGTCTTCTTGAAGGAAAATGATTAGAATGAGGATAACCATATTCTAACGCGCGTCGCTGTTAAACCAAATTTCCGACCGTATATCTGAGGTTGAAAATTTTGAAAATGTGTTGCTTTCATGCAAAAACCCAAGTTTTCTCACTATGAGGCTAAATTATCGCTTGCGACTAACAAAGGCATCGTAAACAGTTCATGTAAAAAAAATGATCCCCCACCCCAGTGAAAACCCTTGCCCACCGAAACACGAACTCCTACCCTTTTCATTTGGACGAGTTCGTGTCCAGTTCAAGGGTTGTTGGTTGGTAGTTTTCTTTCTAGCACTTCTGATATTTGAGCCGTGACATGAGATTTCCAACAACTAGCAACGACTAGCAAAGTCTCAGACTAGCCTGCGCATACTCGCAGTCTGATCAGAGCCTTTGCTAGTCGCTTGAGTATTCTACGACTGTTAATTGCTACTGACCGAACAACATTTGGAGTTTCTCAGCTTAAAGGAGGCTGCACAGGCTCGTCTGGGTCCACACTTGTCAAAATGCCACATTGTTGGAAATCACATGTCACGGCTTAATTGGTATTCACTGTTTGACAATGTCCCATACTTAAATAAGTTAAAGTTCACAGTAAAAAATCTTAATTTTGTAATGCACTGGCTTTCTTTTTTTAAAGCCTGCGTGCCTGACTTTCGTAAGATAATGTACTAAATACATTGACACCCTAAAGCAAGAACTTGGCACTGCTAAGACCTATGAGCATAATTTGCTTGACGAGAAGTCTGTCCTGGATAGACATCGATGTCAATTGGCTGCTAAGGTTGGTGTATCTGTTGATGAGGGTCATAGCAAGCTTCCTACGGTATACTGGTTACCAACATTCATAAAATACCCTATAAGTCACGTTTTATTGCTAACTGTAGCTCATGTACTACTATACTGAGTTGTCGATAATTTTGACTTCTTGCCTTGCTGCGATTAAAAACCATGTTATAAAATATTGTGAAATTGTTTTTTAGAGAAATGGTAAAAAATCTATTTTTGGTCTGTTAAAAGCTCAGGTGAGTTTCTTAACAAATTAAAATCTAAAGGTTTTCTAGCATCTAGTGTGTCTACATATGATGTCTCTACTCTCTATACTACAATACCTCATCAAAGAAAAACTAAATGAGTTAATTGAACAAACTTTTAACAGAGAGGGCTCACTTTATTTAACTTGTAATGAGAAATACGCATTTTTCACTTCTGAACAAACTAAAAGATTTAAATTGTGGTCATGCCAGAAAGTTTGTGACGCTCTCTATTATCTTTTGGACAATATGTTTATAAGATTTGGCTCAAAATTGCATGGACATTGTAGGTATTCCTATGGGTAATAATTGTGCTCCTCTTGTTGCAGATTTGTTTTTATTTTGTTATGAGAGAGACTTCACGTTGTTTCTTTCTGACAATAGTCAAGCAGATACGATTATTATCGTATTAATATGTTATGTATGTTCTCATGTTGATGACTTCAACAACAGAAACAATTTTTTGACATCTAAATTACTACAACAAGTTTATCGATACCATAAACTCCGTAAAGATTTTTCTAAATTTTATTACCGACACTCGGAGTTGATTGTTAAATACAATATTTGCTTAAAGGCTCTTCTGAAACAAGGCATATCAGAACCGGTATTTTATGGTGATTTTGTTATAAAGTTAAAATAATTGTTGGAAAGCCTAGTTTTAGTGATCAATTTATAAAATTTACTAAAGCTTTGGTTTCCTCTTTAATTTCACGACGGTGGGTCAGGCCCCAGACTTATTGACGGCTCTGACGTAAAGCTTTAATCCGTTGGTTAGTGCCTGATGCTTTTCGTTGGCTGGGCCTGCCGTAGCTTAACTTGAGGGTTTCTTTAGCTCTGATAATCTGTGAGTCAGGACCCCTTTTCTTTGTATCATCATAATGTGTTAATTTGATTTGATAGTTTCTCTATGATGATACATTGCATTAGTTTTGAAGCCACCATGCGAGCTAAACAAATTTGTGCTTTAACAACAACAGAATCTATGGTGAAGATTTAGCGCTAGTAAAATGCATTTAAGCACCCCGGTGGCTTAGGCTGTTGTCCATTCTAAGGCGGTGATTCTGTTGTTGTTGATCTCTTGTTTAATGTTCTTCCCATTGTTTGTTGATGTTCTGTGTTTGTCTGTTTTTGACGTCATCTTGAAGAGGGAGAGAAAGCTGGTTGCTTTGCTTTTATTGTCTTACAAATGTAGTGTTACTACAAATGGTTTGTGGCTCTTCCTCACGGGACCGTGGGTTGGTCTTCAGTGTGTAATTATGGTATTTCCTGATCATACTCACTTACTTTTTCAGGTCAACTAACCCGCCTGGATTTCAGAATAAGAAGGCAAAGATCGGGAATCAATGCAATCAAACACCAAACCTGACCCACGACACCATATGGGAAAGTGACAAAAACACAAGAAAACATCACATACCAGAGAGCCAAGAGGACAGCCCTTTCCCAACAGGTGACTACAAGGCTGCAAGCAACAGACAAGACACTATGACAAATAAACATGAAATACAAAATAACAAAAGAGGATCCACAAAAGAAGCTTCAGGTCAGCTTGTGTGCTTGGCTTCCAGGTCAGCTTGTGTGCCTGGCTTTCAGGCCAGCTTGCGCGCCTGGCTTTCGGGTCAACTTACATGACTGGCTTTCAGGTCAACTTACGTGCCTGGCTTTCAGGTCAACTTACGTGACTGGCTTTCAGGTCAACTTACGTGACTGGCTTTCGGGTCAAATTACGTGCCTGGCTTTCAAGTCAACTTACGTGACTGGCTTTCAGTGCCTGGCTTTCAGGTCAACTTACGTGACTGGCTTTCAGGTCAACTTACGTGACTGGCTTTCAGGTCAGCTAATGTGACTGGCTTTCAGGTCAACTTACGTGCCTGGCTTTCGGGTCAAATTACGTGCCTGGCTTTCAAGTCAACTTACGTGACTGGCTTTCAGGTCAACTTACGTGTCTGGCTTTCAGGTCAACTTACGTGACTGGCTTTCAGGTCAACTTACGTGACTGGCTTTCGGGTCAAATTACGTGCCTGGCTTTCAAGTCAACTTACGTGACTGGCTTTCAGGTCAACTTACGTGCCTGGCTTTCAAGTCAACTTACATGACTGGCTTTCAAGTCATATTACGTGAGTGGCTTTCAGGTCAACTTACGTGACTGGCTTTCAGGTCAGCTTGCGCGCCTTTATGGTTGATACTCATTTTCACATATATAAATTAGTGTCTCTAACTGCGAAGACTGGTTTTTAGTATTTTATTGTCGCAAATGCCGGCGGCAGGTTTTCTCGTGACTGGACCACATGTATAATTATAAATTAATATTTAAGCAATGTATTGCGTTTCCAGCAATATATTAAAATTACGGATCTCTTTATTTTAGTACAATTTATATTATAGCCTTTGTAGTTTGTTTATGCTTAAAGTTTAGAATTACAGGATTTACTTGCCCCGGACTCTTAATCTCATTACTATATTAGCATATTCGCAAGTCATCTTGATGAATTTTTGACTAAAGTTTAGAATTGCAGGATACTAGTATCCGGGCTATTCATCTTCCCAATAATTATGAATGCATACCTTTAAGGTATTTGAGATGCTCATTTATATGTGCCATTTCATGAAATTCTTGTATTTATTGCGCGAGCTCAGACGAGGCTGCGCATCCACAAGACTCGCTAGAGCCTTTGCTGCTCGTACACAAAGAGAATGATCATAGATTAAAGTATCCAGTCTCACTAGATAGCGATGCAATTATAATCGAGCCGTGACATGTGATTTCCAACAATGTGATGTTTTGACAAGTGAGGACTCAGACGATCCTGTGCAGCCTCCTTTTAAGGTTAGAAACTCTAAATGCTGTTCAGTCAGTTGTTTAACAGTCATAGAATGGGCAAGTGACTGGAAAAAGCTCTGATCAGACTGTGCGTATGCGCAGGCTGAATTGAGGCTTTGCTAGTTGTTGGAGATCTCATGTCGCGGCTCATATGCAAAAGGTAGCTTTAAGCACATACAATAAGTACCAACATCTCATAAACAGGCTCATTAATAGATAATATTTCAGGATACAGTTATTCAAATTTGTTGTGCATAAAAGTACATTTGTAATCGTAGATCATTTCCACAAAAGGTAGGTCGTGAGGCCCTTTGTATACTTACTCGGACCTAATATTTACACTGGGTCCGAGATACTAATGGATTCTTCCTTTTGGTTTGATACAATAAACGCGAGATGGGTCATTATATATATCCTTGGGACCATCACGCTTTCACGATGTCATGTATTGAAAAGAAACCAATATACGACGTGTACTGCATTGGTCGTCATCAATATCAGCGCTACTTGAACATCTTTTTTGGGGATGTCTCAGTGGCGCATTTGGTAGCGTCGATGTCTGGGTTCGAATCTCGCAAAATATTTCTATCGGCTCAGTTTATTCACTATATCCCTCCGTGTCAGGTTATAATTTTAAGAAAATTGTCTGCATATCGTTTTTACCTTAACAAACAGTGAAGACCCTGAAATGGCGTGTTTCATTGCAAACTAATTTATCACCAAATTGAAGGGATGCAATAGTCTGCTAAGGCTATTAAGTTCGATGCGTCGCAAAATTTCTTGATATATCAAGACCTCAACTCCTAGAGGCAGCAACTGGTGTATAGTTAGTTAGCTACTGTGAAAAAAACAACAACAAAGACTGTTTAACATTTCTATAGCTTTATTGCCCGCTAATTACAACTGAATGCAATGACTGAGGTTTAGGACTGTCCCTCTGTCATTGTTTACAATAGAACTCCCCAGAAGGGGGGGGGGGGCGTGCTCTCTATATTTCTAGATACGAAGGCTTAAAAAGATAATTAAAAAAGAGTCGGATACAACATGGATATCTTGCGACAGTCTGCATGCCTGGTTGTAAACCCAATCACGGTTTATAGTTATAATGGTTTCCTCTTTAAATGCACGACGGTGGATCAAGCCTTTGACTCAATGACGGCCCTGGTGTAAAGCTTAAATCCGTTGGTTGGTGCCTGATGTTTGTCCTTGGCTGGGCCCACCGTAGTTCAACGAGGTTTTCTTTAGCTCTGACTATCTGTGAGTCATGAGTCCTTTTCTTTGTTTCATCATAGTGTGTTAACTTGATAAGATTGTTTCTCTGTGGTGATGCATTGCATTAGTTAGAAAGCCTCCATGTGAGCTAAACACCTTTGTGTATTAACAACAACAGAATCTAGAGCGAAGATTTGGCGCCAGTAAAATGCATTTAAGCCCCCTCCCCCGGGGCTGTCCGTTCTGAGGTTGTGGTCCTGCTGTTATTGTTTATTTATTGTTTTATGTACCTCCTATTGATTGTTGGGGTACTGTGTTATTTGGTATGCATTACTTTATGTATTTCTAGTTTTGCAATCATCATGACAAGGAAGAGAGGGCTTTTATTGCCTTTTGGATGTCGTGTTACTGTAAATGTCATGTAGCTCTGCTTCACGATGCAGTGCGTTGATATACAGTTTGTAATTGTGGTATTTGTGATCATACTCACTTACTTTTTCGACCCAGCATCTACTTTATACTCCCAAAAATATCAGGAATGTCAGGCATACCCCAAAACAAAAAACATTTGAAAGCTAACATCTCCAAAGAAATATTCCAATTCTGTACATTGACCTTAAGAAAAAGCCCCAAAATTTATAGAAATGACCCCCAAAAAGTGCCCAGATTTATGATGAACTCCGTAAAAATCCACAATTCCATCATACCCCCAAAAATATTTATTTTTCTGAAAACACCAAAAAATATTGAAATTCAAAATTTTGAACCCCCAAAATGGTCCAAATTATCAGTTACCTCTCATATCAACTGTATTGTTGCGCGTTGCCTGATAAACGTTGTCTATCTCACGGCATGTTGCCTTTATCAGGTCATGATGACGTTGCACTTTTTGAATGGCGTCGCTAATGACGCAGAATCAACACAAAAATCGAAAATTACGTCATAATCGCTAGTTTGAAGAGTGAAACAATGGGTAAACTGATAAAATAGAATACCACGTTCACGTCTTTTGATATCAAGTTCACCAGGCTCGGCTTTGAGAACGCTAGTTGAATCGCTCAGCAAGCATCGCGATGTCAACAAGCGTTCTCAAAGTCTTGCCTGGTAAACTTGATATCAAAAGACACTCACCTAGTATTCTCTATATATCAGAGTACCCCCCCCCCCCCTGGGAGAATTCCTTAACATATTTACAACAAATCTTTGAAATACATCATTTACTAATCGAATCAAAAGTCAGGAGGAGCGTTAATTGGGTAGTATGACTGGCGTAGAGCTTATAGCCAAACCACATCTCGATATATCAGTCATTCTGGTATAAATCTTCTCCAGTTCCATATAGTTCTTGATGAATATCAGTGTTTATATCTAACCCTTTCTTGGGCTGATGAATGATGTAGATACACCACTTTCCAATAACGTACGCGGCCCTAAAGTCGTCACCTTGACGCATTTAAGCGATTGTCCCGGATAAGAGACACTCATTGACTAAGAATAGACTTTAGCAGATGGTAGTTTAACCATCCAGCTAGTGGATAGACTAAAGAAAATGGCTTGAAACCACCCGAAAATAACAATAAAAGACCGATTTTGTCAAGAGGGGTCTGCCTGACGACTTTAGGACCACCAAGACCTAAAGTCGTCAGTAACTAGGCCCTAAGGTCGTCGACGATGGGTGGTGTTTTTGTGGCCATATTAGCACAGTATAGGGCTGAGTGGTGGCACTTATTTATTCAAATGGGTGTGTGTTTGGCCTCAGAGACGTCTTGGCGGTCTGAGCACCTGTGCTGGGGATCCTAATGGTGTTCTAGGCATGGGTGTCAGTGTTGGTAGTCGTAGGCGTGTGCTATATGTCTAAGTGGTGTTGGAGGTCATTTTAGGGACGCACTAGTGGTCTGAGAGACGGTGTTGATGGTCCCAGGAACATACTGGATGTCTCGTTGGTGGTGTTGGTGGTCATATGAGCGTACTAAAGGTATGAGTGGACTGGCAGTGTTCGCATTCCTAGACGTGTTGTTTAATTAAGTGACAGTGTAGGTTATATAAGGGAGTGTTGAATGCCTAAGTACCTTATTGGTGGTCTAAGAAACGTATTGTGGGCTTACAGACGTATTAAAGGTCTGTGTGGTGATGCTACTAGTCGTAAGGGTATATTGTTGCCCTGAGTAGCGAAGTTGGTAGTGATAGATGTGTATTGAAGCTCTAAATGGCGGTGGTGGTATGGATGTATACTAGGTGGCCATGATCCTGTGAGCACACATGAGCGTACATTTATATATATATCAAAGTGGTGTTGTTGGCGTATGCTTAAACAGAATACCTCAGAGACAGTGTTGGTCGTGTACATATAGAAAATGGAAAGTCTTTATTCATGTTTTAATAGTCCTGTAGACGTTCTGAATGTGGTTGGCATACATGAGCCACGTCATGAGTAACCATGTCTTTGGGATTTGAAACCTATACTGATTTAAACTGGCATGCTCAGCTACTCAGACTTGAAAGTTAGGCATTGGCAAATATGAACATTTAATATACTATCTAGACAGCGAAAACAAGAGCTTACCAGACTGTATGCAGGCTATTACAGTGGAAAATGAAATCCTCACACATCTACGGCACTGCCAGGACTCATCAGAGGTTAACTCCCCGACACTTAAGCCCCGCTAAGTCCCCGGTAAACATGGCCCCTAGGGACCGGATTATACGAAGGACTGGTGCATAAAACGAGTTCAAGTCGTTGTCTTAACACAGACGAACTGAGTAAACAGGGAGAAAATCACCCATTTTTATGAAGCCCAAAAGTCGGCAGGCCGGACCTAAAGCCGTCATCTCACTTTTCAACCTATTATTTCTGTTAGAGATTGTCTAATCGGCCAAAGGGATGTAATTATTGCTATTTCGGTATATTCTGTATATGTAAAAATGGAAGTTTATATGTGGAACACATGTACAGTATAGTAATTTCGTTTCGCCGGATCGATATCAATATCGCCTACAGCTCTCGACAGACTCCCAATTTTGCATACAATTGGGTACCCCCATTTCAACGCCTACCACTCGGATACCTTTTATACATTGGCTGTACTTTATATATCAATACACAGGGCAGATAATTTCCTTTCAAATGATGTCCCCTCTTAGAAGTTTCGATGATATGGACGGAAAAGAGCGAGGCTAAAAGAAAACTGACGACCTTAGGGCTATGACGACTTTAGGGCCGCGTACGTTACTTTGCTCCGTTGCTCCATGGACAATGTAAACACTTTGTGTTGTGGATCCAGATAACTGATATTGGTAGAACACAATCTTCTAGCGGTCTTCATATGAATCGAAGTAGATAGCCTGATATCTTCTGAAGTAGATAGACATCTAATATTATTCTGGATCTGTGGATATATTCACGATGTAAGCCTTCATGTCCAGTGGTTTCTTCTCTGGTAATAAATCTTGGCACATACTTCTCCTTTCAAAGATATATGAGCCAGTGCATGAGATTTCCAACAATGTGGTATGTGCGACCAGCAAATCATCAGATCAGCCTGCGCATATGCGCAGTCTGATCAGAGCCTTTGCTAGTCGCTTGAATACTCTATGACTGTTAAGCTACTGACTGAACACCATTTGGAGTTTCTAAGCTAAAAGGGAGGCTGCACAAGCTCGTCCGAGTCTACACATGTCAAAATGCCAAATTGTGGGAATTCTCTTGCCACGGCTCATATTGTTTATGAGTTTGATAAGTTCAACAGTGGTTATCTTTATCCTGTTTGTGGGCACTCTTCGTCTTCACTTTTCTTTTCTTCATATGAGTATATGGGTTTCTTTGCCCAGTATGTCTTCCATTGCTCTGTTTTGTCTCTTTAATTTTCCTTGAATTACTGCCAGTTTTATAGGCTTCTTGGTTTTCTTCTGGCTTAGGTAATTAATATCTGTTGTATAAAGTACATAGGGTGTCGCCATTTGTTTCCATACAGATAGTTCCATATTCTATTGTCAAAGTCTTCCATCACGTCGTAGATGTTTAGGCCCTCTAAGGCTGGATCATGACATCCGTGATCTTCAATCTATTCTCTTGAAGAAGTCCATACAAAGATATCATGGTATTTCTGACTTGTTATTGTTGTGGTGAATGTATTTTTTGTGCTCTTGTATCGTGATTTAACAACAGCAGAACATAGGGTGAATATTTGGTACCAGTAAAATACATTGAAACACCCTAGTGGCTTGTAGAGTTGCTGTCCGTTCTAAGGCGGTGGTTCTGTTGTTGTTGATTTATTGTTTCGTGTTGCGTCCATTTATTGTGGGGGTTCGTTGTTTTTTAATTCAGTAACGTTCTTCTGATTTGCAATCATATTGATGGGGAAGAGAGAGTTGGTTGCTTTACATTAACTGTCTTCCTGATGTATGATAGTCGGTGTTTTGTGGCTCTTCCTAACGGTGCCTTGGGTTAGTCTGCAGTGTGTGATTGTGGTGTTTCCTGGTCTTACTCACTTGATTCTTTGGGTGGTCAATCCTGCATCCCTGACATTCATGCTTCGCATGTAGTCCCCGACAGCCATCTTTAGATGAGTCACAGCCATCTTTAGATGAGTCAGTATGGCTTGTTTTAGAAAAGTCTTCAGATTTGGTACCAGTTTGTTTGTTTTTTGTTTGTTTTTGTTGCTTTACGTCCCAAGTCAACAGCAATGGTCATTGCGGGACGGTTGGTCATTGCGGGACGGTCAGTTCACCTAACCACACTTTTTCCTGGGCAAGCTTGAACAAGCAGTTAACCAGTACTTCGTGCACATACTTCGCTTGTAACTGACAACAACCCTTCTTGAATGATTCAGCGGAAGGGAGGAGAATGACCGTAGAAATTATTTCATGATCAATCTCCACGAAAGTATGGGACCGGGCCGGGATCGAACTCGCGACCCCTGGATCTGCAGTCAGACTCGCATCTGTTGCCAGACACGTTACCGACTGCGCTACGCGGCCCGGTATTTGGTACCAGTAAAATGCATTTAAGCCCCCCCCCCCCACACACACACACACCCCAGTGGCTTAGGCTGCAATCCATTCTAAGACGGTGGTTCTGTTGTTGTTCGTTGTTGATTGTTACTCCCGTTGTGGAATTCTGTAATTGTTCTATGTTTTGGTGTGCGTTACTTTGTGTTCATTCTAGTTGTTCAACAATCTTGATAGAGCTGGTTACTTTGCTTAGTTTGTCTTCCTGGTGTCTCGTGATTGTTCTATGGCTCTTCCTCTAGGTGCCACGGGTTTGTCTGCAGATTGTGATCGTGGTATTTCCTGATCATGCTCACTTACTATTTTTCATAAGGAAAGTGAAAAAAACACGGAGAGCCAAGATGTCAGCACTTTCCCAGCAGCTCCTGTTCAATGAAGTATCCTGCATTCATCTCCGTTAATTTCTATAAGCTATCAAACTCTGTATACATAATCACGTTGATCGTCTTATTGAGTACTGTAGCAAACTGTAAAAAACCTATCTTTTCGATATGTACTAGATTTTGACCTCTAGCCCCGCCCCCAGCATGGACCCTAGGGTCCGATGTCGTGTAATGAAAGTTAACCCTACGAGGTATCTATGGTGCAAGTATGAATTCTTTCTGACAAGTGGTTACCAAATATGGATTTTTAGTTGTGATTTTAGATGGGTCCTTAGAAAACTAACGCAAAAATCCTATGTTTTGGATACGTACTAGATTTTGACCTCTAGCCCCATCCCCCGGCATGTCGTGGAATAAAAGCTTACCCTACAAGGTATCTATGGTGCAAGTATGAATGCTTTCTGACAAGTGGTTGTCAAGATATGGACTTCTAGAAAACTTTAACACAGTGTGACGGGAACGGAACGCCACGGGAACGCGTGCGACCGTGGTGACTACAATAGGTCTTTGCACTTCGTGCAGTCGAGCTAAAAAAGCCAGTGGTATGGACAAGACTGCTCCAATATTTCCTCTTAAGTTTGTCGCCATATGCTCAAAAGGTATGTAAATCATTCAGCAACCAGTCAATTGCTTGAAAGTACAAGGGAAAGAATCCATGCTAGAACTAGCATTCATCGAAATTGCAGTTGTCAGGGCTCTTATTTTATAATGAGCCAGTAGATGTGAGATAAAAGACTAAAGGTGTCAACAGAGTAGCCATCATGGTGTCGGAGAAGACTAATATGCTTCATATTGCTGCAATCTATCTCTGTAATAACTCCGTGTGTGTAAATGTTGACCATCTTATTTTTGAGCCACAGTCTTTGGATAATAATTATATACCAATCTGCTTTTCAAACAACACATGCTATGGACATTCACACCCTATACCCGGGATGCAACATTTTTGTTTACATCGCAGATCAGAAACAACCTAACACGTCGCGTGCGAGAATGGATTGTGGTAAGTTGACGTTGTTTTTACTTTTACAGACGTTAAAACGAGGAGTTGCGAGTCAAGATTTTACAGAGAATCATAGTGTACCTACCTTCATGTTTCACCATAAGTAGGAGTTTAAAAAGGATCCCTTTGCAACAGAAATAAGATTTTTTTCATGAGAATATTCCACCAAAGACACGAAAATCGGTTACACTTGCTAATTGCTCGAATTCTTTTTGTCCGATTGTCCTGGTCGAAAGTTCAGGGTATACCTGAAACATTCTTTGATACGTATCATCAGGAGACAATAGTGAAATCAAGCCAGCTTTTACAAAATATGGTGCTAAACACACACAGGGTAGTTGGACTGGGATACTATCACCATCGATGAGTGAATTACCTGGATACAAGCAACATCGGAGAGGTATTTTTGAAAAATGACACAACTTCCAGCAAAGAGTACGGCCAAAAAAGATATAGTTTACATCGGAGACTTTTGCATATTGAAAAGCGCAAGTTCAACGGACGCCAGAAGTTTCCAGATGTGGTTAGAATGATCTCGATTTAAACTTTATATTTTAGAACATCTTTGCTAATATGATCCGCGACATGTGATTTCCAACAATGTGGCATTTTGACAAGTGTAGACTCAGGCGAGCCTGTGCAGCCTCCTTTTAAGCTTAGAAACTCCTAACGCTGTTCGGTCAGTAGCTTAACAGTCATAGAATATTCAAGCGAGTAGCAAAGGCTCTGATCAGACCGCGCGTATGCGCAGGCTGGTCTGAGCCTTTATGGGTCGCACATACCACATTGTTGGAAATCTAAAGTTACGGCTCAATTATTTATTTTACCAATGAGAAACACGTACACTTATCCGACGATTCACTTGGGGAACACGTGACCGTTACATATTAAGAATTCACGATACGCTATTCAATCCATGAAGTAAAGCTTGTCAGATCTTTTTTCTATCAGTTGGACCTGGGCCTAACAAGCCCCCTTCCTGGATTCGCGCATGTCGGGTCTGTTCTTGGTCCAAACTGTTTAGAAAGGTTATCAGCAGGCAACACTAGCAGGCAAAGAGTTAATTAATTACTTCACGTGTAAATGCAAGCCATTTGTATGCTGGGACGTTACAGTCGTGAAAATGCTGTAAGCTCATGCCAGGGTCGGGCAACAAATGCAACTTTGACGAAGTTTTGGCGTCATTAATACAAGCACACACGGGTGCTTTACAACCGTTAATATACGGAAAAGATGTTAGGCCTATATCGTCACTGTTATATATCTTTCTTACAAGCACAAGCAGTTCCAAATAATTTGAATCAATTGTATGCAGAACTCATGAAGCGTACAACGAAACCACACTGGATAGGCAGCAATCAAAAACGTCAATACTATCGACGAACGTAGACCAAAAATAGATAGACACATAGCTTTTGATTACCATTAGTCGCCCGACTGGCGACAAATGGCAATCGAAAACACTCGTTGTAGCTATTTCTGGTCCGCGTTCGTCGATGAATAGCGATTTTAATTGCCGTCTATCCGGTGTGGAAACAAAACTATTTTTTCAACTGTAAAATTATTCCTAGTAGCCTTAGTTTCGGATTGCTTTGGCTACGATTTCAGTATATTCAATAAACACATCAGATAGGTGGCAATCGAACACGTTAATACTATCGACGAACGTATAAGGTATATAACAAAATGCATTAAAAGCCCCCCCCCCCCCCGGTGGCTTAGGCTGCTGCCGTGGCTCTATTGTTGTGTATTTATTATTTTATGCTCCTCCCATTGTTTCTGGGGGTCCTGTGTTGGTCTTTGTTTTGGTATGCATTACTTTGACTTTTCTAGTTTTGTAATCATCTTGACGAGGACGAGAAAGCTGGTTCCTTTGCTTTTATTGCATTTTGGGTGTCTTGTTACTGTGAATGTCTTGTAGCTCTTCCTCACGGTGCCATGGGTTGGTCTGTAGTTTATGATTGTGGTATTTTCTGATCACACCCACTTGCTTTTTGGTCGGCGTTTAGGACAAATGCCACCACTGCTAAAAAGTACCATAGTATATGGTAAGTGCAGAGCTAACTATGCAAGGAGACATAATCGCTCTTTAATTCTTATTTACTAGATATGTGTGCATGGGTGGACAGAGGCTGGATATGCCAGTTGATCTGTCGTGAGCGATTTTGATGTGCTTGTGCGATTAAGTACACTCATGTATGTGTGTGTGTTTGGGGGGGATTGCAGTCAGGGGCATAACTTCAATAAGTTAAAACATAGGTCATTTAAGCAGTTACTATTATTTCTTTTCAATAATGGTTTCAAACTAACACTGCAGGAAGTATCACTGAAATTATTTAGGACAATGTCAAATTTGCAAGCAATAAATAAAACCAATAGAGTTAAAGGGGCTAATTTGCTGGATCAAGGGGTTAGACTGGAATTAGTCCAACCAATATATTTAGCACCCCTTCACATCTAAAACTCAAACAAAAGCTCGGTTTCCTCTCAGATAGAAAAAATACTTTTACCATAATGTTTATACCATTCAATTCTCTCCAGATTTTTTTAATAGTCCGTTAGAAATTACTCAGCATGCAAATCGCTACACATCATTTTCCGTTGTACGGCAAACTGGGACAGCACATGTGAGATTAGTACTTTACGTATTTGCGTAACATGAATGTTTGATGTTGGTTGTCATGTGATTCAAATTTAAAATATATATATTTTAGCTGTAACGGTATTCGTATCTTAATTTAAAGTCAGATAATTGTATTGTCCGATTTTATTAACCTGACATAGGTGCATAATTTCACGGTTAGTGCACAAGATAGTTTTACCTTCCGTCGACTTTCGGTATTTACCGTAAGTTTTACGAGAGTTTTGCATGTACAAATGCAGATAATGAAACGTTTTGCGCTGTACTACTGACTAGTCATGTGGTTTTGGTACAGAGTTTACAACCAAAAGGTCCTGAGTTCGAGTCCACGTAAGTTCTTTTTTTTGTATTTTTACCTCTTTATTCGATACGTTCAACTTCATTATTATAGACGTACAACGACCTCTGAGTAATGTCCTTTGGATCATTATATTCAAAATGTTGATGCGTAACGCATAGACTAAGCCAGTCTGGCTGGAACATCTACGTGCTTCAAAATAGATTAGTATATGTAATAAAACGCCTGAAACCCCTATTTCTAATTTCATATTTTCAATTTTGTAAATATAGTCACTCTTCAAAGTTATTTGTTATCTATACTTGCATTTGATATTGTTATTTTGTAGGATCCTCACCGAGAACGTTTACCGTACGCTCGATATGTGAAGTTTTGATATATTTTTTAAAGTAATCGCAGATATTTAAAAAAAATCTGTTTTGCCTTAGTGCCAAGACTTGCTGCATACTTTTCTTCAGACGTTTTCCCACTGAACATGAGTTCAGACAACTTGTCACATGAATACATGTTATCATATGTTTTGGCTACAATGTGGAACAATATTTTCTAATAATCTCTGGAGATGTTTCGGACAGACTGGCTCATTTTATGCGTTACTCATCAACCTTTTGAAATAGAATGATCCAAAATTTCATTCCTCAGAGGTCGTGGTACATCTATAAAAGAAATTATACGAATTGAATCAAGGTAAAAAAAACACACACGTGGACTCGAACTCACGGCCTTTTGGTTGTAAACTCTGTATCATAACCACTTGACTAGTCAGTAGGACGGTACAAAACGTTTCATTTTCTGCATAAGTAATTGCAAAATTCCTGTTAAACTTACGGTAAATACCGAAAGTCCTCGGAAGGTAAAAATATCTTGTACACTAACCATGTGCCCCCCCCCCCCCCCCTAAAATGACAAAAATATAGGGTTTCCTAGCAATACAGGTCCGATCCCCTGAAAAATCGCAAAGCTACCAAGCCAGCATTCAATATAGGGCCATCATCGGCACGCCACCGAAACGCCAGCTTATAGTGGTATTTCGACGCTCCCTCCCCTTATCATAAAAAAATGTTGTCATATTTGGACCCTCTCTGACAAAACTTTCTGGATCCCCGCATGACGACCCACAAAGGCTCAGACCGCTTATAGTGGTACTTGGATCCTCCCTCCCCTTATCAATTAAAAACATGTCAAACTTGGACCCGCTTTGACAAAACTTTCTGGATCCCCGCATGGCGACCCACAAAGGCTCAGACCAGCCTGCGCATATGCGCAGTCTGATCAGAGCCTTTGCTACTCGCTTGAATATTTTTCTATGACTGTTACATTTTAAGCTACTGACCGAACAGCGTTTGGAGTTCCTTAAAAGGAGGCTGCACAGGGTCGCTGAGTCCTGAGTCTACACTTGTCAAAATGCCCACATGTCGCGGCTCATATAAGCAAAGCTGTTCTAAAATGTAAAGTTTGAATTGAGATCATTCTAACCACATCTGGAAACTTCTGGCGTCCGTGGAACTTGCGCTTTTCAATATGCAAAAGTCTCCGATGTAAACTATATCTTTTTTGACCATACTCTTTGCTGGAAGTTGTTTCATTTTTCAAAAATACCTCTCCGATGTTGCTTGTATCCAGGTAATTCACTCATCGATGGTGATAGTATCCCAGTCGAACTACCCTGTGTGTGTTTAGCACCATATTTTGTAAAGGCTGGCTTGTTTTCACTATTGTCTCCTGATGATACGTATCAAAGAATGTTTCAGGTATACCCTGAACTTCCGACCAGGACAATCGGACAAAAAGAACTCGAGCGATTAGCAAGTGTAACCGATTTTCGTGTCTTTGGTGGAATATTCTCATGAAAAAAATCTTATTTCTGTTGCAAAGGGATCCTTTTTAAACAACTACTTATGGTGAAACATGAAGGTAGGTACACTATGATTCTCTGCAAAATCTTGACTCGCAACTCCTCGTTTTAACGTCTGTAAAAGTAAAAACAACGTCAACTTACCACAATCCATTCTCGCACGCGACGTGTTAGGTTGTTTCTGATCTGCGATGTAAACAAAAATGTTGCATCCCGGGTATAGGGTGTGACATTGGGTTAACCTGGGCGGACAACCCTGTCCCTTTTGCTTGATAGATCTACATGATGTTACATCCGTGAGAATCAAGGTAATTAAGCTAGGTCTTTTTGGGCACCTGCTGAACATGTTTGCTTTGAATGGTTGTAGTTTGCAGTGCAATTTCAGTTGTTGTTGTTGTTGTTGTTGATGCTGCTGCTGCTGTTAGTGTAGATATAGCATGATATTATACAATTATTGACTTCAATGAGGTAGACATAAGGATTTATATACCCGAAAAAGTGATAATTTACCGAGGCCGCTAGGCCGAGGTAAATATCACTTTTAAGGGTAAATAAATCCTTATGTCTACCGAAATTGAAGGCAATAACTGTTTTGTTATATGACTTTTCATTTAAGAATGAAAATTTTGCTACTTTCACTTTTGTTGCCTTCAACCTAAGACATCTAAGGACTTTCTCACAAGTTGTAGCAACTGTTATTAAAATATTTTAATGTGGTATTTTGCATTTTCAAATGTGTATTTATTCTCTTAATGGGGAATATAAAATGATACAATAAAACTGTTTTTACAGTTTGTTTATTCAAATAAAGATAAATAAGCAAACAAAACAAAACAAAACTGCTGTAAAAATTCATGAAATTCTTTAATTTACCTGTTGGGGGTGAAACAGCAAATCATGTCAATTTCATGCCATCACATGCTAGTTTCACACTCATCATGCTATTTTAGCTCTCTAGAGGGTAATATTGCAGAAGTGTCAAAAATATTAACTTCTGGAACCTAGTTCAAGCTAGTTTTCATGCAATATTAACTTGTGGACCGGTTTAGACCAGTTTCCAGGTAGACATAAAGATTTATGAAGACAAATTGGGCCAATCAGGAGACAGGATTCTCTCCAGTCATATAACAATACATTTTACCTACTAGTGTCGTTTGCTGAGAACCTTTGCAAACAGTTTTGTATATGTATATACTGGGTAGAATAAGTAAATTGTGGTTAAATAAAAAAAATGGAAATATAAATGTTTAAGTATTAGGTGTGACCATGACCTTGGTGTTAGGTGGCTAAATGTTGCGCATGGCACACCTTTATACTATAGGTAATACTTTTTTGCTTTGAAGTGTTGAATATAATAGTATGCTAACTTGATTTGGTTGAGTCTCTGTGATAATGCATAGCATGAATTAGTAGGCATTGATGCAAGCTAAACATTTTTTTTATCTTAACAACAGCAGAGTGTAGGGTTAGCCCCTGCGAAATGGTCTGGTACTATTCAAGAAATGTTCTAGAATTTTCTAAATCTATGTTCTAGAACTGCTCTGAAACTGTTCTAGAAATGTTCTTGAATGGCATATATGTAGAATGTTAAACTGGACAATATTTTGGTCTAGAATTGTTCTAGCGAAGGTCGTGAGATTTGTTTTAGAAAAGTTCCAGAAAATTCTAAAGATTTGTTCTAGAAATGTTCTAGACCAAAATTGGTTCTAAAACAAATTGTAAGAACTTTTCTGGAACAATTGTAAAACACCCCTCAAAATATCCCATTTAACGTTCTATTAATGTACCTGAATTATTCTAGAATATTTTTAGAATAGTTACAGAACAATTCAAGATATGTTCTTGTGGTTTGTTCTACAACTGTTCTAAAAACTGTAATTTACTGAAACGATTGTAGAACACCTCCCCTCACCCTAAAATGTCCCATATGACGTTTTATTAATGTTCCTGAATCATTCTAGAACATTGTTAATATAGTTTCAGAACAATTCCAGAAATTTTCTAGTGGTTTGTTCTACAACTGTTCTAAAATAACTTGACTTTTCTGGAACAATTCTAAAGCACCTCCCCCCTATCCCTAAAATGTCCCATAAGACGTCTTATAAATGTAGCTGATTGATTCTAGTAGAACAATTCCAGATATGTTCTTATGGTTCTAAAGCCTCAAGAACTTTTCTAGAACTGTTCTAGAAAAAGGTATGCTTCAGAACAGTTCCAGAACGAACCATGTCAACATTTCTGATATTGTTCTGAAACCTGGTCAGTGAGTGATTTTTAAAAAGCTCCAACCAGGTGGCCCAGGTTTGATTCCCGTTGCATTGATAATGACCATGGTAAGGAATATTCCCTAGCCCTAGTAGATCACACAGGCCATGAAACGTCACCTTTATATATCTGAAATAATGTTCACATGGCGTTGAACAACAAAAAAAATATTATCAAAGTGTCTGCCATGCTCATGAAAGTTATACACCAAATAAACAAACATTAACTGAAGAAGAATTATGATTGAAGAAACATAACAGAGGCCCTAAGTTGGCCTGAATGCTGTCAGGTATTGCTACCCTGTTACCCCACCCATTTCAAAGTAAGTAAGGGTGCAAAGATCAGGAATCGATACTATCAAGTACCACACCTGACCCAGGATACCAATGGGGAAGTGACAAACTCACAGTTAGACACCACAAACGAGAGCCAAGAGGTCAGCCCTTTCAAAACATTGTCTTGCATTTGTTTGGGAAAACAGCAACCCCAGCAACAGTTAACATTGAAAACATTAAAAAAACTGTGTCTAAGGCCGACTCACTGTCTCTGACAATAATACTATATCATATTTGCCATCTAGAAACTGCCACACAATTGTTTTGGGGGAACCTTCATAATCCCTCCAATTCTGGCATCCATGTCCCCCACCCCCATCATCCATCTGGTTATGGCATGCTTGTTCTTGAAATGTTCTAAGAATGTTCTAGAATATTTTTGAACATTTGTTGAACTTGCTGGTCCAGTGAATTTTCAGTAAAACAATTCTCCAGAATATCAGTGAATTGAAAAATAAACAACATTCATGGTAAAACTGATACATTGTATTTTTAGAAAGCTTAATGAATGTAAACTGCTCAACCTCTGTTTATAGTAAGCCATGCCATCTTCTTATTGTGGTGACATGTCACCCTGTTATCCCACCCATTTCAAAATATTGTCTTACATTTGCTAAAAAAAACAAACAAACAGCAACCCCAGTAATAATCAACATTGAAAACCTTAGAAATTGTTTCTCAGATCTACTCACTGTCTCAGACAATAATGCAATCATGCTTGCCACCATAAATATTTTTGAAGAGCCTCTATAATCCCTCCAATTCTGGCAGCCATGTTTTTCCCATCATCCATCTGGTTATGACATGCTTGTTCTTGAAATGTTCTAAAATGTTCTTGAATATTTTTGAACATTTGTAGAACTTGCTGGTTCTATTAAAGTACTAAATAAGTTCTAGAACTTAATTTGAATAGTAAATAAAAAAACACTCTTAACTTATTTTGCCTTTGAAAAGTTCCAACAATGTTCTAGAATAGTATTTGTACATTGTAGAATTGGCTAGATCTAAAAAAAGTAAGAAAATGTTCTGGAGCTTAATTTGAATCATTTTCTAAAAATTTCTTTCAACTTATGTTGTCCTTGAAAAGTTCTAAAAATGAACTAGAATATTATTAGAACAATTTTAGAACTTACTGGTTCTTGATTTGTCCAAAAAATGTTCTAGACTGTTTCAAGAACACTTTCAGAATATAAAAAAAGTTCTAAAAATGTGTTAGAATTGTTCTAGAGTTGTTGAGCAAGAGTTCTAGAACAAACATACATACCTGCTTCAGAACACTTCTAGAACTTTTCTAAATGTTATAAATCAGCTCCAATTTCTAGAACATAATTTTGCAGGGGTAAGATTTGGCCAATAAATTTACTTTAAACCACCAGTTGCTTCAGCTGCTGTCCGTTCTAAGGGGGTATTGTTTTTGTTTTGGGGCCAGATCTGTTTTGGGCAGAACTAAACATAAAATCATTCAAGTAGATTTAATAATGTATTTCTCGTCAAAGAATGATATAACAGACAAACAGAACAACAATCTTAACTTTGTATGAAATCATTCAACCCTTAACCCTTAAAGCGCCACTTAAAAATTTGCAGACGACAATTTCATATCTTGCCTCTCTTTTTCAAAAAGAACAAATAAGGAATGACATTTCATGATAATCGTCTGCTGGCAGACGATTCTCATGAAATATCATTCCTTATTTCTTTTGAAAATTAGGAAAGATGTCACAAAATTTGTCGTCTGCTGAAGTCGTGATTGGCGCTTTAAGGGTTAACCCTTCAAACACTAGTGACAACTCTTGTCGTCTGCTGATATTTAGACCCATATCCAAACTATTGTATTCCTAACAGATTTTTTTGAAAAATTTTGAAACAAAAAAAATTAGCAGATGACAAAATAATCATGCAAAATAACCCTGCATATAAAAAGATGCGATAAAACCCAATCGCAATTCTTTTAGGAACAGCACCTATCAGAACATAAAAGGGTTTGGATTCAGATCAGGACCAGCATTCTGTCAGTCCTGATCTGGGTCCAAGCTGTTTGGAAAGGTTATCAGCTTACAACAAATGTCCCGGCTAGCAAGGAAAGAGTTAATGCATTGGTGAGCAGAGAAGGCTCATCGGTATCTGGCCTAGGATGAATACATGTATTACACCTGGAGCGCTCAGGCATGGCATAAAGCCAAACTGCATCTCAATGATCCCAACTCTCAGCCTGAACAGTACCTCCACAATACACTCAAAAACCTTCATCACTTGCTTGATCCACTTTAATCTCTAAAATATGTCAACTAATAACAGGAACCACACATACTGTAAATTCAGAATTTTTTTCGAGGGTTTTATTTTAAGGCGAAGTTTCGCGAAAAATTAAACCTTCGTGAAATGGCGAAATCACCCTGTCCTTCACTAATGTAGGTAAATCATGGCCTAGTTGCAATTTTTTGACATGGCAAATATGTCTTTTAATGCTATTCGCGAAGAAAATAAAGTTCTTAAGTAAATTTCCGAATTTACAGTAACTCACGTTGATTAGAGCTGAATTTTTGTTCAACCATGAAACAACATTTACACTGTTATATAACCAATTGCACTAAATCATAGGACAAGTCACACTATTGTATAACAACATTTACACAATATCAAACTAAATGAATTAAACTAAAATGACATAATGGCATGTACGCCTGAAATGGAATAAGGCTCATTTAGATGGATCCTTGGACAAAAATGACCATTTTGGATGGATCCTTAGACTAAAATAGCCATTTTGGATGGATCCTTAGACTAAAATAGCCATTTTGGATGGATCCTTAGACTAAAATAGCCATTTTGAATGGGTCCTTAGACTAAAATGGCCATTTTGAATAGGTTCTTAGACTAAAATGGCCATTTTGAATGGGTTCTTAGACTAAAATGGCCAGCAACATTCAGAAGATATAAAAAATGATGTTGAAATGTCATGAAAATGTCACAGTATGTGTTTTGCTGCCAGGAAAAGAAATCCACAATTCTTGTCTGCTAATATCAACTGCTTTATACTTTTGCGTATTTTCTTAAATCTGTGGACAAACAGGTTGGATCCTGATCAGATTGCTCCATTAGGAGCATTCTGATCTGGATCCATTCTGTTTGCAATTAGACTTTAAAAATATAACAGCATACAACAGCAGTCAAATCTGGGTCCATACTGTTTGCAATTTTGACTTCTATAGAACATGAATTAACAGCAGACAACACTGCGGGCATCTGTGCTCTACTATTGTGATGAAAGTGTTAATTTATGCAATAAGTGTGTATGTAAAAAAAACATGGTCCCTGGTGGAGCAGTCCAATCTGTGTCCATACTGTTTGCAATTTTGACTTCCAAAGTATAGCAGCAGACAACACTGCAGGCAAATGCACTCTACTATTGAGATGAAAGGGTTACTGTATGCAACTATCATGTATGTAAAAGATAACATGGCCCCTTGTTATTGGATTCATTCTCCTTTACAGATACAACATCTATAAATAGGCCCCCAGATAAGAGTGCATAACTGAAAATTATTTTTCTTATTTCTCAACCAAAAAAACACATGTGCTGGGTACTCAAAAGAACCCTCTCAATGAGACGGTTCTTTGGGCATCCAAAACATATGTTTTAATTGATGGGTTAGAAAATATTGACAATTTTACGCCAAGATATTTGGCTTTACTGAGCCTATGTATAAAAGAGACAATCTATGCGATACCAGAACTTCCTGCATGTTTGAGTCATCAGATTCGAGTAACTGAGAATCAAATTATTCAAATCCTTATGACTCAAATCATCTCCTTAATTCAAAGTCAATTAAGGCATATACATTATTTCATACCAACTAAACAAATAAAGGGAATATTAATGATTAATTCCACAACATTTAAGGTAAACAGAGTGTATGGAGATCTCATGAGAAATAATATATAAATAAATATTACAATGTGCAACAAACCACTGTATTGAATTGATGTGATGCTACTGTCCTGCCAGCCAAGAGTGACAGTGATGTCATGTTTGTGTACAAAGTTATATCAGGGACTTATAATTAATAGATCACTTGTGTATTAATCCTATCCTGTGGATAGGATTAATACACAAGTGATCTATCGATTTGCATTAGCTCGAATGGTGTGTACAAGTTAATGTTTTAATTAACAATTGTAAACAAAACACGACGTCACTGTCACTTTTGGCTGGCAGGACAGTAGAGATATTTTGGTACTCGTTCTGAAGAATACCAGCAATCACAAAATAGCTCACTTAATAGTTATTGTTTTATTTTAAACAGTCTGATTAGGATCAATATTGTTTGCATGCAAGTTAAAATCTGTGAAACATTGCAGCAGATAAAATCAGCAAACATTTCAACTGATATTTCAGCAGTCCTTTTTTGTTTATATGAGCCGCGACATGGGATTTCCAACAATGTGGTATGTGCGACAGCAAAGGCTCAGACCAGCCTGCGCATACGCGCAGTCTGATCAGAGCCTTTGCAAGTCGTTTGAATATTCCATGACTGTTAAGCTACTGAACAAACAGCATTTGGGGGTCCTAAGCTTAAAATGAGGCTGTACAGGCTCATCGTATGAGTCTACACTTGTCATAATGCCACATTGTTGGAAATCACATGTCACAGCTCAATTAGGGAACCAGCTGTTTATCAGAAGGACTACCAAAGGACCCGATATTTACACCAATTTAATAAGTGGAACACCAGTGAACCAAATAATACATAAAGATAAAGAATATATTAAAAACAAAACCTTTAAAGACATTGTGTCTGTCTAAAACGCCTAAGGTATTATTTTTTTTGCCACAAACAATCAAACATTTGATATACAGTGCAATACCTTTAGAACACACCCCTTTATAACATTGATCTGGAAAGGAGTTATGTTGTTGCTCCCAAATTTTTAAACCATCTATAGGCTAACATGTGACGTTCGAAAAAAGTAGTAATCATTTCAAGAAAAAAGTAGAAATTTTAAGGGTTTTCTGCAAGCATTTTGATTGCACTTTTTCGCTAAAAAGTAAACTTACATGGCTAAAATGTGTATATGGCAGCTATAAGTAGCCACATGAAGATAGGACACTTAAAATTGACAAATGCTGAAAATACTCGCAACCTCAGCTTTTCCTGAAACCAAAAATAAATTTGGCATTTTAGGGCAGAAAAGTAGGAATAGCAGGAATTTTTCTGAAGAAAAGTAGGAGAAAGCAGGGAGGTTAAAAAAAGTAGGAAAAAGTGGGACTACTTGTAAGCCTACATGTAACTTTACAAAAGTCTTTTATTATAATTCCTTTGTAGAATTGTCCCTTTATAACACTATTCACTTACAACAAGATAAATTCCTCTGGACCCTAAACATAACATTATAAAGGGGCTGCAATATAATAGGGTAAATAGGCCTTGATGAAGACTTTTGCCATCTTTGGACACTTATGAACCTTAAGTATTTTCTAGTGTTTTCAAAAAAGGATAAATCAGGGTTCAGCGGGACAAGTGTTAAAATGGTGCCATCTTTTCGACACTTATTGTATGTCAGATTTTTCACCTTGAATTGTAACATGTATGGTGTTTATCTGTTCATATTGTGTTTACTTAGTTTCTGATGGACCCAGATATTGGAGAAATTGATGGTAAATAAGTTATTGTAAACAAGGTATTTATTTGGCTATAAGAATTTTCTAGAATGATGAATAATCATCTAGAACCTAAAAATGCATTGTCATAGAAGGTACTGGAACCTTGGAGAAAAGACCAGAACTTACTACAATTTTCTTTTCCATGCAAATAGAAACTTTGAGTAGGTTCTGGAATTCAGTAGAAGTTTGTGGAATTTTCCAGAATGAATAAATATAGCATATGATATAATAGTCTTTCTTGACCGTTCTAGAACTTTCTTAAAGGGTATATATAAGAGTAAATTTTTCATAAGGGCATCTTTGAAATAATTTCACCATTTAAAAGTCTAAACCTTTTGTACTGGAATTCTATAGTGGAATACTGTGTTTAATTTATTCATTCTGGATTACTTTGGATTATTCAGTTTTGGATTCAGACTTTGTGTTCATTTGGATTTATCTTCAAAATCTGGGGATCAGAAACCGCTGAAAGACTTGTGTTGATAAATATTCTGAGGGACAGTTTGGATATAAAAGGTATTGTAAATTAGACTTTCTTTGATTGTATAACTATTTTCCATTGCTTATTGTAAATGATAATTTTTGTTTTTAATAAATTTTGTTAAATTTTAAAAGTGCTTTTTGCTGAATTTCCAAATAGCAAATTTTGGTTTCCTGAATTTGTTTCTAGTTACGCCTGGCACGTAACAGAATACAATAATTTATGATTAACCTATATCAAATGTATAATTGATGATTCATGTTGAAAAAAAGTCGTTTTGAACAGACATAGTGCCTTCAATATTGCACAAATCAAGTCAAAAAGAGCAAAATCATCCAATAATGCCACTCATTCAGCAAACATTGGTCAAGTTGCTCAAAACACACACCCCAAAAACTTTTCATACCTTTCTGTTTGATTTTGTAAGCCTACCTTGCACTTTGCCAATAACTGACAACTGTCCTCTTGAACCAGAGAAAGGGAGACAATAAAGCACAGAAATCAATCTATAAACATGTTTCGTAACTTTCTAGTCTTTTTCTGTCCACCACCTTTCTATCAGTACATGTATTCTGCTCATCACCTTTATGACAGACTATTATGCTAGTATGATATGGGCCTTGATGAGAGAAAACCTATCTTCGAGTTTTCAACCATGTAAAGCACAAACCAGCGGGCTGAGCTACATAGACTAGCAAGTTTTACTATTGTACTTTTCAATAAGCGAATAACAAAGGTGCTGATTAGACTGCACGGATGCACAGGCTGGTCTGCACCTTTGTACAACCAAGTCGGGTTTTCTCGTGTCAAGACCCATGTGACGATGAATTTATCTGTATGATATCATCGCAACTTATTGAAGACCATTCACTATCTATGCATAGCATAAAATGGCAAACCCTTATACACCAATGCTTATCTACTCATACATAGGCTAGCACTTATACACCTAATTATTTACTCATACACAGGCTAACTCTTATATACCTACACATGCATACAAGATAAAAATTAACTAATATATACACATGCATAAATTAATGCTTAAGTATAATAACTATCCCTAATATAGCACAAAATTTAATAATACAACGTATGTCACTAATTCACCAAAAATGTGTTCAATCCTAAGAATATAAATGTATAAAGCTGCAAAGCTACAGGAAGCTACGTAGGGTTTGGTAAATGTTCTAAAATTCCAAACACTTAACCATGGGTGAAAGTTCAAAATTTCCTAAATCCTGCACTTTTGAAACTCAATTTTTAAAACCTCCAGTATGCCTTCAAAATATCAATATTTCAAGTTTAAATGGTTAATTGTCTTTAGATAAACTGTAAATATATCAGAAAAGCTATTATAATCTGCCTAATTCAGTATTTTGAGGCTGATTTTCTATGGAAAGTCAGCCTCAAAATCCTGAATTCAGGAACCATCCTGAAAACTTTCCCCCATGCTTAACTCTTTCTCTTCTTAAATAAAATGTTGGTTACTAAAGCTGAAAATAAAAAAATACTTTTCGGAATATCAAACAGGGAAGACCCTGATCAGACTGCTTCCTCAGAAGCAGTCTGATCTGGGTCTGCACTGTCTAGGCCTTTCTGGGAGGCAACTAATGTTCTAAATTTTAGAATATCCACCTTTCTAACAAGAGTATTTATGGATTAATTCACTACGTTCAGAATGGCTAATACCCTTTATACATTGTAGTTTGGCCATTCTGAGGGTCATAGGATTTTTTTTTATAACTTTACTCACATCCATGCATTTATATGAACAAACTGCCACAGCGTTTGGGGTAGCTAATATCCCTTTATGCATTGTAGTTCAGTCATTCTGAGTGATTTAGGATTAATATTTTTAAATTTTGCTCACATGCATGTATTTTCACCAACTACTGTATGAACAAACTACCAATACACTCAGAATAGTAGATATCCCATATAGGCCTCGTCACCGGAGAACCTGACTTTGTTGCATGTGTAAAAACAAAGACGCAAACCAGCCTATACATATGCGCAGTCTGATCAGAGCCATTGTTTTTCACCCTCCACAAAGTATAATTGCTAGACTTGCAACATGAAAAATTTCAAAATTCCAGCTAGTTGCTGAATCTTACCATGTTGCAATCCCCACGTTTTCTTGTAATTAGGCCAATATAGTTTGGCTGGTAAAATTTTTTTGTCTGCCCCATGGACTACAATATAGTTTGGCCATTCCGTGTATCAAGGGATTAATAATTTAATTTTTCTCAAGCAGTGTGTACATTAATAACTATATTTTGATACATGGGCCGTTGTTTAAAAACAATTTCTAAAATTTAACCCTAACAGCACTAACTATAACTATAGCAGACAGCATATTTTGTACAACTTTCTTCATTTCGGGGACAATAATACATAGCTAAATCAACTGAAACTTATTGAAAAACAAAATACTTTTCTTTTAATAGTCATAACATTCTAATTTGCATTGATCTGACTGTTGATTGAAATTAAAATCCAATATGAAAATGAAGCAATGTATAGAACCACTGAAAATCCTAAAAGATAAGGCTGACCCAAACAGAGGTTAGTGTCTATCTGTTTAAAGCCCATTACTGTAAAATGTTTGTCTCCAGATGTTTAGATAAAAGCACTAATTACAGCTGTAATCAACTTAGCACTATGAAAATTAAATCAGCACATAATGAAATATTTATTTTTTATTTAAGTAAAATATTCAAAATCATGAACATACACTTTAAGGTGTGTCATAGGTAAAACAAGGTGTGTCAGAGGTGAAATAAGGTGTGTCATAGGAGGTATATATCATCACCTCTCTACCATCACTGTTAACCCATTATTTATAGGGTCATAATGAGTCATTACTCAAAAGTCTCAGAGATTTATATGGTTATACCCGAACTCAAAGTATAATGATAAGTCAAGTCTGACATAAAAGTCAAATATAAGGTAGGAGTTTAGTTAAGAGTGTGCACCCAAAAATTATTTACCTTATTTCCCAACCAAAACATGCTGTGGGTACTCAAAAGAACCGTCTCAATGAGACGGTTCTTTTGAGCACCAGAACATATGTTTTACTGATGGATAAGTAAATATTTACAATTTCACGCTAAAAAATTTTGTTTATCTAAACCTGTGATAAGGTGAAGGTCACAGACTTGCTGTAAGCATCAAAGCAAATGATCAGAGGAGTCTGTAAATCATATGGACCTCAACACGAAAAAACCTGTCTTCAGGGCTTGTGTCCAGGTCCTGTTAAGTTACAGAGACTAGCTAGAACATTGAAATTTTGCACGAATAAATCATTTCAGACGGCATAATGAAGGCACTAATCAGACTACCTTACAAGGACGCCCAGGCTGGTCTTCACCTTTGTTCTTCACATGTTTCAAACTCAGGTTTTCTCGTGTCAAGGCCCATATATGAACACTGTAACTCATATAATAGTTTGTAAGTAATAAGGAGTAATAAGGTGACTTCTAGGGTGAATGTCAACAAACTGACCAAGTCTTGCATTATACCTACTTCACCCACATGTGACAAAATTTCTGGCTAAAAATTGCAATTTCAATTCTCACGAATGCTTAATAACGATAATGTTTGTAGATCAGTAAAAATATCTCATACTTTTATTTGGTGTAGCATATGGTAAAATTCAAATATTTTATTGGTGATAGATGTCCATTACCAATATGATTAATGCAAAGGTTTTAAATAATCCAAAGCTTCAACATAACACACAAATTACTGTAAATAACTTCATTATTTGAATGTGTTCTTTACAGGTTTCCAAATAAGAGTGCAATATTAAACATTTATTCTCTTATTTCTGAATCAAAACATATGTTGCGGGTACTCAAAAGAACCATCTCATTGAGCACCCAAAACCCATATTAAAACCAATGGATAACAAAATAATCAAAATTTAGGCCCCAAAATTTTGCTTTTTGGCCTCTTGGTATTAAGAAATACAAGAAAGCTATTAATATCCGATAAATGAAAATATGCAATAGAAGCTGAGGAACATTGTACAGATATTGCTCTTTATTTTATCACAAGCAGTGAATTCAATGCATATCAAATGTGAGTAAAATTGGTATTTTTCTACAGTGAACAAATATCGTATTTTTTCACTAGTGACTGATACGATTTATATTTTCACTGTAGAATAGAATAGAACTGTAGCAAAACAAGGCTTTCTTGGCAATTTTGTGACTGAGAATTTTTAACATAAGGTTTTAAGTGAAGTATATTTGTCAAAAATAAAGCTACGCATGTTGTGACGTCAACATCAAACATAATGACGTTACTGTTTGACCTGGCGTAGCACCAGTTTGCACGTGACGCCTGACCTAAGGCACACTCAATAGACTTTCTTTAAATGCTGATTTCTTGCATTTCATTCGTTAAAATATGATTCTAAGCCATTTTCTAGGTGCAAACTAAGTTTACACCCAATGTTATACCCAACAAACACACTGCAAAAATCAAATCGAACATGAAACGACCAAGTAAAAAAGTAAGGTTGTGATTTCTGTATTTCCGTTGAGTATAAAATAAAGAGAAAATTTACTTTTTTTTGGCGAATACCAAATATATTTCATCTCGTGCGGTGAAAATATCAGCATTTTCACTGGTGCTACGCACTCGTGAAAAATACTGATTTTTTCACCGCACCTCAATGAAATATATTTGGTATTCACCTCAAAAAAGTAAATATCCTCTATATAATAGCAAATTTACTCTAAAGATTTCACTTTCTGTCAATGCAAGAAGTTGCTAAAGATGATGTAACACTCTAACAGCTTTAATCTATCATGACGCCACACTCCCATGGCATCAGGCTTAAATCTATCACACATGTGTACAGAATTGGACTCATACATAAACCATATAAGTTCACAAACAACTAAATAAGGTTTTACATATCTATGCCCATATGATGAAAGGGTTATCCAAAGATCCCGCTAAACAAAAATATTCAGTGTAAAATTGTAAATGTTTTTTATCCGCAATTTTATACATTTGTGTTTTGGGTGCTCAAAAGAACCGTCTCAATGAGACGGTTCTTTTGAGTACCCACACCATATGTTCGGTTGAAAAATACGAAATTATTTTTTAATCACAGTCTCTTATCATGAGGCTTGGTTATCTCACCGATATCAGTGAGGATTGTCCCTTTTTTAGATATAACCCCCACCTCCAAATAATAACAATCTTTCCATCCTTCGATATCCAAAATAGGGACAACATTCACCATTATCCAAACTTCAAATAACAGTGTGTAAAACATACATTGTGGGTGCTCAAACAAACTACCTCATTGAGACGGTTATTTTGAGCAACCTAAGGATAAGATAATAATCATAATTTTATGCTCAAAAGTTTGTCTAGCTGGACCTTTGCATGTCAGCATTAATTTGGGCCTCGACGCTACAAACCTGTCTTTGGGGTTTCTTAAAAAGCGAGACTCGAACCAGTCTCCTCAGCTATAGAGACTAGCTAGAAAATTTTAATTTCGCTTGAAGCATGCTTAGATATGGTACTTTCCAATAAGTGAATAACAAAGGCGCTGATCAGACTGCGTGGAAGCTCAGGCTGGTCTGCACCTTTGTTGTTCGCAACCCACTGAAGACAGGTTTTCTCACTTTGAGGCCCATTTTGTAACCCTTTATTATTACCCTGAGACTGCTTTAGTATCATGGTCCCACTCGTCAAGATGAAGGAATAATTTGTGTGATATCAGAAACTTTATATCTCTAACAATTTCAGGCGAGACACTCCTAAAATTTGATAAACTGTCCCTTTTTAAAGAACACTTTTGCCTATAGAGGATATGCTTTCAGCCTATGTACAAAACTACCAATGTGAGAAATTAAAATGTCACATTCCTGCAAAAACAATGCACTTTTACTTACATAGGCTAAAAGATAACAATGATATCATAAAATTACCAGTAAATGCCTTGCAATCACCTTAATGTATGCACCATTAGAGTGCAAGTCAGATATTTTCCTTTTCCATTCTCCACTTAAACAAATGTTTTTGTGAAATTTTCAGTGTGCACTTGGTTTACACCACACCCTTTTCATGTCCAATAATTGCAATCATTAAATCAGAATTAATGAACGTACAAAAGTGAAATTTTACCATTTTACAAATGGGCATCTTCATGGTAATGCCGGCCTTAAAAGGTGGTATTCAGGTAAGGCTCAAACTAGCCTTCTCAGCGATAATATATACTAGTAGCTAGAGTATAGAAATTTTGTGGATAGCAAGTTTAGTTATTATACTTTCTAAAGAAAGAATGATAAAGCCGCTGATTAGACTTTGTTTTGTTGTTCCCATGGACCAAGGTTATAAAACTTTTTTCGTGCTCAACTCAACTGAGTATAAAGTTTCAACTGCTCACAAATACTAAAATGCTTGAAATCAAAAAAATCTTGCATTGAAACTCTCAGGTGCAGTATTTATCCTGCTTAAAAATGTTAAAAATGCCAACAATTGTTGGCATTTTAACATTTAGCAGAATCAATTTTGTTTCTTGCTAAATAAATTTCATGCTCAGCTGAGTTGAGCATGAAAGAAGTTTTATAACCTCGGGGCCAGGTTTTCTAGTGATGAGGACCAAATGTGATATTGTAAATCCGGAAATTTAGGAGTATATTTGCGACGTTAAAAATTTGCGACAAGGGCATGATTTACCTATATCAGTTTGTTTGATTTGATTCTTAACGTCCACTCAACAATCTTTCAGTTATGCGGGACGGGTCTTCCTGGGTTGAACCAGTACTAAGCTAGGATAAATGTGTCTTGCTCAAGGACCACAACGCAGTGACGCCGGTGAGGCTCGAACCCACGGCCCTTCGGTCTCGAGTCAAGCACTCTACCACTGGGCCACTGCGCTCCCACCTATATCAGTAACCAACAGAATAATTTTTCCATTACGTGAGGATTTTATTTTTATAAAACCCTCGCAAAAATATCTGAATTTACAGTAGCAACACAGTAGAACTAGCCAGTAAAAGTGTTAGAAATATAGCCCAACATGAACCAGTCTATAAACCCAACATGAACCAGTCTACTCAACATTATTGGCCAGCAGACATCAATAAAGTCTCCCCGCCCATTCATTTAATGCTCTTATCATTCCAATCCTCATACCTTTCTATTTTTGGATCCTTTTTGATATTTGTGTTTCGTTGTTTGTCTTGTCTTACTGTCTTGTCTGTTCCTTGCAGCCTTGTGATCACCTGCTGGGAAAGGGCTGACCTCTTGGCTCTCTTGTCGGTGATGTTTTCTTGTGTTTTTGTCACTTTCCCATATGGTGTCTTGTGTCATATGTAGGACTTGATTGTATCGATTCCTGATCCTTGCCTTCTTCCTTTTATTATGACTTTTTTCATTTTTGAAGAAAACAAGGCTAGACATTTGGGCCTCGCCGGGAGAAAACCTGTCTTCGGTCGCTTGCGAACAACAAAGGCGCAGACCAGCCTGTGCATATGCGCAGTCTGATCAGCGCCTTTGTTATTCACTTATTGTAAAGTATCATATCCAGGCTTGATACAAGCGAAATATCAATTTTCTAGCTAGTCTCTGTAGCTGAGCAGGCTGGTTCGAGTCTCGCTATGTCGAAAACCCCCAAGACAGGTTTTCTCATGTCGCGGCCCATTTCATGTGAATTGACTGTTGGATCCTTATTTGATATCTTAGAAGATGAAACACATTTTAAAAAGCAACAAATTTTTGGCTTAATGTTTAAAAATGCTAATTCTATTGGTCCTTGTTTATTGAAAAACAAAAACAGAAGAAATAAAATTAAACTATCAACAAATGACCTCAGCCCGTGATCTGATAGCTGTTTTGATGAGTATCCAAAGCATATGTAACATAAATACCAAACAATAAGCTCAGGATTCATCAGCCTGGCCCCAGTTAGAAGTGAAATTTCAACTGCTTACACACTCAGACATTGTATTTATCATGCTAAAAAGTGAGTTGAGCATGAATTTTTTACAACCTCTGGGCCATGACATCTGCCCAGCCCGTTCAGAGTCTGCTGTATGGGCAATGGGTAGCTTTGAACTTAAGCATTCTTCATGCACCCAGCAAAGACTTAGATCAGCCAGGAAATCTGCCCAGTCTGGTCAGAGTCTTTGCTGTATGCCAAATGGATAGCTATGTAGCCAAGCATTCTGCATACAGCCAGTGAAGACTCTAATCAGACTACAATAATACCTGTCTTAAGCAGCCACTTAAAAGTAGAAAAAACACCGACCTTAATGACAAATGGTAGCTTAATGAAGGTCGAAAGTATTGCAGAATGCTCCCCTTGGGGCATTCTGCAATACTTTTGACCTGCATTAAGCAATATTGGTCTTGAAAACAAATATTTGGTCTTTTTGAGAATGGCTGTTTTAGACAGGTTTTACTGTGATGAGCTGGCATATTTATTTGACATTCACTAAGAAACATCTTCATTTAAATTATTCCCTAAATATTTCTTCTTAATATCTTGGAACATTAATATGAGATTCTGTAATCCAAACAAGTACCCCCTATCTGGTCCCTTGTGTACAGCTTTATCTGTCTGAAACCCACGATGTGTGGAATGTGCAAAATCTATCATTCGAACATCAACATCCGTTTCGTACACTGTCTGACATCCATGCGATTCCACTTTATGTTTATCATCCACAACTTTGGGATTATTCTCGTCGTCCTGTTTTGTATCACATTCCATGTCCGGTCTCTCCTTCGCCTCTCCTCCATACATGATCAACAATGAGCTAGAATAAAATCGGAATGAATCCTGATTTTCCACAACCTTGTACAGCTGATGAAGATGATTCAGTATTGGGTCCAGTAGGTCCGACCTTAATTCATCACCATTGTTTAAGAACAACTCTAACGCCTCCTTGAAACCATCCACTGTCAACTTACGACCAAAGTATTTATTCTGGCACACAAACTGCCCCGAGGAAGACTGGTACACCTACAATTGTACAAATCAAGTATGGTGAAACCTGTCTTAAGCGGCCACACAAAAAGAAGACCAAAACTGGTTTTCAAGACAGATTATCGCTTAATGCAGGTCAAAAGTATTGAAGAATGCTCCAAGGGGAGCATTCTGCAATACTTTCGACCTTCATTAAGCTACCGTTTGTCATTAATATCTTTGTTTTGTCTATTTTTGAGTGGCCGCTTTAGACAGGTTTTACTGCATAGTGCAATTCGTAAGCAATCAAACACAGAAAGATATTTACAAAATCTATACTGAAAAATTACTTTCCTAATAATTAGTGTTTTTGTATCACTTTCAATGTACATGTATATTTGGGAAAAGTATTCAAAATTTTCATTTGGGTAGGTATATTGTCGGATACATGGTTGGAAATTTAGTTTTTGACAATGAGTGAACAGAGCAGTAAAACATGATTTCCAACTTTATATCAGACAATATACCTCCCCCAATGAAAATTTTGAATATAGTTATCCTTATTGTAATGCACTTATGTGCTTGTTTCAGTAAAAATCTTTGTTTCCTCTCAAAATAGAGCATTGCAAGCCGCATCAAGCCACATGTCATCCAATGAAATGTGGCATAATTAATGACATCAAATTATTTCCAGCAGTATACTGGGTATATACTGTTGTAAATTTCTAATGATATCCAATCAGACATGGCTGCGTTATAATAACATTTTAACTGCAGGATGAAATGTTGTTTGCTGATGACTTTGGCTACTTGACACTTTAACAGAACAGTTGAATTTTCTCTTGCATGCAAGCAGTATGGACCCAAAAAAGACTTATGCATAGGGAACAGTCTGATCTAAGTCCTCAATGTTTACTATAGAAGCATCCAAACTAAAAAGCAGATAACATAGCAGACAACTTTTATCAGGAATGGCAGTGAAAGTGTTCTGTTCTTTGACCTGATACACTTATTTAAATAAATTTATTAAATTCATCAATTGTGTTTGTATTTCAAAAAGTAAAGGTTAAAAATGGCATACAGTTACTGTGAGATGTTAGCAGGTAAATTGATTGTGATTCTTTTTTAACTTTAAGAACCAATTAGTAAGACAAATTACTACTGTTGATAGATAGGTCAGTAGGTTGACTGTTGCTGTATTACTGCCTCAGTCAATATTATTTTTTCTGGTGAATATCAGACTACATGTATGTACACCAGCTGAACTCCATATAAGCCATGACATGTGATTTCCAACAATGTGGCATTTTGACAAGTGTAGACTCAGACAAGCCTGTGCAGCCTCCTTTTAAGCTTAGGAACTCCAAATAATGTTCAGTCAGTAGCTTAAGACTCATAGAACATTCAAGCGGCTAGCAAAAGCTCTGATCAGTCTGCGCGTATGCGCAGGCTGATCTGAGGCTTTGCTGGTCGCACAAACCACATTGTTGGAAATCTCATGCCACGGCTCAATTATAATAAGCATTAGAATGGAACACTTTGTTTAATGTGTCTAATGCTAAAGAGTTATCTTTTCGGAGAAACACTCAACTAATTAACTATTAATTGTCTATCTTTAGACTTGTTAAGATTATGCACTCATTGCCTGGTTTCCTAGATTAATAATAATCATATACCAGAGCCAGGACTCAGCATGGTAGTCGTCCACATGTACTGGCACTAAGACAAGAGTTTGGTACTAAACCTCACTTCAAGTTGTGCCATGCCCATAAATCTGTAGGGAGAAGAAAGCATGTGACAGAAAAACAAGCATGCTTTTGAAAATGATTATTTTGCCAGTTTAGTCTATATTACCATAGTGTGATCAAATAAAGATGACCGCTGCAGATGACCAAGATTTTAGATTTTAAGTAATCAAAAGCAAAAAAGGATTTTATCAGAGTCTTGGGTTAAGATTGGCCAGTAAAATATATTTGAGTTCCACGGTGGATTTAGCTGCTGTGCCCTATGAGGCGGTGATTCTGTTGTTATTTATTTATTGTTGTTGCTCCCATTGTGTGTGGGGATTTTGTGTTGGTCCGTTTTGTGAAGTGTTTCACATGTCCTTTCTAGTTTAGCAGTTATCTTGCTGAGGAAGAGATAGCTGGTTGCTTTGCTTGAATTGTTTTGTTGCTGTCTGCCTTCTATGTCTCTTCCCTGTAGTGCTATGGGTTGGTCTGCAGTCTGATTGTGGCGTTTCCTGGCCATACTAACCTACTCATTTTTTAAACCTCAATAATATTATGTGACATTATACCCAATCTTATGGACCCCACACACAGCCTTATAAATGGACTGCATTGTACATTGATCTTAGAGTGATTGTGACATATCAATATGATTTCAGTCCTTTACAAATAATCCACTGTGAAAACAAGAGCTTCTGAGGATCTGACTATTGACCCACTTCAGCAAGAAATGCACATTTATGGTAAGTATGAAATGGAGAGTAAATTTGTTTGTTTGATTTGATTCTTTACGTCCCATCAACAATCTTTCAGTTATAAAGGGACGGGTCTTCCTGGGTTGAACCAGTACTAAGCTAGGATTAATGTTCTTGCTCAAGGACACAATGCAGTGACGCCGGTGAGGCTCGAACCTGCGGCCCTTCGGTCTCGAGTCAAGCACTCTTCCACTGAGCCACTGTGCTCCCAAGTATGGAATGGAGAGTAAAGCACAGCCAGTATGTATCAAAGTGACTGGTGAAAAAATCTTTTTACTACAAGGCAACCACTGTCTATACACAATGGTACTAGGGAGATATGTGTGTTTGATAGTACTGGTGGATTCCATTGACAAAGGATAGTAGATGCCAGATCACACCTATTTTATAAGCTCCTTCAGCTAATAAGCTGCTGAAATATATAGAAAAGAGGTTTACAGATTTATGGGAAACGTTATGACGTCCTAACAATGTTGCGTACATAATGACAAAATTATAACGTTTTTACGCCAGAAATGAGACTTCAAAGTATTCTTAATGTCATATGATAAATAGAATCTAACATTCATGCTCTTGTATTGTTGAATTTATTAAAATTGTTGCGAAAAAGAGATAAAATGATCATCGAGCCTCACATTTGATCTCTTTTCCCCAACTCGTTAAATGGTATAATAAAACATGAGCACTCATGTAAGATCCTCTATATAATCTTGGTTACTTATTTTAGACTGGAGACACGATGAAATGTTGCAAGATGGTGAAACAGCAGATGTCAGGTATCTAGAAAAGATATTTTTCTTAATTTTCAACTAAAACATATGTTGTGGGTACTTCTAGAAATGTCTCAGTGAGAGGCTTCTTTTGAGCACCCAAAACAATGTTAAAACTGATAATTTTTTTTTTTATCAATTTTACGTTCAAATTTTTATTTGTCTGCAGCATTGAGGTGTGCAGACCGATTCACACCCAGGACTTTAGTTAAGAGTGCGTAAAGAAAATTTAATTTTCTTATTTCTCAACCGAAACATATGTTGTGGGTACTCAAAAGAACCGTCTCAATGAGACAGTCCTTTTTAGCACCCAAAACATATGTTAAAATTGATGGGTAAGAAAATATTTACAATTTTACGCTGAAAATTTTTGTTTATCTAAACCTGTGACACCTTTTTTGTTTGCATACAAAAAGCAAGATTTCTCTTGCTGTGGCTCAACTGAACTGTGCGAGTTTCTCATACAACACTTATTTGACCTTACCCAAGGCCGTCGTCGCCGGTCCGGCAGGACGGCGAGCGCCGGACCACTTTTTTGGACGAGTATGCTTTACGCCGTGTCCCTTTTTCCTCGTTTTGGCTTATTTTTCTTTGTGCTTACCTCTGATTTTCAATTTATTGATGCAATCATCAATAACGCTCGTTGCGCTTGCCATCCATAGACCGACCTAGCCAAGGTGTGAAAACATTGCAAAAACAATGCAATGCAATGACAGTTATCATACTTATGGGCTGTGTCGATAGAAAATCTGACGTAGTTGCATTCGAAGATTAAAAGGGCAGACCAGCCTACACATCCGCGCAGTCTGATCAGTGCCTTTGTTGTTCGCCCTCTTGAAAGTATAATTGATAAACTTGCTACACGCAAAGGTTCAGCTTCTCTCTGTAACTGAGCAGGTTGGTTTGAGTCCTGCATGGTCGTAAACCCCGAAGTCAGGTCTTCTCGCATTATAACCCCAAGAATAGCTAAGGCGGGTGCTAAATCAGAGACAGAAATCATCATGATTTCCTCAAATTTCAGTTTTGTTTTATATGACGCAAAGAAGCATGAACAGAGAAGGGTTCAGCCGTCGTAGTTCGACAGTAGGCCCTGGCTTCGTAATGAAGCCAAAGATCTCACGTTATGCCTATCGACAAGGGAACTCATCAAGGAAAGTTGTGCAGCAAAAATCAAGATGAAGCCTTCTGCATCCTTAAAGTAACGGGTGTACTAATTGAAAAGACGCTTATGTATATCTTTTCGAAAACTCTTTGAAGAACAACCATGCGCTGATCCAGAAAGTTATGTCAGAGGCTGGCGAGCCGATAATGGCCCAACATTGAATGCTGGCTTGGTAGCTAAAAATTGTGATTTTTCAGGAAATCTGGACCAGTATTTCTTAGAAACCCTATTTTTTGCGATTTTTCAGGGGGTCCGGGACCCTCCCCTCTGGATCCGCCCATGACAACCATGGATCAGTGCTAAAAGTACTTTGCCAAAACCTGCGGGAACATAGGTGACATAATGTCTAAGAAATATGCTGAAGAAAAAAGTTAATAAAATCGTGACTCTCTGAAAACGATTTTGTTTAGCATTCGATTTTCTCACGCGCCAAGAAATATCTTTTCTAGAAAAAAATTGTGACTGAAATCTGGTCCCAAACGCATAAAAACCCATTAAAACGCACATAGAAGCACAAAAAAATCAAAATTTTCTCGGGGGAGACCCCTAACCCCTCTAACGAGAGGGGACGTCCCCTCTCTCGTGCTCTCCCCCCTCTCGTGCCGTTGGCACTCGATGATTTCCTCCGCCGGACCACTTTTAAATACGCGGCGACGGCCCTGTTACCTGCATGCCGATTAATCTAACACCCACGGCTCCTGATGTGGTGTTAGCACATTTTCTTGTTTGACTTTTGACCTTGGCTTCCGGGGCGTCATCCCCGTGCTGTCTGGTCCCCATCTTAAGATCAAGAATACAAGGGTATTTAAACTGGGCCGCTACATTCTCTAGTAGAATAAATTCTAGAAACAGTCAAGGAATTAAAACAAGGAATTTAAACCCTTAACAATATAGTAGCCAGAAAGCTGAAAAAGCTATGCACACATCAAAGGGAGACTACTGGGTCAAGCAATTATTCTCTTCAGTTGCATCCCTTTTCATTATGGGAACTGCTCTTTAAGAAAAAAATATTGCTTCCAGAGGGAACAGTTCCTTATGGTATGATAAATCACTTCTTACCACATTGGATGACCTCCCTTGAATGTTACTATTTTTATTACGCACATGCGTAACTGCGCAATGGGAGCTACGCCAATGATTAAAACCCTGTCAAAATGTGTGCTTGCATTCAAAATTTGTCCTCTCTTCTTTGATCACCAAGGGACCATTTCTGCCAAATTATTTTAAAATCCTGGGTTCAATCAGAACTAAGAAGCGGATAAAGTGTCTTTCTCAAGAACACAACACATTAGCTCCAGTGAGTCTCAAACTAGTAACCCTTCGATCCCAGGTCTAATGCTCTACCAATCAAGACAATGCGCTCCGCTATTTTTTCAAAATTATTTTGTTTTTGGTGAAAAGTGAATCATATTAACATGGATTAGCATTGCCCAAATTTTACATAGTTTGCTCAGGCCAAATAAAAAATAAGTGTGTTTTGGGTAACGGGTCTGAAAATTTTAGGTAGGATAGGTACACATATTTTTTTAAATCATTTTTTTTCTGGAAAAAATTAAATTATTTTATACTTAAGTGAAATCAATGCATATCAAAAACAAATAAAAGTGATATCAATCACTAGTGATAGATATCAGCCTATATTTTCACTGTAGCGTTTTTTGGATCACCTCTAACTTTTACATTCACTTAATGCAGATCACTTTGAAAGTTCAAACGCCTTTATCTTTCTTATATGTGAACTAAAACATCAAGTGTGGTTAGTCATTTTCTTAGTTAGAACATGAGGAACATTTTGGTACCAAAATAATTCAGATTTGCTGAAATTTTTCAATTTTGAATTTCCAAAACCTCTTGCTTCAGTGAGTGAGGCAATGCATGTAACCTATGCTACGTAACGTCATCAACAAATTATGACGTCGCTTATGACGTCACTTGTCTCGCACTTTGACACTGAATAAATCCCTTTTTATCTGTAAGTCCTGATTACATAAATCATGTAGATTGATCCAGGTATTCCGTCAAAAATACTACTTTGTCTTCTTTTACATTATTGTGATTCAGCTTGAAACTAATTGATTAACTGTAAATCTTCTAAAAAAGTGCGCACTCATGAAAATTCTGATGTTTTCATCACACTCAATTAAATATATTTGGTATTCACCTAAAAAAAGTAAATATCCTCTATTTTTATGCATTTCATTTATACTTTTTTCAGAAAACCTGAAAAAATTCTACCAGTAAATTAAGGTAGGGTCATCTTATCCTAAACATGGGTATCATTTTTATGTGGCCTCATTCTTCTACAATAAATTATAATATTTGGTCCTAGATGTGGCATGGGAACAATTTTACATTGGTTTTGTTTGTTTGGTTTGATGTTTTGCATTCTAGTTAACAGCTTTGGTTATGTCGAGATGGTCAGTTAACCTAACCACACTTTTTTCCTAAGCAAGCTTGAGTAAGCAGTTAAACAGTACTTTGTGAACATACTTTCGCTTGTAACTGACCACAACCTTTCTTCAATGAGCAGAAGGAGGAGAATGACTGTAGAAATTATTTCACGATAAATCTCCAGGAAAGTATGGGACCGGGCAAGGATCAAATTCGGGACCCCTGGATCTGCAGTCGAACTTGCTACTGACTGCGCTTCTGGCCTGGTAAATTTACAATGACATGATTTAGTGGTAGTTCCTCTGATGCCCATCTGTGGATATGCGATTATTTGTCAGTAAAAGGATACTATAGTGATCTGAGTCTTGATTGTCTCTTCTCATCTTGGCCACCTGTCTCTTATGACACTTTAAACTCCAGGGATTAAGACTAGCCATACTCTGTCCACTGTGATTATCTGGTGTGTGGAATACTTTCTCAGTCTGAGTACTCACTTCTATACTCCCACTTCTCATAAAACGGATTCTACAAAACATCAAGAAAAGTTCACTGTTAACCCTTTTCAGATCAATGCAATATTCCAGAAAGCAACATACACAGGTTTAGATAAACACAATTTTTCATCGTATTATGACAATATGCAATGAGCGAATTGTAAGGATTTATATTGAACTTATCCCTTCATACTATTATGAACCTCAGCTATGAACCTCCTCCTGTGAGGATACACAGGATGATCTGGTCATTCAATGTGCTCAAAGGGACGCATTCTCAAGTAGCCATTTATGTCTGCAAAGTAACATCTCCCAAGAGCCATTATTGAATGGCAGAGGAACTCACTAATTGTCTAATTATCATGATTATCTATTCATTGTTATGCTATCAGCTAACACCATTAACACCATGACCTATTCCGGTGCTTAATTTGCATTTGCGCACTTCAGTATATCTTTTCTTCATTTGCCCATCATTCTACGTATCGTTTCTACTTTTTTCACACCTCATTAAAAGGAATTTATTGTAATTAAGGTAAATAAAACTCGCTACAACTCATTAAAACAAGGATTAAATATTCTTAAACCTTCTGTTAGCCAAACTTAGAGAAGTAAGCTTGTTGCGTACTGCTCACCATGAGTTGATGTAAGGATGAGCACCCAAGGGTTGGGGAGGGGGACTCTATATCAAAATGTGCCAATAGGATCCTGGAAATCCTACCCCTTTTCAGACACGATTGAGACCCCTTTCCAGACAAAAATAAGATGAAAATATGTATACCCCATCATAGAAAGAAAATATATGCTCCATTTTTGGCCTCATAAGAGTCCTAATATGCTTTCCTAAGTTCATTCTCATGACTTTTTCTCTTTCACATTGTTTAAAATAGTGCACAATTGATATCACCAAAAGGCAAAAGTGCAGAAAAGATACCCCCGCTAATTTCAAAGAGTTCGCAATCGCAAGTATCCCAGCCTATTCAAATATGAGGTCTAAAGCAAGTTTTTGTCTACAGCACTGGGTACAAGTTCAAACCTAATAAAAACATAACAGATCTTTCTCTATGGGAATCAAAGCTTGGAGATTATTTCAGATCAGCTATTAAGAATAATATTAATAAGTTTTTAAGTTTGATTAACGGCGAACTAAAGCCAAAAATGAGAAACACAGGCCATCCTAGTCATACACTGGAGTGTAGTCAGATTGTTTTATGTCCCCAACTTTGAAAAAGTTGAAGGGGCATATTGCTTTGGGCTTGTCCGTCCGTCCTTCCTCCGGTCCTTGTGTCCGTCCGTTACAAACTTAAGATAGGGCTTTGAAATTTCATAGATGGACTCGGCATCAAAAAATGACTGACCCATATTCATTTTTAAATCTGGCTTTGTGGAGTTATGCCCCTTTTAAACGGTCATAATGAAATTTTGTAATCAGGATATTTCAAAAACTATAACAGGTAGGAGCTTCAAACTTGGTTAGCTTATAGAGGATAATTAGTAGACCACTTGGTGAAAATTTTAAAAAAAATCATTCTACTTTTTTGAGTTATTGCCCTTTGCAAATTTGACCTTGAAAACTTGATAATTCAAAATCTGTTACAGCTAAGAGCTTCAAATTGGTCAGCTTATATAGGAAAATGAGTAGACTACTTAGTGAAAATTAAAATAAAAAGTTCACTTTAATTTTTTTGAGCTATTGCCCTTTGAAAATTACGACAGAAAACTTTATATCTTTTAGTTCTCGTCTTTGCATTTTTTTTTAGTTAATGCCCTTTGCAAATTTGGACATTGAAAGCTTCCAATAAAGATATCTTGAAAACTATTACAGCTAGTAGCCTCAGATTTGGTCAACTGAAGGAGGATGGTGAATAGATTACCTGGTGAACAGGATGATGGGCAAGCTAATGGTTGGGGGTATAGTGTTTCATAAACACAATTTCAAGTTTTTGTTGTTGTTGGTGGTTTTATGTAGAAGTTTTGAGACTGATCAAGCAGTACTTAACAATGGTTAATGACCACCTTGACCTATCAATGAACTTTTTGAACTTCCTGTATGTATGTATTATCTATTCTATTAAGCACTCCATGGTATTGAACATATCACATCCATTCACATCTCACACAAGTTTTTCAAGGTGGAATTTTAAGTGCAGAATTTAGCCTTTAAATATGGTTTCCCAAATACAAAGGGTTAAAAGACCCCATCTGAAAAAACTCTCTGGATCTGCACATGAAAAGTACTCAGGGGTTTCCCAAATACAAAGGGCTAAAATACAATAAGTACCAAAAGTCTAATAAACTGGCTAATGGCATTAAAACCTCACTAGCAACAGGAAGGGCTGTTTTCGGAGTAGGTATGGTAATTATTCATGAAGTTATTTACCTACATACCTACTGATCTGTACTTAACCTTGAGGGTAAAGAGTAGTGCAAATAGACAGTAACTGTTGTCAGTTTATACTGTAGAATGGATTGACCAGGGTGAATATTAAGGAGGTCATGTTCTATATATCTACAGTTTAGTTCAAGCAGACTGGACTCAGTCCTTAAAACATATTTTCCAAAAAAAATTGTAACCTAATTTAAGTCTTAAGTGTGTAAATTGTTGATTGATTGATTTAAGGCTTAACAATATTTCAGTCATTTTGGGACTCTTCCCAGAGAGAGGGAGAGAGAAAAGAACTCGCTGAACGATTGATACAAGGAAGCCAAGGATGGATACATCCCTTTTAACAGTCCTCTCCAGCTAATGTCGGGAGACAAAAGCTGCTTTATGACAGATAACTGATTGTATGCTATATTGCCAAGCCTAAACTCTTACCTGTACAGGTCAGGGGCAGAGCATTCAGCCTGTTGACAACCAGTATTAATCATAGAACTTGTTGAAGTCTCCATATCAGAGTTGCTGGATACTCGTTGAAACTTTGGTGACGTTCTCTGACTGCCAGAGTTGTGGGTGGCATTGTCTGGCTGTGATGGATAACCAATAAGAGTGATATGTCCATCCTTGTCTTCATGAAGTTCTACCTCTATCACACCTGTGAAGAAACAAGTCTTTCAGCATGTTGATTATACCAGCTACCCCCTTCATTCTAAGCCACCAGATAAATGGATGTAAATTCATTTATTCATTTTGCAACTAAAACTATTGTTGTGGGTACTCAAAATAACCATCTCAATGAGAACCAATGTATACCATATTGTGTGTTCTCAAAATAACCATCTCAATGAGATGGTCCTTTAAAAGTTAAGACTGATTTATAAGAAGTGTTAAGAATTGACATTAAAACATTTTTTCTTATTTCCTTTTGCTATTGTGGATGCATGAGCCTGTTAGTGTGTTTAATCCGATTTGATTCTGGTCCATAATAATGTTGGTTAGACCCTGAAGATTTTATTGCAACAACAGACCATAATAATCTGACGGTCATTATTTTTCAATGTCATATGGGACAGCCTTGGCCTCGAAGAAGGCTACACTTATAATTATTGCACCTTTGAGTGATATCCCAATGTTTTACATCAAACATCTCACAATGTAGAAAGCGCACATGCATGCTGGTGCAATAAGAAAGTTATTGTATAGTTTGTGCATATGTACAGGAGATAATCCACTGGCTAAAGCTTGATTACATTCCCGTACATACGGCCATTATGCACAAACTATACAATGCTTACTTATACTTAACCAAGATACCTGGACAGAGATGTTATGACATTAATAATTATAAATAGATTCGGACATTACCTGGACAAAGCAGTCAGAACACAATTAACACAATTAATTATAAATTGATTTGGACATAACATGGTATTTCTTTGTCAATATGCTATTCCCCTGCAGAATAGTCATAGAAAAACAGGTCCAAAGATAAGTGGACATAACAAATCAATTTTCTTTTTTCAAAACCAAAACATGTTCATTTGTTGTGGGTACTAAAGTCTCAATGAGATTGAGATTCTTCTTTTGAGCACTCTCAACACATGTTTAAGTACGGTAAATCAAGCCTTTAATGAATCTTAAGATATTCTCAACCATTCAAAACCTCATGAACTACAGAAATATGATTGACTGCTAACAAAGCTCACTTGCACATGTAGTTTACTTCAAACAGTGAATTCATTTCATATACACAAAGCTGTGATGTCTGTGAATGGGGAGTGGGGGGGGGGGGGGGGGGGGGGGGCTTTAACTCTTTGCTTCATGCTTTTGTTATTGTCTAATGGCTTTTTTCAAAATAAACTATTTTCTTAAATTCTTTCAGGAACATCAGAGTGTCAAACAAGTTTGGTTCCAGATCAAGACCGAAATTCTGTCAGTCATGATCTGGGCTCAAACTGTTTGCAAAGGTTATCTGCAGTCAACGAAAGTTGTTGCTAGCAAGGAAGGAGTTAAGGTCTAATGGGGTTAATTATAATTTCTTTTTAACAAAACAGAAGAAAACTTTTGAAATACACATATTTATAGATCATTATATCTTTTCCATATGTAAAGAAATACGGTCAAACCTCTAGATAGGAGTGTGTGACTAAAATTTTATTTTCTTATTTCTCAACCAAAACATATGTTGTGGGTACTCAAAAGAACCGTCTCAATGAGACGGTTCTTTTGATTGAGACAGTTCTTTTGAGCACCCAAAACATATGTTAAAACTGATGGGTAAGAAATATTTACAATTAAATGCTTAAAAATTTTGTTTATCTACATTTGTAAACCTATGAATACAGTGGGCTATTACTTTTGATTACTCCTCCTGGGCAACTGACTAACAAACATCATGTTTTCTTTTATTTTTGACCCATTTTATAAAGTACAAATATAAGGTCAATGGTATTGAACCTCGAAAATTGGCAAAAATCAAATCAGCTTTTCCGCTCCTTGTGACAACCATACTTTTTAAATTTCAATGCATTACTATAATTCTCGAAAAAATGCACAATATTCAGGTATCCAGTAAAGCTAAATGTGTAAATTTTTACCAGAACCGTCATCTGTCTACTGCCATACTTTGTGAAGAATCTGGCAAGACTTTGCAGATGTACAGGCTTGTCTGAACACTCACTGTTCTCCTATGCAATATAATCTATCAGAATCCCATGTGCCGGCTCTCAAAATGGATGAATGCATTTCATGGGTGAAAAAGTTTATGATGATTAATCACCTCAACACCCTTTTAATTCCTTCATAGGTACTTTGGCAAACAGTGAAGACCCAGATAAAATGCCACATAGTGTGGCATTTCATCATGGTCTGCACTGTTTGCAAAGATTAATACAAGTTTTCATGACAGAAAATTATCTTCTGGTCGAGTCCACACTGTTTGCCTATGCAATTACATTAGCCATTTATGCTTGCAAATATATGCAGCAGACAACTAAAGCAGACAACCTTTTCAGATGCATTTTCCCCATACACTCTAAGGTTTTTAATGGACCAGAAGAAAATGCTCTATATAATTTATCTAGACCTCTGTAGCTATAATTAGACATGCAGGTTAATGCAGGATAATGCCCCAATGTGGACATGCTAATTTAGCACATGTTCTAGATTTTAAACTCTATGGGTAATCTGTATTGCCAAACATAAGACACTTCACTTTTTTTCAAAAGAAATGTCAATATTCAAAAATTTTCCCTTGATGTGCTCAATGAAAGGATCTAGATTTGAAAATAAGTACCAAAAAACAAGGTCTCTTTGTGGAATTAGAAAACCTACAGTTTCATAGATATCACCATAATTTAAATTTATGACTGGTTATATAAGTGTAAATAAACCAAAATACATTTTGGCCAATAATCAAATATTTTTTGATTGCCTAATTATAACCATACTGGACTGACCCATATAAATAATACCTCAACATTTTGAGTTGCAACTGTTTTTCTTCTTCATTAAAATCCGTATTTTTTATTAATTGTCAGTACAATGTACCATTCATGATATATTTTGTTTTAAATTTCTTCATTGTTTGTTTGTTTGATTTGATTCTTTATATCCCAGTCAATAATCTTTCAGTTCCATCGTGACGGGTCTTCCTGGGTTGAACCAGAACTAAGCTAGGATTAATGTGTCTTGCTCAAGGACACAACTCAGTGATGCCGGTGAGGCTCGAACCTGCAGTCCTTCGGTCTCCAGTCAAGCACTCTACCACTGAGCCACTGTGCTCCCATTGTTTGATTTGATTCTTAACGTCCCAGTCAACAATTTTTCAGTTACGTCGGGACAGGTCTTCCTGGGTTGAACTAGTACTAAGCTCAGATTAATGTGTCTTGCTCAAGGACACAACGCAGTGACGCTGGTGAGGCTCAAACCCACGACCCTTCGGTCTCAAGTCAAGCACTCTAACACTGAGCCACTGCGCTTCCACATTGTTTTCTTCATTATATTTTTTACCTCTGTATCTTGGAACAAATTCCTGGAGCTCTACAGGCATAGTTTCATAGAACAGGTGCTCCCTGGGGTCGAGGGGTTTACACAGGGTGGTCTCATTGAAGCGCAGAACACAGGTGTGACCCCCGACCTGATGTATGAAGGGCTGTAACTGTACAGGTTCATAGTCCGAGGGATCGTCACTGTCCATGCCCAGCTCAGGCATGTCTGTCTCTATCGATGTGCCCGTATCTATTATGGTGTTTTCATCATAACTGAAATCATAAACATAGTCATCTTAATACATTATATCATATCACCTGTAGTACCTGTACCAATTAAGCACAAAACATTTCATAATGTGCAAGGTCTACACTGATGTACAGTAAAACTTGTGTAAAATGGCCACAACAAAGATCTTAATGACAAATGCATGGTAGCTTAATGCAGGCCAAAAGTATTGCAGAATGCTCCATTTGGAGCATTCTGCAATACTTTTGACTCGCATTAAGTGATAAATGGGTGGTCTTGAAAGCCAATTTTCGGTATTTTTGAGACTGGCCGTTTTACAAAGGTTTTACTATAGGTGGTATATACTAAGTAAAGTTATGCCATGGTAGTCAGCATATACAGGATATAATCCACTCGCTAAACCACGTGGACGTACAGGTGGATAAATCATGGTATAATAACTAAATCCATAAATTTTCAGAAAGATAGATGTGAGCAAACAGTGTAAACCCATATCCCATGACTCCTGAAAGATATGTCTGATCAAGATATACACTTTTTGCCAGTCCATCCCAACCTATCAGGTTGTTAGACCGGGATGTGTTTACTTTTTGTACACTGGGTAATTTTTCATGTTTTTGTTGTCGTCTACTTACTTTTTTCAAAATTATTTTTTTCAGAAACATCTTTCAGGAATGCTATCAAACAGTTTGGATCCAGATCAGGACCGATGTTCAGTCAGCCCTGATATGTGAGCAATATTAAAGGTAAGTGCCGCCTATATTTGCTTGTAAAACGGTTCCTATATAGAAGATCTATACCTTTAAAATAAAATTCCTTGACAAAATAAAATAATAAAAAATAAATAATTCAAAGAATACAACTCACCAAAATTTTATTCCACATCTTTTATGCGATCAATATCATCTAGATATGAGAATTCTAGTTTTGAAATGTATCCAAGAATATATATCTTAAGAAAATACTCCTGAACTTGATTGGCTCTCACACAATTAATATCTGACCAATACCTTCTTCCTTGGCTCAGGTAATACTATATGAAAATGAAAATATCAGTGAACTAGTCAAGAGAAAACCGCTCTTCCAACTTACGGCCAGGTTATACTTAACATGGTCGGATCCAGAAAATTTGGATGTCAGGGGGGTCCTGACAACATATTTTAAGTCATCAACGTATTTCATAGAGGGCAGCACCAGTATTCCTAATGAAACATATAGCAACTTGTGATTTTCCATGGGGTGAGTTCCGGACCCCCTGTTCCCTCCTCTGGATCCACCCATGGCTTATTAAAACTGGTTTCCTTGTGAAGTGGCTCAAATGAGCCGCGACATGTGATTTCCAACAATGTGACATTTTGACAAGTGTAGACTCAGACAGGCCTGTGCAGCCTCCTTTTAGCCTTAGAAACTCCAAATGATGTTCAGTCAGTAGCTGAACACTCATAGAATAATCAAGCGGCAAGCAAAGGCTCTGATCAGACTGCGCGTATGCGCAGTCTGGTCTGAGCCTTTGCTGGGTGCACATACCACATTGTTGGAAATATCATGTCGAGGCTCAAATTATCTTTCATATCTACCTGGTCAAGGTCTGACTGGCAATGACCGAAACTGAAAATGAAATACAATGACAATGCAATAAAAATGACCTGTTTATATACCCAGGGAAGACACATGTTAATACACATGTTCTCTCAAAGAAGCATCAATGGAAAAGGGAAACTTGGTGGTGGGATGACAAGGTTGAAGAAGCAGTCAAGAAGAAGCGAGAATGTTTCAAGAAGCACATAGCCCTGGCTTAAGCCGGTCAGACGAGGGAGGCCGAAGACGCGTAAGCAGCCTACAACGAGGCGAAACGTTTGGCAAAGCGGGTGGTCTGGCTGCTAAGGCCAAGTCTGTGGCTGAGAGAGAAAAGTTCTCGAATATCGCACAAAACGACACTGGGATCTTCAAACTTGCCAAGCAGATGGACAAAACAAATCAAGATGTTGTTGGCGAGAAATGTGTTAGAAATGACGCTGGTGAACTGCATGTCTCACAGTGATAAGGAGAAAATGAAGGCTTGGGTTGAACACTATGCTAGACTACTGAACGTTGAGTTTGAGTGGGAGAGTGACCTGCCTCCGGAGGTCGCTCCTGTGGAAGGTCCACCGCCACAAGTCACAAAGGATCTTATTCGCAAAGCCCTTAGAAAGATGAAGTGCGCCAAGGCTGCAGGCCCTTCTGGTATCATTGCGGAGATGCTGAAAGCTGCTGGTGTGGTGGGCATAGAGCTGTTGACAGAGCTAATTGAGGTGGTCTTCTGCAATGGTGTGATTCCTACGGACTGGCAAGAGAGTTTCATTTTGAGCCTTTACAAGGGTAAAGGTGATGCATTAGAGCGAGGATACTATTGCGGCCTGAAACTAACGGATCAGGTTATGAAGTTGCTCAAGCGTGTGCTGGATTCCTTCATTCGAGAGATGGTGGACATCAACGCCATACAGTTAATGGCTTTGTGCCGGGTCGTGCCCTACAAGGTAGTGAAACCGGGGCACCTACTGTGCCAGACTTGCAGCGGCTTTGCCGGAACATCAGATCAATGGTCCGCTGGATCTGCTGAGTCAGAGATGATGACGAAGTGTCCGCGGACACACTCTGTGCAATGTTAGGAGTGCAGGAGGTGACAGCAGCTCTCTGCACTAGACGTTTGAGATGGTTTGGACATGGGACACCCACAGCAGTAGAAAAATAAACTCAGATCAAAGTCGGCGGATAAAAAAACAATTTTTTTAGATTTTTTTCCCCAACTTTCCGGAAATTACAGTAGGAGGGTTCGTAAATCAACTAATAAAAAAATTCTGGCCTGAGGGTAACATTTGACCAAAACTTGATGACATAAAAACACAAAAATCTGTTTCTGACCAAGTAAGACTCAAAACAGTCTGCTCTGCTACACAGACTAGCTAGAGTAATGACATTTTAGACACTGCTTAGATAATTGAGTTGTGCCACATGATTTCAAACAATGAGGCATTTTCACAAGTGTAGATTCAGGCGAGCCTGTGCAGCCTTATTTTAAGCTTAGAAACCCCAAATGACGTTCTGTCAGAAGCTTAACAGTCAGACTAGCAAAGGCTCTGATCAGACTGCCTGTATGCGCAGGCTGGTCTGAGCATTTGCTGGTCGCACATACCACATTGTTGGAAATCCCATGTCACTGCTCATATAATACTTTGCAGTGAGCAGACAACAAAGGCACTGGTCAGACTATGCAGATGCCTGGGCTGGTCTGCACCTATGTACTTTGCATGCAACAAAGTCTGGTTTCCTCTTGTCCATGCCCAAATGCAAATTCCATTCACCCAATTGATGCAAATGCAGCAGGTCATGGCGCAATTCTTAACTCTTTAAAAATCATAGCAGCCATTTACTCTAGTTACCATAACTGGACCTAATAGGGTGCCTAACTTCCAAATTCGCCCTCCCACTTGATTGAAGGGAATTTTCACTGCATTCCATGATTATGAAAGGGCACATTTTCTTTTGTCTCGGAGTGATTTTGCAATATGATTCTCAAATTGAGGTATGCACCCTTTAGCTGTCTGCCAGATATAGAAAACTAACATAAACACAATTGCTATCTGCATAAAATCAGATGGGAAGCTCATTAGCAGACATTCATACAATCAGAGCAGTGATCGCCCACAAGATTGAATCACTGCATAATTCCCGTACATGCAGCACCTGTAGTCTTAGCAGTGGGCGTAATGTATTGCATTTTTGCAGGTCAACTTTTGAGGATTTTGCTTGGTTGTATTTTCACATGTGCTTTTATAATATTAGCACTCATGTTACCAGTAATGTACACTCCTCTCTAATTTTTATCCTGTTCGTGTGCAGCATTCAAGTTGTAAATTGTATTAAACAGAGTGGAAAACAGTGAGGATCCTGATCCTGCATCAACAGTGTTTTGGTTGTGTCCCAGTCAACAATATTTCAGCCATTTAGGGACAATTTCCTGTCTTTTGGGGATGAACCAGTATAAGTCTTGATCAAGGACCATAGGGCTAGTTAAGCATAAAATTTAAGCGTAAAATTGTGATTATCTTCTTATCCATCAGTTTAAGCATGTGTTTTGGGTGCTCTGAAGAACCGTCTCATCGTGACGGTTCTTTTGAGTACCCACAACATATGTTTGGGTTGAGAAATAAAAAAAATAATTTTCCATCAACAACTCTTATGGCCTGAAACAGTGTGGATCCTGATCCTGAATCTACAGTGTTATCGTTGTGTTGATGGTAATAGGTCCCAGTCAACAATATTTCAGCCATGTCGGGACAATTTCCTGCCTTCCTGTGTTAAACCAGTAATAGGTCTTGCTCTGAAGGACACAACACAGTGCCTCCAGTGAATCTTGAACTTGTGATCCCTCTATTTCAAATCTAACACTCAACCACTGTCATCAGTCACTGCCAGTTTAAAAAAAAGGATAAATCCAGTTTCAGCAAGACAAGTCACAAGGGTAACCTGGGTTAAATTTTTAAACTCTTCCGGTTGTCCACTAAGACGTCAGCTATCAGGTCTTTGTTTGGTTCATAGAATCTGTCTGTCAGAACAGCTAATAATCTTCCCCAAGAGCAGTCTAATATTGGTCTGTGCTCTTTGTCTCTTTTAAAAAGGTCCATCATTTTCACTGCTACAATTAGTGTTTGAAATTTTAAAACATTTACAATACTGCACATTTTCCCTTTGGTCAAGCATTTTTCTGGTGCACAAAGATGTACATTTTGACCCTTGTCACGGCCACCAATCCAGCTCCTTCATCGCATATACCAGTTGTGTTAAAGTTTCTAATTTGTAATTTTGATAGCAAAATTTAGAAATCGGGCAATGCTATTCGATGTAACACTCATTGAACTTTCTGACACTGATATCGGTTTTAAGAGATTCCGCTTGACAGTTTTAAATGGTTTGTAATGAAGAAAAATTATAATTTTTCAGTTTCAACACAGATTCTAGAAGCAGTTTATGTGCAAGGTCACACTATTTAAAGTATGTCGCAGGTAGACATCAAGGCCATCGAATAGCATTCTCGGATTTCTAAAATTTTGTAATGGTATTGATTTTATGCGATGAAGGAGCTGGATTGGTGGCCGTGCTTATGAGAGAGGGGCATTGTCACATTGGAGTCTACCATTTTTTTTTAAATTCTGATATGATCTGATTAAGCGCCCCCTTCCTCTCTTCCCAAGTTTTTTTCCAAATGTCCTTTATAAGGCTAATGTCCATTAAGGAATGAGTGGGGTGGGGGGGGGGGTCCTGTCTTCACTAATGAAATAATTTGAAGTGGGGGCAAGAGAGAAAGAAACAAAAATATTATCACCTCTGAAATACTGAAATATGTATCCGAATTCCTCAATTGAAATACCTATATGTTATTTGGGTAATACTTGTTTGTTTATAAATCAATGACCTCATTACTGTACTCGGGTATTATTGCAAAATAACAGAGATAAGCGATGTTTGCTAAAGTACCTGGAAATATGGATTATCAATATTGGAGCCACAACATGTGAAAATATTGAACATTATAGCAGCTGTTCATGAGATATGCTTAACCCTTTGTTTACTAATGGATTCTTCCTTCTGGCTTGATACAATAACTGGGGTAGTCCATTGTACATATCTAGGGGTGTCAGTTTATAATTATCAAAAATACTTTATTCTTTTGTCTGAAGATCTTTTTACCTTTACAAACAGTGTAGACCCTGATAAAATGCAGCATAATACTCGTTTAGGGGTTTCCAAATTACAAAGCTTTAACTCTTAGCCTACTGAGTAATTTGTATGCTTCTTTTATTGTCATCTGCCGATTTATTTTCAAAATGATTTTTTTTAAACAAATACCATCATTTTGAATCCAGATCAGGGTCCAAACTGTTTCTAATGGTTATCAGCAGATGATACTTGTATATGTAGGTGTAGTTAAACACCTATGTGTAGCTATCTAGTGGGCTAGAGATCTGTTCTGGTCTGTGCTTTCCTCAACTTTCATAATTTGTATGAAAGAAGCTAAGGTTCTGGCCAGAATTAGTGGAAGGACATGCCCATCTGAATCTTTGCAGCTCATCGATGAGATAGGTTCTCGTAAATCAACAAATAAAAAAATTCTGGCCTAAGGACCTTCATTGTCTGAATATGCCAGAAGGGACAATTTGTTCATGTAACTCATTTATGAATTTGAATTATGAATGGCAACAGATGTACATGTATATTTCATTAATTTATCCTAATTATTATTAATAGGATGTTCAGCTGCTATCTCCTGCTATAGACTGTACAGTATGGATAACAAACATATACCACACACACACTGGTCCAACAACCATAACAGAACCCGAGGGTCTGTATGGGGGGATACAAAAAATTGCTTATCATTAACATTTTAGGCCTATCCATGCATAAAGGATGCTATATAGTAAACTTTTACAGGACATTTTCAGATGTCTATCCAATTCTTAAAAACCAATAAAGCATAATCAAGCAGGTCCTCACTCAACCCAAGAGAACTTATATCAGAGTTATTTCACCTTGTTTCTTCATAATAACATAGAGGGTACTCAATAACATCATCAATGTGAGATATTTCAAGTAACCACAACTCGGCTGCAGTCGACGGTACACCATCGCAAATACATTGAACCTGCTGAGGGGACCCAGCCTCCTCTTCATCATGTGACCTATGTACCTGCAAAGTTTGAAGTTGCAATGGTAAACAGTTGAGGAGAGGTATTTACAAGAAAATACATTATTTACAAAAAACTTTGTAGCTGGCTGGGCCTGTAACACAGTGAGAGGTAGGGGTCCTTTGTGAGCGGGGAGTCCGTCTGTAAAGCATTAGTGTACAGGTTGTACCAACATGTACTACTAATGGTCAAGGCTTGTTAAAGCATGTTTTCATGACTTAGAGAATTAATTGCTTCTGGACATCAGAAGGACAGTACGTGACTCCTTGCCTATATATGAGCCGCGCCATGGGAAAATGTGTCTTCGGGGTAAATTTGGCCATTTTGAGATTCTGTGATTTTTATACAGGTCATTATATGATGAGTAAACTCGTTTTTGTTTGATCAAAATATTCAAATTATTAGAAAAGATATTGGAATTTGAACTTTGGACGGTTTGACGTTGATTTTAGAACTAACGTTGCGTGACGTCACGATGAGTCATTCACAACGTTGCGTAGTTCATCCGACCATCGCTGTTACTAACATAAAACTGGGTAGCGACGTAGCGTACCCCTACTGATGCTGGTCAAACAAAACAATTGAATTTTAATCGTAAGTCTAACGTACTTAATTTCTTTCGTATTCTTCAATTTTGACATATAAATGATTCCTTGAGGTGCCATGCCATGTCAGCCTTCGCTTGAAAATGTGCACTAAATGGACGTAGCCGTCGACTGGTGCGATAATTTCCCGCACCAATATTTTGCCAGCACAAATATGGGTCATCACGGGCACATCTCCGTATAAAATTGGGCACAAATTTGCACATTGACTTTTAAAATTCTGAAAAACCTGGCCGCGACATTATATGTTCAACTGCCCGTGAAAACTAAAATGTTAACTTGAACGAAAATGTTTTCTTGTTTACATGGAAAAACTCTCCGATTTTAAATATACTGTTTAAATGCCAACATTTCTTTACATTTATGAACAGCATAAATTCCATGCTCAGTTGAGTTGAGCACCAAAAGATGTTATAACTTCGTGACCTGGAGCAGGTTTTGATACTTTGTATACTATATACGCCCTGTCGGGCATTTGGCAGGGCCTGTCCTTCGCACTGTAACAGCAGAGTGGGGGGAGCGCAGTGGCTCAGTGGTAGAGAGCTTGACTCGAGACGGAGGGACCACGGGTTCGAGCTTCACCAGCGTCACTGTGTTGTGTCCTTGAGCAAGACACATTAATCCAAGCTTAGTACTGGTTCAACCCAGGACGACCCGTTCCCACATAACTGACAGATTGTTGATGGGACGTAAAGAATCAAGTAAACAAACAGCAGAATCGGCATGTTAAATGTTCTGTGGAAAAATAAGATCAAATTTAAATTAAATAGGTTGCGACTTAAAAACAGATGGTATTTTCTTACAATCAAGTACCACATCTGACCCAAAATATTACAAGCGTTCGCGAGCGTAAATTCCTTACAATTTCGCTCAATGCGCTAAGCAAACAGTGCGGCGTCTGATCTAGTTCTAATCTGTTTACCCATGTCACACAAAAAGGGCGCTAGGCTAATATAAATTGGTTAACATAATTTCACAACATTATCAGTCGGCGGCATATCACGGTGACCAGTTTATAGCGTATGCATATTTCGCCAGTAACTGACAACTACCCTACTTGAACCAGGACAATGATTGAGGATAATAATCTTGATGAAATGTTTGACCAGGCAGTGGCTCGAGCTCAAAATCTCAGCCTACAGAAGCAGGATTGCGTATTTGCCTCATTGTACCCGACTTTGCTATCCGGAGAAAAATGCCTCATCATTCCTTAATCGTATGATACTTCTCACTGAAAAAAAGGATTTCAGTCTATTCCAAACAACAAAATCATACCAAAAACAATAAAGACATAACGAAATCTGGTTGCTATGGCAGTGCGGGTACTCATTCCTATTCCTTTCGATTTTGTAGTTTTATGTCGGCGTAGAGTGCCCTTGCCTCTTGCATACATGTTTATAGAGTATGCACATTACCACAGTTTTATGTATCCACGTAGGCTTAAGAAAGGGATTCTGGCTGTATAAAAAGTGGGACATGTAGTTTGAATTGTGTAATTCTAAATCAGGCCCAATCGCGCAGGTCTTGACTTGACAACTCCGTATGTACACTGCCTTCGCTGCATCTCCAGATACATGGAGTTGAGAATGGAGGTAGGTTAAGTTTGTTAATGTTCGCCGCTCTTAAATTGTTGAAGTGTACGCTGATTTTGAAAACAAAGTAACATTACCCTGCGTTTCATTCCGCATCTCCGTCTTTGTTGACAATACACATGCACGTGGGTTATAGGTGCTACTGGGAAAGAGGACTTCTAGTGGGCACCTTTGGGGAAAATGTTACTGCCTCTCCAATTGTTTAGTTCCATTAAGCTGAAAGTTCTTGGAGTGAGAGTAGTAATACTACTCTCCCCCACTCAAAGAAATTACAATTAATTTTATCAGTGATGTCGCCGTTTCAAACAGTGCTCCTCAAGATTTTTTTTTTTTTTTGTATAAACTACCATGAAAAAAATTAATGGATGCAATTTTACAAAACTTACAGGTATGAAGAACAAATTGAAAAAAGCAATACTCAATAAACATGAAAATAATTACACTTCAAAAGTAGAAAAAACGTTTAATAGTTAATGATTTTTTATCACGATTCTCATTGACGCAACGTTAACGTCACCGAAAAAATGACATTTTTAATTTGTCTGTGTGTTTAAATGACTGCCATAAGAAATCAACAGACACAAGGAAACAGCAATAAATATGTTTATTGCGTATATCAATTTGCTTTATTTTGGTGCTTTTTTCATCATTGTAGCTTCAATAGTTTTGCAACAACTATTTTTGCAAGAAATCTGGTAATACATTGATCTAAACGGCGACGTAACAAGATGACAAATATTAAATATTGTTTCTCGTGTGAGACTTAATCGTGTATTATACTTCTTTTTTATACATGAAAGCTACCTCGCGAGACTTTAGTTTATTTCACCCACGGTCACTCAGCAAAGACTCAAACAAGTCTGCGCATCTAGCAATCTCGTTGGAGCCTTTGCCCAATCGTAAATGCGGCTTTGTGTACAGGAAACTGCTTTCGTTCGGAATTGCCGTCCAAATACGAAAGGTTCAGACACACTGGTTGGTAGATTAAGGAAAGCTGGGATGTATCCGGCGTTTATTTATTTATCTATTTATCTTTTAATTCTTTAATTTTAATTTATTTTATTTTATTTGATTCTTTTTTTATTAGAATGTCTTTGGAGTGCAAAGATGTTGAGGACTGAGGGTCAATTAGCGTTTACCAAGCCGCATCTTTTTGGACAGTTTATTTTTCACCAGGAACCCGTGCTGGATCAGACCATGACTAATTTACAACAGAATACAATCGGCCTAAAATTCCTTGATTTTAATCGCATTTTATTCGAAACATGACTTGTATAAATTGTCCTAATCATTGATGACGCTCTCTTTAATTACGCGCGGCGCGAAATAATTACGTCAGACTTTACAACGTCATATCTCATGACGTAATTAATCTCCCGAAGACACATTATCGCATGGCGCGGCTCATATACTACAAGGCCCCAGACACTAGTTAGTTTTTAGTTCTAGTGAGGTAACTCTTCGCACCATGTCCGTATAGAACTGACTCAGACACAACGCACATAGACCTCAGGTCTGCGCTGTGGCGCTGGCCTGTTTATGTAAAAGTACTGAGAATTGCATATTCTGAAATGTCTTGTTTATTTCTATTTGGTTTGGCTTAATAATTATTTATCTAAAGAAACTTTTTGGGTTGCCTCATGAATTTTCGTATAACGGACATGGTAACGTTTGTACTAGGGGTAAGCTGCTTTCTCCTAGTACGATATATACGGGTGTAAACTGCGATTGTGTTACACCTGTATATCCTTTAATGGTGCCGTGAGAGTCCAGAATCTGTGTTGTCGAGGTTGTTTGGACAGAGGATATTGGTGGACCCGAGGTGACGGAGTGGAGACAGAGAATTCCTGAGTTGGTAAGTCCACTTTTGTCTCCGCGAAATTATGGCGAAACAGGAAATTGATGCGGGTGCGGCATTTCAACACCTGTCGACGCAATAAGCGGCGTCAGGTGATGCTTATGCGACCCTGTCCAATCAAATGGCGAATCTCACGTCGGCAATAGGGGCGCATGGCATATCGCAGTTCATACCACCTTTTGAAGGTGACCCCTCAAAATTTAAGCAGTGGATCAAAAGCATTGAAAAATATGCCCTATTGACGAAACTGACAGACGAACGAACGATGTATGTAGCTTATCAGGCCGCGAGAGGCGGCGTAAGCGATTTCATAAGCAGACTTATAAACGTACAGGGACAGACGTGGGCGAATCTGAAAGCCGAATTAACCGCTAGATTTGCAGAGATAAGCGATCACATGCAGGCCTTCAGCCTGTTGAAGAAAATACGAGAATGTACAATTATTTGCAGAAAGACTCTTGGCCCTCGCGAGAGATGCTTTCCAGGGACAAGACGGTAATAACGTTGCCGTAGAGCGGCAGCTTATTGGGTTTTTTGTAGACGGCCTTCATCACGATTATCTCAGAATTAAGGTCATGCGGGACAACCCGGACAATTTTCAGCAGGCGGTCCGGGCGGCTCTTAACGAGCAGAATTTAAGAAAGCGGTTTCAGATCCGATCTGGACGCGAATACGGTCCTGTTCGACGGCACGACGAGAGTCGGGCCGAAGAGCCAATGGATGTGAACCATTATAGGCCCCCTAGGCGGTGCTTTAAATGCAACAAGAAAGGCCACGTGGCTGCGAATTGTAGGTCGAATTATGGGCTGCGGACGAATAGGGTAAATGCGGTAAATACGCCACAAAAGCAATCTAACGGTAGGCAATATCCCAAGTCTGATATAGTATGTTGGCATTGCGGTATGACGGGTCACACACGCAGGAATTGTGACCTATTGAAAAATAAAGAGCCGGAAAACTAAAGCGCTCCTTGCCGAAAGAAGCCGCGGCAAGGAGAAATAACAGAAAATCTGCTACTAAACCCTTAACAGTGAATCTTGTAGGTAGCATGAATTCATGCGTAATCAAAATTGAAAAACAACGTTTAAGGTCCTTGGTGGACACGGGCGCCATGTGCAGCCTGCTAAATAGGAAAATTTACGACCGCATAAAAACTTTACCACCCTTAACACGCAAGAAGATAAATTTACAATCTGTAAATGGAAGTCCCCTCACTGTCGATGGCAGTATCGAGATTTCCATTGAAATAGGTGGTGTAAAAACTAAACAATTATTTTATGTAGTGTCCAACATGAACCTAAACGTAATTTTAGGCATAGATTTTCTTAAAAATAATAATGTAAGACTATACTATGATTTAGGCTGTTTACGCATAAAGAACGCCTATGTCCCCTTCGAGGAAGACGCGCAAATTTCCTCGCTGGTCAGAGTAGCCTCTGATCAGGTGCTCAAACCCCAGACCCGTATTATTTGTCAGGGCAAACTTAGAAATAGTCCTGATCTACCCCCTGCGCTTTATCAAGTTTAAAGTATTGATAGAGGTTATTTAAGTCATGAGCCTGGACTCATGCTTGAAGATTCAGTCATGAAGGTCAATGAAAAACGTACCTTCCCCATAATGATAGTTAATGAGACCAACAAAACGTTCCGATTGCGTCGTGGCTGCGTAGTAGGTAAAGCTGAACAAGTGCCGAGTGAAAGTGTCATTGAGATAAATCACCAACCGTCGGAGGTGAGTGAGGTTAGTGAGTCCAAGCCTAATTTTCTAACCGATGCTGTTATTCCGTTAGAACACCGTAGCAAACTAGTACCTTTGCTTGAGAAAAACGCGGACATATTTGCCCAGAAAGACACTGAATTAGGAGAGACTGACACAGTTCAAATGACTATAGACACGGGAGATCACCCCCCGATTAAGCTTAGACCTTACCGAGCCCCAATAAATACACGCAAAAAGATAGAACAAGCTGTCGATGAGATGTTAGAGGCTAAGATAATTGAGAAATCAGATAGCCCCTGGTCCTTTCCCTGTATATTGGTCGATAAACCCGACGGCACAAAACGTTTTTGTGTAGACTTTCGCCAGTTGAATAAAATAACCAAATCTTATGCATACCCCTTACCCCTCATAGATGACATATTGGCCCAGCTAGGAGGATCGAAATGCTTCAGCGTGGTCGATATGAAAGCAGGATTTTGGCAAATAAAGATGGCAACGCCTGTAAGCAAAAGACGGCCTTTGCCTGTCATAAGGGCTTATTTCACTTCAATCGTTTATGTTTTGGGCTAGCAGGGGCTCCTAGCCGGTTCCAGCAGCTAATGGGGATCGTCCTAGGACCCTGCTCTGAATTTGCAATACCCTATATTGACGACATAATCATTTTTAGCCCAAACGTAGAAAAACATTTGGAGCACCTTCAAGCAGTGTTCGATTGTTTGAGACAGCATAACCTAAAGCTTAAGTTAAAGAAATGTAGCTTCCTTCAGGAAACAACTCACTATTTGGGTTTTTCCTTGACCCCCAACGGAATCAGTATAACTGAGGATCGAACTAAGGCCATAAGATCCATGACCGCCCCCACCAGTGTTAGAGAAGTGCGAGCTTTTCTTGGTACCATTGGTTATTACAGACGTATGATTCCCAACTTTTCTGGTATCGCAGAACCCCTATTAAAGCTCACAAAGAAGTACGCCAGATTTAACTGGAATGATGAATGTCAAAAATCGTTCGATTACCTAAAAGATAGCCTGACCGCTGTGCCCTTATTAGGATATCCCGATCCTGAGAAAAACTTTTACATCTTATATACAGATGCGTCCGATTATTGCGTCGGCGCAGTCCTAGTTCAGCCTTGTGATGATCAGGAAAAGTACATTCCTGGTGTCCCAAACGAGAAGCCCATTTACTTCCTGTCCCACAAGTTAAGTGACACCCAGAGAAGGTGGAGTACTATTGAGAAGGAATTATTTGGAATTACATACGCTTTAAATAAACTAAACTTCTTTCTCCAAGGTGCTAAGTTTATCATTAAGACGGACCACAAACCACTGACCTATATATTGGACTCGCCCAACCTATGTCCAAAATTTCAGAGAATTGCCTTAGAGATATCCGCGTATGATTGTCGCATAGAGCACATCGCTGGAAAAGCCAACAATTGTGCTGATTTGTTAAGCAGGATGTACCACAAGGGTCCAGAAACCGACTCTGGCCCGCCCGAGCGTGAGAGCAATGACCATGCGTTAGAGGTAGGCCATATAAATACAAATAGGGTAGGGATAAAGACGTTTGATAGCGCAGAGTTACCCCCTGAGAAACCCCTAGTTAAACCAGTGCTTGAAAACTTTTCCATGCTTCAGGAACAGCAAAATGATGAGGAATTAATGGCCATTAAAAGGCAGATCGAAAGCAATAAGGCCCCCAAGACGCTATACACAAAATACATGATTATTGATGACCTTTTGTATTACATATCAAATGCTGACGAGGAGCCCCAGTTAAGATTATGTATCCCTGGGAATCTGCAGGACTATGTTTTGTCCCAACATCATGATGAATTAGGTCATATGGGTATAGATAAGGTGTACGATCGAATCAGGTTAAAGTATTATTGGCCAAATTTGTATAAAAACGTGTATGATTACGTATCACGTTGTCTGACCTGCCAACAGCATAGTATGAAAGCAGAAAAAGCCCCAGTTCAAATCCCAGACATTCCCCCATACCCCTGGGCCAAAGTAGCTCTCGACGTCTCCGGACCGCATCAATTGACAGCCAGCGGAAACAGGTATATAGTAACATTTATTTGCCTGTACTCCGGATTCCCCGAAGCCTTCCCGACCAAGGACAAGTCGGCAGAGACAATTGCCAGCTTGTTAATTAATGAGATATTCCCGCGATATTCGTGTCCTATCTCGCTGATGATGGACAACGGATCAGAGAATTGCAATCGAATTATGGACGAGACCTTGAAAGAATTGAATGTCACGGGTATTCACATTTCCCCATACACGCCCAGAGTTAATGGGATGGTAGAGAGAAATCACAAAACCGTTAATTCTATTCTAGCCAAGTACCTGGACGATCATTTAGGGCAGTGGGACATTCATTTGAACCAGGCCCTAGCTGCGATAAGATTCAGCATCAGTGAAAGCTCGAAATTTTCACCTTTTGCATTATTGTACAATCGTGACCCCACTCTCCCAATTGACAATCTTTTAAAACCCCGGAGAAAATATCTAGGAGAGGAACATCACATAATAGCCCCCGAAAGAGCGCATGAATTTTTCACGAAAGTACAGCGAAATTTGAGAAAAGCTAAAAAGCGCCAGGCTGATCACGCGAACGCTAAGGTACGAGACGATCAGGAACTAGAAATAGGCGAACCCGTGTTCTTGAAAAAATTTAGGAGACCGAATAAGCACGCCAGTAGATGGATACCTTATTACAGAGTAGTCGGTAAAACCGGACCGGTCAATTATCAAATACGAAGTCATCTCGATGGCCGAATAATTGACGCGCATCGAACTGGTATCAAGCCAGCCAAAATCGATGAATGGTACCCCCCTAAGGACGAAAATGAACGCGTCCTCAGAAAAGCCGCTTATGTAGTACCCCCCTCGGAATCGAGCTCCGACGAGAGTGGCGAGCCTGATCATACCCCTCGCAAGCGACAGAGGCTTCAGAAGAAAGCTAAGAAACGCGTGAACACCAGTAGGCACTCGAGCAGCGTGTCGTCAGAATCAGACGACCCTGACGATGATATTCCGTTAAGAGAATTACAGAAAAGATTGCGAATGCAGAAATCGCAAAAAGATCACGAAAACACGGAAGTGACCCCGGAGATGAGCAGCGAACCGATGGAGATCGACTCCATTTTGCCCCCATTAGACCCAAAAAGCCGATCCAGTGTAGAGTCTGATCGGTCGGCTAAATTTAGGACACTATTGCGGGCAGTAGCAGATCTTGTGTAAGGCTTCTCTGTGTTCTGGCCGAGTTTGCCCGACCAGCGCACAGACATACATGTAATTGTGTTTTACATACTTGTAAATGTTGTTTTTGACAAATTAATGTCATGAAAGCGATGTTATACGCTTTGTTAACAGACAGTGTGAATTACTGCAGTATATTTGTAAATAGTAATTAACTTACTGTGTTTTTATTTTTCCTTATAGGCGACGTGTAAGAGGAAAATGTATACTACCGTATTAATCCTGCTCACGCTTAGCGTTACAAGGGCTTTAATTTTGCTTGAAAATGTAGTTTATCATAAAGTCAGTAAGGCCGGACTTACGCAGTCGAGGTGGTTGATATCAATGGTTCTAGAATTAGGTCCTTATAGTAAATTTTTACTGAAGCTTCAAGACGACATTGAAGCCGCGGATCAGATGGTTATCAAAGCGCAAGGAAAATACCAAGCGCCTGAAAATGCAGGTTTCTTGTTGTCTGTATCGAGACTATTACGAGAAATAGCTTCTTTAAAACACGCGCAACTGGAACTTATGTCGCAGTTCAATTCACTTAAGTTGATAAAAGCCAGGCAACGGCGCAGCCTGTTCCCCTTCTTACAGGGACCCCTGCATTCCTTGTTTGGTATAGTAACAGACGACCAGGTCGCTGGTCTCCGTTCAAACGTAGCCGGTTTGGCAGAAAATCAAGCCGAGCTGGTGCATGTAGTTGAGAAAAGTTTATCTATCATAAAGATGTCGCGTTTAGGAGTAGACCGAAACAGACAATCGATAAATGACATACTGACGAGTTTGACGGACATGGACAGAAAAATAAAGAACGTGACGGAAGCTTTAGGGAAACAAATTCAAGAAATTAGCTATTTTATTCAATTATATAGTCAGCTTGACCTTATAGTCGAAGAATTAAAGAGGTTCGTGATAAATGGACAATTTTTGGTTGAGCATTTGAGAACACAATTAAGTTTCATGTCTTTTTCTAGGCTGTCCACGAGTATAGTAAACCCCTTCGAATTTAAGAGAGTGCTAGAAGGTATAAGTAGTAGACTTCCCCCCAATTTAAGGTTACCAAGCGACCCGAAGGACGGTCTCTGGGCATATTACCACTCATTAGAACTGACCACAATTCTTGAGGAAAACCAAATAATTATAGTAACGGTTTTGCCTCTAATGCAGTACGACAACCATTTTGAAATTTATAAGGTGATAAATCTGCCCGTCCCCATTATGGAGGACTCGCTGGAGTCTACCGATACGCACACGGTGGTGGCCCGATATGACCTAGAGTCTGTTGGGTTGGCCATCAATCTACAGCGTACGAAATATGTACTTCTTAATCAGAAACATTTAGACCAGTGCACTAATCCCCGTCTAGGCATATGTGATATGAAACTGCCTATTTATCCTGTCAACTTGAGCAACAAATGTGTTGTATCACTGTTTTTAGACAGCCCTGAGAAAATTAAGAAAACGTGTCACAAGGTGGTCGTGCCAAATTCCTTTGTACCACAGACCATTTACATTGCTGATGGCCTGTGGGTAGTCGTCTCGCGTAGAGAATTACGTTTTTCCGTGACCTGTCAAGAACAGAACAGAACAACCAAGTCAGTTATAATGAAACCCCCTCTTGACGTGTTAGCCATATCAAAAAAATGTGAGGCGAGTAATGACTATGTGTCATTAATGCCCTATTTTATGTCCAAGTCCACTGAAATAATTACAGATAATTTTGTATCTATGATGAAGGACAAACTTAATTTAACTAGCCTTTCTATTTGGAAACCGTTTTTGAAAAACATTACCCATTACGAGCACACGATAATGCCGGACAAGCTTAAGGCCCTAGACTCCATTCCAATGGATCAATTGATTGAAGAATTACATGCGCTAAGACCTATAGAACCTACCATTGAACTGCCCAACTGGGCATATGCCATGCTAACCCTAGTAATTGCCGTTGGTGTGGGAATATGCATCTTTGTATATTGTAAATATTATAAACATAAGAAATTGCCCTGTTTCGCTAGGTTACGTGGAGCCAGGAGGTCGGACGGTTCGACGAAGGATTACGCTCTGGTTTCGACGAAGTCGAATGGTCATGTGTCGACCATGCCGCTTGAGGGTAGCGCGCCAGTCAGCGACAATCGAGAGGACATCGAGATGAAGAATATCATCACGAATATGTACCCAACCTTGAACTTGGCAGATCCTGTGAACTAGCATCTTGCTTTGTTTTGACCAGTCGCATATCATGTATATAGATGTCAATGTATGCAGTTAACGATGTTGTTTGAGATGATCAACGCTTGTATATGTAATACTTGTATGTTTTCTCCTGAGGTTTCAACGCTCTTCAGTCTTCAAAGTATTTATTCAAATTGTCTCACATCCTCTAGCAACTCAGTGCTAAGGGCTCCAACTAGGAGAGGATAGCTGAGTAGAGGTTTGGGATGAGACGATTCGAACGAAACGACGTTGAGACGATTCAACCATGGTGAGACGATACTATGGTGATACGATTCTACCATGGTGATACGATTCTACTATGGTGAGACGATACTATGGTGAGACGATTCAACCATGGTGAGACGATTCTATGGTGAGACGATTCTATGGTGATACGATTCTACTATGGTGAGACGATACTATGGTGAGACGATTCAACCATGGTGAGACGATTCTACTGTGAGGCGATTCTATGGTGAGACGGTTCTACGTTGAGATGGTTCTATGGTGAGATGGTTCTACTATGGTGAAACGGTTCTATGGTATCTTTGTGAAGACGTAATGGAGAGCCAGGGAGAATTACTTTGTGAAATTTTTATGTGAAAGAAGTTCTCGGTCAACGCAAACCTGAAGTGTTGTGTAGCCATGCAGTGGACTTGCTCTGGTGAGAAAGTCAACTGCATGAGTAACAACAAGTGGAATCTTTTTGAAAAAGAATTGGAACTTTAAATATTGGGTGTTAAATTGTAGATATAAAGTATAGAGGGTTGTGAACTGAGAGCTTCTTGAAGAACTGAGGTCCGTGTTGTGATTGAGCCATTCCTATGCCGGTGGCATGTGGAAACGTGTCTGAAAATCTCACTGTGTTAGCGCTGTGACAGGGTTCGAGCCTACTGGTAGTAGTTCGAACTTTGGCGTGGAGCTGTGTAACACAGTGAGAGGTAGGGGTCCTTTGTGAGCGGGGAGTCCGTCTGTAAAGCATTAGTGTACAGGTTGTACCAACATGTACTACTAATGGTCAAGGCTTGTTAAAGCATGTTTTCATGACTTAGAGAATTAATTGCTTCTAAACATCAGAAGGACAGTACGTGACTCCTTGCCTATATATACTACAAGGCCCCAGACACTAGTTAGTTTTTAGTTCTAGTGAGGTAACTCTTCGCACCATGTCCGTATAGAACTGACTCAGACACAACGCACATAGACCTCAGGTCTGCGCTGTGGCGCTGGCCTGTTTATGTAAAAGTACTGAGAATTGCATATTCTGAAATGTCTTGTTTATTTCTATTTGGTTTGGCTTAATAATTATTTATCTAAAGAAACTTTTTGGGTTGCCTCATGAATTTTCGTATAACGGACATGGTAACGTTTGTACTAGGGGTAAGCTGCTTTCTCCTAGTACGATATATACGGGTGTAAACTGCGATTGTGTTACAGGCCCACCATAGCTCAACTTGAGGTTTTCTTTAGCTCTTACTATCTGTGAGTCATGAGCCCTTTTCTTTGTTTCATAATAATGTGTTAATTAGGGGATAACTGTATTCAAAATTTTCATTTGGGAAGGTATATCGGCAGATATACGGTCGGAAATTTAGTTTTACGGCGACGCGTAAGCGGAGCCGTAAAACTTGATTTCCGAACGTATATCCAATGATATACCTCCCCAAATGAAAATTTTGAATATGGTTATCCCCATTCTAATGCACTATTAACATTTTCCCTTCAAAAAGGCAGTGAAAATGTACTTTTTGCACCTATACATCCAGCGACGCCAGCTGCATAAAACCGCTTGCCAGCTGCATATATTCACTTGTCAACCAATGAAAAGCGACGTTACATAATAATGTAAGAGAAGAAGAAGAGAGAGCTGGTTGCTTTGTCTTTATTGACTTACGGATGTGTTGTTACTCAGTTTACTGTAAATGTTCTGTGGCTCTTCCTCAGGGTGCCATGGGTTGGTCTGCAGTGTGTGATGTGGCATTTCCTGATCATACTCACTTACTTTGGGGTCAAGGTCACAAAATGTTGCCCAAAATGTTGCCAAGTACCCTCAATCATCATGACATTGTGACATATGCAACTGCAAAGTTTGAAGTTGCTATCATGTCCTATGGATTAGGAGGAGATGCATTTACAAGAAAATTCATTATTTGATTTTGGGGTCAGGGTCACATGAAGTGTTGCCCAGTCCCCTCTACATCATATGACCTATGCACCTGCAAAAGTTGCTATGTCCATCAGTTTAGAAGAAGATGCATTTACAAGAAAATACATTGTTTGACCTTTGGTGACCGTGCTGTCAAGGTCACAGGAAATATTGCCTGGTCCCCTCTATATCATCATTCATGTGACCAATGCAACTGCAAAGTTTGAAGTTGCCATGTCCAATGGGTTACCAGGAGATGCAATTAAAAGAAGATATATTATTTACAAGAATAGTGACAGATGGACAGACATTGGTATGAAATTAATAATATACCCTTTTTATATAAAGAAAAAAGGGGGTAAAAAATAATCTCAAAATTTGGCTAATCCAGGGAAGAAAATTTCAAAATTTTTACTCCTCTAATGGTGAATTGAATGATTTGCATAAGATACAGTCAAATTTCCACTTGTGCTGCTGCATGATGCACTAAGGATGATGAAGGGGACAAAAATTCCACTCGTGCACTCGTAATTACGAGTGAAATCTAGAAAGGACGAGTCATTCTTCCCAAAGCACTCATCCTACAGGACCAGTGCTTTGGGAAGAGTTACTCGAGGAAGTCATATTGGATATTACTGTTCTTTATTGCATATGCTTTTAAGGACAAGTGTGATGTGTTTGCAGCACTAATGAAAATTGTAAGTCACTTGTCCTGCAGGACAAGTGCAATACTGAAATATATTTGTCCCCTGTGATGAGCAGATGAAATGAATTTCCAGCCCTGTCAACTGGACCTAAACCATGAGGGTTTCTTCCAATATTATCTGCTACCTAATAAACTGACAGTGAAAACTATTCTCACATTATTATCCATCGGGAGATCACAATATGTCTGGAAGCTTTCAGGAAGCCAAAAAGCAATAAAGAAATTCAATTAATGTCTGTGACATTTTGTTGCATTAATGTTAAAGCAATAAATTTGAATATAAGCAGGCAATTATGAGGCAGGCTGCACCAATACAAAACCTCCAGTCTGCTCATACATGCCACAATTATTCCAATTATCGCCCCCAAGTGGCTCTGGATTGCTCACCAGCTGCTTATAAAGGTATCTATTGGAAGCTGGCATAAAAAACAACTTGAGTTTCTGTAGTTTCTTGGTGGCAATTAAGTTTTTTTAGTCATGCCAATGCAAATATGCTGTCTGCTTTGAGATGAATCAAGGGAAGATACATGTACTACGTTAACAGGATGCAAATGGCCAATCTGTCGCGGCATATGACTATGACTGGTTTGCTTTAGTGAATAAGTATTTACGGGGTAAAATTAATTGAATCAGTCTGATGCTTGGTGTTGCTTACAGAAAGGGGTACGTGCATTAAGAGGCTATTTTGGCCCCCCTATGAGGTCAAAATATAAAAGTTGCTCTTCACAAGTTTCTTCTTATTAGTTTATTAGAACAATAGCCAAAGTGTCAAGGTCTGGTATTGATTTGACTTTTACAGTTGCTATGGCAACAAAAATGGGCGCCAAAATAGGTTGAAAATAGGAAAATTACCATTTTGGAGCAAATTTGAGACATGTTACAGAGGAATTAATATAGAGCACAGGCAAATACCAAAAAGATATTTTAACAGAAGATGAGAATAATCAGGGAACACAATATATTAAAAGGTTTTTTTTGGTATTTGCTTGTGCTGATATCTTATTCTTAAAAAATCGGTCTCCAAAAGCCTCAAATTTGGCCTAAAATGGCAATTTCTCTATTTTAAGCCTATTCTGTCGGCCATTTTGGTTACCATAGCAACCGGTTAAAGTAAAATAAATGTCAGAACTTTACACTTGGGCTATTCTTCTAACAAACCAATAAGATGAAATTGGTGAAAAGCAATTTTCAGTTTTGGGCTCTAGAGGGGGCCAAAATAGCCCCTTAATGCACGTACCCCTTTGGTCAATCAGGGTTCGTTATATAAACAAAAATACCATTGCATCACGGTGCATTATCGTACGGTCTGGGCTTCCAAAATTCTTCTCCGACAAACTGTCAAAGATGGACAGCAAACTCACGGACATCTGGAACTATTTTCGGACTATGTCTGATGGCCGAAGCCAAACTCAAGAATCATGAATGACACAGATAAATCTGTGAACGTGTACCTGTATGGTCTGATTATGATCTTTGCTGGCTGGCAATGAAATTCACTGTGAGCATGCATTTGTGCATGCACAGAAAAAAGGAATGAACAATCTTGGAAAACCCACCCAGCGGTAACCATTATTTTACTTTTCCCCCAACTCAATCAACTGTCAACTTTGGCCACTGCGCATCATATATATGACCGTGTGACATATATAAAAATGCTGCAACGCACCGTATGATTGGGTGCTAATTAAACTCTAATTTGCATATCAAGCTTAATTTATGTATTTATGAAGTTTTGCTTGGGTATTCTTCTCTCCTGCGAGTTAACTTATAACACAGATCATGTGCATGTGACTTATGTTCTATAACACTAGCAAGTGTAAGATAGTTTTAGCAAATACATTTGGATCTATAGCATCCGTTTTGCTGTTTTGTCAGATCTTTGGCAGCTCTTTTGCAAATCTGTAGGTCTCATGAGATCTCGTGGCTATTGCTCTGATAAAAGACGGCCATTACACCAGTATACACACATTCTCTTGTTTAGTCATCCAGGTATTTTAGGCTTTACGTAATTTGAATTTGAAAAGCTCCGCTGAGTAGAATTACTCGGTGAACATAATGCCAGATGCTTATTAAAAAGTGTTCAAAATCATGAACAATCAATAATATAATAATTATAATATATCCATAAATATGTCTGATTATTTTATAAACACTTTCTTTATCAAAAGAAAATCATATTTTAAAAAGATGGTGAAATTATCAGTAGTATTAAAGATATACTGAGTTATAAATTCACCAAAATACTTAGGGATAATGGAGAATCACCTGTGTATTGACCAGCACCTTAAGCACCCCAATCATCCAGAGAATAAAACACTGCTGTGTCTCTGGCTAATAGGGCTGCCACGTTTACATGTGTAAACGGCACCGTTGGGTCAATAAACATTTACAGAAGTGACCTACTGTTTACACGAACTTTAGCACATGACCAGTGTCGTGGTTTATTAATAGCATTTCCTAATGAAAATATTCTTTTAAACAGTGATACATCACATCTCAGTCTGGATCATCAATCAGATTGTTTGTTTTCTCAGATTTGGCTGTATTCGATATTTGACTGCAATTAGAAATTGCGGCGGACATGCTCAACGGGCCATAAAAAAGTCATGAATATTGTCTCACTCAGCCACTGCTTTGAACAATTATACTCCTGCATTTTAACAGTTATTTAAAGAGCAGACCCATGTGAAAGTTTTTTAGTTTACTTGTGTCGGCGTGTGTTTTGATGCGTGCATGAAGATTCACAGTTATGTCCTGTGTGTGTCCATTCATCAATTACACGCTTACACCTGAAGAAAATGTCTGTAATGTACGAGTCTGCACATAATGCAATCACTTTAATAATTAGATCTACTTGAAATGAGTTCTATCACAACACACACCAAGAAACAGTTTCGAATATTTGCACAAGGTACATTTTTCAAAGGGATTTTTAGGGAAAATATCGGCGATTTTATGAAGCTGCATAATGAAAAAAATCAATCTGGAAGTTACGTGTAAATGGGATCAGTTCAGTTACTGGAACTCATGTAAACCCTTACCAAATTTTCGTAAAAGTGGCAGCCCTACTGGCTAATTATACATCTATCGCCTACTATATCGGCACCAAATCACAATCCTAGCACTTAATTAGACGACACAGCAAGGACATTTGACAGGTAATAACCATTCTCATAATCGTCTTAAACCGGACAATCCTGGGAGAGATAGCAAACAAGGTTGGCAAAATGCCGGCAAATAAGCATATTTGCCATTACAGTGGCATTCATTTACCAGGGAAATACCGGTAAAACTGGCAAATATGATTTACAACCCAGGAATTCCACCCCCTGTATTAAACAGTGGCATTTACCGGTATTTCCTGGCATGGCAAATAAGACTCAAGTGGCAAATACTGGCAAATATAGTTATGTTCCCCATTGAGAAGGGACTAGCCCCAGATAATGATCAAACTGTATGGCAGAAGTCACTAAATAATAAAATGTAGATTGCGTATGATCTCTTACATACTGGATAGTTTGATTCTTAGTCTTAGATTAATCAGCTGTTTAACATGTCACCCCACCCACTCATCTGACTCATAACAAACACTATTCAGCAATTTTATTTTAGATTGAGGTGGCTATATATTTCTGATTTTCAAACATAATGTTGTGTTTTGTATTGTTTCACTTTCCTGACAAAATATGCTGTTAGAAAATACACTTACTTGGTTAACATTAAATTTATTTCAGAAACACTTTTAGTTTTCCAATCGATCAGAAAATTCACGAACGAGAATTAAAACTTTGAGAGTAGATTCCCTTAGTAAGGTATAGCTAAACACCGGAAGGAAGATTTCTTCCGCGGACTTGTAGCAGTACATGATATCATTTTTCCTTTCAATAGTTTAGCCAATCAGATTTAGTCAGAACTTTGCTTTTTAGAGTAACTGCTAAAATATGAAAAATCTCATTGGTTAATGAAGTAAAGTCGGCAAATAGCTATACATAACTAATGTTATTTCTGTTTGTACTCTCCAACTTTAAATAAAATTTGTCTTATGTCTTAATGACCTGAATGTACTTATTCTGTGGTACAGCAATCACTGACAATAATCGCAAAATCTACGGATACAGACTGAAGACTTTCTACACAAGTTTGAATCAGTCTCCAGAGGATTGTGCTACGCACTGCATTGTAGGCATTGTCTGTGCAGGCGCGATACTAAAGAACCCCCCTGTCTGCTAAGGCACATCACGACTGTAAAGTCAGGACTGTGTCAATACACGGTGACGCATTATCTAAAGCACTACGTTAAAAAGTAACAAGCACTGAATGGCTATAAATAATCCATTTATGGAGACATCAAGTAACCCTCGGTAGCAAAACAATAACAATGATTGGTATTACAGTATTTAGCGAAACACACTAAAACGTTTTTGGGTCAAGTTTGAATCAACCAAACGGATGGATCACATGATTTGGTGACGCATTCCGCAGGGCAATCATCGGCTTTTTGAAAGTGGTACGGCCATTGAACGCCGTCGACGTTCACCGAGTGCCAAAGGCACGAGTGGGGGGAGAGCACAAAGGGGGTTGGGGATCTCCCCCATGAAAATTTTGTAATTAAAGACTACTAAAGAAACGATTCTATTGCACTTTGAGACCAATTTTGCTTGTGAACCTCATCTTATTTTACAGACATTATAGCCATATTTCAAATGCCTACCACACACGTTTTCGACTGCACCCCCCCCCCCCTTCCGACAACCACCAAAATATCGAATCTCGTCAAAGTTAACTGAATCTTCTAAAAATATCAGCTAATTCTGATACAGATATCCCCGCTATAGTTGTTTCTTTTTTTAAATAATTTTTCTGTTTACCTTATTTTTATCTATTGTTTTTGTGTTATTTTTCTTTTTTGTGTTTTCTTTATATCTGTTCATTATGTTTACGTACATGTAACCGTATATACATTTAAACCAGGGCACAGCATCATCAGGCCTTTAGATAAAAGTGCGTAATAAAAATATTTTCCCCTATTTCTTAACCAAAAACATATGTCATGGGTACTCAAAATACCTTCTCATTGAGGCGTTTTTGTGAGAACTCAACACAAATGCCAATTTCTTCAACCCAAAGATAAGCATTTGGTACACAAAAGAATCGTCTTCATGCGACGGTTCTTTTGCGCACCCATTACGAATGATGAGAAAATATTCACAATTTCACGCTGAACTATTTTCGCCTATCGGGATGATTCTGTAGAATAAATGTGCGCCAAGAGAAAACTAAAATCAGGCTGTACCTTTAAGCTGTCTTATTGTCAGTCTTCGCTGGGCGGATGATGAGGGTATGGTGCCTATAGAGTACACAGTGTAAACCCTTCAGACTGCGCGGATATGCAGGGTGGTCTGAGTTTTAAATTGACACAGGTGTAATTCTATGCTATGCTATGTCATTATTTAGTATACGTCTAGTTTAGAAACTACACAACTGAAATTAAAACTTTCCAAACACGCACCTTCATCGTTCGTTTGTTGCAGTGAACTCGTTCGCGATTGCTTTCAAGTCGAGAGCGTCTGTTCTTTCTTTGTGTACATGTAAGGGAATAAGATTGTTCATTCTCATCTGAGTCATAGTACTCCATAAATAAGTTTTCACTCTGCGCACTGCTGAAAATGTTCTTTCACTGGTGGCATTTGCTGCTGGAATCACCAAAACTATAATGACCGCATTGCTGGTTTGAGCTCACGTAGGTAACCAAATATGTCTGATAGCTTGATTGTGCCAAGTAGAGCTGCCTTCATTTTCTAGCTAGTCTCTGTAGCTGACTAAACTGGTTTGAGTCTAGCTTTGTTGGACAAACCGAAGACAGGTTTTGTCGCGTCGCGGCCTGTCTTCAACACACATTTCTTAATAGTGTTTGTTTAAAACCACTGTCTTTCACACCTTGAGGCAGACGAAATATTGACCAGTACAAGGTTTATCTTTTAATATTATTAATCTTTGATCATCGCAAAATCGGTCATTAAAAGAGGTCTAGAAGGAAACGTGAGAAAATGGCCCTGCAAAAACACATTTGGCCAAAAACGTGGTCCGGCTAAAACTATTTCGGGCAAAAAAGTGGTCCGGCTTTAGCCGGGACGGCAGGACCGCCGACGACGGCCTTGTTCCGTAAACAAGAATGCCCCATGCAGTAAGGCAGGTAAGTATCTGTTAAAAAGATATTGTTGTGTCGCAATAAAAGCTCTACATAGCTTATGTTGTTTGTTTCAAATAAGCAATTTTAAATAAAGCTTCTTTATCTTTATCTTTACCCTCAATGCTCAAATCAGAAAGGTCAGTATGCGATAGTCATAGTTAGAAAGAGGGCAAAGATCAGGAATCGATGCAGTCAAGCACCACACCTGACCCAGGATACCAATGAGAAAGTGACAACGTCACAATTAGACATCACAAACGAGAGCCAAAAGGTCAGCCCTTTCCCAGCAGGTGACCACAAGGCTTCAACAAACAGACGTGCATGGAAGCATAACAAAACAAGACAGAACTAACATAAATGATCCACCTACTGTTTGATGTTGGCATTGTAGGCGCTCTAGTCTACTTAATAACATGAACAAATAAATTACTATGAATAATAAGCATTACTAAATGGTGGGGCCTAATTAAGGGTTTATTCACTTATGCGAAGTTCCCGAGACAGTGGATGAATCTTCCAACAACAACAACAACAACAACAACAGCAACAACAGCAGGCGGATACTTCTGCACTTTTCTTCTCAATAAAATGTCAACGAACAGAAAGTAGACAAATCTACATGTATTCATTGCAATATGGATCAGAGAGGTCACTGTTGAATAGAACAATATTAAACCATTTTCAGTAAATAATCTGGAAAAACTGATCCTTCAGAAATAAAAAGATCCTACAATATAAGAAAATAGCAGACTCGGTGTTATTGAGTCTGTTCATGAAAACTAATGGAAAGTACAACAATTCTCACGCCCCCCAGTACCGGCTTAAGCGGTATTCTGCTTTCCATCAGAACCCAATATTCCTGAAGGACCAGAATATAAAAATATCTACACTGATATCAAGACTTACCTTGCATGTAATGAAAGAAATGCATTTTTACTTCAGAAAACAACCCTAAAAATTCATTCATGGTCGTGTCAAAATGATTCGCTGACCTTTTTGTTGGACAACATTTTTATTCGATTTGACACCAAGCTGTATAGACAAGTAGTTGGGATTCCTATGGGCACTAATTGCGCTCCCCTGGTTGCTGATTTATTCCTGTTTTGTTATGAGTGGGACTTTACGATGTCTCTTTCTGATGATAAGAAGGCTCGTTATTGATGCTTTTAACACTACATCCAGATATTTTGACGATATTTTAAACATTAATAATGTTTATTTTGACAATATGGTAAGTCAAATATACCGTTCAAAGCTCCAACTTAATATACCTCTGATGCCAAAGCCACGTTTTAGACATGCATTTGTCTATTTCTAATGATATTATTTCTACCATAAATTATGATAAACGTGACGACTTTGATTTTGAAATTGTCAATTTCCCATTTTTAGATGGTGATGCTCCTCGACCTACATCCTATGGAGTCATTATCTCTCAACTCATTCGTTTAGCCATGTTACTGACTTCAACACTTGCAATAAATTGTTAACTCAGAAACTTCTTAAACAATGCTATTGGTATCATAAACTTCGCAAAATCCTTTTCTAATTTTTATAGACGATACTATGATTTGATACAAGTATCTAAATTCCAAATTGGACTTAAACCTCTCTTGCGCCAAGGACTTTCAGAACCTGAATTCTATGGTGACTTGGTGTATAAATTGAAGAAGATTGTTGGCTCTAATAATTTTTCAGCGCAATTCATTTGAATAATTTCCCATTATAAAAAGATTGGCTGTAACAGTATTGTATTGCAACAGACTGCATGTTTGGTGGTCAACCCAATCGCGGTTGACAACTTTGCTTTCTTCTTTAATTGCACGCGGGACGCGGATTTCAGACTCTATGATGGTTCTGACCTAAAGACTTATCTACTGATGAGATGGTACGGGCCTGATGCTTTGGCTGTTTGTCAGGCTCAACTGGATTTACCTGTTGGATTTCTTTTGCTCTGGTATTCAGTTTTATTTATACTCCGACCAGTTAAGAGAAACTGGGTGGTTCTCAGCAAAGACACATCCGTGGACATTCCCATATAAAAATCGGTAGAACAGAGTGTATTTATTCACCTGTGAAGCGCTTTACACCAGTCCTGTATACCTGTATATACCTGTAGTAGTTGTGAGAAAAAGGCATTTCGAATTAATTTGGATAACAAGCACACTGACTAGTCTAGATATATACGCACGGAAATGTTCGAAATTTTAACTATGCAAATTATCATACTGAATAAGAAAATAAAATAATGGTCCGCAATGAAATTTTAATCACACTTACGTTGTACTATAAAGTGGTCAGCACACGAGATAATGGTTCTTATTACATCGGCGTGTGGCAAAGGCTCCGTCGAGCCTGCATGTACGCATGGCCTCACCAGGGCTTTCGCTTCTCGCATTACCAAAGTATGCAAGTTGAAGAAGACTCCAACCAACTTTCAGACATCTAGTCCCTCTGGACACAGCAGAATGAGCGATTATTTGAGGCTTTTGCGGATATGCGATTAGACCAAATTTCACGATTCAGATTCTTAACCCTTGTTCCCCTTAATTCTAATTGGTGATTTATTATGACTGTATCGAGCTTAAAAATCAAACCAGTTTTAGTTTGTCTTCCTGGTGTCTCGTGATTGTTGTGTGGCTCTTCCTCGTGGTGCCATGGGTTTGTCTGCAGTTTGTGATTGTGGTATTTCCTGATCATACTCACTTACTATTTTTGTGATTTTGTATTTGTATTTTTGTCATTGGCTGATTTATTTTATTAACTTTCTCGAAAAATTATTTCAGAAATACCATCAGAGTTTCAAACAGTTTGGATCCGGATCAGACCCAACATTTGGTCATCCAAACTATTTGCAAATGTTATCAGCAGACAGCACCAGTAACCAAAGAGTTAAAACCTTAGCAAAAATAAATTTATGGGGCTGTTTGCATTGTAAGATTATAAACTATATTTCTCAAGTTGAATGACCCTTTATCAATTTGTCTGCATGTTTGAGCTACGGTGGGCCTGGCTAAGGACAAGCATCAGGCACCAACCAACGGGTTAAAGCTTTACGTCAGGACCGTCATTGAGTCTGAGGCACCGTCATGCAATTAAAGAGGTGTTTGGCAATCGGCAAAGTATACTTTATTGTCGCAAATAACTAAATCAAGATACATTGTGATCAATAATGATTTGCCTTGATAACCAATTATAATGATCAGTTACGGGTCAGTTGACTTCGAACAAGAGTGTTGTTTTGATACATAGTAACTTATTTTCGGACTTTTTAATGGGTGGGGAGGGGGGTTCTGACCACGTTCAAAGTGGTCAAAGTATGGGGTACTTGCCGAGAACAATGCTGTTCTATGACGCAATGCTGAGACTCCAGTTACATAAGTGGAGCTTATGATGCAGCGTTATCCTGAAGGCAGTTTGTATGTCAGTACCTGCAAAAGCTAGTTCATGATATCAGACCTATGGCATGTGTTATATCTGTTTCGGGAGCATGCTGCTGTGGCTCTTTTCTCCGGGCACTCAGGCTTCTTTCCACATTTCAAAAACAGACTCTGACCGTTGCGCTGACATGACATATTCGTGTCCAGTATGCGGCCAGAAACTCACATTAAACCCCACTAGTTATTTTGGGATTTTTTTACCGTACAGTGATCTCAGTGTGTCAGTTTGCCATGCTGGTCACATATTATCACCTGCCTTGTGGCTTATGGGAGAGAGCCAAATATGGCTGGATATTCTGATACAATACAATACAAGTTGACAAAATGTCTCACAAAGTGTTGTTAAGTTGTCTCAAAATCTGTTGCCTAGTTGACTTGATACCAATTCTGGAGTCCAGCTAGCTCAGCTCTTCGAAGAGCCACTTGATCCAGCTGCAAGATGGGAACATAATTGGCTCATGTGCTTCAAACAAGATAAGTATAGCATTCATAGCATAACTCAAAAACAAAAACCTATCCAATTTTACGTCACTCACTTTGTATAAATACATAAGAGCAAAATTACAAGCACTGAAATAAATAGTTACACATTTTATACAAAAGGGATTCAGAAAGAAGTCTATTGAGCCGTCCAGTAAAATATTTTTACTGACCGTTCCAAGGTGGTACTTCTTTTGTGGTTCATTTGTGTTTTTATGTATTGTGTTTGTCATGCTTTCGTGTCTGTTCATTGCTGCCTTGTGGTCACCTGAAGGGAAAGGGCTGACCTCTTGGCTCTTGTTTGTGATGTTTATTGTGATTTTATTACGTTCCTATTTGGTATCCTGGGACCGGTGTGGTACTTAATTGTATTGATTCCTGATCCTTGCTGTCTTTCTTACTTTGAGACATAACACTTTATTAGAGGGTCACTGATGAAGCCTAAATGGCAGAAACTAGCTAGGCTGGCCTTGAAAATATGTACACTCTTGTTTCAGTTCTTTGGTGCATTCTTTGCTTCCAAATGATACCCTTTTAAGAACATATTTGACTTCACTTCAGCTGGTGACTGGGGCTGTGTGGCGGCGGCAGAACGCCTCCCTGCCGTTCACTATAGTGTAGATTTTATTTTATTGTCCTTTGGGATCATGGGTTTCATTGTGGAACTTTGGAACTATTAGAGGGTCACTGATGAAGCCTAAATGGCAGAAACTAGCTAGTCTGGCCCAGAAAATATGCACACTCTAGTTTCAGTTCTTTGGTGCATTCTTTGCTTCCAAATGATACCCTTTTAAGAACATATTTGACTTCACTACAGCTGGTGACTGGGACTGTGTGGCGGCGGTAGAATGTCTCCCTGCCCTTCACTATAGTGTAGATTTTATTTTATTGTCCTTTGGGATCATGGGTTTCATTGTGGAACTTTGGAACTATTAGAGGATCACTGATGAAGCCTAAATGGCAGAAACTAGCTAGTCTGGCCCAGAAAATATGCACACTCTTGTTTCAGTTCTTTGGTGCATTCTTTGCTTCCAAAGGATACCCTTTTAAGTACATATTTGACTTTACTACAGCTGGTGACTGGGACTGTGTGGCGGCGGTAGAACGTCTCCCTGCCCTTCACTATAGTGTAGATTTTATTTTATTGTCCCTTGGGATCATGGGTTTCATTTTGGAACTTTGAAACTATTAGAGGGTCACTGATGAAGCCTAAATGGTAGAAACTAGCTAGTCTGGCCCAGAGAATATGCACACTCTAGTTTCAGTTCTTTGGTGCATTTTTTGCTTCCAAAGGATACCCTTTTAAGAACATATTTGACTTTACTACAGCTGGTGACTGGGACTGTGTGGCGGCGTTAGAACGTCTCCCTGCCCTTCACTATAGTGTAGATTTTATTTTATTGTCCCTTGGGATCATGGGTTTCATTTTGGAACTTTGAAACTATTAGAGGGTCACTGATGAAGCCTAAATGGCAGAAACTAGCTAGTCTGGCCCAGAGAATATGCACACTCTAGTTTCAGTTCTTTGTTGCATTCTTTGCTTCCAAAGGATACCCTTTTAAGAACATATTTGACTTCACTACAGCTGGTGACTGGGACTGTGTGGCGGCGGTAGAACGTCTCCCTGCCCTTCACTATAGTGTAGATTTTATTTTATTGTCCTTTGGGATCATGGGTTTCATTGTGGAACTTTGAAACTATTAGAGGGTCACTGATGAAGCCTAAATGGCAGAAACTAGCTAGTCTGGTCCAGAAAATATGCACACTCTAGTTTCAGTTCTTTGGTGCATTCTTTGCTTCCAAAAAATATCCTTTTAAGAACATATTTGACTTCACTACAGCTGGTGGCTGGGACTGTGTGGCGGCGTTAGAACGTCTCCCTGCCCTTCACTATAGTGTAGATTTTATTTTATTGGCCCTTGGGACCATGGGTTTCATTGTGGAACTTTGAAACTATTAGAGGGTCACTGGTGAAGCCTAAATGGCAGAAACTAGCAAGTCTGGCCCAAAGAATATGCACACTCTAGTTTCAGTTCTTTGGTGCATTCTTTGCTTCCAAAGGATACCCTTTTAAGAACATATTTGACTTCACTACAGCTGGTGACTGGGACTGTGTGGCGGCGGTAGAACGTCTCCCTGCCCTTCACTATAGTGTAGATTTTATTTTATTGTCCTTTGGGATCATGGGTTTCATTGTGGAACTTTGAAACTATTGGAGGGTCACTGATGAAGCCTAAATGGTAGAAACTAGCTAGTCTGGCCCAGAGAATATGCACACTCTAGTTTCAGTTCTTTGGTGCATTCTTTGCTTCCAAAGGATAACCTTTTAAGAACATATTTATGGTATACAAATTATCGACTTTAAATATTCATGAATATAAATGAAAACATTAGGAATAAAAGAAAAACGGTAGACTGAAACTTAAAGGGATGTACGGACAACATAATCCATATGTCAGCTGCGAGCTATTCTAGACGTCCAAAATTGGTACCAGATGAAAGTTGAATCATAGGGCCCTGATGCTTTTGTCAGGCCTACTGGGGTTTACCTGATGGATTTCTTTTGCTCCCATTTTCAGCATTATATACTGTTGAGTCCTTATCTTTTCTTTATCTCCGTTTTATATCTTGATTTATATGTTCTAGGAGATGATGCATGGATTTGTTAGGGGTCTTTTATGCAAACCAAACATCTATGTGTCTTGATCCACATCTGAACTAAGGGTGAGGTTGGCGCGCAGTGAAACCGGTTTAAGCCCTCCAGTAAAATATTTTTACTGACCGTTCCAAAGCGGTGCTTCTTTTGTGGATCATTTGTGTTATTTCTGTCTTGTTTTTTTTTATGTATACTTTCGTGCTCGTCTGTTTATTGATGCCTTCTGGTCACCTGCTGGGAAAGGGCTGATCTTTTCGCTCTCGTTTGCGATGTCTATTTGTGAAGTTGTCACTTTCCCATTGGTATCCTGGGTCAGGTGTGGTGCTTGATTGTTGATTGTATCGATTCTTGATCTTTGCCATCTTTTTTACTTTTGTGAACCATAGCCCTTTAGACGAATATGCACTGAATGGTAACTTTGATTTGTAACAACAAATACAAACAAATTATATGATAGATAGATAGATAGATAGATAGCTTTATTTCAAAATTAGTAAGTGAGTATGATCAGAAAATACCACAATCACAAACCGCAGACAACTCCATGGCACCGTGAAGAAGAGCCACTCAACTATCACGAGACACCAGGAAGACAAATTAAGCAAAGCAACCAGTTCTCTCTTCTCCATCAAGATGATTGCAATACTAGAATGGACATAAAGTAACGTACAACAAAACAGACTCCCACAATGGGAGTAACAACAAACAAAAGGTCAACAACAACAGAAACACCGACTTAGAACGGACAGCAGCCTAAGCCACCGCGGGGGGGGGGGGGGGGGAGGGGGGGCAAATGCACCCCATTGGCACCAAATCCCCGCCCCAGATTCTGCTGCTGTTGAAGTTCAAGAAATGTTCAGCTCGCATGGAGGCCTTCTAACAAATGCAATGCATCATCATGGAGAAACACTCTTATCATATTAACACACCATGATGAAACAAAGAAAAGGGCTTATGACTCACAGATAGTCAGAGCTAAAGAAAACCTCAAGTTGAGCCATGGTGGGTCCAGCTGCAGATAAGCATGAGGCACCAACCTACCGATTAAAGCTTTACGTCAGAGCCATCAGAGAGTCTGAGGCCTGACCCACCATCGTGCAATTAAAGAGGAAACCATAGCTATAAACTATGATTGGGTTTAAAACCAGGCATGCAGACTGTCGCATGATATCCAAGTTATATCCAACCCTTATATAACGTTTTACAATATTTTTGAGTTGATCACTAACATTAGGGTTTTCCAACGATTCGTTTGAATTTACAAACTAAATCACCATAAAATATAGGTACTGATATGCCTTGTTGCAGAAAAGTTTTTAACCCAATGTTGTATTTATCAATTAACTCTGAGTGTCTGTGGTAGAATTTAGAAAATGCTTTTCGAATTTTATGATATCTATTACCTTGTTTTAATAACTTAGCAGTTAAAAATAAGTTTCTGTTGTTGAAGTCATCAACATTAGAACACACTCTAGAAAAACGAATAAGCTGAGAAATATATACACCATAGGAAGGAGAGCGAGGAACATCTCCATCAAGAAATGGGAAATTTACTATTTCGAAATTAAAATCATCCCGTTTATCATAAATTTTAGAAGAAACTATGCCATTTGTTATTGACAAGTTCAAGTCCAAAAACGGAGCTTCAGTATCAGAAGAATTCGCATTATTTAACTGAAGTTCAGTAGGATTTATCTGTTCAAAATAAGGATTATCAATATTAAAGCTGCATAGTCTGCAACTTTTGATCTTCTTATTTTAGAAATAAAGTTTCTATTTTTCAAGAATACAGTAAAAATACTCAAAATCAGGTAAACATTTTACCATTTTCGTATATCTTAACAAACTATTACTATCAAAACAACAGCATTTATGTTAAAATCAACTGTCTAGAATTATTGGAGGGATGTAAATAATTACAAACAAGAGAAAAACACATGTTTTTATCAGATATTTCACTTTTCCGTGCAGTTTTCAGCTGTACTGAACATGGTAATTGTGAAAACATAACTTAATTCTATTTTTACAAATGATTTAGAAAGAAAAGAAAAATTTTCGAAAAATGTTCATAGTTACAGATCTTGTCTCTTCAAGTAAGTCATCTAAATATCTGGAGTTGGAGTTAAAAGCTTCAATAATATCAGTTTGATTATTATCTGACAGAGACAACATGAAGTCTCTCTCATAACAAAACAAAAAAAATCTGCAACAAGAGGAGTACGATTAGTACCCATTGGAATACCTACAATTTGTCTATATAATTTCGAGCCAAATCTTATAAATATATATTCCAAAAGATAATGGGTTGTGTCTAACCGTGAGTTTGTCACTTTCCCATTGGTATCCTGGGTCAGGTGTGGTACTTGATTGTGTTGATTCCTGATCTTTGCACCCTTACTTTCTTTTTATCGATTCCTGAACTTTGCACCCTTACTTATTTGGGTAGAGATGGGGACCTAAATTATCGCCTTTTTATATCTTGATTTATATGTTCTAGGAGATGATGCATGTATAAGTAAGGGGTCTTGCATGCAAATCAAACATCTTTGTGTTTTGATCCACATCTGAACTAAGGATGAGGTTGGCACCCCGTGAAACCAGTTTAAGCCCTCCAGTAAACTATTTTACTGACCGTTCCAAGGCGGTACTTCTTTTGTGGATCATTTGTCATATTTATGTCTTGTCTTTGTCATGATTCCTCGTCTGGTCATTGCTGCCTTGTTGTCATCTGAAGGGAATGGGCTGACCTATTGGCTCTTGTTTGTTAAGTTTATTGTGATTTTGTTACTTTCCCATTTGGTATCCTGGGACAGGTGTGGTGCTTGGTTGTGTCGATTCCTGATCCTTGATGTCTTTCTTACTTTGTATGATAGATTTGTGCGAGATTTTTCTTTGAAAATATAGTTTTTGGGTTGGGATGATATCAGAATTTAATTGATTGGTAAAGCATTCCATGGATCTTAATTATTTTGTTGCTTCTGGATAGGGCATTATATCCTCTGACAACGGATGGAAGGAACAGTTTGCGAATGTTGAACATTTCTAAGATTGTACCTTGAAAAGTCTCCTATGTTATTTTGACCTAAGCTAGCAAAGTAAGGTGGACACAAATTATTTTTCATTTTATAAAAAAGCATCAACTTGAGTTTTCCAACGTTTTTTAGTAAGTAGAGCATTAATGGACACTAATTTAGTGAGCAGCTTCATTTTGATTTTTTTCAAGCTCGTTGGATTCATACTGTGAACAATTGTCCCAGACAACATCAGCATATTCGAGAAGGGGCCACTCTCTTGAAGAAACAGACTCCACAAATGGGATAAACACATTAACAATATCACTTCCAAAGCCAGAACCCTGTTTTGATCGCATACACAAAGAATGGATGTAGATGAAGACAGGACCATATTCTAGACATCTAGCTCCTCTAGACACATCAGCATGGGCCTTTATAGGAGGCTTTTGCGCATATTTAATAAGTACCAAAATATGATGTGCTGACCCATTTCTATACTGTTTGAGGTAGGTAGAGAGGAGTTGGAGTGTATGGGGCGGACAGAATTTCTTACTTTGAATCATAGGGGAGGCTGGTTTTGATGTTGGTTTGGGGGTATTTCCTGGGACCCCTCCAAAGCAAACCAGGCACTTAACTTCTTACGCAGAAATTTAAAAGTAAATTCACAAAAAATAAAGGTCACGCATATAAAGCTATTGTAAGACCATCACATTTGAATCAGATAGAGAAAGCTCAGCGTCGTGCAGCTAGATTTACTTGTAATATATATCACAACACCAGCTCCGTCACAGACATGTTAGAAAATATAGATTGGCCAACTCTCCAAGTTTGTTGACTAAGAACCAGACACATCATGTTTTATAAAATTATTCACTTCCAGGTAGCAATATGGAATCTCAGTTCTTCTTATCCATTCAGATATACCTGGACCAAACTGCTATCAACATATCCAGACTTTCAGAAAAACAAAGACATCCAAAGATTCTTTCTCTCCTCGCACTATCATACGATGGGAACTCTTTCGCCACAACTATTCATCCATTCATTTATGTCAGTAAATGTATATAACCACCACTAATTTAGGTCCAGCCTAAAATAATTTAGGTGACACCTAAATTAATATAGGTGGCAACTAAATTAATAATGGTGACACCTAAATAATCAACGCTTGATAGCTAAAAATTAATGAAGCTTGACCTATATTTTGTAACGAAGTTTTTGATTGGTTGTATGCAAATGAGTTAACGTAGGTGATTCTACGTACCAATGGGGTCAAGAATAATACTTTAGCAAAATGAATAGGTGGCACCTAAATTCGGATTGTACAGCCTCATGGGCTTTAGATGCTGAAATATGCAAGCTCAATCAGATTCTCCTGAAGGCACGAGAAAAGCCTGGATGTGCCCCGGTGGTGAAACTTCTTCTTCTTTGTGATAAAGGTACTCCTAATAAGTATCTGTTAAAGATATTTTTATCTGTTAAAAATATTGTCAAGTGGTAATAACAGCTCTACAGGGCTAATGACACAAAATGCATACATCCATTGACAATAGACAAATACGCTGTCTTGCATGCCAACTGTAGATGTATACTGTATATCTTGTCGAAGTTTATTAACTGAGGAGTCACTACCATAATTTCAGGGTTTTCATGCCAACCAAACATCTATTTGTCCTGATACACATCAAAAATAGGGGTCAGGTTGGTATCATGAAACTATTTAAGCCCTCCAGTAATTTTTACTGACCGTCCCAAGGCAGTGCTTCTTTTGTTGATCCTTTTTGTTATCCATAGTTCATGTATTTCATGCTGTCTTGTCTGTTCATAACAGCCTTGTGGCCACCTACTGGGTAAGGGCTAACATCTTGGCTCTCTTGCTTGTGATGTTTTTTTATGTGTTTTGTCACTGTCCCATTTGATGTCCTGAGTCAGGTGTGATACGTGATTTATCGATTCCTGAGCTTTGCCTTCTTCCTTACTTTGAGAAGAATGATAAAAATCTATTTTGATCTATTAAAACTCAGGTGAAATTCTTAATTCTAACTCTAAAGGTTTTCTATCATCTAGTATGTCTACATATGATTCCTCTTCTATCTATACTACACTACCTCATAATATAATCAAAGAGAAATTAACTAAATTAATTAAACAAACTTTTAGGCTGCTGTCCGTTCTAAGGCGGTGGTTCTGTTGTTGTTGATTTTTTGTTTATTGTTACTCCCATTGTGGGAGTCTGTAATTGTTCTATGTTTTGTTGTACGTTACTTTATGTCCGTTCTAGTATTGCAATCATCTTGATGGGGAAGAGAGAGCTGGTTGCTTTGCTTAATTTGTCTTCCTGGTGTCTCGTGGTGGTTGGGCGGCTTTTCCTCGCGGTGCCACAGGGTTGTCTGCAGTTTGTGATTGTGGTATTTCCTGATCATACTCACTTACTATTTTTAACAGAGAGGGCTCACTTTATATGGCTTGTAATGAGAAACGCGCATTTTTCTTTTTTTTACTTCTGATCAACCATAAAATTAAATTGTGGTCATGTCAGAGAGTTTGTGACGCTCTCCATTATCTTTTAGACAATATATTATAAGATTTGGCTCAAAATTGTATAGATAAATCGTAGGTATTCCTATGGGTACTAATTTTGCTCCTATTGTTGCAGATATGTTTTGTTTTGTTATGAGAGAGACTTCATGTTGTCTCTTTCTGGAAGTTATCAAGCAGATGTTGTTGAAGCATTTAACTCTACCTCAAGATATCTAGAAGACTTGCTTAATATTAATAATCCTTATAAGTAAGGTAAGTCTGATATATCCCACCGAACTCCAGTTAATTAAGGCTAATTCCTTAGATACCGAAGACCCCTTTTTGGACTTGGACTTGTCTATTACTAATGGTATAGTTTCATCTAAATGATATGATAAACGGGACGATTTTAATTTTGAAACAGTTAATTTTCCATTTCTTGATGGAGATGTTCCTCGCTCACTTCCTGTTTTACCAGCGTTTTTTCTAATGTTGATGACATCAACAACAGAAACACGTTTATGACTTCTAAGTTATTTAAACAAGGTTATTGATACCATGAAAATCAAGTGAGTATGATCAGGAAATAACACAATCACATACTGCAGACCGACCCTAGGCATCGTGAGGAAGGGCCACAGAACATTTATGGTAACAATACATCTGTAAGACAGTAATAGCAAAGCAACCAGCTTTCTCTTCCTCTTCAAGATGATTGCAAAACTTGAATGGGCACAAACTAATGCATAACAAAACAAAGACAAACACAGAACTCCCACAAACAATGGAGAGTACATTAAACTATAGATCAACAACAACAGAACCACCGCCTTAGAATGGCATACAGCAGCCTAAGCAACTGGGGGCTTAAATGCATTTAACTAGTGCTACGTCTTCGCCCTAGTTTCTGTTGTTGTTAAAACACAAAATTGTTAAGCTCCTATGGAGGCTTCCTAACTGATGCAACGTATCATCACAGAGAAATATTTAAATTGAATAAACACATTATGATGATACAAAGAAAAGGGCTCATGGCTCACAAATAGTCAGAGCTAAATAAATCCTCAAGTTTAGCTAAAGCTTCGTAAAGTTTTTTTTTCTAAATTTTATTACAGATACTCAATACAATATTTGTTTAAAAAACTCTTCTGCAACAAGACATATCAGAACCTGTATTTTATGGTGATTTTGTTTATAAATTTAAAAGAATTGTTGGAAAGCCTAGTTTTAGTGATAATTAAACGTTGTAAAAGAGTGGGATACAACATGGATATCTTGTGACAGTCTGCATGCCTTGATGTAAAAGTAAGAAAGATGGCAAAGATCAGGAATCAATACATTCAAGTACCACACCTCACTTAATGTCCACCGGGCTGTACGTCTTTGGGCAATTTCAACTTTATGGGTCTTATCTTTGGTATGGGGGTCCCACACTGCTGAAGCTTACTCCATCTGGGGAGGAACAAGGGATTGATAAGCAATTTATCGGAACTGGGGGGCTTACTTGTGATATTTCCGAGTGACTTGTTTGCATTGGCTGTGATTCTGTCCACGTGAGTATTCCAGCTCACATATATTACAATTTTTTTTAAAAATGGAATTGTGATAAAACACTTCATCCAAATATTCTAAAATCTGGCTGACATTTCGTAAAATAAAGAATAAGAAAATCATATGGGAACGTTTTGACCAACTCTTCTGACCATGGGGACGTGTTGACCATATGACAAATTCGGGGGCGTTTTGACTTGGGGACGTTTCGACAGTTTATCACCGCACGACCACTATGCAAGCTGCACACGACTAATTTACAAATAGATCCATTAAAATCGATTTCGCAGATTTGATTTTTTAAATATTTTTGTGCGTTTAGTTGCCTATTAATGTTTTGAAGCATGTCATCTAAACGAAAACGGGACAGTTCTGATCCTAATTCTGCCTCGCCATCCTCAAAAATTACGAAAACTGAAGAAGGTAAGGTGTTTAGAATCAAAAGTTGGAATTCGAAAGTAACATAATTTCGGAATTTAAAGGGCTGATAACAACAACAACAATCTTTGTTGTTGTATCGTAATGTTCTATTCAGAGTTCTCGGAACCACCGAATCAGGCGTATTAAGACGTATTGGAAGATAGATAAAATATGAAGAGGACAGCAGGAGTCCGAATTTGGCTTCCGCTACAAAAGACCATAAGATTGCCACTAATCTGATGCCCCAGGGTTTGTGATAAAATGTCTGAGTTGTTGACAACACCATTCGGACAGCAGAAGGTGTGATTGCATTTGGTCTCTGCCAATCAGAATGTCGCACAGCAACTACATCTAATGACTAGACAATCTATAATTATTGCTTATGCAAATTTAGGAAGCATGTGGTTGATAAACTCTTGATTTCATCTTTTTTCTGAGCTTGTGTATACACAAATGGTAGTCGTGCATTCGTGACTGTCTGTCTCAATCAAATTTGAAAGGTTTCTTTTTTTTTTTGAAAGCATGTAATGGCTTCCACAGAACAAAATCAAAAGTGATTCGGAACACAGGTAAACCGAATAGGATAAAGTCAGATGTTCTGAATGAAGCGTCATTAGCGACAAATGAAAAAAATAAATTTACGGCGGATCTTCCAGCGAATTAACTATTCTTAGGATATTAAATGCAAACAGATGCATGACTTTCAGCAAGAAAAAATCGTTCATTTTAAACCATGAGATCATCTAGCACGTAGGAAGGTGAGAAATCAAAAGAATTATCTTAATTTTGGAATCTATCGCTGTAGACTGTTGTCTCTAACTAGACATGGTACGCAAAAAAAATGTAAAATGATTGAATTAGGTCTAAACATCTGCAAACCATCTGTCTGTTTGTCTGCTTGTAAATGATCAAAACTGGTGCAAGTCAAAACGCCCCCTAGTCAAAACGCCCCCTAGTCAAAACATCCCCGAATTGGTCAAAACGTCCCCAAACACAAAAAAAAGATTGGTCAAAACGTCCCCATAAAACGTCCCCATTTTTCAAAGGAGATGTTTCGAAGAAATATGGGATTCTAACAAAGAAAAAGCTTGTTTAAGTTTCTGGTACTATTGTATGAAAGTTTGAAATGATGTTTTGATAGGGTATTTTATGTTCATGCCGCTTTAGATCAACGTTAAAGTACAAAAGTTTTTCGCGTGTTAGGTTGTCCGCTTTTCTTTTTCTTTTTCAAAAGAACGTTTTTGAAGGACTGTTTCGGGAATACCATCATGATGTCCAGATAATCCCACATTATGTCAGGTCTGATTTGGGTATAAGCCCACTGCAAATGTTATCAGCATAAGACACCAGCATGAAAAGAGTCAATACTATATGGCTACCGACTTTGGTTCCGTATGGCTGATAATTTATAAATTGCAAGAGCAATTTGTCACGGCACTAGGACGACATGAAATGACATAACAACACAAGTATATCATGTATATAAACATACATTATTTTTTAAATTTCACTTTTTTATCAGATGCACGTTTATATCAATAGATACATTTACTCATAACAGGAGGGCTATGTTGCAAGAAAACCTGACTTAGTGGCATGCGAAAAAAATGCGGAGGCCAGGCTAGGCATTCATGCAGTCTGATCCTTGCCGTTGTTATTCGCTCAATATTTCAATTGGCTTCATAAAAAATTGTAGGAAGGCCCAGATTAAACTGCACATCAGTGCAATCTGATAGGTACGGTTATTAATCACTTTATGACAAGAGTAAATAACAAAATTGTTCCACATAGAAAATGTTCTTTTGCATTTAGGGTGCTTGTTTCATTGAAAATGTCGTTTAAAATTTTGATGATAATGTCTATGCAGTGTGCAGACGAGTAGCGCCCTATGGACACTTTACATGTGACTCACTTCAGCATTATAGTTTGTACATATGGATCATCGGGAGCATAAGGTTGCGTCACTTGGTGATCTTCAGGTAAGGGGTGAGATTTCCACTGTTAGTTTGTTTTAAGACATCTTTAGCCACCATGACATTGTAAAATTTAGCCCTGACATATAACAACCAAATATAACGTTTTCCTTTTTTCTTACCAAACAAATTTATTCATAAAATTGACTGTTTACCAGGTAATTGTATTCTGATATACTGTACTGTGTAGATTCATACAAGATACAACACCAAAAACCCATGTATCATATGTGAACAGAAATACATATCGCCCATTAATAGCCATAAGGGCTCATCAATGTATTAAATAATAAGGCAGATGAGCTCTTATAGTTATCAAAGGGACGATATATGCATGCGTACGTACGAAAGTACTAAATAACACAACAGATACATAATGTTTTCTTGCATGATGCGATATGTATATACATCCGATGTATGGAAGTTTCTTACTTAAGTGTGTTAATTGAGGAGTCACTGTCATCATTACTGAGCTGCAGGGCTTTCACACGTCTTTACCAAACAGTTCAACTATACATGTATTACACACCTGTTTTAATAGAGTTAATCATCTATTATCCATTTTGTTATTTATCCAAAAGCTTTTCCCCAAGGCAGATTTTGTAACTTTTGTCAAGAGGAAGAAACAATAAAACATATGCTCTGGGAATGCCAAGAAACTGAAAATCTCCTTAAAGACTTCAAAAGATGGCTCCTTAATAACAATGTTAATCTGACATTTGTTGAAGAATTGTTTATATTTAACATAGGGAATACATACTCATCAGCAGACTTACATATTTTTATTATTGTCAAGTACTATATATACGCTACCAAACGCCTTGACCACCCCCTATCTGTAGCAGCACTGCAAAATAAGGTAAAATATTTTTATAAGCTGATGCAGCACACAGCAACAAGAAATGGCAATTTAGATAAATTTGAAAATGCATTGACCAATTATAAAAACGTGATAGATACGATGCAATGAGCTTATAACATACAGTAACCCTTGACATAAGCAGATTCCTCAAAAACAAATTTATTATAAAATGGAAGATAAATGATGCTGCCATGCTGGGAGAAGGGTTAAGGGTTTGAGACCAATTTTTTCTGTTTTTTTTTTCCTTTATAAATGTAACCTTTTTCATTTGATACTCCTGTCATTAGATGTTAACCCTTAATGCGCCAATAGCAACAAAAGTTGTCTGCTTTTCTCGTCTGCTGAAATTATTAAGAAGCCTCTATGGCAAACAGTGTGGACCCAGATCATGCTGCTCCTGTAGGATAACGTTTTTCTTGTTTGCTTCTTGACTTAATTTGTCAGTAATGTTAGACAATTATTTGCAGCAGAAGACTTCAGCAGACGACATTTTCAGATGCATTTTTTTCTTGGCGCTTTAGGGGTTAAGGCTTTTATTTACCCTAAGTATCCAGGCACATAGAATTAGCTGACCCTTAACAGGGAGAAAAAAATGCAGAAGCATAATAAAATGCAATGCAGACCTTAAGCATGGTACTTCATATGGAAATCTGGTATGGGTCTGTACTGTTTGACTTGACCAGCAAGTTTGGATACAAAGGGTAGATACACCGATATTTCGATTGTATGCTCATTTATATAGTTTATTTGGCTTAGCCAAGATAATGTGGACAATTTAAGCTTTCACATATCATGTAATGGGCTGCACTATAGGAACAGCTTCGGAATAATATGCACAAAGGTCATAGCTACCATATTTCAACAAGTTTGAAGATTGATGCAATCCTGAAAATTGACCATTGTGAAACACAAGTGTCCACTTCAACTTGGCTAAGCCGTTTTAACCTTTATTGCCCTTCAACACACACCAGATATTCATAAAGGTACGAGTGGCGCATGAAAGGTGTGAGCAAGATAACAAATTATATCAATAAACATTTTGTAGTTTGTAAGGTATGCAGAGGGATGGCCCTCCCCAACCCTTTGTATACCAGTTGACGGGGAGAATAAAGTGCTAAAGGTTAAAAAAAAAAATTGCGCCTGTTGGTTAGGAGATTTATATGATTTAGATTTAAACTTTATGCATATATTTGCTCGAAATTAAATAACTACTCCAAACTTACAATCACAGCGATTGTCTGATAATTACCACAAAGCATATCACCAAAAGCTAGTGAATATATATGTTATACTTGAAGGATCGTATATAGAAGGACTTTCGGAAAAACTGCATTCTTAATGCTATTTTACTGAAATAACAGAATGGAATCTGGATAAAAACACTTTATCTAAAACAATTTCATTCAAACATCCCAGATTATTCCTAAAACTTCATGAAATATAGAATAAAAATCATTTTGGGGAAGTTTTGACCAACATTTTTTACCATGGGGACGTTTTGACCAACTTTTGGGGACGTTTTTACCAATTAGGGGACGTTTTGACTAGGGGGCGTTTTGACTTGGGGAAGTTTTGACTGTAATCTATTAAAACAACTACATGTAACACCAGTTTAAGCTTTTCCTTCTAATCATTGGCCAAACATAAAAACATGTGTTTCAAGATACATGAAATTTTAAAATAGAGAAATTAGGTGGGAAATTTTTTTTAATTTGATGGGAAAAATATAGCTAAATCCCCTAACAGTGCTTAAAAAATATTGTGTGGGGGTGGGGAAAGGGCCAGTCCTGATATGGATCCAAACCATTTGACACTCTGTTAGTGTTCTTGAAAAAATGTTTTCAAAGACAAAAAAATAAACAGACAAATAAAGCGTGCAAAATTACCAGTAATACCTAGACTGCAGAGAGTTCAAGAGCAAACTCTCATGAGTTGGCTTACTGTAAATTTGGATTTTTTTTTCGCCAATTCACTTTGTCGTTTACTGATATAAGTACATCATGCCCAAGTTGCAATTTTTACATTGCAAATATGTCTTTTCCGAATTTACAGTATTTATTTCTATTCCAGTAACACGGTCTGGCAGAGTGAGGAAGCGTCCAGCAAAATTTAGTGAGCCTGATGGGGAGGATGATGAGCCTGTTCCTGCACCACCGAAGCCAGCCCAGGTTGCCATGACAATAAAGTCTCCTGTCAAAGTGAAGACAGAACCCACTCTACCTGCAGTGCAGGCAGCTCTACAGAGTCCTGTGGCTGTCAGAATGACAGCAAAGTCACCAAAAGCAGTTCCTATGCCAGTGACTCCTGTACAAGTAGAAGTTAAAGCCGATTTATCAACGTCACCTGACAGTGCAGATGATCTCGGTAAATCAGGAGGAAGACGTGGACGGGTAGGTTAAATGGACCTTATTATAAGAAAACTTCATGGGTGAAAGTTTTCAGGATTAATCCTGAATTCAGGATTTTGAGGCTGACTTTCCGTAGAAAGTCAGCCTCAAAATGCTGAATTGGGAAGATTTTGATAGCTTCTCTGATCAGTTTTCAGATGATCTAAACACAATTAACCTTTTAAACATGAAATAATTCATTTTTGTAGGCATCCTCAGCGCCCTAGATAAGCTTTTGGGTCAATTGGGTATTAATGCAACCTGGTTATCCTCAATTGCGTACTTGCAAAAACAATTGCTTATTTTCATATTTTTTACGCCACGTTTTTTTCTGTGATTACACCTTTTCTTATTGTGTGAAGCCATCGGGAATGTGCTTGCATATTTATACACGCTCATTGTCTGCCTTTCTAAAGTATCAAAATAGCCGATTTTATTGTACCTGAAGCAAATCTCATCCCCTTGTTGACATTCGCATGATTCGAGCGTGTATAGTTTGCAAAGTTTCACTTTCATGGTAGTGTTTTTTACGCGAAAATTACTGAACTGTGCACCGATATTTTCATAAAACTGGAGTATCTTGCGCGCTCGCTAGTAAAAATAAAATCAATACCCGACTGGCATTTGTTTATTAGCCAAATGGAAACGGAATGGACCGAATGGTACGCAATGACATCGCATGTAATTGCATACTGATCGTTAGAATTGCTTTTCGGTACGCACACATTTCATTTTAATTGCTTTTTTGAGGATTTTAATTGCGTATTTAAGCAAATACGCTGCTTATCTAGGGTGCTGCATCCTACAAGTTTTAAAATTTGCAATTCTAAAGTTCAGGATTTCGGAAATTAGGAACTTTCACCCATGAAACCTGTCTTTGGGGTTTCTGACCAGGTCATACTAAAGCCAGCCTGCTCTGCTACAGAGACTACCTGCAATATTGCAATTTCACGTGTTACAAGCTTATATATGGCACTTTCCAGTTAGCGAATTACAAAGGGGCTGATCAGATCCACGCAGGCTGGTCCGTGCCTTTGTTGTTTGCAAACCATGAAGACAGGTTTTCTCACACTAAGGCCTAAATAGCTCTTGATACATGTTTATAGAGAATACTAGGTAGGATAGTGTCTTTTGATATCAAGTTTACCAGGCAAGGCTTTGAGAACGCTTGATGAATCGCAAGTGTACCGTGCGATTCAACCTGCATTCTCGAAGCCAATCATGGTAGACTTTATCTCAAAAGACACTCACCTATTTATGATTTTATCCATTGGTTCTTTCTTCAAACTGGCTATTAACTAATAACAATTTTCACATCAATTCAACATCATTAACTCATTCAAAAAGTGCAATGTCAAATTAACCTGTTAACAGTGCAGTGAAATAGATGACATTTTATCAGGTCAACGTGTAACAATGCAGTTGATATGAGAAGTAATATTTACCCCCAAGTTTTTTTAAAAAAGTGAAGGGGATATTCACACTGGTCAATGAAAACGCACCGGTGGTTGCTACAACGAGCTGGTGGTTGCATTTTTCAGCACCGGTGGTGGCGTAAAAGGTAAAAAAACCTATACCTGTCGACTTTATTATTTATTTATAAACTTGCATTTATTTTATTTGTGATGACACCTGGCGCACAGACCACCGGTAACATTGCAGTTTATGGCTCTGCCAAGCAATTGGTGATATAATTCATGGTTTGGACTGCAAATCCAACACAGTTCTGGAGTTTTGCCGTGACAGGTGCTTTTTTCTAGTGTAACTGCCTAAATTGAGTGAAATCTGCATGTCTAAGCGCAGCTTTTGTCATATTCCCATGAAATAACATCCAAAAAACGATAACGACTTTGTTTTTTTTCTTGGTAAACTAGCAAATGTCTTACTGAGGAATATTTATTACAACGCACTGGGAGCATTTTTGACGCATTGATACAACGCACTGATGGTTGCACAGAAGTCCTGTGGTTGCTGGTGCAGACTCACCACAGCATTCACTGTTCACATAAACGTTGCAAAAATCGCCATTTCAACCAGCACACGATATTTCGATACTGTATAGAAGGCTCAGGCGAGCCTGTGCAAACGTGCATACTCCCAAGAGCCTTTGCTGCCAGCACAAGAGATCTTGAAATTTTTACATTGTCCAGTGACTGCCTGCGCAAATGTGCAGACTCACCAGAGTATTCGCTGCTGGCATGAATAGCACACAAATCGCCATTTAAGGCAGCGCAAGAGATTTTGTACAGTGACGAAGGCTAAGGTAGGCCTGTGCAAATGTGCAGACTCGCCAGATCCTTCGCTGCTCGCACAAAATGGCATTTAATCGCCATTTGAGTCACCACATGAGAATTTTAAACTGTGACGAAGGCTCAGACTAGACTAAGAAAATGTGCAGACTCGCCAAAGTCATCGCTGTTCGCATGAATGACATCCCCAAAAAGTAAGTATCACAATCACAAACTGCAGACAAACCCATGGCACTGAGAGGAATAGCCACACAACAATCACGAGACACCAGGAAGACAAACTAAGCAAAGCAGCCAGCTCTCTCTCTTCCCCATCAAGATGATTGCAAAACAACAATGGACACAAAGTAACAAAATATAGAACAATTACAAAATCCTGTAATGGGAGTAACAATCAACAACGAATCAACAACAACAACAGAATCACCGCCTTAGAACAGACAGCAGTCTATATCTCTGGGGTGCTAAAATTGCATGTTACTGGTACCAAATATTCGCCCTAGAATCTTCTGTTGTTGAAGCACAAAATTTTAAAGCTGCATACCCTGTAACTATGAACTTTTTTCGAAATTGTAAAAGTAGAATTAAGCTATGTTTTCACAATAAAACTGTTCAGTACAGCTGAAAACTGCATGGAAAAGTGAATTATCTTATCAAATAGGTGTATTTTTCTCTTGTTGGTAATTATTTGCGTCCCTCCAATAATTATATACCGTTGAATTTTAACATAAATGCAGTTGTTTTGATAGTGATAACTTGTTAAGATTTACGAAAATGGTATAATGTTTACCTGAATTTGAGTATTTTTACTGCGTTCTTGAAAAATAAAAAAAATATTTTTAAAATTAGAAGATTAAAAGTTACAGACTATGCAGCTTTAAGCTCGCTTGGAGGCTTCTTAACTATTGTAATGTATCATAACAGACAAACAATCTCATTAAATTAAAAGTTTTGGGGCCAATCTCAAAAAAGGCGGAAACACTCTCAAAGTGCGAACAGGGCTAGCTCTGGAGCATCTCTGGTGAGGCTACACATTTGCAGAGTCACGCTTGAGCCTTCGTCAGTGTACAAAAACCACAAAATCTATGCCTATTGACTGTATGATTTCTTTATAAGCTTGCATTTATTTTACTTTTGATGACCCAATGCGCACAAACCGTCAGAAACATTGCAGTTTATATCTCTGCCATACAATTGGCGTTTTAATTCATGGTTTGACCGACAAATCTGACACAGTTGGTTGTGGAGTTTGACAGTGACAGGTGCTTTTATCTATTGTGACTGCCTAACTTCAGGAAATTCTGCATGTCTAAGCACAGCTGCAGCTTTGTTATCATAGTCCCATGAAATAACATCCAAAAACGATTACTACTCTCTATTTTTTCTATGCAGAGAAGGCTCTGGCGAGTCTGTACATTTGCACAGGCTCGCCTGAGTCTTCGTCCTGGTACTGAAATATCATGTGCTGGCTCAAATAACGATTTATGTACCGTTTATAAGAACAGTGAATGCTGTGGTGAGGCTGCACCAGCAACCACAGGAATTCTGTGCAACCATCAGATCGTTGTATCAATGCGTCAAAAAATGCTCCCAGTGCGTTGTAATAAAAATTCCTCAATAAAACATTTGCTAGTTTACCAAGAAAAAAAACCAAAGTAGTAATCGTTTTTTGGATATTATTTCATGGGAATATGACAACAGCTGCGCTTAGACATGCAGATTTCACTCAATTTAGGCAGGTACACTAGAAAAAAGCACACGTCACGGCAAAACTCCAGAACTGTGTTGGATTTGCAGTCCAAACCATGAATTATATCACCAATTGCTTGGCAGAGCCATAAACTGTTATGTTACAGGTGGTCTGTGTGCCAGGTGTCATCACAAATAAAATAAATGCAAGTTTATAAATAAATAATAAAGTCAACAGGTATAGATTTTTTTACCTTTTACGCCACCACCGGTGCTGAAAAATGCAACCACCAGCTCGTTGTAGCAACCACCGGTGCGTTTACATTGACCAGTGTGATATTGTATTCGCCTCCGTCCGTCTGTCCGTTATTCTATATCTTCCTAAACCATTGGATGAAATTCACCAAATTTGGTGTGTGAGTTACTCACATGTATGGGGCCTGCAACGTCAAACTTTTTTTTTGGCCCCGGCCCCTGGGGCCCTGGGGAGGGGTCAAAAGGTCAAATATCATTTAATTTCAATTTCAAAGATTTTTATACCAAACTTTGTGTGTGTTCTCACAAGTGAAAGATACAAAACATATCAGAGGGGATTTTCATTCTGTCGCCTGTGTCATGCCCCAGGGGTGGGGCTTTGGGGCCCTGGGTATGCCCAGGGGGTCAAAAAGATTTTTTTTAAACATATCCATGTGGCATATCAAATCGATGGGGATGACGAGCAGAACAGAATGCAAGTAAAAATTTCATCCTAGGGTCAAACTGGTGACCTTGAGGTGAGGTCAAAAGGTCAAATATCATTAAATTTTGACTACCATGTCAATTCTAGTATTTTTATACCAAACTTTGTGTGCATTCTTACAAATAAAAGATAGAAAACATATTGAACAGAATTTTCATTCTGTTGCTGGGGTCATGCCCCAGGGGTGGGACTTGGGGGTGCTGGGTGGGTCAAAAACTTAAGCGAGGGGATTTGCGATGGTGCCCCATTGACTGGGCATTCTAGTAATAATTATAATTGTAGTCTTTATTTTCAGAGAGTGACACATTTAGCTAAAACAGCTTATCTTCCATGAGGCTCTCTATAAACTACCCCCGTCCCCCCAAAAAACAAATGGAATATACAAAAATGAAATTCATGTACATGTATGAAAAAGAAATGAAACTGGTCACCAAACTATTTCCTTGCTAGTGCCAGTAGCGGTGACTTTTGTCATCTGCTGATAACCTTGGCAAACAGTTTTGACACAGATCAGGATGTCAATCTGGATTCAAACCATTTGACATTCTGATTCTCTGATAGTTTTCCTTCCTGAAAGAATATTTTGAAGTTAATTTGAAAAAAAAGTCAGCGGACGACAACAAACACATGATTACCAACATGCAATTTGTAGGTGTTTCACCAAAAGAGCTTATATAGTTAGTGAGTGATTCCCTTGAGTTTTATAGACAATATCCACTAAAATAAAATGAATTTTAATGTTGTGTGTATATGTAAATTCATGGGATTTACCCTAAAATCTTAGTAAAGCCCTTTTGACAAACCTCTGACAACCTTAGTAAAACCCTTATAAGTAATCTCTCTAAAATCCTTCTCAAACCCTCCAAGGACCAATACTTTTTTTGCAGTAGACAAAATTTATAAATTTCTTAGATTTTAATTTTTCCTTGTACTTTCTGTTTAAATTGACTATTTTAAAGCTTCAAAAGCAGACCTTTCAAGCGTGTGAAAACTTGGTCAGGTTGCGGCCTATAGAAAACAAAATAAGACTTGATAATTGAGCCGCCGCATGAGATTTCCAACAATGTGGTATGTGCGGCCAGCAAAGGCTCAGACCAGCCTGCGCATATGCGCACTCTGATCAGAGCCTTTGCTAGTCGCTTGAATATAACTGTTAAGCTACTGACTGAACATAATCTGGAGCTTCTAAGCTTAACAGGAGGCTTCACAGGCTTGTCTGAGTCAAACTTGTCAAACTGCCACATTGTTGGAAATCACATGTCACAGCTCATGTTATCTGCCAGCAGATGATTCACCTGAGGTATGTCCTATTCCCCTCAAATCATCATATCATAATAATACCTCCCTGAATAGCATAACAGATTTCACAAAATCTATTGTCTGTTTTACATCGGGCCAGTTAAGCAAAGTTTTTTTTGTAAAATTGCAATTATTTTCTTACCCATCAAATTAAACATGTGTTTTGGGTGCTCAAAAGAACCGTCTCATTGAGACGGTTCTTTTGAGTACTCACAACATATGTTTTGGTGGAGAAATAAGAAAAATAATTTTCATTTATGCACTCTTATCTGGGGGCATGGTTTTAGTTGTGATTGGGTCTTAGGATTAATTTCTATAATAAATTATTAAACATGTCTTTTATTTGTACATTTAGATGAGGAAAAAGTCTGCCAAAGTATTGGAGATGGAGGAATTTGAAGAAGCAGAGAGGAAGAATCTTAAGAAGCCAGGATCAGCCGAGGCTGCTAAGAAATCCACTTCAGAGGCAGCTCCTGCTATTGCTCCACCTGTACAGGAAATTCTGCCACCTAAGAAAGCATACAAAGCCTCCGCTACTGTTCCACCACTGGTTACTGCTGCTCTTGCAGCCAAGATAGCCTCCAACACACCCGCAATGGCGCTGAAAATTAAAGACATGCCTGCAACTCCGAGTGTTCAGGTTAAGACTGAGCCTGCCTCTCCCGTAAAAGCAAAGTCCTCATCACAATTGTCTCCGAAAGGTGGGGCAAGTGCCATAAGACTTGATCAAGCTACTGAACAAGATAAGGGAAGTGTTATTAAATTGTTGTTAAGTTCTCCGACTCAGTCGTCTACTCCAAGTTTATCAACAAAAGCTGTTGCCGGTACCTCACCACCAACAGAGAAACTCCGAGCATTTACAAAGAAGAAATCAAAAAGCAAAGAGAAAGCAGAGGCTAGTGCAAACATTGTAGAAACATCAGCTACAGATCTTCCCAACTTAAAACTAGCTCTGAGTTTACCCTCGTCTTCACCACCCTCAACAAACCTTCTCGTTAATACCAGTCTTATTAAACAAGAAATTCCGGTCTCACCAGAAGGCCAGCAAGCACTTAAACTTAAATTTGTGCTGACACCAGAAGGGGTTTCTGCCACACAGCCTGTGCTGCAACCTACTCAAATCAAAACTGAACCTATCAAAATGGAGCCTCTATCTCCAGTTCGAGAAAAAACTACAACAAAACACAAGAAATCTAAAAAAGTCAAGGATACTAGTGCCGAACAAGAAATCCAATTCAGTCCAACACAGATGGTGACACCAAGTGTGATTCATGTTCCATCGACGAGCGGTCTAGATACATCAGATCATCACCTTCCACCAAAAAAGAAAAAATCTGCAAAGATAAAAATAGAAAAAGAGATAAAAATAGAACCAGAGAAAAACCTAATGGATGATGAGTTTGGTTTAGATCTGTCTACTCTTGGTGAGGCTGGTGATGAGTCTTTGATGAACATGGATGATAATGATGGTCTCATGATGTCAGAGGAAGATCTCGATCAGGTGAAGCCTGTCGTGAAGTCAGCAAAGAAAAAGAAGGCAAAAACTAAAGGCATAGGGAAGAAAGGAACAATTCAACTTGGAGATATTCCACATAATCCAGGTACAGTAAAAAAACCTGTCTTAAGCAGCCACTCAAAAATAGATAATACAAAGGCCTTAAAGACAAATGGTAGCTAAATGAAAGTCGAAAGTATTGCAGAATGCTCTCTTGAACCACTGGTCCAAACTCAAAATAATTTCACAGAATTGTTCCTGATGATTCCCTCTACCAAAATTGCATAAAAAGTTCCTCTCCGCCGAACAAAAAGACTGCCGGAGCTCTAGATTGGAAATATCTTTAAAAGACATCTCCTCCTGAGCCACAGATCCAAATACAAAATAATTTCACAGATCTGTTACTCATAATGCCCTCTACTAAAATTACACAAATGGATTTGCTCCACAGCAAAAAGGGCCACCAGAGCTCTAGATGAGAAATGTCTTTAAATGCTATCTCCTGAACCAATGGTTCAAATTCAAAATAACTTTACAGAAATGTTCCTCATGTTGCCCTCTACCAAAATTGATAACAACATGGCCACCAGAGCTAAAAATAGAAATATCTTTAATGATAAAAATGTTTCTCTTTAGCCACTGGCCAATACATTATCTCCTCATGTATTAAGGTGAGCAATCCAGGGCCCTAGGGCCCTCTTGTTATCAAAAATTGACTCACTTTTGGCATGGCGCTGTATGAACAGGTTTAGATAAACAAAACTTGTCAGCGTAAAATTGCAAATATTTTCTTACCCATAATTTTTAGCATATGTTTTGGGTGCTCAAAAGAACCGTCTCATTGAGACGTTTCTTTTGAGTACCCACAACATATGTTTTGGTTGAGAAACAAGAAAATTATTTTACTGTTACGCACTCTTAATTAAAGTCCTGTGTATGTAGAGATGTAGATATTCATTGTGATAAGAGCTCTAAAACAACTTTCAGTATGACCAGGAAATGCCACAATCACGGGCCACAGACCAATCTGATGCACTTTCAGACATAGAACACAGACAGCCACACAACAGCAAGAACACAATTAATGTAAAGCAACCAGCTATCTCTTTCCCATCAAGATGATTGCATTGCGAAACTAGAAATGACTACACCACAAAACCGAGTCAACAATTTATCAGTTTGTTAGGATGGTTTCTTTCTGGCTTTTAACAGTACTAAGCGAGGATTAATATGTCTTACTCAAGGACACAACACAGTGACTCCTGAGGCTTGAACCTGAACTTCTGTGGTCTCCAGTTAAGCACTCTACCACTGAGCCACTGAATCTTTATGGGTTAATTTATTGTAATCAAAAATATTTCAGTTATGTTTTTTTTCTATATTCGATTCAAATTCAGATTGATTTGAACCCCTAGGTTCATTGAGGTGCTACCACACAGGCAGTAAATGAAAAAATAGACATAAAAGCTTTCTTTTATGTACTATAGGGATACATCAAGCCATTGCAGGTGAAAGATTGATATAATTTATCAAAACATCATTGTTAGATATATGGTCCATATTGCTGATTATTAGCCAGACCATTGTTTCTGAGTCTTAACATTAATAAGAACCCCCTTTTGATAAAATCAATAATTTCTCCACTTGGGGCCCAAATACATCACAGAACCATCTCAATGATACGGCTCTTTTGAGCACCCAAAACATATGCTAAAAGTTATGGGTAAAAAAATATTTTACAATTCTACGCTGAAAATTTTTGTTTATCTAAACCTGTGACATGCTCATAACTGGAAGCCTGCAAGGCAGCTGGATAAAAAAATTGGGAAGAAGTGTAGTAAATAAGAGTTGTGGGGCTTGAAGGTGTGACAGTCTCCATATATTTGTTATTGTTTAGCTAAATGCTACAATATTACATGTCCTTCTACATGAAAGTATAATTCACTCTCAGTACATTTCCATAAGAATCGTACTCTCACATATATGTATTTTGTTTTGTGATGATGAGCTGTACATGTATATGCTTAAGTCTAATACACTTCTGTTCTATAAAATACCCAGTATAATAAGGGTTAAGAGAAGGTCTAATTGATTTCAGAGAGTGATCTAGTGATGGACTTTGAGAGGATGAAACATGATGAGAGAAAGAAGAAGAAACAACAGAAAGTAGTTCCAGCACCAGAACCAGAAGTAGTCCCGGTAAGTGGTAGTTCCAGAACCAGAAGTAGTCCCGGTAAGTGGTAGTTCCAGCACCAGAAGTAGTCCCTGTAAGTGGTAGTTCCAGAACTAGAAGTAGTCCCAGTAAGTGGCAACGAGAATAATTTTGTCACACATTCATACTTGCTACTAGGTGAAGAACAACCAAACTGTGTTGGTGTACGTCACTTTCGTTTGGAATGTGACAATTTTTCACAGATAAGAAATAAATATTACAAAGTTAATATCATGAAATGGTTATTTCAAGAGTATGATGTTTTTAAAGAAAACTAGAACACATTCGATGGCGCGCCATCGCAAATCCCCACGCTCTCGAAGATATCTAATGGTATTCGATCCTTTGACCCCATCCCAAGGTCACCAGTTTGATCCTAGGGTAAAAATTTTCAGTGTATCCTGGTCTACTGCTCATCCCCTTTAATTTGATATGCCACATGACCATGTTCATAAGATTAAATTTTTGACCCCCAGCACCCCCAAGTCCCAAACCGTAGGGCATGCATGACCCAGGGGACAGAATGAAAATCTTGTCTTATATGTTTTATATCTTTCATTTGTGAGAAGACACACAAAGCTTGTTTAGATTAAAAATCTTTGAAATTGACTTTGTAATTGAGATTTTATGATATTTGACCTTTTGGCCCCTCCCCAAGGCCCCAGGAGGCGGGGACCCAAAAAATTATGCTGTTGCATGTGCCATTCATGTAAGTAACTCACACACCAAATCTGGTTGAATTTGGGAAAAAAAGTTTTTGGACCCCCCAACAGTACCCCCAAGTCCCACCCCTGGGGCATGACCCAGGCGACGGAATGGAAACACCGTCTGATATGTTTTATATCTTTCAATTGTGACAAGACACACAAAGTTTGGTTTAAAAATCTTTGAAATTGACTTTGTGATTGAGATTTAATGATATTGACCTTTTAGCCCCACCCCAGGGGGTGGGAACCGAAAAATTATGCAGTTGCATGTGCCATTGATGTAAGTTACTCACACACCAAATCTGGTTGAATTTTGGAATTTTTTTTTTCTTGACCACTCAACCTCCCCACAGTACCCCCAAGTCCGACCCCTGGGGCATGACCCAGGCAAGGGAATGAAAATCCCGTCTGATATGTTTTATATCTTTCATTTGTGAGAAGACACACAAAGTTTGGTTTTAAAATCTCTGAAATTGACTTTGTAATTGAAATTTAATGATATTTAATTATATTTGACCTTTTGGCCCGTTTCCAGGGCCCTAGGGGGCAGGGCCCCCCAAAAAAGTGCTGTTGCACACCCTATTCATGTCAGCAACTCACATACCAAATTTGGTTGAATTTCATCCAATGGTTTAGGAGGAGATATCGTGACGGACGGAGGCGATTGCAATATCCCCAATGCTTTTTTAAAAAAGCGTGGGGATAATTAATCTTTTTAATAAAATATGATCAAATGCTTACAGTTGATTCAAAGATAGATGAGAATCGTTGTAAACAAAAAATATGAACTAATCCAGGTAATTGGTGATTTATACAAGTATATATCCTCAACTATCTCTACCTGTATTCATACCGTTATTTACCTGTTTCAATGAAAAATAGTATAGTCCTATTATAATGCATCTTTGAAACATCAGTATGTGATTTTAACAGAGAGTGTCATGTCAATCATTTTTATTGCATTACATTATATTTTTCATTTTCCATCTAAATCATCTTTATACTAGCATGACTTGATGCTAATTACCAACAAGGGTTGATGCATCGTTAAACGCCAACCAACTATACATACCAAAATATGTCAGAAATATCATAGGTCCAGTTAAGCAAAAAGGTTTGAGTGTAAAATTTTTATAATTTTCTTACCCATCAGTTTAAACATATGTTTTGTGTGCTCAAAAGAACCGTCTCATTGAGACGGTTCTTTTGAGCACCCACAACATATGCTTTGGCTGTTAAATAAAAATTATAATTTTCAATTACACATTCTTTAGGATTTGGTTAATAAATAAATTAATACTTTTCAATTACACACTCTTTATCTGGAGATCTGAAGTATATCAGTATATTTCTGATATCTCCATGAAACTGATGTTATGATGGGCATTTAGCCGTTAAAGCGCCAATCATGACTGCAGCAGATGACAAACTTTCTGACGTTTTTCTTGATTTTCATATGAAATAAGGCAAAGCAAATTATTCATATGAAATATCCAGTCTTATTTGTTTTTTAAAGCAAAGAAAAATTTGAAAATTTCTTCTACTGCTGTCTTCTGCTGCAAATTTCTAATGTTGTTTTTTTTTTTTTTTAAATTATATAGGTTAATGCACAGCTTTTGGACGTATATGCATTCTGGGGCTGTCACAAAAATTGATGTCATCGCCAGTAATGTGCATTGAAAAAAACATAACTTAATGACATCAGGATGACGTAAGTCTTTGATCTGTAACTTGCATTTTAAACCTACATAGCTTTCATGCTTTTGTTATTAAAATGGAACTTTTCGAATTGTTTTCTCCAAAGTTACAAGCAAAAATAATTACTTAATGCAAAAATAGCAATATTTTTTTTTCTGATACATTAACACCTACTAGGCACCTTGGGGGTTGTTAAAACCATCACCTTTCAGGCTTGGGTTACAACATCAGCCTCAGGGCCCAGCAGAAGTTAGAGCATAGAAATTGATCTGGCAGACTGTATCTCATCTTTTTCCCCCCAGGTTTCTGGTAAGAAGAAGAGAGCTCCAACAGCATATATGATGTGGTGTAGTGCAAACAGACAAAAAGTTGTGAAAGACAATCCTGGAATAGGTAGGTTGGTTTCAGCAAAAATACAGTAAACCCTGTTTTAAGTGGCCACTCAAAAATAGACAAAACAAAGGTCTTAAAGACAAATGGTAGCTTAATGAAGGTCGAAAGTATTGCAGAATGCTCTCTTGGAGTTTTTTGCAATACTTTTGATCTGCATTAAGCGATAATTGGTCTTGAAAACCAATGTTTGGTCTTCTTAAGGCAAAGGTCTTAAAGACAAATGGTAGCTTAATGAAGGTCGAAAGTATTGCAGAATGCTCTCTTGGAGCATTCTGCAATACTTTTGATCTGCATTAAGCCATAATCGGTCTTAAAAACCAATGTTTGGTCTTCTTAAGACAATTTTACTGTACCTCACTATTATATGGGCCACATGACGAGAAAATTTGTCTTCTTGGTTTCCGACCAGGTCATACCAAACCAGCCTGTTCAGCTACAGAGACTACCTAGAAAATTGAAATTTTGCTTGTGGCAAGTTTAGATATGATTCATTCCAATAAGTGAATAACAAAGGTGCTGATCAGACTGCGCAGTGCGAGGGCTGGTCTGTACCTTTGATGTTTGCAAGGCCCCAAAGACAGGTTTTCTCATGTCCACGCTCATATGAAAGGTATTCTAATCACTCTTATTTTATTTCTCAACAAAAGCATTAGTTTAGGCATTGGCAAATTTATGAGCATAAAATTGGGAATTATTCATCAGTTTAAACATGTGTTTGGGTGCTTTTGAGTATGCTCAACATTTTGGTTTAGAATTTATCAGAAAATTTATTTTTAACAATCCCAATATCTACAGCTTATCAGTGTTCATCTGTTTGGGAAAAATGATCAAAGAAAGAGTAGTTTCTGAGTTATAGGAGTTTTTGGCTAACTGATAATAGAAGACATAATGAATATACATGTAGTACAAATCCAAAATTCTTTTGGGTTGTGCAATTAAATCCTCTTATCTGGAGATCTGTTTAGGGTATTCAGTGGAAGCATCTTTGCCCCCTGGGAAATATTTCATGCTTTTTTGTCGTCTGCTTATTTTTTTTGTAAAATCATCTTTTTCGAAAAATTCTTTCAGGAATACAATCAGTGTATCAAACAGTTTGGACCCAGATCAGGGCTGACGTTTTGTCGGGCCTGGTCTGGGTCCAGACTGCTTGCAAAGGTTATCAGCAGACGACACTAGGAGGCAAGGAGTTAACCAGACAGAGCTGGAATGGCATACTTTACATGATAGATATGGGGCAGTGAAAACAGATATAAAGGACTGAATGACTACTGGTAGTCTGGAATAGGTAGTTTTTTTGATGCAAGAAGACCTGTCTTGAGGGTTTGTGAACAACAAAGGTGCAGACCAGCCTGGGTATCAGCACATTCTGTTCAGCCCCTTTGTTTTTTGCTTATTGGAAAGTATCATCTAAACCTGCTACAAGCGAAATTTCAATATTCTAGCTAGCCTCTGTAGCTGAGCAGACTGGCTTGATTCTTACTTGGTTGGAAATACGGAAGACAAGTTTTCATGTGACGAGGGTCATATATTAAATAAAATAAACATTCAAACTGTATGCTTTAATTGATGCAAAATGTTTAACAATCATTTACATTAGTCTGTGTCTAGTGTAGTTTTTAAGGACTAAAACATGAAACCCATTAGACAAGGTTTGTAATAGATAGAGCCTGGGTTTAATGGGTTCCACTGTACAGAAATGTTATGAATAATATACATGTACTGTTTTCCAGATTTTTCCACAATCAGTAAGACACTTGGAGAAATGTGGTCCGGTTTAACAGACAAAGATAAACTGGTAAGTGTTGGACTTTCTAACAGAGACATGTGGGACCAGCCCATGAGATAATGCTAATTCACAGGTCCAAAGTTTTTGAGCGTAAAATTGCCATTATTTTCTTACCAATTGATTTAAACATATGTTTTAGATGCTCCAAAAAAACATCTCATTGAGTCTGTTTTTTTGAGTACCTACAATATATGTTTTGGTTGAGAAATAAGAAAATAATGTACAATTACATATTCTTATCTGGGGCGGGATAAAAATAATTTCTTTACCAAGATAAAATCACAATCATTTAGTACATAAATTCTCTCTCTCTATCAGGCTTATTAGCAAGGTTTGAATTCGTTAAAGTATGCATTGAGATGAAACAAGAAATTATTGTATTGTATTGCATTGTTTTGTTTGATTTGATTGTTAAAGCCCCATCAACAATATTTCATCAGTTAAACAGGGACAGGTCTTCCCGGGTTGAACCAGTACTAAGCTAGGATAAATGTGTCTTGCTCAAGGACCACAACGCAGTGACGCCGATGGGGCTTGAATCCGCGGCCCCTCGGTCTCGCGTCAAGCACTCTACCACTGAGCCACTGCGCTATTATCAGGTATGCAAGATAAAGCTATTATGTTTGAATTTGTTAATGTCTCTTATATGCATTGAGATATAATAATAAATCATTGTATTGTATTGTTTTATCTGGTATGTAAGATAAAGCTATCATGTTAATCCATTTAAGCCAAATGGACTTGCCTATGTTTATAAGTAGGATAAGCCCATTTCCAATCTTAGGGGTGTTGGGTCATATTAAAAAAAAGCTAAATTTTAATAAAATATTCTGTATGCAAGCAGAGAAGATCCTGATCAGACACCACATAATGTGGTGTCTGATCTGGGTCTTCACTGTTTGAATATGTTTGGCTTATATTGGTTAATTAATGGATTTGTGTCAAACATTTTATTTCATTTCTCCCTCAGATGTGGAAGAGAAAGGCAAAGAAAGCTGCTGGTAAGGGTTCTACCCTGATAAAGACTGGTAAAGTTCCTGCCCTCGCAGCGGCTAAGCAGCAAGCTCAAGCCCAGTCAGTACCTATTAGACATGGGGGACATCATCCTAGTGCTCAGAAAGCTAGTGCAGCCATCACAGCGGCCATGTTGACAAAGGCGGCAAAACAAGCGGTGGAGGAGATACCAGCTAAGGTAGGCTTCCTGTACTACACAAAATTTATTATCACAGCTAAATTAGCTTTCACTTGGCCTGTGTTTGATTTGTAGTTCAGAGATCAATCCCTTTATAGCAACTTACATTTTTTGTGATCCTCTGATGTATGTCTATGTCTGTCTGTTTTTGTTTGTTTGATTTGATTTTTTACGTCCCATCAACAAATCATCTGAATTAAGGGTGAGGTTGGCGCCGTTAAACAGGTTTTGACCCTCCAGTAAAATATTTTACTGACCCTTCCAGGGCGGTGCTTCTTTTGTGGATCTTTTATGTTTTTGTTCTGTCTTGTGTTTGCTGTGTCTTTGTGCGCGTCTGTTTGTGTGTGCTTTGTGGTCACCTGCTGGGAAAAGGCTGGCCTCTTGGCTCTCGTTTGTGGTGTCTGGCTGTGGGATTGTCACTTTCCTATTGGTATCCTGGGTCATGTGTGGTACTTGATTGTATCGATTCCTGATCTTTGCACCCTTACTTACTTAGAACCTTAGTATTTAGTATGTTGCGTCATCTAGTGGACCTCTGGTGGAAGTTTTTTCAAATCATGCACCTGGGGCCAAAAATGGCCTCACCCTGGGGATTGCATGTTTACCACAGGCTTATTCAGGGAAAACATAAAAATCTTCTTGTCTGAAACCACTAGGCCAAGAGCCTTGATATTTGGTATGTAGCATCACCAATTGGACCAAGTTTTTTCAAATAATGGTCCTGGGGGCAAAAAATGGCCTTGCCCCGGGGTCACATGTTTTGTATAGACTTATATTAGGAAAGCATAAAAATGTTCTTGTCTGAAACCACTAGGCATAGTCTTGATATTTGGTATTTAGTATCATCTAGTGAACCTCTACCAAGTTTATTCAAATTATTTCCCAAAAATGAGCCCCTCCCCCCCCCCCCCTGTGGTGGTCATATGTTTTAGATAGACTTATTAAAAGAAAAGTTGAGGTTCTTCATCCTTTACCTTAAAACAGTCATCCCAAGGGCCCTTTTGTTCCACAGAAGGGATAGCTGGGAATGTCAAACCTTGCATTCTTGGCGTTCTCTTCAAACATAATCTGTGTATCAGCCTAAATGGATAACTAATGAAATTAGAGGTAAAAGAAGCGAATTCAAAGCATGGTTGGTGATTCATTGACAATATACCAGAGTTTGCTTCAATAATCTGTTTTGACAAACCAAATACTGAAGAGCTCTGTCAACAATCATTGGTGGCAGGACCCTAATTATTGACCCTTAAAACCCGTAGATGACGAATTCTGAGACATAATTTTTGGTAAAACAAAGATTGACTTGTCGTATGAATTGAATCACATTTGTTTGTTTGATTTGGTTGTTTAAGTCCCATCAACAAACTTTCAGTTATAAAGGGACGGGTCTTCCTGGGTTGAACCAGTACTAAGCTAGGATTAACGTTCTTGCTCAAGGACACAACGCAGGGAATTGAATCACATGATATATGAAAAAAGTAAGTGAGTATGATCAGGAAATACCACAATCACACACTGCAGACCAACCCACGGCACCATGAGGAAGAGCTACAGAACACTAACACTCACAAGACATCAAGAAGACAAAGCAAAGCAACCAGCTCTCTCTTCCTCATCAAGATGATTTCAAAACTAGAAATGACACAACGTAATGCATAAAAAAAACACAAAAAAATACAGAACCCTCACAATGAGAGGTACATAAAACAATGAATCAACAACAAGATAACTAGAATGGGTAGCAGCCTAAGCCACCGAGGGGCTTAAATGAATTCTACTGAGGCCAAATCTTCTCCCTAGATTCTGTTGTTGTTAAAAACACAAGAATTGTTAAGCCTTATTTGGTTTCAAAAAGAAGTAATACAGTTTGAAAATATTGCCTGCTGCTAGTTTTAGGTGGTACTTTAAGGATTACTGTCTTGTCTGTTACTTGGTGCCTTGTGGTTACCTGCTTGGAAAGGGCTGACCTCTTGGCTGTCATGTATGTTGTGTTTTCTTGTGTTCTTGTCACTTTCACATTTGGTGTTCTGGGTCAGGTGTGGTACTTGATTGTATTGATTCCTGAGCTTTGCCTTTCTAGCTTACTCTAAATAAATGTTTTGGGTTAGCTTTGGAGGATATAAACTCAAGACTTATAGCTTGCAAATCATTCGCCTTTTCAATGCCAAGTGCAATTCTAATGTTTATATTTCATTTTAAAACTGGAGTGTTGCAAAAACACTGTTGGCTATAACGCTAAAATCATTCCAACTTTGAGTCTCTTATTGATTTCCTGTTTTCTGCGGGTCTTTCATGGCAACGTTTTTCTGTTACAATTTGGTCCAATAGCAGTTTTAAGGGTCAAAGCAGGCCTTTTTGTTTAGATAAAGTATACAAGTTTAAATCAGATTCATAGGGTGCAGTCTATGATTCTGTAAGCAATAACATTGTTTTTATTATTTCAAGGTTTTGGGGCTGACCCAGATGTAGCTTGTGCATTAACACTTTGCCTACTGGGTATTTTTGTATGCTTCTTTTGTCGTCCGCTGATCAATTTCAAAATCAACTTTTAAAAAAATCTTTCTGGAATAGGATCAGAGTATCAAGCAGTTTGGATCCAGATAAAGTCTGACATTTTGTTCGGCCAGATCTGGGTCCAAACTGTTTGCAAGGGTTGTTGGCAAACAATACTAGTAGGTTAATCTATAACAATTCTTTTGTTATTTCAGGGTTTTGGTGCTGACCCAGTAGATGTGGGGGCCCATCTTAAGATTGTTGGAGAATCTCTCAGTATAATTGTTATTTTAGGGTTTTGGTGCTGGCCCAGTAGATGAGACAGCCCATCTTAAGATTGTTGGAGAATCTCTCAGTATAATTGTTGTTGTTGTTATTTCAGGGTTTTGGTACTGACCCAGTAGATGTAGCCGCCCATCTTAAGATTGTTGGAGAATCTCTCAGCATAATAATTGTTGTTGTTATTTCAGGGTTTTGGTGCTGACCCAGTAGATGTAGCAGCCCATCTTAAGATTGTTGGAGAATCTCTCAGCATAATAATTGTTGTTGTTATTTCAGGGTTTTGGTGCTGACCCAGTAGATGTGGCGGCCCATCTTAAGATTGTTGGAGAATCTCTCAGTATAATTATTATTGTTATTTCAGGGTTTTGGTGCTGACCCAGTAGATGTTGCGGCCCATCTTAAGATTGTTGGAGAATCTCTTAGCATTATTGGCATGAGACTGCAGGAACATAGGGTTGGTATTAAACTATTGTTTGGGTGTTGGTTAACTGCCCAATGTTATTTGTTTTTGGTCAGGGCGTTGTGATCGGTCTTTGTCCAGTGTCCGGTTGTGTGCCGTCTGCTGTGCGTAGCCTTTTTATTTTTCCTGTGGAGCCACTGGCAAAAATCAAATATAATTTCACAGAAATGTTCATAATAGCCCCTACCAAAATTACCTAAACAATTCTGCTCCGCTGAAAAAATCATGGCCACCAGAGCTAAAAATAGAAATATCGTTAAACATTATCTCCTCCTTAACCACTGGTCCAGCTTCAATATGATTTCACATATAAATTTTCCTCATAATGCCCTCTACCAAAATTGCACAAACAGTTCTGCTCTGCTGAACAAAATGACCATCTGAGCTAAATATAGAAGTATATTAAAGACTTCTCCTTAACCACTGGTTCGAATTCATTATAATTGTATAGAAATGTTCCTCCTAATGCCCTCTACTGCACCAGATATCTCCCTAACAACTGACACAAATGAGCAAGGACTCAGGTGAACGATCCAGGACCCTCTTGTTTTCTTCAGTTATACCACTAAATGGGGGCCTGTTTGTCATAAAGATGTAAAAAATCTGTAAAAAATAATGGAAGACTTGCAATATTAAAAATTGGACAGCTTATTGGGGATGATCATTGGATTGCCCGATTAACTTAAGAAAAAAAATGCAAAAAATAGGAATTGCAAAAAATATTCATAAGGACAAGCATGGGCAAGCATATTGTTTGGGGAAATGTTTGACAAAATCAATTTCAAGTTGCAGGTATATTAACCTTTTTTTCATCATGAATATTCATGCTAGGCTCCACCCACTATGAATAAATATATAAACTTCTGTGTTGATACATAATGGAACAAAACAATTACTTGTCAGGTCCACTAGTGTAGGGTCAGATATATCATATTTACATAAGCAAACAGAGTAGACCTTGAGCAGAGCTGCCTAATCTGGGTCTACTTTGTTTGCAAAAGCATTTAAAGGCCTCTCTATGAGGTAAAGGGTTAACCTTAAAGCAATGGCAGCAGACAACATTTTCTATTATGTATTTCTTGATTTTCAATTGAATAATCTGCCAGTAGCCAATTAAGATGAAATATCAAGCCTTATTGAACTAACTAAAGAACCAATGCAATGTGAAAATATTGTCTGCTTAAGAAATAAATTCAGTTTATGGTCTGTTCATGGAATCATGAACACTTCAGGTCTCTTGCAAAGTAATTGTATTTTTTACTTATATTTACCATGAGCAGACCAAAAATTGAATTTATTACTTATATATACATTTTATATTATCAGTCAATCAATTTTCAACTAGCTAGGCTGGTTTTCCAGATAATTTGAATTAAATCAGACATAACAGAGGTTTTCCGCAATAGCAGAAAAGCCAAATTTCCCTGCTTACCTTCATGGTGATACATGTTTAATGTCACAAATAAATGTTATTAGATGAAGTTCACGTGGGTCTGTCCAAATGGTTGGGGTAAGGGCGTGGCTTAAATTATCCATTCACGAAGGTATGAAAGACATCTTAAATGTAAAGGTTCATTTAGACTCATAGTGAAAATGTAAACATAGCCTTTTAGGGTTCAAATATTATGATGTTATTTCAGGGTCTGATTGCTGTACAGGGCAGCCTCTCTGTGTTGCTAGAGCCATGGCAGTGGGTTGTCAATCATAGATTCTTTCAGATATTTTGTTTTATTATTTCAGGGTCTGATTGCTGTACAGGGCAGCCTCTCTGTGTTGCTAGAGCCATGGCAGTGGGTTGTCAATCATAGATTCTTTCAGATATTTTGTTCTATTACTTCAGGGTCTTATTGCTGTACAGGGCAGCCTCTCGGTGATGCTAGATTCTATGTTATGTGCCATGGCAGTGGGTTGTCAATCATAGATTCTTTCAGATGTTTTATTCTATTATTTCAGGGTCTTATTGCTGCACAGGGCAGCCTCTCGGTGTTGCTAGAGCCATGGCAGTGGGTTGTCAATCTTAGATTCTTTCAGATATTATGTTTTATTATTTCAGGGTCTTATTGCATTACAGGGCAGCCTCTCGGTGTTGCTGGATTCTATGTTATGTGCCATGGCAGTGGGTTGTCAATCATAGAGTCTTTTAGATATTTTGTTTTATTATTTCAGGGTCTTATTGCTGTACAGGGCAGCCTCTCGGTGTTGCTAGATTCTATGTTATGTGCCATGGCAGTGGGTTGACAATCCTAGATTCTTTAAGATGTTTTTTTTTTTATTATTTCAGGGTCTTATTGCTGTACAGGGCAGCCTCTCTGTGTTGCTAGAGCCATGGCAGTGGGTTGTCAATCATAGATTCTTTGAGATATTTTGTTTTATTATTTCAGGGTCTTATTGCTGTACAGGGCAGTCTCTCGGTGTTATGCGATTCTATGTTATGTGCCATGGCAGTGGGTTGTCAATCATAGATTCTTTCAGATGTTTTATTCTATTATTTCAGGGTCTTATTGCTGTACAGGGCAGCCTCTAGGTGTTGCTAGATTCTATGTTATGTGCCATGGCAGTGGGTTGTCAATCATAGATTCTTTCAGATGTTTTGTTCTATTGTTTCAGGGTCTTATTGCTGTACAGGGCAGTCTCTCGGTGTTATGCGATTCTATGTTATGTGCCATGGCAGTGGGTTGTCAATCATAGATTCTTTCAGATGTTTTATTCTATTATTTCAGGGTCTTATTGCTGTCCAGGGCAGCCTCTCGGTGTTGCTGGATTCTATGTTATGTGCCATGGCAGTGAGTTGTCAATCATAGATTCTTTCAGATATTTGTTCTATTATTTCAGGGTCTTATTGCTGTCCAGGGCAGCCTCTCGGTGTTGCTGGATTCTATGTTATGTGCCATGGCAGTGAGTTGTCAATCATAGATTCTTTCAGATATTTGTTCTATTATTTCAGGGTCTTATTGCTGTCCAGGGCAGCCTCTCAGTGTTACTAGATTCTATGTTATGTGCCATGGCAGTGAGTTGTCAATCATAGATTCTTTCAGATATTTGTTCTATTATTTCAGGGTCTGATTGCTGTACAAGGCAGTCTCTCGGTGTTACTAGATTCTATGTTATGTGCCATGGCTCCACTAATGTGCCTCACAAATCAACTAGAGGAACTCAATGGTTGTTCACATCAAACTCATATGAAGACATTGGACAATATAGCATATATAATGCCAGGACTATGATATGTGTGGTATTGGGGGATTTTGCAATAAACTTTCAAGATAGTTGCAGGATCTAGATCTCAAGTCATGAAATTCTGCCAATTTTAGCTTGAATAACATTACAATGCATGCCATATCATGGGAAAACTTATTTATCATATGACATCACTGTTTGTTTGTTTTGTTGCTTTACGTCCAAAGTCAACAGATATGGTCATGGCAGGACGGTCAGTTCATCTAACCACACTTTTTCCTCGGCAAGCTTGAACAAGCAGTGAACCAGTACTTCGTGCACATACTTTCCCTTGTAACTGACAACAACCCTTCTTGAATGATTCAGCGGAAGGGAGGAGAATGACCGTAGAAATAATTTCTCAACCTCCATGAAAGTATGGGACCAGGCCAGGATCAAACTCAGGACCCCTGGATCTGCAGTCAGACTCGCATCTGTTGCCAGACACGTTACTGACTGCGCTACACGGCCCGGTTTGACATAACTGTAATTCAGTGGATGAATTCACGTCATAAAATGTTACGATCGCACATATCTTTGAGCATGGTAATGTAATGTCATAACGACATATGTGACATTACATTTTCTATTAAAATAATGTCGACTATGAAAAGGATAAATCAACTTTCAAAATGCTCATAAATAGTAGAATCTGTCAACTTTGTAGAGCATGCACAAACTGACATGGCCTATTCTGTCTTGCAGACTTTGCCAGTTCAAGGTGCATTTCGTCTGATACATGTTTAATGTTATTGATACGATTAATTCTGAATATGACACTTTTTAGTGGTAACAGATAAAAGAATGTAACATCCATTTTCTTTTTTTTTTGTGGGGGGGGATGGAGGGGGATAAGGTTTGACATTTTTAGTGAATCATCTGTAGAAATTCCACATGGAATATCAAGTCTTATTTGCTTTCTTGGTCAAAAGTTGAAAATGACGACTATTTGTCTACTGCCCATTTTGATGGAGCGTTAAGACTGATTTGGTTGCCAACATACTTTTTGGAATTCTACTACGTATAATTTGGGTCCATCTTAGCTGGGTCCGAGTGTGCAGGGTAGGTTAAACTCTGCTTTATTTTAAAATGTTCAGGAATCTCATTGAATAAATTTAGCTTATCTGAAATGATTATTTATTATCTGTCCCGCTGTAAATCAGACTTTGTTTCTAACTTGCCAACTAGCAAATTTTTTATATCTCTGTCCTTACAGTTGGCTTCTTCAGCAAACACTTTATTTTTAAACGTACAACTAAACTGGACGACGTTATTTGCTCCCTATGAATTTAACCATTTGACCATTTCTTAAGTAGAGAAGATTTTAAGCTATTGAATGAAAGGGTTCATCCAGATACACGTCATATGCACAGATAAGCTGTATCGCAGACATGCCAATCAATATGAGAGTGATTCCTCGATGACTAACATAGCCCATGATACAAATTTGGTGCTTCTAGTGTTTCTTGATTTAAAGAAGTGGGGAATCTTTCATTCATAACATTTGGTCACACGAAACAGTTGACCCCTATCTCAAAAAGTTTACATTTTTATGCATTAAGTTCATCTTAGTTGGACACGTTTTCCATGTTTTACTTACAAATGAATACTCTTTAACATACAATCAAAATTATTGCTCTGCCTTCCTATTCGCGACATAAATTAAGGCTGTTATTCAAGTGTTGCATTTTTAAAGTCTGTCAGTACAGGGCTTCCGTTAGGCGGACGTACGCCGTATATTACGTCCAAAAATCGGCTGCGTACGCCGATATTACACGTTAAAGACGTACCGCGGACTTCTGAAAATTCCTCAGTACGGCCGAAAATGGATATCGAGACGTCCTGTCGGCAGAAAAAACCCGCCCACATTTACCAGATTACGTGATTTATGTCCCGCCTTCGTATTGGAAACTCATTTATTTTGTTTATTGACCACGCTAGGACGTCCCACTTGACTGATTTCGAGAGTTTTATTAACAGCCAGTGTCACGTGTAGGCTTCAGTCGGAAGGGTAATTACAAAAGCGTGTCATCCAACAGGTGTGAAATTTTACATCGACACATCTTGACAACAGCCTTAGAAACCATTCCCGCGAGACGGACGTCCAGTCCCTGAGCAATAAAGCGAAACGGCCAACAGCCCAATCACTATCCGTTTTGTTTGAAGTGCCGACGTCACACTTTGCATGCTTGTGAAATAACTTTTATAAACTCTACACGTCTGTTTCGTAATTAATTGTGTAGATCCTGCGCATGCGATAATTTAGGACTTGAACGCTCCTTCTACACAGGCACTACACCAAAGACCATACAACAGATTGAAAACGAATGTTGCTTTGTTGCAACTTTTACGCTGTACAAGTACAAGCTTATAAAAAATAATTGTTACACAAAATAAGTACAAGCTTTTAAAATAAAAATTGCTACACAAACACTCTCCCAAACAAATCTATCTACCCTACCCTACCCTACCTAACCTGACCCTACCCTACCCTACCCTACCCTACCTTACCTTACCTAACCTTACTCTACCCTACCCTACCTAACCCTACCCTACCATATCCTACCCAACATATCTATGCATTGTAAGGAACAAACAATGATCTCATTCTGTATAAGTACAAGCTTATAAAAAATAGTTTTGACACAAATAAGAACAAGCTTTTAAAATAAAAATTGCTACACAAACACCCGCCCAAACAAATCTATCTATCTACCCTACCCTACTCTACCATACCCAACCCTACCCTACCTAACCCTACCCTACCTAAACCTACCCTACCCTACCCTAGTACCCTACCCTACCCATACCCATCTTGCAAGGAACAAAGAATGATCTCTGAAATATACATCTTATTTTTCAAAGCCAGTTTGACAATCCGCCACACCGCGACGGTATCACAGAAAAAAAGTGGGACTTCCAAAAAAATTCAATGGGACTTCCAAATTTCGAGGGTAGGAAGTCTGGACTTCCTGGATTTGAAAGTTAATGGAAGCCCTGTCAGTATATCTTATGAAAGAGAAGCAGGGAGAACCGATCCCTACGGGCCTCAAGAGATGGTCACTCAAACTCATCAAGCAACTCGCTGACACTACTTGTATTTCGCCATCTCCTGCAGGTCCAGTGGGCTGCTGTCCTCTGAACTTTCTCTACCTGATTAATCTGAAGTTTGGAGTAAGGCCTCCAAATGGGTGCTGCATACTCTAGTTTAGGCCGCACCAAAGTTTTGTATGCAACTTCCTGTGTACTCTTAGGTGCAAAAGCCAAGTTCCTGCGAAGGAAACCAAGTGTCTTAGTTGCTTTGGAAGAAATTTCTGAAATATGCTAACCCCAATCAATATTATCAGAGATAGTTATACCAAGGTATTTTGCCGACTGAACGTTTTCCAAGGTTTGGTTGTGAAGGGAATTGTCAAAGAGTATGTGTTTGTGATGCTGATGCCGAGTCACTCTCATGTAGTGACATTTGGCCACATTGAATTTCATTTGCCAATCGGTTTCCCATTGTCCTAAGCTAGTGAGGTCTTCTTGCAGGGTCAAACAGTCCTGAATTGAATATATGTTCCTATACAGGACACAGTCGTCCACGAACAGGCAAACAGAAGACCTGATGTTATCTGGCAAGTCGTTTATAAAGATAAGGAACAGGATCAGACCTAAAACCGACCCCTGAGGTACACCGGATAACACTAGGACTGGATCTGAGGCTTGACCATCTAAAACTACTTGTTGAGAGCCCCAAGAGAGCCACGAGTTGATCCACTTGTGGGTGGACCCTCTTATCCCATAATAGTCTAATTTATGTAATAGCCTCCTATGTGGCACCTTATCAAAGGCCTTTGCGTAATCCATTATGATCAAATCTGTCTGTTTGTGTCCACGATTCACAGTACCATCCAGGTTGCTGATGATGTCATGCACAAACTGGACCATCTTGATTTCAAACGTCAACGGTTTCCAACGGTTTTGACGTCAAGCCTCATCTGAATGCTAACTGTTCTACACTGTTGATTTTCTTGAAAAAATACAGATTAAAAAAAACATGCAAAATTGAGTTAAAGTTCTTCAATATTGCAAGTTGGAATCCAAGCCAAACATTTTTTTAACAAATGCAGAATCTATGGCCAGGCTTTTAGTTTAGAGTTTGAAAGGAAAAATAAAATTTTCTCAACCAAAACATATGTTGTGGGTACTCAAAAGATGACACGGTTCTTTTGGGCACCCAAAACATATTTTATAACTGAAGGGTAAGAAAATATTCACAGTTTTAAGCTTAAAAATTTTGTTTATCCAAACCTATATATGGCAAAGAGATGACCAGAAAAATATATATATACTGAGTCTTTATAGTTCTAAATATAGGAATCTATCGGGAGTGTGAGGGTAGGATAGAAAAATCCGTCCCGAGGATCACCGATTGGCATCACAAGGCTTGCCGAGTGATGACAAGCGGTGATCCCCAGGGACAGAGTTTTCTATCCTACCCTCACACGAATAATTCTTTTTCTTTCTCACCACTGTTTTTTTTTTTTTAAATAAGCTTTCCAGAAGTCCCAGAATACGCTAAGATGCAATTTCATATAATGACGTCACTTGATGACCGTGTGCGTGAGTACCAATACAACCAATGTACAGCCCTCATGTGACAGTCTGGGTAAGATAGCATGGGAAAAATAAGATTTTCTATCCCAGGGTAAAATCTCAGATGTCCTTATCCGGTGTGCAAGAATGTCCTTTTCTAGTTTTGCAATGATCTTGCTGAGGCAGAGAGCACTGATTGCTTTGCTTCAACAGTAATTTTGCGGTCTTGTGGCTGTCGGTGTTCTGTGTCTCTTCCCCGTAGTGCCATAGGTTGGTCTGTGGTATGTAATTGTGGCATTTATTAGGCATACTCACTTGCCTTTGGATTTCTATACATCGAACTTCCCCAGGTTGAAAATAAGAAAAGAGCCAGATAGTGGAAACTTCTCCTAAGCCTAAGTTTTCACTAACAAGAGGTTCTTCGAGCCTTGGATCGCTCACCTGAGTCATGGCTCATTTGGGCCAGTTGTTAAGGACATGTCTTTTAAGATACATTGTTTTTTCATTTTTAGCTCTGGTGGCTGTTTTGTTCAGTGGAGCAGAATATTTGTGCAATTTTGATTGAGGGGATTGTGAGGAACATTTCTGTTAAATTATTTTAAATTTGGACCAATAGTTCAGAAGATATGGTACAAAGTATTTCTAATTTAGCTCTTTTTTTCGTTTGATATGATTCTTTAGGTCCCATCAACAACCTTTCAGTCATAAAGGTACAGGTCTTCCTGGGTTGAACCAGTACTAAGCTAGGATTAATGTTTTTGCTCAAGGACACAACACAGTGATGCTGTTGAGGCTCAAACCCTTGGTCTCCAGTCAAGCACTCTACCACTGAGCCACTGCTCTCCCTAATTTAGCTCTGGTGGCCATTTTGTTCATTGGAGGGGAACAGTTTGTGCAATTTTGGAAGGGGACATAATATAACCTTTCTGTGAAATTATTTTGTATTTGGGCCAGTAGTTAAGAAGATATTTCTATTCTTATTTCTGGTGGTCATTTTGTTTGGCAGAGCAGAAATGTTTGTGCAATTTTGTCATAGGGCATTTAACTATGAGGTTGTGTGAAATTATTTTTAATTTGGACAAGATGTCATTTAAAGGGATTTCTATTTTTAGATCTGGTGGCCATTTTGTTCAGGGGAGTGGAATGTTTTGTGCAATTTAGGTAGAGGGTATTATGAGAAAGATTTCTGTGAAATTATATTGAATTTGGACAAGTGGTTAAAGAGGAGATGGTGTTTAAAAGATATTTATATTTTTAGCTCTTGTAGCCATTTTGGTCAGTGGAGCAGAACAGTCTGTGCAATTGTGGTAGAGGGCATTATGAGGAATATTTCTGTGTAATAATTTGGATTTAGGCCTGTGGTTAACATGTTGTATAAAGATATTTTTATTTTTAGCTTTGGGGATCAATTTGTTTGATAGAGCAAAACCGTTTGAGCCATTTGGTAGAGGGCAATATGGGGAACATTCATGTGAAATTATTTTAAATTTGGCCCTGTATTTGGTTCAGGAAGATGTTGTTTTAAGATTTATCTTAGAAAATTCTATTTGAGCTCTAGCAGCCATTTTTTTTTGGTAGTGCAAAACAGTTTGTGCAATATTGGTAGAGATCATTATGGGGAACATTAATGTGAAATTATTTTAAATTTAGACTGGCGGTTAAGTACAGTAGTACTTCAATGGCTCAAACTCTGATGGCCCATTCACCTGGGCTGGCTAGAACTATCACCACAGTCCCTACAGGTCATTTTTTGCCAAATCCACCCTGGATAGCTGAAACTATCCTTGGCTAGAACTATTTTTCATGGTCCCAAGCCTATTCGAGCCATTGAAGTTCTACTGTAGATGTTGTTTAAAGATATTTCTATTTTTAGCTCTGGCTGCCTTTTTGGAGGAACAGAACCATTTGTGCAATTTTGGTAGAGGGCATTATTGGGAACATTCGGGTGAAAACATTTTGAATTAGGACCAGTGGTTCAGGGGATTTCATGTAAAGAAAATTTTACACACAATGGACAATGCATGGCGGACGCCGGCCGAGAACCGATCGCAATAAAAATTTATCATTAAGAATAAGTTAAATGGGTGACTTTATCTACACTACTTGGCTATCAGTAGCCAATGGCCTTGAAAGAAAACAATAAACAGTTTGAAGATTTTCAATGTGAATCTTTAATGTTATGCAACAAAAATGTAAATAATCTTGAGTAGTATGATACAGGTTTAGTGAGGTATAAAAATAGAAAAACTTCATAATAATAGTCACCATATACAAGAATATTTCAATAATAATAGGAGAAAATGGTGAAAAAACAAATGCTGAGTGAAGGGAAAAACTGAGCAAAAATGAAATGGGGACGCACAATATTAGATTTCATCAATTGGCTTTATTTAGTCCATGAACTGTGGCCAAAGGCCACAAAACACAACCACAAAACACTTTGCTATCATTACAAACTTTTCTTTCAATATCATTGATTATTTTAGTTTTCAAGACAAAAGTTTCAATGATTAGGTCTTTGATTTAATGTGTTACTTCAGTGGTAAGTTAGCTTAGTTTCCCAGGCTGATAGTGCTTGTGATGCCAAACAGCTCACTCATGTGAACCCATATCAGCCAGCACATGTAATAAAACATGGCCACCATGGGGTTACCAGGCGCATTGGCCCTAAACTCCGTATTTGCCCTCACAGCTAATAGCCCTTATGTAAGTATGGAGTTCCAGGGCTGATATGCCTGGTAATGCAATGGTGGCCATGTATTAATCTCTAATTTTGCCCTTAGTTGAACCTACTAGTGACATATGCCTCACCAAATAAAAAGCATAGGGTAGGCAATGGGAGTTTTTCTTCTACCATACATTACTGTTTATGCCTTAATTTATTTCTCATGTCATTATTGTATATCTGATTTAAAGATTTCAGTTGTATACTATCTTCAATAGCTATCACAATCCTGTTTCCCCTCAAGACATGAGTCAGAGTACAAATGGATTAAACTTTCTCTGATGTGAATGCATGTGCCAATGTCATCAACATCGGGTTGTATTAGCAAAATGTACCCATCCTAACCTGCAACCCCTTCATATTAAACCTACTTTGAACTTTCCATTTTGATCTCCAGCCCTGTGTACGGTAAATGTTCTAAAATTTCAAACACTAGTTGCCTGTAAATAAGGCATAGACAAACAGTACAGACACAGGTCAGACTGCTTCTGAAGAAGCAGTCTGATCAGGGTCTTCCCTGTTTGCTATTCTGACAAGCATTATGTGAATACCAGCCTCGATAACCATCATCTTATTTGAGAACAGAAAGAGAAAAGTGCTTGAAATTTTAGAGGATTTATCGTATCCTTTTCTATTCTAGTGTACAAAAATAAATATATCTGTTTCTTTCAAGAAAAACAACAATATCCAATGAAAATGTAATAAACAACAAACATTCAGTTGAATTTGCCACTCATTTGTACCTACAAACATGAAATTCATGCAGGCCCCCAGATAAGAGTATGTAACTGAAAATTATTTTCTTATTTCTCCATCAAAACATATGTTGTAGGTACTCAAATCACCGTCTCAATGAGACGGTTCTTTTGAGCACCAAAACACATGTTTAAACTGATGGATAAGAAAATAATCGTAATTTTACGCTCAAAAATTTAACCTTTTATACTCTGCTCAAAATATTTAAAGGAACACCACATGTTTTGCCATTAATCCCCAGATAAATGGACCCAGTCTTAAGAATACTGAGATTTAGTTATAAAATATTAACTCATTTTTTTCTTGTGATTAGTTTGGTGACCCATTGAGGATGGTAAATAATGATAAGAATAAAAAATCTCTTCCCATAAATCTCCATGGAATGTTTTGTGTAAAAATGAAATTTTTTGAAAATTACCCTAATTTCAAGAGGAAAAATCACACAAAACACTATAGGAGCATTGTTTGCATACTTTTTGTTGCAATTTTATGTAGTAGAAATCATTACTAGGTTACATTATGATCAAATTCCAAAGATTCTACAGACTTCCAGAAAAAGTCCTCATTTCAGGAAAATCAAAAATTACAAAATTTGAGCTACAGACTTAGGCAACGATTGTTTTATTCAAATTTTAATTGGATTCGATACTGTAATCCTCTTGAAAAACAAAGCAAAAGAAACTGTACTTCTATCTCATTGTCTAGTGAAGTGTATGGTTTGTCTATTAGGTACCGGTTAACATTATCACCCATGGAAAACTATCGGGTTTTCCTTTAAATAGTTTTATCAGTGTATAATTTAACCTGTCTTACACATGATGTCAAGTCTGGGAGTGATATAAGGCCATGCAATAAAATCGATAAACCACTAGTGGTTTACATATTTTTTATTGTTACATAATGATGTCCATCATAATGTTGTGTAAAAGATGGCAAAATCTGAATGCTGTCACACCAAAAATGCGATTTTTAAGTAATCTTGATGTTATTAGATACATAGAATCTAACATTTGTGCTAATTTATCATTGAATTTCTTAAACTTGTTGCAAAAAGCGATAAAAATGCTTGACAAACCTTGCATTTTAACTCTTTTCCCCAACTCGTTAAAAAAATTCAATAAAACATGAGCACTCATGTCAGATCCTCTATCTATACATATTTTTGCAATTCCCAAAGAGAAGCAAAATTTTTTGGTTTACCCATTTAAATCAAAGTTTGCTTCTACAGGTTTGATTATCTCAGAATTCTGCATGCTGTGTAATTTTTCGTGCATTTGTTGTCGTACGCTGATTTTTTATTCAAAGTTTTTTAGGAACACTATTAGACTGTCGTTCCTGATCTGAGTCCAAACCGCTTGCAAAGGTTATCATCAACGGACAAGACACCACTAGCAAGGAAAGAGTCAAAAGGTGTTTTAATCATGGTTGTTTTGGTGCAGCTTGAAAAAACAGTCTCGTGTTTCACATCACTCTGCAAGACTCTTATTGTCTGTACAGATTTTTCTATTTTCATCTAACACAGCTGGATTCTTATAATTTACTAAAGACTAGAGTTCCTAGAATCGGATGTGTCACTTGGCAAAACCCAAGTCAAAAAAGGGTGATAACTCAGTCAATTTTGTTGATCTACAAATTCAAACTTGACCTGTATCTAACAAAGCTTTACCGTTCTGTAAACTTTTAATGAAATTGATGCATCCCTTCAAAAGTTATTGATCAGAAACCAAAAGTGTGACACCGCGGACACGCCAACAGAGACATGATCCCTATGTGTCTGCCATGCTCCGCAGGGGACACAAAGTTAGACCTACCAATCTAAGAGTCTCTGATAGTGATAGGTTTTTGTGTGTTATCCCTAGAGGTCCAGATAAGCACAATTTTTAAGCGTTAATTTGTCATTATTAATTTTTCTTATCCATCAGTTTAATAAAGAAATGCCAAAGATAGAGAGTGAAAATCCAATTTAATACGTCAATCAAGGGCCATAACACTGAACTTATTTGTCGAAATTTATCCATCTGCAATACGAAGACACTACTTTTCAATATCAACTCCTATACCCAGTTTGAAGAAAATCGGTAAAAAATGCCAAAGATAGAGTGTGAAAAAAAAATTCTAATGTCAATCAAGGGCTATAACTCTGTACTTATTTGTCAAAATTTACCCATCTGCAATCCTAGAACACTCCTTCACAATATCGACTCTCATACCATGTTTGAAGAAAATCGGTACAGGAATGCCAAAGATAGAGAGTGAAAACCAATTTCTAACGCCAATCAAGGGCCGTTACTCTGTACTTAGTCTTATTGGCCAAAATTCACCCATCTGCAATCCCAAGACACTCCTTCCCAATATCAACTCTCATAGCAAGTTTGAAGAAAATTGGTTAAAAATGCTCCCAGCAGAGAGTGAAAACGATGCGCTGAGGGACAGTGGTACAGATGGAAGGACGGACACTTGAACGCTTTTTTTTTGAATGGAGGGTATAACATAATACCCCACACTTTTTAAAGTGGCGGGTATAAATATGTGTTCTGGGTGCACAAATGAACCGTCCCATTGAGACGTTCTTTTGAGTTCCCACAACATGTGTTTCGGTTGAGAAATAAGAAAATAATTTTCAAATACACTCTTATCTGGAGGTCTGAGCCCTTTAAAAATGATTGATTTATGTCATAATGGTATATTAATCTCCAACAATGATAACAACTTTGAGCTTTTGGAAAAATTAAGGTGTACATCAATTGCCAGCAAAAAGTATGTATTGTTACCCTTTACCTCATATATGCCTTTTCACACTTTTGTAAACAGAGCAGATCCAGATCAGGGTCTACTCTGTTTGCTTATGGAAATATGAATAGATATGATCCTACACTAGTGGACCTGACAAGTAATTTCTTTGTTCTATGTACCAATTATTTAAGTTTATTTATATAATTATTCATAGTGGGTGGAGCTTAGCCTGAATATTCATGAAGGAAAGGGTTAATATACTGAACCCTTAAATATCTACCATTAGATTTACATTAAATTTAACTAAGCTCAATTTGTTACAAACTTTTTTTTTTAATTTTTCAACTGAAAGTGTGGTCAAGCCCAAATATTTGAACACAATTATCCTATAATCAGACATTATATGCGCCTCTTTGCCTGAAAACCTGCTTTTTTACGTGCGGACAGCATTTGAGCAGACAGCCTGTGAATCAACAGTCTGATCAGTGCCATACTTAATTCTCTTATTGAAAAATACATTTGCATGAGTCAAAATTTCTACCGTCTAGTTAGTCACTGTAGCTGAGCAGGTTGGTTTGAGTCTTACTTTCTCGTGATGAGGCCCATAATTAGCTTACTGATTCTTCTAGGTTTGTTATTTGGAATTCAGGATTTTTATTCTTTCAACTTTCATGTTTACATACCTCTAAAATAGTTCAACAATATTTAATGCTGGCAGCTGATCTAGAAACAGTATAACACAAACACCCTGGTAACTATGTAAGTTAGTCCTGACTTTATTTAGGTAAAAGTTCTTAAATTTTGAACACTAGTTTCCTGTCAAAAAAGGCCTGGGCCAACAGGGCAGACCCAGATCAGACTGCTTCTGAAGAAGCAGTCTGATCAGTTTCCTCCCTGTTTGTTATTCTTACAAGCATTTAGTGAATCCCAGCCTCGATTACCAACATTTTATTTCAGAACAGAAAGAAAAATTTGTTCGAAATTTTAAAACATTTACCAAACAGTCATCCAGGGCTGATTTCTATACTACCAACAATGTAAGAAAATGTCAAGATGTAATAAAATGTCAAGATGTAAGAAAGTGTCAAGATGTAAGAAAATGTCATGATTTAGAAAATTTCATGGTATATGCAGACAAGAAATATGGTTGATGATTAACAAAGATAATAATGATATCCAAGGTGAAGTTAACAGCAAACATTAATGATTCTGATTACCATTTTTACCCTTAACATTTTGTCCTTCTTGTCTCGAAATATGTGCCTACCAAATGAGTCACAACATAAGGTTTCCAACAATGTGGTATTTTGACAAGTGCAGACTTTGCCCAGCCTTTGCAGCCTCCTTTTAAGCTTAGAAACTCCAAATGATGCTCGGTCAGTAGCTTAATAATCATATAATAGCCGAGCGACTAGCAAAGGCTCTGACCAGACTGGGTATGCGCAGGCTGGTCTGAGCCTGTGCTGGTCGCATATACCACATTGTTGGAAATCTCATCTCATGTCATGGCTCGAATATTATCAAAACATCTCAAACGGTATATATGAGTTATTGATGCACAAGCTTTCATTGAAGGATGAAGGCAAACAGTGTGAACACTGATCAGACTCATATGTCTAGGTAATTTTAAGGACATTTTTAAGCGTAAAATTTTATTATTTTCTTACCCATCAATTTAACCCTTTCCTTCATGAATATTGATGTTAAGCTCCACCCACTATGAATAATTATATAAATAAACTTTCTTGAATGTACATAGAACAAAGAAATTATTTGTCAGGTTCACTGGTGTAGGATCATATCTAATCATATTTTGATAAGCAAACAAAGTAGACCCTGTGAGCTGCCTGATCTGGGACTGCTCTGTTTGTAAAAGTTTTAAAAGGCGTCTATATGAGGTAAAGGGTTAAACATGTTTAGGTACTCCAAAGAACCATCTCAATGAGTTTTGAGTACCCACAACATATGTTTGGGTTGAGAAATAAGAAAAATAATTTTCTGTCACACACTCTGCTCTGGGTTTACACTGTTGTATTATGCTGGCATGTTCAAATATTTAGGGTAAATTGGTATACTATTTCTCTATTGAACAGTTCGGTAGAGATCTGCACCTTTGCAAATGTCACCCAGTTGGTTAATTTTGTAATACCAAGCAGTCCCTTTAAAATTCCATGTACAGGAACCATAATGAATATAGGCTACAGTAAAACCTGTCTTAAGCAAGGGGCCACTCAAAAAGAAGACCAAAAATTGTTTTTTTAAGACCGATAATGGCTTAATGCAGGTCAAAACTCTGAGGGTCTATTTTTGAGTGGCCGCTTAAGACAGGTTTTACTGTATATTGTTTGGTGTATTTTGTTATATTGTTTGGTGTATTTTGTAATATCGACACAAATTTTCTAAAGCCATGAATCATGAAAGCCAATTTAATATCTACCTTAAAGACTCCACAATTTTGTAGTTGTTGCTAAAATGTCTAGGTCTACACTGTTAATGCACTCATTCAAGGTTTCCAGTATCAGTTTGTTTTAAAATGAGTAATGTTTTAAAGGGATTGAAACCAACAGATTATTTGCAAAGACACTATGTATGTATTGGTGTAAAATTGAAAGGAACTGTTCTAATATTAACAATGGACTCACAATTGGTGGGGGTATTTTGTGATGAAAACTATAAGCTGCTTCTTCAGCAATGTTTTCCGGATAGATGATGCTTTTTCATTGTAGTTTCTTTCAAAGATTTTATTTCATAACTCGTATTAAACACCTCTGAAAGCTCAGCACGATAACTGCAAATGTCACTAAAGTTTCATTTTTCTATTTACAAACCATGTCCTGTTAAGACTTAATCCATATAAGCCTAGCATTGATGGATAAACTTACAGAAAGTACTTTTAAATTTGATTGAAGTTATGAAAAAAGTTGCTGTAGTAGACATTAATTAATTTTAAGTACTATACTATAGCAGTAACATTTTTGCATTTTCCTGTTTCAAATTCATTAGAACAAACCACAAAGAAACTATTTACTGAAAGCCATTGCCAAAGAAGCAGACAAAACTAACAAGAGGATTCAAAACTTCGCTTGCTTCCCCCTACATGAACTTCTACTTCAGGACTTAAATCAATCAGCTCTTTAGCATCCTGTCTCTTGAATGGTTTTCTTTTCGTACTGTGTCGTTTTAACTCTGTATAACTAGACACACTCCTGTTTTCACTGTCATACTCAAAACTGTACGAGGTACGAATACGCCCTGGCGCTTTTGGTGCTACAATGTCGCTGTTTTGCCTATGATACGAATGATTCTCATTTTCCACAAGGTAACCATTTTCCCTGACATGACGAGACTCTTCAAAACTGTGTCTTAAATGTTTCCTGTTAGGATCATATTTCGTATTGTTGTTAGTGGTACCCGGTTTACCTATATCGAAAGAACACAATCCATTATTTGATGTCGGCTGAACAGCTTCGGGGTCTTCTAATGACTGGCGCTGATTTTTGCGATCTTCGATTGACTGGCGCTGATTTTTGCGATCTTTGAAACTTGACGAGCTTTGGTGGGAATGTTTTGTTTGTTTTTGTTCTTCTTCCTCGTCTAAAGAAGTGTAAATGTTTTGGAAGCCAGTAATCTGTTCATATCCTTGTCTTATCTCACCCTCAATAACATTAGGACTGCTCACAACTATCTTAGGTGTGTCGTCTTGTATGAGGTTGAGTACAAGAGACATGTAGTTGTAGCAGTAGATATACTCATTCTGAAACAGAGAATATTTAAATATTTATTAATGGCTTATCAGAAAGTATAATATCTAAAGTTGCATTAAAATTTAATATTCTAGCTAGTCTGTAGCTAAGCATGTTGGTTTAACCCGTTACCTCAAAGAGGCCCCTTCCATCATTTTTGCAAACAGGGCAGACCCAAATCAGGCAGCTCTTGTAAGAGCTGCCTGATCAGGGTCTACTCTGTTTGCTTATGGAAATATAATTAGATATGATACTACACTAATGGACCTGACAAGTAATTTCTTTGTTCTATGTACAAGCACTTTATTTATATAATTATTCTTAGCATTAGATGCGAGTCTGACTGCAGATCCAGGGGTCGAGAGTTCGATCCCGGCCCTGTCCCATACTTTCATTGAGATTGATCAGGATATTATTTCTACAGTCATTCTCCTCCCTTCCGCTAAATCATTCAAGAAGCGTTGTTGTCAGTTACAAGCGAAAGTATGTGCACGAAGTACTGGTTAACTACTTGTTCAAGCTTGCCCAGGAAAAAGTGTGATTAGGTGAACTGACCGTCCCGCCATGACCATAGCTGTTGATGTAAAGCAACAAAACAAACAAACAAACAAATTCTTAGCATGAATTTTCATGAAGGAAAGGGTTAAGTCTTACCCAGTTGGAAACCCTAGAGACAGGTTTTCTCACTACAAGGCCTATTTCATGAAGTTAGCTTAAATGTTTTTTGAGTTATCTCAGGATCCAGATTTTCTCCCAATATTTATAAGTGTCTGTAACCATAGCAACCCTGATTGTTTTCAGACAAATAATATACTTCATAAAAACTTTGGTTACTGTGTTCTATTCACTCACAAGCTTTCATGGACCATTCAAGCCCAATACTTTTTTCATTTGTTGCCACAGTAACTAAAGTTTCGTCACATTGAACATACATAATCTCCTTTAGCCCGTCTACCCACATATGCAGCTTCATGAACCTAGCTTACATCTTTAACCCTTTGTAGACCTGAAACGCCTAAAATGGGTACTTTAGCAAAGATTGAAAACCCAGATGAAATGCTGCATTATGCCGTATTTTATAAGTGTCTGCACTTGTTTTCAGACAAAATCAAACTTTAGAGAAAGATATACTATTTTTTTTTTGAAATTGTAATCTGTGACCCTTTAATATATACAATGCACCATTCTAACTTTATTGCATGTACGAGGGCTGATCAGAAAGTTCGTGGAAAAGTGCTATTAAATCGCATCGCTTTTATCGATTGCAATGAAAATTCATAGATATAAACACCCATTCATAGCAAGTTGACTGAAATTGAAATTTAGAAAATGTAAATCAGACGTATGAGCATGAGGTGCCGCCGTGACGTCATTTCGCTGGAACTGGCCCACATATACCCCTGGGTTGCTTCGTGGGGCTAAAAATCGTAGTTGTGTTTGAATTGGTTAGTATTTTTTAATGGAAAGTAATGCTCCACCTTTCTTTGAACATAATATGAGGTTTTTATGTTATTCCCCTGCGCTATGTATTCAAATTTATAGGTTTCAGTCCGAAGGGCAGGCCTAAAATCTGTCAATTTTTCGAGTTTTTGTAAATTTTAAATAAAAAAACTTATTTTCTTGTCAGTGTTCATCACAATAATTATAATATCGGACTTAACTATCAATGTTAGATCTCGAAGCAATTTCTATTTTCGTTCGAGGTTAGATCTACTGTCCTGAAAAAGAGCGTTTTTCGAAGAGTGTAAACAGTTTATTTTAAAGAATTGGCATGCCAAAACAGGCAATAGGTTCACAGAAGTTGAATGCTTTGCCATTTGACAGAGCACTACTATTGGTTCGATTAAGAACATCATCCGTTAGATATAAATCTTTGAGAGTCTGCTTAGAAGAGGAGTAAATATGTCGTTAAATATGCATGGAACGCAATATGGGCTATCACAGCAAAACAAAATTTTACAAAATGTTGAAATTTAATTGGTTGTGTAGTAAACCTGAAAATACATTGGAAAATGGGCCGGTTCGCGCTATATAGCGTTGCCATGACAACAACCGTAGAGCACGCAGACAACTAACATCAAGCATGCTGTAACCGATCAACTGCATATGTGTTGCAGTATGATGTGCTATAATTCCAGCTCTATTGATCAAACGATGTAGAAATGGCAAATGTTTTCCGCGAACTTTCTGATCACCCCTCGTATTTTATGGAAATTACATTGGTCTGTGAGTCATGAGCCCTTTTCTTAGTTTCATCGTAGTGTGTTGATATGATTAGATTGTTTCTGTGCGATGATGCATTGCATTAGTTAGGAAGCCTCCATGCAAGCTTAACAATTTTTGTGTTTTAACAGAATCTAGGGCGAAAATTTGCCACCAGTAAAATGCATTTAATCCCGCCAGTGGTTTAGGCTGCAGTCTGTTCTAAGGTGATGGTTCTGTTGTTGTTGATTTATTGTTTTCAATGTTTGAGGGGGTTCTGTGTTGGTCTTTGTTTTGGAAAGCGTTACTTTGTGTCCTTTATAGTTTTGCAATCATCTTGGAGAGGAAGAGAGATCTGGTTGCTTTGCTTTAATTGTCTTCTTGTCTTGTTACTGTTAGTGTTCTGTGGCTCTTACTCAAGTTGCCCTAGGTTGGTCTGCAGTGTGTGATTGTGGTATTTCCTGATCATACTCACTTTTTAAAGTTATGGCAGGATCCAGATTTGTTTCCAAGATGGACACACAGTCTGAAGGACAGATGGAGAGTAAACATATTTCTTGGGTGTAATGGGGTAGAACAATCTTACCACTGTGGGTATGAGTTGTGGTCTATTCTGTTTCACTATTCTGACAGCATTGAAGATATCCACCTCCTTCTCACTATGTAGCTGTTCACAACAGATGCTGAGAGCACAATAGATACCACTTTTACTGTAGCCATCCCTGAAAAAATCCAGCATTTAATAAACTGTTAAGGGCTGAATTTCTGAAATGATTAGCTTGGACTGGTCCATTCTAGTTATAGTAAATAATTTTCTGTAAAGCAATCAAATACTCTCTGATCAGACAGCTACTCTAGTAGTCAGACCTGTGACTATTTTGTTTGTGTGTGCTCCTCTAGGATCAGTCTAATCTGTGACTATTTTGTTTGCACATGCTCTGATCCAGTACTATTTTGTTAGCTCATGCTCCTCTAGGAGCAGTCTGATCTGGTACTGTTTTGTTAGCTCATGCTCCTCTAGGAGCAGTCTGATCTGGTACTATTTTGTTTGCACATGCTCCCCTTGGATCAGTATGATCCGGTACTATTTTGTTAGCTCATGCTCCTCTAGAAGCAGTCTGATCTGGGACTATTTTGTTTGCACATGCTTTTCCTTTTTGAGTAATTGGCTCTAAAAAGTTAATGAGAACAAGTCCTGTCAATCCGAGTGCGAGAGTAGGACTGGTGTTTTTGTTTTTAAAAAGATACACTTGTTGTATTGCTTATTAAAAGCATCTCAATGAGACTGTTTCAATAAAGTAAATAGAGTTAGATGCTCTACTGCGCTTCCAAGATTTCAGTGGATATCATTTTAACTTTTTTTAAATGCCTTTAATGATTAAATTTTGGACTAAAATGTGTGTTTGACAAAACACCACCTAATATATCATTGCATGTTTAAGTAATCATATGATATGAGAACACTTAAACTCAAACAAAAAAAGTTGATTTTTAGGGTGGCCATTGAAAAATTGACAGTAAGATGGATGAGAGCTTTTATTTTGCCCATATTAAAAGCTGGTGTTGGGGGGGGGGGGGCAGGCCTTTAGTTAAGAGTGCATAATAAAAAAAATAATACTTATTTCTCAATCAAAACATATGTTGTGGGTACTCCAAAGAACTGTTTCAATGAGATGGTTCTTTTGAGGACCCAAAACATAAGTTAAACTGATGGGTAAGAAAATATTTACAATTGTAAATTTATCTAAATCTGTGAGGGAGTAAAAGTACTTAGATAAGGCTTGAAGCTGAATTTGATTTTTTGGAATGGATGGATGGGAGCTTGTATGCATATATCGTCCATTAGCTTAAGCAGGTGAGAAAATATATACTTTGGCATGATGCAGATAGGCTTGAAGCTGTTATTGTTCTTATCTCATGACCAAGTAATAAAGGTTCTTTTTAGGGTGCCTATTGATAGATAAAGGAATGGATGGGAGCTTGCACGCCAATATCACCCAAGTTTAAGCAGGTAGAACAATAAATACTTTGACATGATGTAGATAGGCTTGAAGCTGTTATTGTTCTCATGACCAAGGAATAAGGTGAGAATTGATAGAGATAGGCTTGAAGCTGTTATTGTTCTCATGACCAAGGAATAAGGTGAGAATTGATAGAGGAAGGAGTGGATGTGCCTATATCAACCAAGCTTAAGCAGGTGGAACAATAAATACTTTGACATGATGCAGATAGGCTTGAAGCTGTTATTGTTCTCCTGCCACTCGTTGACGCTACCCATCATGTAGAGGAAAGACTTCGTTGATAATGGCGTCCTGTCACGATGGTGCCAACTTGTATACTGAAACATCTTCACGATCGTTGAATCATTTTCCGCGTTGATCACATCAATCAATGGAAGACATGTTGCCCGCTGAAATGGGAAAGAATGAGCCACTCGTGAGATTTTGGTACTGATTAACTTTTGTACTACGCTCCTCCTCAATTTTTATCCTCTTAATCTGCAGCATTTCAATTGTAAGCATCTAGATTCAATCAGAGTGGAAACACTGTTGATCATGATCAGATGGCTTCATCAGAAGCCAGCTGATCTGGATCTACAGTGTTTTCAAAAAAGGATAAATCCATGTTTAGCAGGACAATGAAAGAGATGTTGCCCGCTAAAATGGGCAGAAAATGAGCGGCTGGTGAGATTTTGGTACGGATTAAGTTGGTTACCAGTCCATTTTAACTCTTGTCATGCTGAATACTTTTATGTACTACACTCCTCCCCAATTTTTATACTGTTAACCTGCAGCATTCCAGCTGTAAATATCTAATTCAGAAAACACTGTAGATCCTGATCAGATTTTTTCATGAGAAGCCATTGGATCAGGATCTACAGTGTTTTAAAAAAGGATAAGTCCAGGTTAAGCAGGACAAGGACTAAAGCTCCATCAACCGAAAACCTGGCCTGAGGTTATAAAGAATTTCATGCTCAACCCAACTAAGCATGAAATTTTAACTGCTCATAAAAACTAAAATGCTGAAAATTAAAGATGTTGCTGGCTTTAAAATCCTCAGAAAGCATTTTAACATTTATGAGCAGGATAAATTTTGTGCTCAGTTGAGTATGAAAAGTTATTTTAACCTGAGGCCTTTTTTCTCTTATATTCATAGAAAACATAAGATATTTTAAATATTGATTTTAACTTAAATATTTAACTTTGATATAAAATGTTAAAATGCGAACAATGGTTGCCATTTTAATATTTATGAGCAGGATAAATTTCATGCTGTTGAGTTGAACATGAAATGACAAGGCTAAATATTTCATTGAAAAGATGTCTTTTCATTATTAAGTACTTTTACTTTAAGGTTTTGAGAAATGCATCACATGTGTGTGATACGCAGTTTCTTAAAAGTAAGGAAGAAGGCAAAGATCAGGAACACAAAAATTTTGAAAAATTATTTATTACAGATTGATGGTACTGCTGATTCACAATATCTTGGCTCACTTCTGTTGCTATATTTGTATGTCGTGTTGGAAAAGTCAGTTCAATTCAGTAATGAAATGAGCATGGCCATTTGATACAGCAAGGTCAGATATAATGTCAGCGCAGTGTGGCCCCCTGCCTCAGGCATATATGATACAGTAAGCTTGTATTGATGACATTATGTTTCACCAAAGACTTTAGGTATATATGGTATATATACTCAACTACAAAAGAAACCCATCAGTCACTTTTTAGGGCATTTATGGTATAATAAATAAGAAATCAAAATATATTCTTTACCATGTTCTTTAACAATCAATTATGCATCAAATTATTGAATAGTGTAACAGTTTTAATTAAACCTGTTCATGCTGTACGCCAGTGTATAGACAAGGGGTCATTTCTAAAAATGACAAGTTTCAGACATTTGGTTTTCACTCGAGTTCTAGTCTAAATCAGTTCACTTCGTCCAATAACAGGTATGTCCCTCTCTCGAGGCAATCAAGTGTGTGCAGAAGCCAAAACAAACCGTGTAAGTTTAGTAAGCCTGGATCTCAATACGATAGAGCGGTTGTTGGATGAGCTCTGGCGACGCATCTGGAATCGTTCAGTGCAACCTTGGAATCTTCGACAGCTTCAGGTTGCTCTCCATTAAGAACTGGCATGGATTCCCAAGAACTTTGTGCGGCGTCACATGCTTTTGGTTCGACCTTGTTATAAGGCAGTTATTGCTGCAGGAGAGGGCCATGTCTGTTTTTGGACGAATTAAACTCAAGTGAACTGATTTAGACGAGAACGAGATATTCATTTTCAAGTGGAAAACTTGTCATTTTTGAAAATGACCCCTTGTCTAAACATTGGCGAATAGCATGAACAGATTTAAGTAAAACTGTTACATTATTCAATGAAATGATGCAGAACTGAATGCTACGGAATATGGTATAAATATATTTTCATTTCTTAATTCAGATTTCCGTAATTGCCCCAAGAAGTGACTGATGGGTTTCTTTTGTATTTGAGTATATTATTGTGTTCCAAACTGAAAATAGTTGATAATATAGAGAAACACTTAGACTAAATAAATGAATAACGCAGAAAGTATGATCATATTGGTTGGTCGGGGTGTATTCCGTAAAAGTAGATGGTCAATGAAATAGTTTCATAAACATCATTGCTTGCCCACTACACAGGATCAGAGACTGATGCAGATTAATGCAGTAGATAAATATAGAGAGATATAGTTAATCACCTGAGCCGATAGATGCTGTGAATACTTCACCTCTAGCAAGATTCTAACCCACGACCTCGATAACACTGCCTAGCACTACACCAGACATTGACGCTACCAACTGCGCCACTGAGACATATATAATCATATATAATCAATGGTTTCATGCATGGTAGGACAATTGGTATATCTGTAGTATATCAATGTATATTTAGAGATTATCTCACAGCGTTTTGGTTCTCAAAGTATCAACCGGAGACCCCTTTATCAGCTGCAGAGCTAAAGCTCTAGGGCTGATAATGAGGTCTCTGGTTGATATTGAGGGCGATAACCAAAACCCTTTGAGATATTCTGTTTATCACATATTCCAATTCACTGTTTTAATGCGTTTGACGCACAAAATATAAGTAAAACATAGGATTGATGTAAACTTTGTGTTACATCACACCACTTGTTTACATTTGACGTCATCTAATGATCAACTACTCATGCCGGGCATGATAACCTCTCTCCGCTCAAAATGCATGACTTCCGGTTATCATCATGCTAGGCTGATAACCTGTTGGCGGGAAAGAGCTTATCGCATATGCAGACTTTGTGTTTTTGCGGCAAAAAGCGTCCCATATATGTGATAACATTAAGTATAACATGCACAGTAGAATTTAAAAATGCATTTTATTTCCAAGCAAAACGGGGCTCTTTACAAGGAGAAAAGTAAAAACACTTTTCGCTTGAAACAAGCATATCGTCTTTCATATTTAGAGTTAAATTCGTACTTTATGTGTTGAAGTAAATATGCTGTGAGGTTCTTGGCATGCAAAGAAAGTCAATGAAATGTGATTATGAACAAATTAGGTTAATAATGTGATCACTGAACAGAAAGACCCCAGTACCATGCGAGATAAAAATGTCTTTTTATTTTCTATTTCCATAATTAAAGCAGGCCCCGAGCTTATAAAACTTTTTTCATGCTCAACTCAACTGAGCATGAAATTTTAACTGCTTATAAAAACTACAATACCGACAAATAAAGAAGTGTCTTGCTTTAAGTCTCTCAGATGTTGTATTTATCATGCTAATAAATGTTAAAATGCCAACAATTGTTGGCATTTTAACATTTATGAGCAGGATAAATTTCTTGCTCAGCTGAGTTGAGCATGAATTTTTTTTTATAACCTCGGGGCCTGAACCCCAAACTCCAATACTTGTTGACTACCAGTCAGAGGAAAGAGGATTTGGGGAGGTATATTGTTGTATCCCCAAATTGATTCTGGCATGCTGAGAATTCATATTTTTGGGAACATTCGGAAATGATATGAAAATCAATCCAACTCCTGTTAGTATTCAAATCATGCTTTCAAAACTTGTACTAGTAACATTTAATTGCATTTAAATTTACCAACTAACTCTCCCCAAAAAATATTGCCATACTCAAATTTCTCATGCTTGTATAATTCCATATTCTTACGTAAATTTCATATTTAAAAAATCTTGTTAAAATTCTAATCTATACTGACCCAAAGTGCAAACTTAAAATACTTTATTTGTTTGACTATCTGTTTTGTTAGCATACATTTTGCTGTAAGATTTACACAATAATAATCACAATTTCATTGGGGATAATGATTATGCAATTTTTTTATTCAAATCACAGTTATATTCTTGCATCCAAGCCGGAAAAGCACATTTCTTTCATGCATAAATCTTAAAACAACATGTATGCTAACAAAACAGATATGTAAGCAAATAAAGTGTAAAGTTTTCGTTTTGGGTCAGAATAGATATGGTTATTTGAACAAATTAAATATAAAATCATGCAAATAATCAAAGGTAATAGACGTTTCTGAACCACACCCAGAATGTCACTCAATAATCATCTGATAGTGTATAACTGACCAATGCAACAACAACTTAGCACATGACATAGTCCCATAAACAAAATCACACATTTTCAATCTCCCACAATTAATTTGATGATAACCTTACATTAAGTGGATTGATGTTTACCTGTTTAAAGTAGATATGGTTTTCGGAAGGTAAATTATATTTGTATCAAGATATATCTCAAGGTGACAAACTATTTTGGTTAGTTGAAGAGCTGATGTGTCATGTAGACCTCATGAAATACTCCCTAAACAATATTAACCGGAGCTCTGTGGACTATCAACGAATATAGACTGCCTAGAAGACAAGGTCTGGGTCACCAGGCAGGGCTCGAAAATAGCACTCTTCGGCTCATATTTATGAGTGCAGCAGGCTGCAGGGCAAGTGAAAATTTTGATATTTCTAGAAAAAATATTTTTCCCCATATATGACAATCATTTTTGTGATGCAGGGCAAGTGCCTATTCTAATATATTTCGAGACCTGCCAGTTGGATATGTCTAAAGTCACACGACTTTGTGAGGGCAAGATCAACGTAGTGGCCCAGGCTTTGACAATAATAATTAGTTCCAACAACATGTTATAAATAGGCATAATATTAAAATGTATAAAATAAAAAATTATTTGGAACTTGTGACTTGCACTCAATATTTCATGCTCATGTGCAGAAAGAAACTTGTATCCTTATTTATCAGCTTATGGCAACACGATATAAACCAGCTCAGGAGAGTTTGGTACTAACTACATAATTGAATGCTCAGATAAGCCTGCACATCTACACAGTCTCGTCTCAGCCTTTACTTATCACACATATGTTAAGTCACTCTTTAAATGGTCATGTGCAACTGCAGTTAGGTCAAATTTTTATATTAGTAAATCAGAGAAGCAGATATAATCTGCCTAAATCAGTAATTTCTAAGGAAAATCAGCCTAATCATCCTGACTTCAGGAATAATCCTGACAACTTTCACCCATGATATACACATAAAGTCTCTCTTTAAACTTGCAATGCATGTGCAGCTATACAGTGGTGATAAAGGTCCAATTATGTGATAAGTATGCAAGCAATGTTTGTTTTGATACTTTACATCCGAGTCAACAATTTTTCAGACATGTTGGCATGCTTTCCTGTCTTCCTGGGTTGAACCAGTACTAAGCAGCAGATGAAGTGTCTTGCTCAAGGACACAACACAGTGACTCCACCGGAGGTGAGTCTCAAACTAGCAACCCTTCAATCCCTGGTCTAACACTCTACCAACTGAGCCACTGCGCTCAGCATGAGTATGCAAGCAGGCTCTGGCAAGACTGTGTATATGTACAAGCTTGTCCGAGACTTCACTAGTCTCCCTTTGAGATATTGAAATCTCATGTACTGGTTCCAATTCTAATTAATTTGCTAAGTAGTGATATTAGTAGCAAGGGTTAACTGGGGAAATCATGAGCCTAGTCATGCAAAACCTTATTTAGGGACAAACAAGAGGGCATTGAAATTAGCCAGAGCTAGAATATTAAACTTGATGGATAGTTAGATGGTTAGCAGCCAGCTCAGCTTGTACACTCAGTGGCCATAAGTGAGTTCCCAAAATGGCAAACGTTGTTTCATTTGCAAAAAAATTAAGTACATTTAAAATTTGCATAATTTGAAAACGAGGAATGCAAATTATCTGAAATTTTAAAAATTTCACTATTTGCTATTTTTCAACTTAAAAATGCTAGATTATTATAGGAACAATATTACCTAGAGTTCGTTGGTGTTATTCACTTCGACCACCCCTGATTTCTGAAACAGTTTGAAAATTTGATGTGGGTCCTAAACTTCTTCTGTTTTTACATGACTATAGATATTGCTTATTTTCTATATATTTTTGGTGATTATGGTGCTAATATGTGATAATCAAGAGCTGTAAACAAGATGTGTTAACATCTTCCTAATTTAATCACCATCATATTAGGGGTGGGTGGGGTATTTGTACCCCTGACCCAAAAATCTAAATTATTGAATGAATCCACATGGTAACTTAGCAACAAGTATCAGGCTTTCTAGGGTCTATATATGAGTGTTTGAAGCAATTTGTCTATAAATGTTTCATTCTTTCAAATCAAAAAGACAGCACCCAGCGATACCTAACCCCTTGGCCAAATTTTGCTTTACGAGGGGGGACCCAAACTTTCATAGCAAATCATTGAATAGTTCTTCTTAAAAAAAATAAATGTTCTGTAAAAATGTAACCCCAAATGGTACTTTCAACTGAAAATGATTATTACACAAATATTTTATCACTGGTTATGCTGCTTGTGGCACCAATCTCAAGACTGACAGTGAAAATTAGCAGATTTTCTTAGAATCCAACCATAGCTTATATCCGCCAACATTAATTCAAAAAAATTAATTTCAAACAGAGCACTGTTATGATCCATCACAAAATGTACATACCCCATATTCCTTCATTTGTTTTTTTTTTTTTTTTTTTTACAGCAGTCAGGTCATTTTCATGGCATTATTTAAGATCCAGTTCTCTGCTCTGCATATTTTATTTTCAGTGTCTAAGCTAATTTGAACTGTAACAGAATGTTTTCCATTACTTTTCAAATATTTCTGCAAATTTCAATAAAAGATATTACAATCTGATATTTTTACAGCATTTTTTCAACACCTGCTATCTTTTTTGAAGAAATGGAGACAATGTTTATGATACACAACATCTCCATAGCAACAGATAATGACATCATACAATTAGGTGATGACGTTAAATATACCCTGTATATTTATCAAGGCAATTATCACTTGGGGAAAACTGTTTGGCTGGAAAAGACCATTGTTATAGACCATATTTTGGTCAATTTCTTGTAAGCTGATTTGGGAACTCACTTAGCTACTATATACCATTGAGGCAGTGAACAAAAAAGGCGCTGATGAGACTGCTGATCTGTGCCTTTGTTGTTGGCATACAACAGTAACAGGTTATGAGGTGGCCAACGAGTGGAAAAATGCAAAGAAACTGAAATTGGTGTTCCAGAAGCCATAAGGTGATAAACAAGGATGTCACACTGTAAACTTAAACTATTACCAATAAATTGTCCTCGCCTAACTTTTCTATGAGAGAATTATATTGTGTGTTCGGAGGCTGAAAGCAAATAATATAGTTAACCCTTTGCCTGCTAGTGTCGTCTGCTGATGACCTTGGCAAACAGTTTGGACCCAGATCAGGCCAGACAAAAAGTAGAGCCTGATCCGGACCTAGATTGATTGATACTCTGATGGTGTTCATGAAAGAATTTTTTGAAAAAGTTAATTTTGAAAAAATTCAGCTAACGTCAAAATATCATGAAATATTGGCCAGCACCTAAAAGGTTAACCCTTAAAAGGCTAATCACAACTGCAGCAGACGACAAATTTTGTGACATCTTTCCCAATTTTCGACAAAAATAAGGTATGATATTACATGAGAATCGTCTGCCAGCAGACGATTCTCATGAAATATCATGCCTTATTTGTTATTTTTGAAAAAGCGGTAAAATTTGCAATTGTTGTCTGCTGCAAATTATAGGTGGCGCTTTAAGGGTAAAGCTGAAAGAAATGAAAACTTACCAGAATCCCAGAGAGAAGAATATCTCAACAGTATTAGAGAGAGCAGCTTAATATATATTGGTTTTTGTTCAAGTGTTTTATTTGCTTGGTTGTGTGGAAGTTTCAGGGCTCATATAAACAAGGTTTGTCAAATTAAAGGCCCACAAAGGCAGTTTTAGCTTTATAATTCAGCTGCTCATATACCAGACAACTAAGAAAATTCTTATAAATTACTATTCTTTTTTACTATTTCAGAAAACAACATTGAGATATTTATTTTCTAAAGCAAACTTGGCAAACATATTTACTTAAAATCACAGCGTTCAAACTCAACAACTGATCAAAAGACAACTCACAGACAAACACTCACAGATAAAAAAAAAATTAACACCCTCACTGACTGGCCAACTCAACAACAACTCACTGACCAAACATCTCACACACAAACTAGAAAAAGTGCCCAGTGAGGGCATGTATACCCCTACTAGTGCATCTCCCTTTTTCAAAAGGGACACATATGCAGCTTTGACTCTGAAGATGAGCTTATTAGTTTTTTGCAACTTGTCCTGTTTGTGACTTGTCCTGTCAAGCAGTAGTTGTCTTGGTGAGTTGGTTGTAAGTGAAAATTTGCTGTCCGTGAGTTGTCATGTATGCCAGTTGTCTGTCCTTGGGTTGTCATAGATGCATTCAAAATAATACCAATTCAGACGAACAGCTTTTGCAGAGTATTTGCATAAATACCCAATTAAAATAAAAGGATAATCAATCACAAGATTTATAGGAATAAAGCGGTGGAAAATTGTGTAATGGACAATTTTCAAAAATGATATCTGTTATTTCAAAAGACAGCCCAACAACAAATATTCGATCCACCTTGTAATTTTAAAAGTGTTGGAATTTCTTTTGAAATGAATTTCTGTTTGCCATTTGTTTGAAAAGAAATGCAACATTGTATGAAGAATCCGTGCACAGCATTGTATTGAAAGTTTAAACTGAAGGAAATATTTGAATGATCCAGGTCCTCCATTTTCAAGAACTTTTCAAGCCTCTACAAACCCTGTTAGGGCATAGGTTCAGATAAGTACAATATTTGAGCAAAAATTGTAATTAATTTCTTACCCATCTTTCTGATTAGGGTGCTCAAAAGAATCCTCTCATCTAGACGGTTCTTTTGAGTACCCACAACCTATGTTTTGGTGGTTGAGAAATAAGAAAAATAATTTTCGATTAAGCTCTCTTATCTGGAGGCCTGTCTGTGGGTATTTAATTGATGTTTAATTAGAGTATAAGAGAGTATGTACCTTTCTTATTGCAAAAGCTCTGATGATGATATGAGGGTATTTCTGGCACCCGACATACTTCACACCTATTGGTCCATATTTCACCTCCACATCTAGGTCCTTAGGCCAGAAACAAGGAAAACTCTGAAATATTTAAAAATAATCTTATTACCCATGACTATTAAGTGTCTTTGAGCACAACTTGTGAGCTCACCTGCAAACATTTAGTATCTTTGAGCAAGTTCAGTGAAATTACCTATGAGCATTAAGTATCTGAGCACAACATGTGAGCTTATCTGGGAGTAGTGTCTTTAATAAGCAGAACCAGTGAGCTTACTAACAAGTGTTTAGTGTATCTGAGCAAAAATAGTGAGCTTATCTGTGAGAAGTGTCTTAAATAAGCAGAACCAGTGAGCTTACTCATAAGTATTTAGCATATTTGAGCACAACCTGTGAGCATTCAGTTTATTTGAGAACAACCTGTGAGCATTTAGTATAATTGAGAACAACCTGTGAGCTTACTTATGGGCATTCAGTATCTGTGCACAACAAATGAGCTTACTCATGAGTGTTTATTAGCTTTGAGTACAATCTGTAAGTTCACCCATGAGCATTAAGTACCTTTGAGCACAATCTGTGAGCATTTAGTATCTTTGAGCACAATCTGTGAGCATTTAGTATCATTTAACACAATCAGTTATCTTACACTTGAGCATTAAGTATCATTGAGCACAATCAATTAGCTTACATGTGAGCATTTAGATCATTGAGCACAACAAATTAGCTACCCGTGAGCATTAAGTATCATTGAGCACAACCAATAAGCTTACCCATGAGCATTTAGTGTCATTGAGCACAACTAATTAGCTTACCTGTGAGCATTTAGTATCATTGAGCACAACCAATGAGCTTACCAGGGAGCATTTAAAATCATTGAGCACAACCAATTAGCTTACATGTGAGCATTTAGTATCATTGAGCACAACTAGTTAGCTTACCCATGACAATTTAGTATCATTGAGCACAACCAATTAGCTTACCTGTGAGCATTTAGTATCAATGAGCACAACCAATTAGCTTACCCATGAGCATTTAGTATCATTGAGCACAACCAATTAGCTTACCCATGAGCATTTAGTATCATTGAGCACAACCAATTAGCTTACATGTGAGCATTTAGTATCATTAAGCACAACCAATAAGCTTACCTGTGAGCATATAGTATCAATGAGCACAACCAATTAGCTTACCCGTGAGCATTTAGTATCATTGAGCACAACCAATTCGCTTACCTGTGAGCATTTAGTATCATTGAGCACAACCAATTAGCTTACCTGTGAGCATATAGTATCAATGAGCACAACCAATAAGCTTACCTGTGAGCATATAGTATCATTGAGCACAACCAATTAGCTTACCTGTGAGCATATAGTATCAATGAGCACAACCAGTTAGCTTACCCATGAGCATTTAGTATCATTGAGCACAACCAATTAGCTTACCTCTGAGCATATAGTATCATTGAGCACAACCAATTAGCTTACCCATGAGCATTTAGTATCATTGAGCACAACCAATTAGCTTACCTCTGAGCATATAGTATCATTGAGCACAACCAACGAGCATACCCATGGACATTTAGTATCATTGAGCACAACCAATGAAAATTTTGTATCATTGGACACAGCCAATTAGCTTACAGGTGTACATTTAGTATCATTGAGTATAAGCAGTGAGAATACCTGTAATTATTTAGTATCATTAAGCACAACCAATTAGCTTACCCTTGAGCATTTAGTATCATTGAGCACAACCAATGAGCATACCCATGAGCATTTAGAAACATTTAGAACAACCAATTAGCTTACCTGTGAGCATTTAGCATAATTGAGCACAACCAATAAGCTTACCCTTGAGCATTAAGTATCATTGAGCACAACCAATAAGCATACTCTTGAGAATTTAGTATCATTAAGCACAACCAATGAGCATACTAATCAGCATTTAGCATCATTCAGCACAACAAATGAGCATACCCATGAGCATTTAGTGTCATTTAGCACAACCAATTAGCTTACCTGTGAGCATTTAGTATCATTGAGCACAACCAATTAGCTTACCTGTGAGCATTTAGTATCATTGAGCACAACAAATTAGCTTACCTCTGAGCATATAGTATCATTGAGCACAACAAATTAGCTTACCAGTGAGCATTTAGTATCATTGAGTACGAGGGTTAGTCAAAAATAACTGAGCCCTACCTCATAAAATTTTAGTTTGGTATTGTAGACAACAAATGTGATTATGTTCTTTAAGTATTATATGTCATAGATGTTTTAACCCTAAAGAATTACCCTAGTGAAGCTTCTATTATGGTTGTTAGGCAACTGAAGATCGACAGTCACATTGATGCGTTCACAATCTCAGCAACCAGGAGTATACAGTATGTCTTTAAAAAGCTTGTGTGCTTGATAGTTTTTGTGAAAGATATATTTGACATTTATTTAAATGACATATATCATATTGTCTTTTCATTACACTTGGTTTGTTAATGCTTAGGTGATAATTTATTGTATGCGTTGCCTAGCAGCTAATGCCAAAATTCCATAAATTTTCAACTACACGTGAATTGTGTTGCCATGGAAACAAAATTGTGCATTTAGATCAACAAACTTAATACGTCTAAGGGCTGGTTTGTGTATGCTGAACTGTTAAAGCATTATTAAGCTTATATTTTATGTGTATAAAAAGGAATGTGGGTGGGGTAAATTATAGGACTTCAGGCATGTTAAAATTTGATACATTCTGAAATCAAACTACCACAGTCCACAGCATATTTAACTTAGGGTCAGTTGGTTTCTGTTCAGTGACACTGAATAGGTACATGTTAAAGATATCAGACGACAGTGAATAAAGCATTGCTTTAACATTACTGCTTCCATAGCAACTTAGATTTAGATGTATCACAGTGTGAACGCACCCCTTTGACAGGTCATATTCTGTTGCCTAGCAACCGTTACAAAAAGCCTACCAATAGAAATAAATTAGGTTATTAAATAGATGACATATAACTACAATGAAATATCATCTAAATATATGTCCATTTTACTTGAGCTTACTCGTGAGCATTTAGTATCATTGAGAACATCAAGTTAGCTTACCCGTGAGCATTAAGTATCATTGAGCACAACCAATTAGCTTACCTGTGAGCATTTAGTAGCATTTAGCACAACCAATTAGCTCACCCTTGAGCTTTTAGTATCATTGAGCACAAGTTAACTTACCCGTTAGCATTTAGTATCATTGAGCACAAATAATTAGCTTACCAGGGAGCATTTAGTATCATTAAGAACAACAAATTAGCTTACCCATGAGCATTTAGTATCATTGAGCACAACCAATTAGCTTACCTGTGAGCATATAGTATCAATGAGCACAACCAATTAGCTTACCTGTGAGCATTTAGTGTCATTCAGCACAAACAATTAGCTTACCCGTGAGCATATAGTATCATTTACAACAACCATTTGGTTTAACCGTGAGCATTTATTATCATTCAACACAACCAGTGAGCTTACCAGGGAGCATTTAGTATCATTGAGCACAACCAGTGAGCTCACCTGTGAGCATTTAGTATAATTGAGCACAACCAGTGAGCTTACTCGTGAGCATTTAGTATCATTGAGAACATCAAGTTAGCTTACCCGTGAGCATTTAGTATCATTGAGCACAACGGATGAGCTTTCTCCCAGTATTTAGTATCATTGAGCACAACCAATTAGCTTATCTGTGAGCATTTAGTAGCATTTAGCACAACCAATTAGCTCACCCTTGAGCATTTAGTATCATTGAGCACAAGTTAACTTACCCGTTAGCATTTAGTATCATTGAGCACAAATAATTAGCTTACCAGGGAGCATTTAGTATCATTAAGAACAACAAATTAGCTTACCCATGAGCATTTAGTATCATTGAGCACAACCGATGAGCTTTCTCCCAGTATTTAGTATCATTGAGCACAACCAGTTCGCTTACCCATGAGCATTTAGTAACATTGAGCACAACCAATTAGTGTCATTCAGCACAACCAGTGAGCTTACCAGGGAGCATTTAGTATTATTGGGCACAACAAGTTAGCTTACTCGTGAGCATTTAGTGTCATTCAGCACAATTAGTGAGCTTACCAGGGAGCATTCAATAACATTGAGCACAACAAGTTAGCTTACCCGTGAGCATTTAGTTTCATTGGGCATAACAAGTGAGCTTACCCGTGAGCTTTTAGTATCATTGAGCACAAGTTAGCTTACCCGTGAGAATTTAGTATTATTGAGCACAAAAAGTTAGCTTACCTGTGAGAATTTAGTATCATTGAGCACTACCAATTAGCTTACAGGTGAGCATTAAGTGTCATTCAGCACAATTAGTGAGCATACCTGTGAGCATTTAGTATCATTGAGCATAATTTAGCTTACCCATGAGTATGTAGTTTCATTTCATAACAAGTGAGCTTACCCGTGAGCATTTAGTATCATTGAGCACAACCAATTAGCTTATCCGTGAGCATTTAGTATCATTGGGCATAACCAATTAGCTTACCCGTGAGCATTTAGTATCATTGAGCACAACCAGTGAGCTGATTTTAAAATCGTACAGCAGCCGCCAAATATCGTTGATTGTAGATTGCATAGGCCATTGAGTGACGATGAAGTTACTATTTTGGTGATGACCCTGCAAGAAATAGACACACATTATCTCTTTGACTACTGGGCAGTTTCGTATACTTTATTGCTGCTTTTTTTCAAAGTTTCAAACAGTTTCAACCCTTATCTGGGTCCAAACTGTTCGCAAAGTTATCAGCAGATGACACTAGTAGCCAAAGATATTACCCTTTCCTGACTGATCGGGGGCACCCACACTTTAAACACAACAGTAATTGAATCTTATAGAAGAAGGTTCTTTTGAACACCTCAAAATTAGCCCATCTTAAAATATAGCAAGGAATGGCAAACAAAGGAAACCCTGATCAGACTGCTCCTTTTGGAGCTGGCTGATCTAGGTTTACACTGTTTGGTCAGGCCTATCTAGGGTAAATAGGTTATTGGCATGAAAAAACCCAATATTATCAGATAAATATTCCAAAATGATCCAATTCAATCAAACCCACAGGCAAAACACGCGACTATCCAGAAATAAGTGGGTGACGTCATCTGTCTGGGTTTGTCAAAACTGTGAATTAGGTCACGGTTGACAAATCTATGGGAGGTCAGGTGTGGACTCCAGAAATTTTTTCAAATAATCCAGGGGCCTTGGAACGATCAGCTAATATGTAGCAGAGAATATTACTATGCTATTAAAATATCAATAGAAGCTTATTATATGGAAATTATGGCTTTCAGTTTTGGACACCCCAGAATAAATTTCATAAGAATTCAGCAGTGTAAGGTTTCAATCTCAATAGATCTATTTCGCTACTAGATGAGATGTATAACATGTAGTGATCAAATGACAATTCTAACACAAATTACCTATATACCAACGGTAAAGTCTAGTGATATATTGAGCAACAAATCAAGGGGCAGACTAGTGTGAAATTATGTGGGCCTCGACACGAGAAAAACCTCTCTTCGGAGTTTGGGAACAACAAAGGCGCAGACAAGCCTGCACATCCACGCAGACTGATCAGCACCTTTGTTATTCCTTTTTTTCAAAGTATGATATCTTAACTTTCTCCAGGTGAAATTTCAACTAGTCTTTGTAGCTGAGGAGACTGGTTTAAGTCTCACTTTTTTTTGAAACCCTGAAGACAGGTTTTATCATGTCAATGCCCATGTAGTCCCATTCTGTTGCCATTTTGATTTTTTATCACTTCAACTATCCAATAAAGCATTGTAATATTGACATTGGAAGACCTTATATCATTATTAAAACAAATGAACATTCAAAGCATATGTAAAATTACACATGATTTACGGGAAATTCTAATGTGCTGTTCAAGATGGCGGAATTTTAGAGACTGAAGGAATTTTTCATATGGTCAATATTTTTGTTTCTTAGAATCGAAATACAGTAAAACCTGTATAAAATGGCTACTCTCAAAAAGACCAAAAATGTTTTTCAAGACTGCTTAATGCAGGTCTAAAGTATTGCAGAATGCTACCAGTTGTCATTAAGACCTTTGTTGTGTCTATTTTTGAATGACCGTTTTACACAGGTTTTTACTGTACATTCATGCTGGCAGTGATTTGTTCGTAAATATACCACTGCTTGTTGGTTCATAAGTGGATAAATCAATAGCACTTCATGCTGGTGATTTATCCACTTTTTACCATTGACCTCCAAGCCAGTGATGTATTAAACAACCACTGCCATTGTAAATTTATTTCTCAAACAGTGCTGACAATGATCTGGATGTACAAGATTATTGCTCATGCCTAACTGTCAAAGTATTTTACTCTTAATCTCCTAGTGTTGTCTGCTGATAACTTGCAAACAGTTTGGACCCAGATCAGGCATGACAAACTGTTTGACACTCTGATGGCATTCCTGAAAGAATTTTTCGAAAAAGTTGATTTTGAAAAAAATCAGCAGACAACAAAAAAGAGGGGAAAATTTTCCAGGAGGCACAGAGGTAAGGTAAACAAGGTAAGTTACAAAGCCTCTGTGTAAAGTTTTTAAATGGTTTGACGGCCTTAATTTTAAAGCACTTTTCAAACATATGCTAACCCCATATTTTCAATTGAGATTTATTTTTCTCAGACACAACATACTTACATCAACAAAAACAGCATTAATGAAGTCAGTTCCCTGCTCTCTGACATGGGATTCCATAGTTTGAAGGTATGGTCTTGCACGCTCAGCTTTAGAAAAGAACAAAACCAAGGTAACTATAATAAAATACATTGCTAACAAACAATACATGGCTTACACTGATTCCTAAAGACACTATGGTAAACAAGAATCAGCTTTTTTTTCTTCCATCAGAAATGATCAAACAATCATTTGATATCATTAGCCCTTTGTATACTGGTGACCCTAAAAATAGTAAATAGACCCAGATGAAATGCTGCATATTGGGACAGTTCACCAGGGGCTATACTGTTTGCTAAAGATGTACACGATCTTCAGAGAAAAAAAATCATTGGAAAATGGTCATTATAGCCCTTGATAAATACAATGGACCAACCCAAGTTTATTGTATGAAACCAGAAGGTAGAATCCATTAGTACATAAAGGGTTAATTAGTATTCTGAAAATCTTTAAGCACCATAATGAAGCCATTTGTTAATTTTTTACGTTTTTTTTTCTTCCGCAAAAGATAACATAACCAGGCTCTACCTTACTATATTTATTTGAAGATGTGTCAAAAGAAACTAGACAATGTGTTTGTAAAACATAAGGCAGGTTTTCCTTTTGAACTAGTTAATCAGGGATTTTCCTACTCCTATTTTGGGGCCGAATATCATCCCCTTCCCAATTCAAAAATAAGCAAAAACTAGAATTGTTTTTCTACGAAAAAAAACAGATATCTCCCCCCTTTGATGTCAAAAGCATGAGTCATTAAATACAATTTCAAACAGAAACATTAAATACAATGTCTAACGGAAATTCTAGTCATTTCATACAGATAATCAGCTTGTATCTAGTAAAGATATCTGTCAATGTAGTTAACTATTGCACAGTCATAACCTGGTATAAAATAGTCATAGATAATTGTTTTTGTGATGGACAAAGTTCCAAGGGAAATAACTCAAAGAGTATAAATGACAGAGTTACTATTCTTACACTCTGCACGTAGACTCATGTTGGTTGATACTTGTATAAAGTTTCGTGAATATAGCTTAAGCGGTTTTCAAGTTATAATACGGGACACGGTTTTTGTGATGGACAAAGTTCATAGGAAAATAACTCAAAAAGTATAAAAAGGCAGAGTTACCATTCTTGCATTCTGCACGTCATCTCATGCTGATTGATATTTGTATAAAGTTTCGTGAATATAGCTTAAGTGGTTTTCAAGTTATAGAACAGACACATTTTTTGTGATGCACAAAGTTCCAAGGGAAATAACTCAAAAAGTATATAAGGCAGAGTTACCATTCTTGCACCCTGCACGTCATCTCATGCTGATTGATATTTGTATAAAGTTTCGTGAATAGAGCTTAAGCGGTTTTCAAGTTATAGAGCGGACACGATTTGTGACAGACAGACAGACGAACGCCCGGGGAAAAAACAATATGTCTCCAGACCCTGAAGGCGGGACATAATTCCCAAAATAGTGAATAACATTCCCAATTTCTTAGCTCTTCATTCTGCTGAAAATTTCATGAAAATCTGACCAAAATGGAAAGTTACAGCTATTTACATTCACACATAAATGCATATACATGTATTCATGAGCAATTATAAAGGCCAATGCAATTACACTGATATTTTTATGGATTTAAATCAGAATATTTTAAAATGGAGATCTAGTTCTTTTAGACCGAATATAGTTTTCCTAATTTTGATGGCTCAAATGTTTTTTTTCCCAAATTCAACAGGCCCCTGGCCCTGACTTCAGAAAGGCTGGAAAATTCCTGCGTTTGTCTGTAGTTAACATCCTACCAGCAGCTAAAGTCACAAGGAGATGGGGCCGCAGCTTAAAGTCTCATCGGACAGGCTGGAGAAACTGGGGATCAAATCCGCAACCTCTCGTTTACAAGGCCAGTAGTTTATCCACTATACAACAGCAGCTCCTGTTATACTAGTAATAATTAAAAGTTAATCAGGTCATCCACTCGTTGTCTCTTAACAGCTTACCAAGTTTCAATCTCTCAAAAGTAATCTCGTATCTGCTTACCCAGTTTCAATCTCTCAAAGTTAATCTCTTAACAGCTTACCAAGTTTCAATTTCTCAAATTTAATCTCTTTTCAGTTTACCAAATTTCAATCCCTCAAAAATAATCTCTTTTCAGTTTACCAAGTTTCAATTCCTCAAAGTTAATCTCTTTTCAGTTTACCAAGCTTCAATCTCTCAAAAGTAATCTCGTATCTGCTTACCAAGTTTCAATCTCTCAAAGTTAATCTCTTATCAGCTAACCAAGTTTCAATTTCTCAAAGTTAATCTTGTATCTGCTTACCAAGTTTCAATCCCTCAAAGTTAATCTCTTTTCAGTTTACCAAATTTCAATCCCTCAAAGTTAATCTCTTTTCAGTTTACCAAGTTTCAATCCCTCAAAGTTAATCTCTTTTCAGTTTACCAAGTTTCAATCTCTCAAAGTTAATATCTTATCTGCTTACCAAGTTTCAATCTCTCAAAATTAATCTCTTTTCAGTTTACCAAGTTTCAACCCCTCAAAGTTAATCTCTTATCAGTTTACCAAGTTTCATTCTCTCGAAGTTAATCTCGTATCTGCTTACCAAGTTTCAATCCCTCAAAGTTAATCTCTTTCCTTTTACCAAGTTTCAGTCCCTTAAAGTAAATCTTGTATCTGCATACCAAGTTTAAATCCCTCAAAGATAATCTCTTTTCAGTTTACCAAGTTTCAATCCCTCAAAGTTAATCTCGTATCTGCTTACGAAGTTTCAATCCCTCAAAGTTAATCTCTTTTCAGTTTACCAAGTTTCAATCCCTCAAAGTTAATCTCTTTTCAGTTTACCAAGTTTCAATCTCTCAAAAGTAATCTCGTATCTGCTTACCAAGTTTCAATCTCTCAAAGTTAATCTTTTATCAGCTAACCAAGTTTCAATTTCTCAAAGTTAATCTTGTATCTGTTTACCAAGTTTCAATCCCTCAAAGCTAATCTCTTTTCAGTTTACCAAATTTCAATCCCTCAAAGTTAATCTCTTTTCAGTTTACCAAGTTTCAATCCCTCAAAATTAATCTCTTTTCAGTTAACCAAGTTTCAATTCCTCAAAGACAATCTGTTATCAGCTAACCCAGTTTCAATCTCTCAAAGTTAATCTCTTAACAGCTTACCAAGTTTCAATCCCTCAAAAGTAATCTCGTATCTGCTTACCCAGTTTCAATCTCTCAAAGTTAATCTCTTAACAGCTTACCAAGCTTCAATCTCTCAAAAGTAATCTTGTATCTGCTTACCCAGTTTCAATCTCTCAAAGTTAATCTCTTTTCAGCTTACCAAGTTTCAATTTCTCAAATTTAATCTCTTAACAGCTTACCAAGTTTCAATTTCTCAAAGTTAATCTCTTTTCAGTTTACCAAATTTCAATCCCTCAAAAATAATCTCTTTTCAGTTTACCAAGTTTCAATTCCTCAAAGTTAATCTCTTTTCAGTTTACCAAGCTTCAATCTCTCAAAAGTAATCTTGTATCTGCTTACCAAGTTTCAATCTCTCAAAGTTAATCTCTTATCAGCTAACCAAGTTTCAATTTCTCAAAGTTAATCTTGTATCTGCTTACCAAGTTTCAATCCCTCAAAGTTAATCTCTTTTCAGTTTACCAAGTTTCAATCCCTCAAAGTTAATCTCTTTTCAGTTTACCAAGTTTCAATCTCTCAAAGTTAATATCTTATCTGCTTACCAAGTTTCAATCTCTCAAAATTAATCTCTTTTCAGTTTACCAAGTTTCAACCCCTCAAAGTTAATCTCTTATCAGCTTACCAAGTTTCAATCTCTCAAAATTAATCTCTTTTCAGTTTACCAAGTTTCAATCTCTCAAAGTTAATCTCTTAACAGCTTACCAAGTTTCAATCCCTCAAAGTTAATCTCTTTTCAGTTTACCAAGTTTCAATTCCTCAAAGTTAATCTCTTATCAGCTTACCTAGTTTCAATCTCTCAAAGTTAATCTCGTATCTGCTTACCAAGTTTCAATCCCTCAAAGTTAATCTCTTAACAGCTTACCAAGTTTCAATCTCTCAAAGTTAATCTCTTTTCAGTTTACCAAGTTTCAATCTCTCAAAATTAATCTCTTTTCAGTTTACCAAGTTTCAATCTCTCAAAGTTAATCTCTTAACAGCTTACCAAGTTTCAATCCCTCAAAGTTAATCTCTTTTCAGTATCAGCTTACCAAGTTTCAATCTCTCATAGTTAATCTCTTTTCAGTTTACCAAGTTTCAATCTCTCATAGTTAATCTCTTTTCAGTTTACCAAGTTTCAATCCCTCAAAGTTAATCTCTTTTCAGTTTACCAAGTTTCAATTCCTCAAAGTTAATCTCTTATCAGCTTACCAAGTTTCAATCTCTCAAAGTTAATCTCGTATCTGCTTACCAAGTTTCAATCCCTCAAAGTTAATCTCTTAACAGCTTACCAAGTTTCAATCTCTCAAAGTTAATCTCTTTTCAGTTTACCAAGTTTCAATCTCTCAAAGTTAATCTCTTTTCAGTTTATTAAGTTTCAATCTCTCAAAGTTAATCTCGTATCTGCTTACCAAGTTTCAATCTCTCAAAGTTAATCTCTTAACAGCTTACCAAGTTTCAATACCTCAAAGTTAATCTCTTTTCAGTTTACCAAGTTTCAATCTCTCAAAGTTAATCTCGCACCTGCTTACAAAGTTTCAATCCTTCAAATATAATAAAATATCCTACTAAACAGGTACATATGACAATTGGAAAGGGGGACAAGTCATAGGCAATACATCATCCTAAACTTTTATTCCTTTTAAGGTTCAGGGGCTAAAATGGCGATCTTTTCTATTTTATCATTAGCAGTGAATTACAAGGGGCGTTCATTTAATTCTGGCACTAATACGCCTCCTTAACACATGGCTTTAAGAAACTTATGGAAATTGCGGTAATTTCAGGGCGGAGTGGTTTTGAATAACGGGTCAAAATTTTGCTTGAATCCGTTAACTAGTCATTTTCTAGGTGTAAACATTGTTTATCAAACATTGTTTACTCCCAATGTTATACCCAATGAACATACTGAAAAAGTCAAATCGAATGAAATATAACCAGTTCTGTAATTCTTCTTTGAGCATAAAATAAAAAGTAAATTTACTTTTTTTGGTGAATACCAAATATATTTCATCTTGTGCAGAAAAACTTTTCACCGTACTTGATGAAATGTATTTGGTAGTCACCTCAAAAAAGTAAATATCCTCTGTTTATTGTCTTAGGTTTAATGTTACTATTCATAGCTATCATTCGGTGCAAATAAGCGACTACTTTGGAAGTGTCAATTATTTGAAAATTGGTATAGACTCCTTTTTAGAAAAGGGGTTGAAAACTGACTTACGTGGCAGTAACATAATATCTCTACTCTTGTTTCGGTTTTCATCTCTGTGACCACTGGCACAGTCACCTATTGGAATGTTTGGCACTATATCTTGGAATAACTGAAACAGTTCAACATACATAGTTATAACAATCTCTGTGACCACTGGCACGGTAACCTATTGGAATGTTTGGCACTATATCTTGGAATAACTGAAACAGTTTAACATACATAGCTACAACAATCTCTGTGACCACTGGCACAGTCACCTATTGGAATGTTTGGCACTATATCTTGGAATAACTGAAACAGTTTAACATACATAGCTACAACAATCTCTGTGACCGCTGGCACAGTCACCTATTGGAATGTTTGGCACTATATCTTGGAATAACTGAAACAGTTTAACATACATAGCTACAACAATCTCTGTGACCACTGGCACAGTCACCTATTGGAATGTTTGGCACTATATCTTGGAATAACTGAAACAGTTTAACATACATAGCTACAACAATCTCTGTGACCGCTGGCACAGTCACCTATTGGAATGTTTGGCACTATATCTTGGAATAACTAAAACAGTTTAACATACATAGCTACAACAATCTCTGTGACCAGTGGCACTGTCTCCTTTTGGACTGTTTGGCACTTTATCATGGAATAACTGAAACAGTTTAACATACATAGTTACAACAATCTCTGTGACCACTGGCACTGTCATCTATTGGAATGTTTGGCACTTTATCGTGGAATAACTGAAACAGTTTAACATACATAGTTACAACAATCTCTGTGACCACTGGCACTGTCATCTATTGGAATGTTTGGCACTTTATCGTGGAATAACTGAAACAGTTTAACATACATAGTTACAACAATCTCTGTGACCACTGGCACTGTCACCTATTGGAATGTTTGGCACTATATCTTGGAATAACTGAAACAGTTTAACATACATAGCTACAACAATCTCTGTGACCACTGGCACAGTCAACTATTGGAATGTTTGGCACTATATCTTGGAATAACTGAAACAGTTTAACATACATAGCTACAACAATCTCTGTGACCACTGGCACTGTCACCTATTGGAATGTTTGACACTATATCTTGGAATAACTGAAACAGTTAAACATACATAGTTACAACAATCTCTGTGACCACTGGCACAGTCACCTATTGGAATGTGTGGCACTATATCTTGGAATAACTGAAACAGTTCAACATACATAGTTACAGCAATCTCTGTGTCACCAATTGGAATGTTTGACACTATATCTTGGAATAACTGAAACAGTCTAACATACATAGTTACAACAATCTCTGTGACCGCTGGCACCGTCCCCTTTTGGAATGTTTGACACTTTATCGTGGAATAACTGAAACAGTTCAACATACATAGTTACAACAATCTCTGTGACCACTGGCACTGTCGCCTATTGGAATGTGTGGCACTATATCTTGGAATAACTGAAACAGTTCAACATACATAGTTACAACAATCTCTGTGACCACTGGCACTGTCACCTATTGGACTGTTTGGCACTATATCTTGGAATAACTGAAACAGTTCAACATACATAGTTATAACAATCTCTGTGACCACTGGCACTGTCTCCTTTTGGAATTTTGACACTATATCGTGGAATAACTGAAACAGTTCAACATACATAGTTACAACAATCTCTGTGACCACTGGCACTGTCACCTATTGGACTGTTTGGCACTATATCGTGGAATAACTGAAACAGTTCAACATACATAGTTACAACCATCTCTGTGACCACTGGCACTGTCACCTATTGGATTGTGTGGCACTAAATCTTGGAATAACTGAAACAGTTCAACATACATAGTTACAACAATCTCTGTGACCACTGGCACAGTCACCTATTGGAATGTGTGGCACTATATCTTGGAATAACTGAAACAGTTCAACATACATAGTTACAACAATCTCTGTGTCACCAATTGGAATGTTTGACACTATATCTTGGAATAACTGAAACAGTCTAACATACATAGTTACAACAATCTCTGTGACCGCTGGCACTGTCCCCTTTTGGAATGTTTGACACTTTATCGTGGAATAACTGAAACAGTTCAACATACATAGTTACAACAATCTCTGTGACCACCGGCACTGTCACCTATTGGAATGTGTGGCACTATATCTTGGAATAACTAAAACAGTTCAACATACATAGTTACAACAATCTCTGTGACCACTCGCTAAGTCACCTATTGGAATGTGTGGCACTATATCTTGGAATAACTGAAACAGTTCAACATACATAGTTACAACAATCTCTGTGACCACTCGCTAAGTCACCTATTGGAATGTGTGGCACTATATCTTGGAATAACTGAAACAGTTCAACATACATAGTTACAGCAATCTCTGTGTCACCAATTGGAATGTTTGACACTATATTTTGGAATAACTGAAACAGTTCAACATACATAGTTACAACAATCTCTGTGACCACTGGCACTGTCTCCTTTTGGAATGTTTGACACTATATCTTGGAATAACTGAAACAGTTCAACATACATAGTTACAACAATCTCTGTGACCACTGGCACTGTCTCCTTTTGGAATTTTTGACACTATATCTTGGAATAACTGAAACAGTTCAACATACATAGTTACAACAATCTCTGTGACCACTCGCTAAGTCACCTATTGGAATGTGTGGCACTAAATCTTGGAATAACTGAAACAGTTCAACATACATAGTTACAACAATCTCTTTGACCTCAGGCACTGTCACCTATTGGAATGTTTGGCACTATATCTTGGAAAAACTGAAAAAGTTCAATAAACATAGTTATAACAATCTCTGTGACCACTGGCACTGTCTCCTTTTGGAATTTTTGACACTATATCTTGGAATAACTGAAACAGTTCAACATACATAGTTACAACAATCTCTGTGACCACTGGCACAGTCACCTATTGGAATGTGTGGCACTAAATCTTGGAATAACTGAAACAGATCAACATACATAGTTACAACAATCTCTGTGACCACGGGCACTGTCACCTATTGGAATGTTTGGCACTATATCTTGGAATAACTGAAAAAGTTCAACATGCATAGTTATAACAATCTCTGTGACCACTGGCACTGTCTCCTTTTGGAATTTTTGACACTATATCTTGGAATAACTGAAACAGTTCAACATTCATAGTTATAACAATCTCTGTGACCACTGGCACTGTCTCCTTTTGGAATTTTTGACACTATATCGTGGAATAACTGAAACAGTTCAACATACATAGTTACAACAATCTCTGTGACCACTGGCACTGTCACCTATTGGAATGTTTGACACTTTATCTTGGAATAACTGAAACAGTTCAACATACATAGTTATAACAATCTCTGTGACCACTGGCACTGTCTCCTTTTGGAATTTTTGACACTATATCTTGGAATAACTGAAACAGTTCAACATACATAGTTACAACAATATCTGTGACCACTGGCACTGTCACCTATTGGACTGTTTGGCACTATATCTTGGAATAACTGAAACAGTTCAACATACATAGTTATAACAATCTCTGTGACCACTGGCACTGTCCCCTTTTGGAATTTTTGACACTATATCTTGGAATAACTGAAACAGTTCAACATACATAGTTACAACAATCTCTGTGACCACTGGCACTGTCACCTATTGGACTGTTTGGCACTATATCTTGGAATAACTGAAACAGTTCAACATACATAGTTACAACAATCTCTGTGACCACTGGCACAGTCACCTATTGGAATGTGTGGCACTAAATCTTGGAATAACTGAAACAGTTCAACATACATAGTTACAATAATCTCTGTGACCACTGGCACAGTCACCTATTGGAATTTGTGGCACTAAATCTTGGAATAACTGAAACAGTTCAACATACATAGTTACAACAATCTCTTTGACCTCAGGCACTGTCACCTATTGGAATGTTTGGCACTATATCTTGGAATAACTGAAAAAGTTCAACATACATAGTTATAACAATCTCTGTGACCACTGGCACTGTCTCCTTTTGGAATTTTTGACACTATATCTTGGAATAACTGAAACAGTTCAACATACATAGTTACAACAATCTCTGTGACCACTGGCACAGTCACCTATTGGAATGTGTGGCACTAAATCTTGGAATAACTGAAACAGATCAACATACATAGTTACAACAATCTCTGTGACCACGGGCACTGTCACCTATTGGAATGTTTGGCACTATATCTTGGAATAACTGAAAAAGTTCAACATGCATAGTTATAACAATCTCTGTGACCACTGGCACTGTCTCCTTTTGGAAATTTTGACACTATATCTTGGAATAACTGAAACAGTTCAACATACATAGTTATAACAATCTCTGTGACCACTGGCACTGTCTCCTTTTGGAATTTTTGACACTATATCGTGGAATAACTGAAACAGTTCAACATACATAGTTACAACAATCTCTGTGACCACTGGCACTGTCACCTATTGGAATGTTTGACACTTTATCTTGGAATAACTGAAACAGTTCAACATACATAGTTATAACAATCTCTGTGACCACTGGCACTGTCTCCTTTTGGAATTTTTGACACTATATCGTGGAATAACTGAAACAGTTCAACATACATAGTTACAACAATCTCTGTGACCACTGGCACTGTCACCTATTGGACTGTTTGGCACTATATCTTGGAATAACTGAAACAGTTCAACATACATAGTTATAACAATCTCTGTGACCACTGGCACTGTCTCCTTTTGGAATTTTTGACACTATATCGTGGAATAACTGAAACAGTTCAACATACATAGTTACAACAATCTCTGTGACCAATGGCACTGTCACCTATTAGACTGTTTGGCACTATATCTTGGAATAACTGAAACAGTTCAACATACATAGTTACAACAATCTCTGTGACCACTGGCACAGTCACCTATTGGAATGTGTGGCACTAAATCTTGGAATAACTGAAACAGTTCAACATACATAGTTACAACAATCTCTGTGACCACTCGCACAGTCACCTATTGGAATGTTTGACACTATATCTTAGAATAACTGAAACAGTTCAACATACATAGTTACAACAATCTCTGTGACCACTGGCACTGTCTCCTTTTTGAATTTTTGACACTATATCGTGGAATAACTGAAACAGTTCAACATACATAGTTACAACAATCTCTGTGACCACTGGCACTGTCACCTATTGGAATGTTTGACACTTTATCTTGGAATAACTGAAACAGTTCAACATACATAGTTATAACAATCTCTGTGACCACTGGCACTGTCTCCTTTTGGAATTTTTGACACTATATCGTGGAATAACTGAAACAGTTCAACATACATAGTTACAACAATCTCTGTGACCACTGGCACTGTCACCTATTGGACTGTTTGGCACTATATCTTGGAATAACTGAAACAGTTCAACATACATAGTTACAACAATCTCTGTGACCAATGGCACTGTCACCTATTGGAATGTTTGACACTATATCTTGGAAAAACTGAAACAGTTCAACATACATAGTTATAACAATCTCTGTGACCACTGGCACTGTCACCTATTGGACTGTTTGGCACTATATCTTGGATAACTGAAACAGTTCTACATACATAGTTATAACAATCTCTGTGACCACTGGCACTGTCTCCTTTTGGAATTTTTGACACTATATCTTGGAATAACTGAAACAGTTGAACATACATAGTTACAACAATCTCCGTGACAACTGGCACAGTCACCTATTGGAATGTTTGGCACTATATCTTGGAACAACTGAAACAGTCCAACATACATAGTTGTAACAATCTCTGTGACTGCTGGCACAGTCACCTATTGGAATGTTTGACACTATACCATGAAATAACTGAAACAGTCTAACATACATAGTTACAACAATCTCTGTGACCACTGGCACAGTCACCTATTGGACTGTTTGGCACTATATCGTGAAAATTGAAACAGTTCAACATACATAGCTATAACAATCTCTGTGACCACTGGCACAGTCACCTATTGGAATGTGTGGCACTATATCTTGGAATTACTGAAACAGTTCAGCATACATAGTTATAACGATCTCTGTGTCACCTATTGGAATGTTTGACACTATACCATGAAATAACTGAAACAGTCTAACATACATAGTTACAACAATCTCTGTGACCGCTGGCACTGTCCCCTTTTGGAATATTTGACACTTTATCGTGGAATAACAGAAACAGTTTAACATACATAGTTGTAGCAATCTCTGTGACCACTGGCACAGTCACTTATTGGAATGTGTGGCACTATATCTTGGAATAACTGAAACAGTTCAACATACATAGTTATAACAATCTCTGTGACCACTGGCACAGTCACCTATTGGAATGTTTGGCACTATATCTTGGATAACTGAAACAGTTCAACATACATAGTTATAACAATCTCTGTGACCACTCGCACAGTCACCTATTGGAATGTTTGGCACTGTATCTTGGAATAACTGAAACAGTTCAACATACATAGTTATAACAATCTCTGTGACCACTGGCATAGTCACCTATTGGAATGTTTGGCACTATATCTTGGAATAACTGAAACAGTTCAACATACATAGTTACAACAATCTCTGTGACCACTGGCACTGTCACCTATTGGAATGTTTGGCACTATATCTTGGAATAACTGAAACATTTCAACATACGTAGTTATAACAATCTTTGTGACCACTGGCACAGTCACCTATTGGAATGTTTGGCACTATATCTTGGAATAACTGAAGAAAAACAAACTACAGTGTACATACATGTAGTTACAACAATATCATAAAGATGAAATAGTTAGATGGTGTTTACAACTGCTCTCAAACAAGGATTATACTTAGAGCAGCTCTCAATTGCAAATACTTGCTGTGGGTGCCACTTTGCTATTATTACATATGAAAATTGATGCCCTTATATGCTAGGCATTTTACACAGTTATCAAATGAGGTCATATATGGGAGTGATTAAATGCCATGTTAAAAAAAAATGCTAAACCACTAGTGTTTTACATATTTAGGAATCTGATGTAATACTTACATAATGATGTTGCGTACATAGTGATAAAATCTTGACATTTTCATGCCAAAAAGGCAATTTCAAAGAAATTCTAAGTACATATGATAAAACTAATCTTCTAGTTGTGATCCTGTATTCCTGAATTTATTTATTTTGTTGAAAAAAAGATAAAAAGCTTAACAAGCCTCACATTTGATCTCTTTTCCCCCAACTCATTATTTTTAAAATCAATATTACATGAGCACTCATGTAAGGTCCTAAATGAGTAAGACCGTTACTTAAGAAATGAATTCAATTTTTGAATTTCATGGAATCATGAATACTCCGGGTCTCGTGCAAAGTAAGTGAAGCCCAAAGGCCTTCACGTTAATTTTGCATGAGACCCGAAGTATTCATGATTCCATGAACATTCCAAAAATTGAATTTATTACTTATATTTATATTTTATATTATCTGTCAAGTATCAATTTTCAATGTTCACCTAACTTGGCTTGTTTTCCAGATATTTTGAATAAAATCAGACATAACGTAGGGTTTGGAATAGCCAAAACGCCAAAATTCCACGTTTAACCTCATGGTGATACATGCTCAACATCACGCAAACGTCAGTAAACAAGCAACGTTATTGGATGGACTTGACATTAGCCCGCTCAAATGGCGCGTATGTGGGTTTGGCTTAAATCGATTTGTTCATGAAGGTATGAACCACATCTCAAATGTAAAGGTTCATTTAAAGACTCGCAGTGGAAATGTAAATATTTGATTTTACATCCATCCACAGGTTTAGATGAACAAAAATTTTTGAGCATAAAACAGTTAATATTTTCTTACCCATCAGTTTTAACATATGTTTTGGGTACTCAAAAGAACCATCTCATTGAGACAGTTCTTTTAAATACCCACAACACATGTTTTGGTTAAGAAATAAGAAAACAATTTTTTTGCTACACATTTTTAACCTGAAGCCTGATCCATCAGATGTGAATTATACACAGATGTGAATAATACACATACCATGTAGGCTTTATACAGCAAATAAATGACATGCAATATATGAACATATCAATGCTTCTATTAACTAATTCTTTGTATACTGGGTAATTTTTCAGGCTTTCGCAGTAGTTTGCTGACTTTTTTCAAAATAACTCTTTCAAAAAAATCTTTCAGGTACACTATCAGAGTGAGTCCAAACTTTTTGCAAAGTTGGCAGAGCTGATGACAAAGTTGCCTCTAGCAAGGAAAGAGTAAATACTGCATATTTACATAAACCATTTCAACATTTTCTTCTTATCTAACACTAGATTCTCTAGAAGTCTTCTTGGTGGTAATAAACCAATGTCACAAACCTGCACCAACTGTTTGATTGGTCTGACAAATAAACTTTGTAAAAGACAGTGCAGTCCCTTTATAAAGCTATTTTTAGGGTCCTCAGGAATGGACCATATCATATACGAATTGTGTTATAAAGGGACACTTTTACAAAGAAATTATAGGAAAATGACAACAAAATGGTCATTTTTCTATAATCCTTTGTAAAGTTCTGTGGTAAAAAACACTTGGCAGCCACAAAATGACCTTGTTATATCCAAATTCATGTTATAACGAGGTGTGTTGTAAAGGGACTGCATTGTACCTAGAATAGAACAATTATATGAGTGGACCTCTCAATATACCTTAAATTCTCTTTCAAAGCCTTGCATATGAGTAACAGGATCCTTGAGCGAGAGTCTGTGGGCGAGGGCGGGCAGCTGTGAGGAAGGCACGACGGTGGTCCACGCTTGTACATGAAGAGCCAAAGTGTCGTAAATCAAACGGTATTGAGCCTGCAAAGAAAGTCAAAGATTTCCCATAAAATAAAACAGACCTTTGAAAACCTGACTTTGTGGTTGTTCACCAGGCAAGGCCAAAACTAACCTGCTCTGTTACATAGACCTGCTAGAGAGTTGAATATGTATGTAACAAGTGTTACGCCAATATTCTTCCCAGAAAATAACAAAAGCGCTGTTCAAGTAGTGCTGATTCTCATGCTGATCTGAACCTTCATTGTTCACATGCAACAAAATCAGGCATTCCTGCAACAAGGCACATATGGGTTGGTCAATCATGAAAAAATGAAAGCTATTTTTCTTACTACTCAACCAAAACATATGTCATGGGTTCTCAAAAGAGCTGTCTAAATGAGAGCACCCAAAACACATGAGAAAATAATCAGAATTTTATGCTAAAAATATATGCTTATCTGGACCAAAATAATGTTTACTCTTGGAGTGTTTACTCTTGGATTTGTTGGGTCCTGGTTTTGTAATTATTTCTTGGTGTCCTAGTTTTGGGAAGAGAGTTGGTCGCCTTACTTTGTTGTATTTCTGTCTGTGTACTGTGTCTCTTCCTTGAGGTGCCATGGGTCAGCTCTGTTTTGTGAATGTGCCATTTTCTAGTCAAGCTTGCTTGTTTTATCTTACTAGTACTTTTTGAATTTAAATGATTGGACAAATCAGTACATCAGTTGTCATTAACCATTTGTATTCGGGAAACCCCTAAACGAGTACTTTTACAAACAGTGAAGACCCAGATGAAATGCAGCATAATGCTGCAATTCATCTGGGTCTACAGTGTTTGTAAATGTTAAAAAGATCTTCAGATAAAAGAATACAATATTCTTTGAAAATTTTAACCTGTTACTCCTAGATATGTACAATGGACTATCCCAAGTTTATTGCTTCAAACCAAAAGGAAGAAACCATTAGTATACAAAGGGGTGAAGCTAACTAAATCTAGTGCTACTTACTAAAGTTCGGACCATATTTCGTCTGAACTTGCGCAGGTAGAGTACAGTGCTGTAGATATCAACAAACTTTTCTACCTCCAGTTGTTTCAGACAGAAGTCTATAGCTATAAATACCGCTGTTTTACCACCTCCACATCTGAAACAATCATTACATTAACAGGTAAATTGCAAAAAAAGGTATTTATATAGGAAATATCTCTGCTATGAGCCATGTCATGATAAATGTGAGCAACACAGGTACAGATTAGTCTCTGCATTCACAGTCTGGTCAGTACCATTGCTATTCCACAGGTTTTAAATAAACAACATTTTTGAGAGTAAATTAGTTTACATTGTCTTACTCATCAGTTTTAACATATGCTATGGGTGCTCAAAAGAACCATCTCATTGAGACGGTTTTTTTAGTACCCACAGCATATGTTTTGGTTGAGAAATAAGATTTTTTTAACACACTCTTAACTAAAGGCCTGTTATTCCCTACTTAGATACTTTAATTCATGCTATACATACAAGATGTTTACAAGATTCTAGTCTTTGTTGCTAAGCAAATATTTTTTAGATTTACCCACAAGATCAGATGGGGCAGTAATAAATTCAATTTTCTTAATTCTAAAGGTCAACATATCATGTAGGTACTCAAAATAACCAGCTCATTGAGACAATTTGAGCACCCAAATATCGTCTGCTTATAACTTTTGCAGACTGTTTGACATCTGATTGTATTCCTGAATTTTTTTTTCGAAAAAGTTAATTTTGAAAAAAATCAGCAGACCACAAAAAAGCAAGAAAAATTTCATAGGGGGCAAAGTGGTAAATTGATGGATAAGAAATTAACATGGGTTTTGCTCAATATCTTTGTATATCTGGACGAGAGTTACCTGGTTGCTAAGGACAACTACAGGTCTTCTCATGACATGGTTTACCTGCGTAATCTGTAAACAATTATTTGAGATACTTCATAGAAAAACATCTCTGTCAGGTGTGTATTTGCTGATCATACTAACTCACTTTTTTGTACAAGAGACAAGAATTTTGCTAGAATGAGTGATCAATAGTTTTCAAAATAAGTGGGTTATCCAACAACTGATGCCATGGGGACCACCAGACCACACTATCACAACAGTGGTGCTCACCAGTCCACACCATGGGGACCGTCAGGCCACATTGGTGCAATTACCAGGCCACACCAAAGCAACCAACAGACCAAACCCTGGGGACAATCTGCACTTTCATACTTGGCAAAACCTATGTCAGAAAGTGCCATAACTCAGTCAAATTTGCAAATGATCTCCAAATTCGAGCTTTACCTGTGTTTCACAACTCTTTACCCTTCTCTTAACTTAGAATGAATTGATGCATCCTTTCAAAAGTTATTTATGGGAAACCAAAAGTGTGGAGGATGATGGAGACATGATCCCTTTGCAGTTGACACAAATATGATGACAATTTTAGGCTAAAAAGTTTCTTTATCTGTGCCTAAATACTTACCTACAGTGAACTAACAATGGACCTGAAGTTGATAACATGAATTTATTTACTCGTCTTCGGACATCAAGCAGGAAACCAGGATCGGTACTCTCGTCATTGAAACCAATCATCTCGAAATGTTTCACGATTCTTCTCTCGTCACAACCATCCTAGAGATACATACATGCACATATGGGCCGTGACCCGACAAAACCTGTCTTCGGGGTTTTCCACAAAGCATATTTCAAACCAGCCTGCTCAGCTGCAGAGACTAGCTAGAAAAATCAAATTTTGCTTGTAGCAAGTTTAGATATGGTACTTTCCAAAAAGCGAATAACAAAGACGCTGATCAGACTGCGCGGATGCACAGGATGGTCTGCGCCTGTGTTGTTTGCAAGACCCCCCCCCCAAGACAGGTTTTTTGCTTCGAGGCCCATATATATAATATATAAGCAACAAATGAGCCAGTTTGAGATTTGGATGCTAATATACTCAGGAAAACAATTGAAGGATATTGAAGTTCTTTTGACTTTATTACATTTGAGAAAATGATTTCAAAGTATTTTTGTACCTGATAGAACTACTACCAATATGCAATTCAGCAAAATGAAATTTAAGGGTCGTTGGTTTCAATACAGTACCACGTCAAATGTAACAGCCCTCTTAATTGAAAGCTTAAAAGCAATAAATTTTGCTTTTATATATTTTGCTGCAACCTTTACCTGGTCATTGTTTATTTTCTTATTCCAACCACTGACAAGTTTTCACACCCATTTATTAGTCATTGCACCAAATAATACGACAATGTCTTCAACTAAAATGCACAGATATAGTATACTCAAGCCAATATGACAACAAATTGGCAGTTAAACACTGACAGCAACTACAAAATTAGGTTCATACTTTTGACTGAGGGCGAGCAATGATTTGGAGCCAGTCATTATGGATTACAAACAAAAAAAAATGGGTTTTAATCATTTTTGAAAGTTTGTGTCTTTTCAGCATAAAGGGTTAAACCATTTGGACATGTACTGTACTTTAACCATTAAAGCCTGGCTTAAATTAAACATCCATTTTAATAAAATGCATACATATTTAGTTTTTATTGCATTGAATGTTAGAGATTGAACTGAATCTAAATATCCTTCAATTATTTTTCTGAGTATATCATTAGCAACTAGGTTAGGTTCAGGACAACATAAACACTTGTACATTTTCCTGATTGTCCACACCTAGTTTCAAGGTACATGAAGGTACAGAAAAATAACAAGAAATGAAAAAAGTCAATAAGCAATGCTTATTAGATCCCCGCCCCCGCCCCCCCTCCCCCCCCCCCCCACAGTAAGAGTCAGTGACAAAACTTGGCAAGTTATAGTTTAAACCAGCAGACCTTAGTTTGGAAAAGATTTCAGTAAAATCTGTGCAAACAAAAATAATAAACTCCTTCATGCATATGTTCAATGTGTCTACATTGTACAGGCAAAGTATCAAATTGCTCCATCAAAAGCTGTGGTAGGAGTTGAGCGGCCCATAAAGGCACTATCCATGCATATACAAAAGCCATATAAGGGAATAATTGTCTCTAAGTTCTCACAACTGTCATTTTGTCAAAAAAAAAATTTCAACCAAACTCCTTCATGCATATGTTCAATGTGTCTTTATGGTATATGCAAAGTATCAAATTGCTCCATTAAAAGCAGTGGTAGGAGTTGATCGGCCCATGAAGGCACCATTTATGCATATACAAAAGCCTTATTAGGGAAAAATTCTAAGTTCTCACTGCTGTCATTTTGTCAAAAATTCTTTTTTCTGAACCAAACTCCTTCATACATATGTTCAATGTGTCTACATTGTATAGGCAAAAGATCAAATTGTTTCATCAAAAGCTGTAGTAGGAGTTGATTGGCCCATGAAGGCACCATCTATGCATATACAAACACCTTATTAGGGAAAAATTGTCTAAGTTCTCACTGCTGTCATTATGTCAAAAATTATTTTTTCTGAACCAAACTCCTTCATGCATATGTTCAATGTGTCTACATTGTATAGGCAAAGTATTAAATTGTTCCATCAAAAGATGTGGTAGGAGTTGATCGGCCTGTGTATGGCCTATAATAGCATAAGCATAAAACCCTATATTAAAAGCCATTTAGAACTACAAAGGGAAATAACTCTAACAAAATTGGCCCCTAGCCCTTACTTTTTTGTCTACAGTACTTGTCTTGCATATATGAACATGTTTGCAAGGTTTGATGAAAATCCAGCAATGACTCTTCAAGATATTAAGGAAACAAAACATTATGGACGAACGCACGGACAACGTGAAAACAGTATACCCACCACAAACAAAGTTTGCGGGGGGTATAACTATTGCTCTGCGAAATAATTGGGCATTCACATTACCAATGAAAGGGACAGATGTAATTATCCAATCTTGACATTGACAAAATGAAACTATTTGTAGCAGAGATTATTTTGTTTTCACATGCTTTTCTTGCCTGAGCAAATTGTTTCTGGCAGGTAATATCTAGTGTTTCACTAACTTTTTACACTTTTGAAAAGGAAACACACACAGCGCATACTCAGATTTTCTGTAAGAGTAATGTGACCAAGGACTCATAGTTTGCTTTTCTGGCACAAAGACCTGATAAATATAACCAAACTTTTACTTATGAAAAGCAATGACTTGGAAACAATTCTTCATCTGGATCCATGATTGTTCTTGAAAACTGTAGGAGCTTGAATTCTAAACTAATTTTGCCTGTATGAACCAGGCAAAATTAGTTAGAATTCAAGCTCCTACAGTTTTCAAGAACGTGTCTAAAATTGTAATCATTTTCTAACCCATCAATTTAAACATGTATTTTGGGTGCTCAAAAGAATATCTCGTTGGAATTGTTCTTATGAGCTTTTGGTTGAGAAATAAAAAAAAATAGTTTTCAATTACGCACTCTTATTAGTAGGCCTTGCCCCGAGATTATGAAACTGCATTCATGCTCATTTTAACTGAGCATTAAAATTCAACTGCTCATTAAAACTAAAATGCTGAACAATAATAAAGTTTTTTTCTTGCTTTAAAACTCTCAGATGTTGCATTTATTCTGCGTAAAATTCCAAATTTTGTAGGCATTTCGACATTTATGAGCAGGATAACTTCCATGCTCAGTTGGGTTGAGCATAAATAAAGTTTTATAACCTCGAGGCCAGATAAGAAACATATGTTTATGTTTATCGGTTGAAATTTCTAAAGTATGGTGCATTTATTTCTCTGAAGATTGTTCACTAATGAAAGCATCCTTAAAGGCACAAATCCTGTATCCCCCCCCCCCCACAGGGGAGTGGCTCAATATGAGACAATAAGTAGGTGGAGCATAACTACTGTCTGATTAAATTATACCAATGGCTTGCTTAGGCTGATAAACAGCATGGTTGCTGAGCTGATAAGACCTGTCAACTATAATCCAGGTATTAGTCAGAAGTTAATCAAATTAGAGGTAAGCTCCTGGAGATGTTCACAGCTGAGTGCATTGAAGAAAGTGGTGAAACTGAAGGTTATTCTGCCTTATACCCCACTCCTGCCTTTAACACTTTACCTCATAGAGGGGACTTTTAACACTTTTGCAAACAGGGCAGACCCAAATCAGACAGCTCTTGTAAGAGCTACCTGATCAGGGTATACTCTGTTTGCTTATAGAAATATGATGTATCTGATCCTATACTAGTGGACCTGATAAGTAATTTCTTTGTTCTATGTACCAACATGAAAATTAATTTATATCATTATTCATAGTGGGACCAGGGTGGAGCCTAGCATGAATATTCATGAAGAAATATGGTTAATTCCAGGAAGAAAAGGGTTAATTGGTGGAGAAATATGTTGCTCCAAATTAAGGCAATAAATATACTGGTTTAATATAACAGTTTCCATCAACACAGGAAATAACTAAAGTCAAGATTTTTTCATTGCCTTAGAGTGGTTTCAAGACAGACTTTATTTCAAGGATTTTTCAAGAAAGTCCTAATTTTCTAATCTTTCCAAGCCTGAGCAAACCGTGCTTATCAAAGTACTACCGGACATACCTTTTGAATATGGAATGTTCTGATCACTAATTTGGAAAGTTCTAGAATGCTGTCGAGGCAGATATGAATGTCACCTTGACGTACATACTTCTGAACACTCAGCACGTCTCCCCAGTATTTATCACACTGTTGCTAAAAATAGATTTATATAATATTGTAACATAGGTTCAGTTAAAAAAAAAAAATAGCACAAAATTGTCATTATTTTCTTGCCCATCATTTAAAACATACATTTTGGATGCTCATTGAGACGGTTCTTTTGAGTACCCACTACATATGTTTTGATTGAGAAATAAGAATAATAAGTTTGATTAGCCGCTCTTACCTGGAGGTCTGTTAAAACCTTTTTTCTCAGAAAAAGTCCATCATGGTGGTTATTAGAATTCAGATATCAGAGGTAATGATCAGTAACAATGATGATGAGTGTCTTAATACATGACTGAAATTACAATACTCTACAATTATTGTCCTTGTGTGAGGGTAACATTATACAATGATTCACTTATGTTGAGGTGGTCATGAAGTGTTATTGGATAGTCAACTCCATATTGACTGACAAGAAGCAGAGGTCATTACCGTCAATATGATTAAATTTTCTGTTCAAAACACAACATGTCTACCAAAACAAGTCAACAATTTTTCATTACATATATAGTAGATACATTATGTATTTTCTGCCATTTTAGGTCATTGCTCAACCATATGAAATACATTTAAACCCATGCACCATTACTTCATAATGCATGGTTCGTAAAGTCATTTCCGGAAAACCATGCATCATGAAGTGTTGTGACAGTCCTGTGCATGTGATTGCCCTCTGAACCAATGAGACATGTGTTTTTTGGATTACATAATAAAACAATTTGTTCATCCAAGGCAGGCATTATTTTCCAAGTGCAATATTATCTGTTAATTATTTTATTTTATTATCCAAATGTCTATATATAAGGAGTAATTGTCTATTTTTGGCTATCTCACGAGTCACTGAACTATTGCCTGGGCAAAAGTTTTGGATATTGGCTGGGGCTATACCATGGCCTGGTTTAGAAATACAGAAGCTCTTTTCGACATGCAAGATGATGATGCGCATACAGTTCATTTACGCCTGAAGACGTTATGCAACAATGGTGGAATTTGCCTGAAGATGTTATGCAATAATGGCGGAATTAAGGCATGGTTTGGCAACTTTAAACTCCAATAATTTTGTTGCTTAAGATCAGAAACATAAAGTGTGGCATTTCATCTGGGTCTTCACTGTTTGCCAAAGTACCCATTTAGGATTTTCCAGTCTACAAAGGGTTAAAGTGTTGTTTTCTATAAGACAAAGCATAAAAAGTGCAGACCTTGCAAGTTACGACCAATCAGAGACTGACATTATCTTACTATATCACAATGAAGTTGAGAATTTATGAATTCATAGCCTTGGAATTGTTCAAAATAAATTCTCCAGAATTCTTGGCAAAAATAGGTCCCTCATGCACCTTATAAAATGATTGCTAAATTGGTAAGGAATGAACTAGGTCTTGAGAAAACAGAGTTAGACAATATGTGAACAATTGTGGCACAGATCAGCCTGTACATTGATACAATGCCAGCAGATACTTTATTGCTCACTGCCTACTCTACTTATTTAATCAAAGTATTTAAAATTTTAGCAATCTCTATAGTTGAACAGGCTGGTTTGAGTCATATCTGGCTCTGAGGTTTAAAATTTTTACCATGCCCAACTCAGCTGAGCGTGAAATTTATCCTGATCATAAATGTTAAAATGCCAACAATTGTTGGCATTTTAACATTTATAAGCATGATAAACACAACATCTGAAAGGCTTAAAGCAAGAAACTTCTTTATTTGTCGGTATTTGGGTTGTTATGAGCAGTTGAAATTTTGTTCTCAGTTGAGTTGTGCAGGAAAAAAGTTTTATAACCTCGGGCTTTAAGGTATGTTTTCTTGTAACATAGCTCAGCTAATAATAAGACTTAATCAGAAAACCAAACACTTGTAAGTGCCAACAATATTATTTATATCACATCAAAATGGCACTAAACATTACTGAAAGGGCCAACATGGCCTCATGTTGCTGGCATCAAGTTTGATGTTATTAAAGTGATGTGTAAATAAGATTTTTTTTCATCCTACAATTTGCATTAGATGACACTTTTTAAAGCTTAATGTAGCAATTTTTGTCAACTTAATCATGTTCAATATTTTATGTAAATCATTTGCTAGTGGACAATTTACATCAAATGTCAATCTTTAAGTTCTGATAATCATTCACTGCTTTAACTGGGTATGCTGTGTAATTTTTCAGGTTTTTGTTGTATCTGCAGACTTTTCAAAGTAAACACTTTCAGAAACACTATCAGAGTGTCAAATGCTTAGGATCCAAATCAGGACAGACATTCTGTCCAAATTGTTTGCAAAGGTTATCAGCAGAGGGCAAAAGTTTCGGCTTGCAAGGAAAACATTAAGGGTTTGTATTTTGCTTGGAGCAAGAAGATTGCTGTTATGGCATACAAGAGAAACAAGCCTTTGGCTCCTCGAATTATGAAGATAAGATTTTAGATATTTGCACTCAGACTGGCCAAAACTGGGGTTTGGCCAATTTAATGTACTAATCTGGTGAGAAGTGACTCAGTGATCAGTTTTGTAAACTTCTATAGTCCCTAGAATGGCTCAGATTTAATTGTGCTGGTGTCTGCTGAACATACCACAGAATTTTCAAACAATCCGGTTGCCATGACAATGCAATGGACTCCTTCCTGCCACACCATATGCCAAAATGCTGGTACAACCTTGCCTCTTGGACCTAAAATAAAAGACACAAAACCTTATGACACAGATCTAGAAAGACTATAGGAGCCAGCACACAAGATATTGGTACCTATCGCATATGTAAGCACGTACTGAAGGCTCAGATGAGTCTGCGCTTATGTGCAGTTTCATTTGAGCCATAGCTGCTCGAACACACAATTTTGGCTTCTAGCCCCACTACGTAGCTGTACATACATGTTTAGAGAGTGACTTTATACATATGTAATAAGTGCAAACATCTCATGAGCTGGCACATTTTTGAACACTAAATTACAACGAGTTGATTAAGTCACTCTTCAAACATATGCATGCTGGCCCAGCCAGGTCTAATGTCATTGCTAATGGGAGTCAAAGCTTTGCTCCAGAATAATGTTATTACTGAAAAAAAAGAATTGTTCTGAAATTTAAACTTACCAAGTATGTGTCTAATAATTGTGAGCCTTTAAAAAAATTGCACAAGTTCAGGTATAAGCAAAAAATCTGAGCTTTAAATTGTGATGATTTTTCTAAACCGTCAGTTTAAATGCAGGTTTTCGTTGGGAAATCAGAAAATTAATTTATTAATTACGCACTCTTATCTAAAAGTCTGTAGTATGTCAAGCTGTTGCGAATTGCATTTATGGCAGATATATCAACCAATTAAATTGTATAAAATAAACAACATACTCACTAGCTACTTCAAAAGTTGTAATATACAGTAAAACCTGTGTAAAACGGCCACTCTCAAAACGACAGAAAATTGGTTTTCAAGACCAATTATTGCTTAATGCAGTTCAAAAGTATTCTTTCAACCTTCATTAAGCTACCATTTGTCATTGAGATCTTTGTTTTGTCAATTTTTGAAAATTGAAAAAAGAATAATAATTTTTGAGAGGTGGTTTTAAACAGGTTTTACTGTAGCTTTTATTTACCTGATGTAGCAATGTATTCTTTCCCTCCATCATAACCCTGAAATGTACACAAAACAGTTCACAAACTGAATATAACAACATAGTTCTTGGTTTTGTTGCATATTTTAGATTTTACAATTCTTTGTTTTGTTGCATATTTTAGATTTTAGTGCTGTCAATTGTCAGGATTTCTAGCAGTTTCGAAAAGGAATATTACAACATAGTTTATGATATTAAATGTTAGATTCAACCATATGTTTATCATAAAATAAGTGAATTAAGGGTCACATGAAGCTGGTACTTAGTGTGGTATAATGGTATGACTAGCATTGTATTGTGTTATGGTCACTTATTATAGCACTGTCCATGTTACTGTATAATATTAGAGTTCCAGTGTACATGTAAATGGTTTTCAGTGTCAAACAAGATTGTGGCCCTTGAGTATCACATAACAATGCCTCTACAGTAAAAATGGTTTTCAGTGTTAAAAAAGGATAAACAAAGTTTTAAGAGGTTCATTTTTAAACCCTGCTGTCAGTCATTTGGAACTCTGTCAATGTGGCACCAAACAGGCCATATATAATTTCTCAAGCCTCCTGAAGTTATCCTAATACCAGGCTCTCAGAATTCTCACGGACAATAATTAATTATTCAGGAATTAACATAAACTTCTCATTTACTGCCAGTAAACAGCAGAGATAATTGGCAGCAATTGTAGCATTTAACATGAATGTTAATTTCCTGTCACCTAACATTCAATTACTGTCTTGCTAAATCAATGACGTTCAAGGGTCTCTCCATCATGTATATACACTGGAACAGAGAAAACTTTGCTCACCGGACCTGATTGTGTGCACTGTTTCATGCTCTGCATGAAGATGTCAAGGATTATACATTACCATTTTCTCTAAGGCTTGGTCTAAGTTTTGTACCTAATAATCAGGAGTCCCCCTAATAATCAGGAGTCCCCCTCCCCTATTAATACCACCACCACCACCACCAAATTTATATGAGGCTAAAATGGTCAATGTGTGTCAATGTAGAAAGGCTTGGCATTTCTAAAAAGAAACTGTTTTTTATCAAAAAAATGTAGTTGGGAGCTTTTAACATATTCCTGCTACGAGAATAAAACATCTAAAAAAAAGTCTGCTGTATGTAAATGCTTACATCAAGGACTTTTCAGAATACAAATGGTAGGTCCAGATCAGACTTCTGATCTGGGTTTACACTGCTGCAGAAAGGTTTTAAAAGGACTAGCAGGCTACAGAGCAGACAATATTTAGTTGTGATTAGCAGCAAAAGAGCTTAAATTGAATACAATGACGACTGATGCAGACAACAATTTTTATGAGACCTCTCTTCATTTACTGTGAAATCATCTGCTAGCAAACACTTCACATGAATTATCGAGCCTTATCAAGACACGTTCGTGTTAATGGTCAGTACAGCAAGGAGTTTGGAGTTGGTGTGCATCAGGAATCTGTTCTCAGCCCCTTGCTTTTCATACTTGTGCTGGAAGCCCTGTCGTACCAGTTCCGTACTGGTGTGCTGTGGGAGTATAGATCTGTATGCTGATGACCTTGCAGTAATGGCAGACTCACTGGAAGAATGCATTACTAGCTAGGTTAAAGATATGGAAAGAAGGTATGGAACACAAGGGACTGAGAGTCAACATGAAGAAGATGAAGATCATGGTCTTGGGACTTGGGCTAGACCTTCTTTGTGACTCTGGTGCGTCTCAGAATGGTGTTGGTGTGAACTCTATCCAGTGCTCAAAGTGTAGGCTCTGGGTGCACAAAAAGTGCAGTGGTGTCAGAGGAAGAATGGTTGACACGTTACACGCTCCTCTTCATGCACAAACTCCATCACAAGTATGATGATTCCTAGCATCAGAAGAAGAGGGAGACCTAAAAACACCTGTTCTGAGTGTGTTAAGGCTGACATAAAAATGTGCAGCCTTGGCAGCATCGATCCACTTAACAGAGGCGTAGAGTTTGGGTGTTACAGGCCTCCATATGAACGAATATTGAGGCGTAAAATTGATAATTTCTTGTCACTCAATTAAACATTTGTTTTGGGTCTCAATGAGACAAAGTGCTTTGGTTGAGAAATAAGAAAATTATTTTTTGACAACTGCCTCTTTATCTGGAGGCCTGGTGTTAGACACTCTAGCCACCTGCTGCCTACCCTAGTACCAGGGACGAGTCGGCAGCAGTAGAAAAAGAAAATCAGGATCAAGTCAAGTCAATTTGGTTTCTTTAAGCATCAAAATAACTGAAAATGTTGTCTGCTGCATATCTTTTGTGGCACTTTTAAAGCTTAACATGCTTAAAGACTATAACAGCTATTATTGTCATCTTATGAATGGAAACAAGAATCAGCTTCCTGGGTAATCCAGGGTCAAGGATTTATTAGGTTAATTGAGTCAATAAATTAACCCTTTCATTGCCAAAGTCAAGTCAAGTGGCCTGAAGTGTTGTCCACTGTAATACTTTGAAAGCTGAAATTGCAATAAGTGTGGACTCAGACCAGGCTGCTCCATAGGGAGCTGTCTTAAGGAAGCCATCTAATCATTGTCTAAATCATTAAAATGCAACTTGAAAATAACCTGTCGGCTATGCAAATGATAGGCAGCAGGCACCATCAGATTTTTTTTACTTGTGGAGTTGAAAGAGTTAGTAAGATGTTAGCTTCTTTCACATAAAAGTCAAGGGAACAGCCTTGATTATCAAACTACCAATAAATCAAAGTTCTCCTATTTTTAATTAAAGCAGCTGGCTAAAGACGTCTTAGATACTGCCATCTTTAACTGTTAACTATTTGCCTGCCAGTGTCTTCAGAGTGTGTAACTGAAAATTATTTTTCTTATTTCTCAACCAAAACATATGTTGTGGTTACTCAAAAGAACCGTCTCGATGAGACGTTTATTTTGAGCACCCAAAACACATGTTTAAACTGATGGATAATAAAATATTCGGAATAAAATTGCTTAACTGGTCCTATGGTCTTCTATCAATAAACTTTGCAAATCTGGATCCAATCTATGACACTCTGATGATATTCTGAAGGAATTATTTGAAAAAAATTAAGTTTAAAAAAAAACAATCAGCAGACAACGAAAAAACATGCAAATTTACCCAGTATGTTAAGAGCTTAAGTTCAAGTAGTAAGTGAGTATGATCAGGAAATACCACAATCACACAACACAGACCAACCCACAAAACCGTGAGGAAGAGTCACAGAACATTTACAGTAACATGACATCCGAAAGACAATTAAAGCAAAGCAACCAGCTCTCTCAAATCAGGACTTCAGCAGGCAGCAAGTTTAGTGACAATTCATGCTTACAGATGATTGACGTGAAATAAACAAGAGTTATTTTGTTTCATAAGAAAAAAAAAATGTTTAAACCAAAAAATTTAAATCCTACAATTTATTTGTTTGGGGTTTGTGGGAAATAGTGACATGTGAGTAATATGGCTACACTGGAATAGCCCCACTGAAATAGCCCACCCTGGAATAGCCAACACTGGAATAACCCACACTGGAATAGCCCACCCTGGAATAGCCCACACTGGAATAGCCCACCCTGGAATAGCCCACACTGGAATAGCCCACACTGGAATAGCCCACCCTGGAATAGCCCACACTGGAATAGCCCACACTGGAATAGCCCACCCTGGAATAGCCCACCCTGGAATAGCCCACCCTGGAATAGCCAACCCTGGAATAGCCCACACTGGAATAGCCCACCCTGGAATAGCCCACCCTGGAATAGCCCACACTGGAATAGCCCACACTGGAATAGCCCACACTGGAATAGCCCACACTGGAATAGCCCACCCTGGAATAGCCCACACAGGAATAGCCCTCCCTGGAATAGCCAACACTGGAATAGCCCACACTGGAATAGCCCACACTGGAATAGCCCACACTGGAATAGCCCACACTGGAATAGCCCACACTGGAATAGCCCACACTTGAAAAGCCCACCCTGGAATAGCCCACACTGGAATAGCCCACACTGGAATAGCCCACACTGGAATAGCCCACACTGGAATAGCACACCCTGGAATCGCCCACACTGGAATAGCCCACCCTGGAATAGCCCACACTGGAATAGGCCACACTGGAATAGCCCACCCTGGAATAGCCCACACTGGAATAGGCCACACTGGAATAGCCCACACTGGAATAGCCCACACTGGAATAGCCCACACTGGAATAGCCCACCCTGGAATAGCCCACACAGGAATAGCCCTCCCTGGAATAGCCAACACTGGAATAGCCCACCCTGGAATAGCCCACACTGGAATAGCCCACACTGGAATAGCCCACACTGGAATAGCCCACACTTGAAAAGCCCACCCTGGAATAGCCCACACTGGAATAGCCCACACTGGAATAGCCCACACTGGAATAGCCCACACTGGAATAGCCAACACTGGAATAGCCCACCCTGGAATAGCCCACCCTGGAATAGCCCACCCTGGAATAGCCCACACTGGAATAGGCCACACTGGAATAGCCCACACTGGAATAGCCCACACTGGAATATCCCACACTGGAATAGCCCACACTGGAATAGCCCACCCTGGAATAGCCCACCCTGGAATAGCCCACATTGGAATAGCCCACCCTGGAATAGCCCACCCTGGAATAGCCCACCCTGGAATAGCCCACCCTGGAATAGCCCACACTGGAATAGCCCACACTGGAATAGCCCATCCTGGAATAGCCCACACTGGAATAGCCCACACTGGAATAGCCCACACTGGAATAGCCCACACTGGAATAGCCCACACTGGAATAGCCCACCCTGGAATAGCCCACACTGGAATAGCAGCCCACCCTGGAATAGCCCACACTGGAATAGCCCACACTGGAATAGCCCACACTGGAATAGCCCAAATTTTTCAGGTTATCCAAACATCAAAACGTAAGTTCTACCCCCGTAAGCATACAAAATCTGGCCAACATTGACCCACCAGGATAAAGGCCATTTCGCTGCCAGGCAGATAGTGGTCTGAGATGGCATGGTGACTGGGAGCCATTTGATAGCTTTTTAAACTGCAGCTTAAAACTGTATTTGTTGCTGTCCTTGTACTGTAATCTTACCCACATACCATTAAATATGTTTAAGCCATGTGTGTGGTGTTTTCTTGTTTCCCTTATATTATGGTATCCTGGGTAAGGTGTGGTACTTGATTATATAGATTCCTGATCTTTTCCATTTTCCTTACTTCTGTTGATGAATCAAGGTTTGAACAACAGGTAAAGACTAAAAACTTCATCATTTTCCTCAAATCTCAATACTTCATACAAGCACACACAATTAAACATTCAGGGAAATTATGTTACATCAATGAGCAGCATTGTTAATATAACATCATAAAAATATAATGTCAACAAGTTGTTGTTGAACCAGAGACAAAGAATGTATAAAATCTTCCTGTTGATGTTTTCAGAACTATGAGCAGAGTAAGATAATCTTCAGTGACTGTTTTCTTTCCCTCTATTCAATTATCCTAATGGACCAAATGAGATAATCCTGTAAATGACACTCAGCATAGACAGAGGTTTATCGCAACCAAATAACCAATGGCAATATCTTTCTAATCTTTCTATGGAAGCATCTGTTGTGATTCTCATTGGAAGCATCTCAATGAGATGCTTTAACTGAGAACCCACAACATATGTATTCAATGAAAAAAAAATAAACCTTGGGATGTTGATAGTTCTCTTATCTAAGAATGTGACAGAATATGACCTGTGGAGAAAACAGATATAGTCCTGCAGCACACATTCTATATATCCTTAACTCTTCACCTGCTAATGTCTTCTGCTTATTACATTGGCAAACAGTTTGGACACAGATCATGATTAGACCCAACATTTTGTTCCCAACCCTAAGGAATCTCCGTATGAAATTTGAGTTCATACATGGGGTTGGTACCATTAAACTAGTTTAAGCCCTCCAGTAAAAAAAATACTGACCATTCAAAGGCGGTGCTTCTTTTGTGGATTCTTTTTGTTATTTACGTTTCATGTCTGTCATGATGTCTTATCTTTTCATTGCAGCCTTGTGGTCACCTGCTGGCCTCTTGGCTCTCTTGTATGTATGTGCATTTTCTTGTATTTTTGTCACCTGTATAAAACTGGCATTGATATAGCCAGAATCTATCTCTTAGAATTACCTGTATAAAGCTGGTGTTGATATAATCAGAATCATAGCCCTCTGGTATATCTCTTGGAATTACCTGTATAAAGCTGGCATTGATATAATAAGAACCACAACTCTCTAAGAATTACCTGTATAAAGCTGGCATTGATATAATCAGAATCATAGCCTTCTGGTATATCTCTTAAATTTACACAGGAATGATCATCTGAAAGAAAAAAAACAAACTAGAGGACCTGAAGGTCCTGAGGCGCTCACCTGATCTCTTTAAAAATGTTAAAATAGGTCAAGGTTTTACAGCTAATATATAAAACATGTTTTGTTTTACCATATATGGGGGTTGCAGCCACTTTGGTCAAGTGACCTAAAACAATCTAATGAATACTCCATCAAACAGCCCAGTGATTTCTGAAAAACCAATGTTTGGATAGGTATGTGGCAGTCCAAATGGGTGGCATTGGACAAAAGGTCACAGGTCAGCTTGACATTTGGTACTTATATAAAACCATTGTCTCATAAAAGTAAACATTTCTCAAAAGTATTATGATTTCAGCTTAAACAGTTATAGAAAAATGAACATTTCAAGATTTTTCCCATATAAATGCATTACGAATCAAATTTGACCTTGCCATAAAGTAGGTCAAGGTCAAGCTATATTCATCATTTGTGCAAACCTGGTAGAGACCACATCCCCAATGCTACATACCAAGTCCCAAGGCCACTGGCCTTTTGTTCCAGAGAATAAGATATTTAAAGGATTTTTACCATATTTGGGTGTGGTGGCCTTGACCTTTGAAACTAGTTTATAGCCATTGTCTCATTAGGTTTAACATATCAAGTGAGAATAATGACTTTGGCTTCAACAGTATTCAAAAAATCAACTTTTCAAAAAATTTCCCATTTAAATGCATTAGGAAGCAAATTTGACCTTGACATTAAGTAGGTCAAGGTCAACCTAGGATCATCATTTGAACAAACTTGGTAGGCCCCACTACCCCAATGCTACATACCATACCAAGTCCCAAGGTCATCGGCCTTCTGGTTCTGGAGAAGAAGATTTTTAAAGGGTTTTTACCATATATGGGCGTGGCAGTCATCTTGGTCATGTGACCAAAGTATTTTGCATAAATTGCAGCTAACTTATCATAAGGAGTCTTCACATGAAATTTGAGTTTAATTGGGCCAACGGTTTGTGAGAAAACTATGTTTTAATATATTGATGGGACTCCAATATGAGCGACTTAGCTGAAAGGTCAAAGGTCAACCTTGACCTTTGAAACTTATTTATAGCTATTGTCTCATTAGGTTGAATATATCAAGGGAGAATAATGACTAAACCTTCCACATTTTTCCAAAAAATCAACTTTTCAGAAATTTTCCCATTTAAATGCATTAGGAAGCAAATTTGACCTTGACGTTAAGTAGGTCAAGGTCAACCTAGGATAATCATTTGAACAAACTTGGTAGGCCCCACTACCCCAATGCTACATACCAAGTCCCAAGGTCATCGGCCTTCTGGTTCTGGAGAAGAAGATTTTTAAAGGGTTTTTACCATATATGGGCGTGGCGGCCATCTTGGTCATGTGACCAGGACCATTTGAACAAACTTTCGTTCCCGCGTCCTAAGGAGTCTCCATATGTAATTTGAATTTAATTGGTCCAGTGGTTTCAGAGGAGAAGATGTTTGAAATTGTGGACGGACGGACGGACGCCGGACGCCGGAGTGACTGGTATACTATTAGCTCACCCATGAGCCTTCGGCTCAGGTGAGCTAAAAAACGTCAAAATATCTAGCAAATTGACCTCATGAGTATCAAGGATAATCTTCCCCTCCTTGTATCAGTCCCAACAAAGTGGATTGCAGACCAAGTGTAGACTCCCATCAGTCTGCCCATCTACCTAGTCTTGTCAGTCTTGGCTGTGTGCTCTGTGGGTAAGGTAGCCAAAATACCGCAAGCATTTTTTTAGACTGGTATCAGACCAGTAAATAGAAAAATATTAAAATATGTGCGCATACATATACAAGCATTTACATCTCTGAAAAAAATCACTGACTGTCTTTTTTACTGTATTCTGAGCAATGGGGAAGTAATAAAGTATCGTATATTTATCTCTGTAGTAGTTATAGAACTTTCAGTTAGATGTCTTAATACAGGGCCTGCAGACAGGCTAGCATTTTGTATGCCTTATCATTACACGTTATCATCTTGATCCATTATCCCATTTGCTAGAACAGGCCCGACCCTATAAAACTTTTTCAACTGCTCATAAGAACTTAAATACTGAAAAATAAAGACTTTTCTAGCTTTCAAACTGTCAGATTTTGTATTTAACATACTTATTTATGAGCATGATAAATCTGATACTCAGTTGATATGAGCATGAAAAAGGTTATAACCTTGTGACCAGCTATCTGAAGTACATGTATGAGCTATGTGGTATCACTGACAGCATTTGTGAGGTCTATGGTTTATATCACAAACATCCTATCTTTATGAAAACACACTCGATGTGTAATAAATAACTGATGTAAACTCATAAGATTTCAGAACAGTCTGATCTGGGACCCATGTAAGTTTAAAAAACTGTTGTTAATTAAGTGAAAATCGGCAGCTTCCAACAACAGCAGATACCATTTTAGCTGCTTTTTTCTGCTAGGAGTCAAAGCAATAAAAGGTCTCTATATCTGCTAGGAGTCAAAGCAATGAAAGGTCTCTATATCTGCTAGGAGTCAAAGCAATAAAAGGTCTCTATATCTGCTAGGAGTCAAAGCAATAAAAGGTCTCTATATCTGCTAGGAGTCAAAGAATAAAAAGGTCTCTATATCTGCTAGGAGTCAAAGCAATAAAAGGTATCATATCTGCTAGGAGTCAAAGCAATAAAAGGTCTCTATATCTGCTAGGAGTCAAAGCAATGAAAGGTCTCTATATCTGCTAGGAGTCAAAGCAATAAAAGGTCTCTATATCTGCTAGGAGTCAAAGCAATAAAAGGTCTCTATATCTGCTAGGAGTCAAAGCAATAAAAGGTCTCTATATATGCTAGGAGTCAAAGCAATAAAAGGTCTCTATATCTGCTAGGAGTCAAAGCAATAAAAGGTCTCTATATATGCTAGGAGTCAAAGCAATAAAAGGTCTCTATATCATCTACATACTGGTGATAGAATAAATGCCTGTTCATTTCCATTGTTGCGTTTCCATAATCGGGAAAATCGTCACACTAATTTGTTTAATTTAATTTGATTTGATTGATTATAGTTAATTCACTCATGTTCCTCTGAACATTGCCTGTCAATTGTATCATTTTTCAGTCAATAGATATTCCCAAGGTGAAACAGATCACACTATTGACCATATAGGAAGCAAATATTTTTCTTCTACATATGTGTCTATAAGGTTTCTTTCTGCCTGTTCAAAAAGTGTGGAGGTAAATAAGGGTTAAGAGCCTGACCTCTGGCCCTGCTTAGTAGCTACCTTTAATACAGAGAGGATTTTACATGAGTGTTCATGTTTTATTGAATTTAATAAACAAGTTGAGGAAAAGAGATAAACTGCAAGGCTTGTCGAGCATTTTATATCTTTTTGCAACAAGTTTAATAAATTCAATAATACAGGAGCACAAATCTTGTATACTATTTATCACATGACATAAAAAATACGTAACAACTGACTTTTCCATCTTTTACACAGCATTATAATGGACTTCTTGAAGTAACATTACTAAATCTGTAAACCACTAGTGGTTTATTGATTAAAGCCTCCTAGACAAGATGTCATGTGATAAAAGGTTTTCTTAATGTTAATTAATTGGAATGATGTTTATATCTGGAATGTTGATACTAACTAGAGTAAATGACTGCGAACAAGAATTGAATGGAAATTATATCAACAATAAACGGATAAATAATTATTTCATAATCATGTACCTACATCATAACATGCATAAATTAATTCAAATTTTTCCAGCTTTAAGAAGCTTTTAATGCACAACTGTGTGATACATTGCTTGTCAAAACGAGAAAAATCTGAATTAACAAATATCATTCCTGTTCCATCCCTTGTTTAATGTAACATTAAGGTATTGTTGTTCAGTATTTGTAAATGATTATATGTCCCTGCAATTCTTACATTTCATACTCATAAATTCTATTTATAACATGATGTCGCGTCATGCTTCAAAATCCATATACCACTTGTGGTTCACACATTTAGAAATGTTATGTATGACCATAAGAACGTCCCATATATATTACAAAACCAGAGCATTTTCATGCCAATAAACATGATTTTAAAGTAGCTTTAGTGTCATGTTTGTTTGTTTGATTTGATTCTTTAGGTCCTAATAAACATTTTTCAGTTATGTCGGTACAGGTACCAGTACTAAGCAAGGATAATTGTGTCTTGCTCAAGGACACAACACAGTGACGCGGGTGAGGCTCTAACCTGCCGCCCCTCTGTCTCAAGTCAAGCACTCTACCACTGAGCCACTGAGCTCCATTTAAGTGTCATGTGAAAAAAGTATCTAACATTTCCTGCTCCAGTAATATTGAATTTATACACTTGTTGCGAAAAAGCGACAAGCGACATGACTCCTCTATATTTCAGTTTTTGTTGTGTTTCAAGAAATTGTATAAGGCTCTCATATGTAATAAAGAACCTTTTCTTATGTACTGGCCAAAATACTAGAGAATTTAAAATCTTTAAAGGACTAAATACAGTAAAACCTAAAAAAACAACAACCAAAAAATGGTTTCATGACTGCTTATCGCTTAATGCAGGTAAAAAAATGCAGAACAAAGAGAGCATTCAGCAATACGTTCCACCTTCATTAAGCTTCCTTTTGTCATTAAGATCTTTGTTTTGTCTTTTCTTGAGTGGCCTTTTTTCACAGGCTTACTGTAATAAAATGAGTATTAGATACCTACATGTAAGCACCTCTTGGCAAACGTTCTTGGCAATGTTCTCCGGCAGTGTGGCTATCTTACATGGATACTCCTCCTGGTTCCGAACAATAGCCTATAGAAAATAGAAAACAATAAGAATACGTATATCAACCAAAAAAAATAAGGAAGGTAAGAACTTTATATGAGAAATTTCAAGCATGAAATTTCTTATATAATATAAGTTCTCAACTTCTTTATATTTTGGGTTAACAACTTCAATTGTCCTCAAATAAAGTTATCCCCTTCCATATATTTTAGGTATATGACCTCTCAAATAAAGTTCTCAACTTCCTTATATTTTAGGTTAACATGACCTCTCAAATAAAGTTCTCAACTTCCTTATATTTTAGGTTAATATGACCTCTCAAATAAAGTTCTCAACTTCCTTATATTATGGGTTAATATGACCTTTCAAGTAAAGTTCTCACCTCCCTTGTATTTTTGGCTGATATGACCTCTCAAATAAAGTTCTCAACTTCCTATTTTAGATTAATATGACCTCTCAAATAAAGTTCTCAACTTCCTTATATCTTAGGTTAACATGACCTCTCAAATAAAGTTCTCAACTTCCTTATATTTTAGGTTAATATGACCTCTCAAATAAAGTTCTCAACTTCCTTATATTTTTGGTTAATTTAACCTCTCAAATAAAGTTCTCAACTTTCTTATATTATGGGTTAATATGACCTCTCAAGTAAAGTTCTCACCTTCCTTCTATTTTTGGCTGATATGACCTCTCAAGTAAAGTTCTCAACTTCCAGATATTTTGGGCTAATATGACCTCTCAAATGAAGTTCTTGCCTTCCTTATATTTTGGATAGATATGATCCTTCATTACGGGATTGGTTCCCTGGAGGAAGGATCTGATCTGTTTCCTGAGAGCAATGTCATATTTCATTATAACAGAACAATGGGAAGACCTCACTAATGAAAATATGAAATATTGTGTATGTCCCACGAGGAAACTGTCACAGTAACACTTGGACTGCCCGCCTAAATTGCTAAAAAATGTCCTCTGATGATGTCCTCTACTGCAATATTTAGCTTAAATAACAAATTTGCATGCAAGCAGTTTGGTCCCAGACCAGACTGCTCCACAGGGAGCAGTCTGGCCTGGGTCCATACTATTTGCTTCAGGTTTCCATACATCAGCCAATGACAAAGAAGACAGATTACTTATGTCGCATATGGCAGTAATAGTGTCAATAAATATTGTTTGTCAAATTTGAATCGAGACAGATTAATCCCCACCTAAATGAATATTCTTGAATTTCTTGCATTTCCGAGACATACTACAACTGCTTGAAGACATATTTAAACCAGGTATGATAGATTGGTTAAATGTTCTGATGATCTAGTTATGGATTCAACTGGACCGTATGCTTTAACTTTCTTATCAATTTATGGACAATGATGCTGATTGAATTTCGTGATCAGCCTGTTTCGGAGGTGTTGGCCGATATCCCAGTTATACCAGACATTTATACAGAGGGTGCTTTTGATTTGAAATTTGAGTCCAGTTTTGTTTCATTTGATTCTTTACGTCCCATCAACAATCTTTCAGTTATGTAGGGACGGGTCTTCCTGGGTTGAACCAGTACTAAGCTAGGATCAAGGACACAATGCAGTGACGCCGGTGAGGCTCGAACCCGCGGCCCCTCGGTCTCAAGTCAAACACTCTACCACTTAGGCCTTTGAGTCCAGTGACAGGGTTCTTGAAAATATTTTGCCGTAATCAAAAGGATTCTTGTTTGAAATATCCATTTGGTGAAGGGGACATTCGGAGGTTGTTGGAAATTCAACAGAACATGGCAAAAACATCCAATATGCTTACAATGTTGTTGTTTTTCTAGAGAACATAATTATATGAGTACCCACAACATTTATGTTTTTGTTGAGAAATAAGGAAATTATTTTTTTGTTACGCCCTCTTAACTAAAGGCCTGTGTATATAAAAATGTATCTTCCTAATCCCTTTTATCTGTCCCCCTTTCTCATTGTCACTTATTAAAAACACATCTACACACAAGTTCCCTCTGCAAATCAACTCAGTGTTATTATTTCTAAGCCACAAGGGATTTACGTCTTGCGAAAAAGCCTATTGTCAATCTCGGTTACTATAAAGAGCATTATTTCTTGCTAATGAAAGATTATTGCATGCTGCTGAACTCGTAACACTTAGAGTACCGTACACAACATAGCTCTAGAAGACAGGTCAGGAGAATCAGGAAATCTATTTCTCTTATTTCTTAATGAATATATATGCTGTGGGCATTTTGAATTTTCTCATAACAAAGAACACAGTGATGTAGGTTTTCACAAATAAAAACAACAACATTTTTTGTGTCAAAAAGTGCGTCTCATCAAAAGCTATGAACTCAGCCTGTCAGTGTGTTCTGCTGAAAGCCTACCTTTGCAGACAGTTCAGACCCAGACCAGGCCCAACAAAATCTCAGGCTTGAGTTTTTTTAAAAAGATGATGACAAAAAAGGAGAAAAAACTAGAAATTGTGTTTATGAAAAACTATGCCCCCAACCATTTGCTTGCCTATGAGGATGGTGCTCTTCTAGCTATACTACTCATCATTCTGAATCAGCTGACCGAATATGAATCTTCTATCTATAATATTTTTTATAAGTTTTCAATGGCTAAATTAGCAAAAGGCAATAACTCAAATAAATAAAATAACTCTTTTCTAAAATTTCATCAGGTAATTTACTGATATTTCATTATCAGCTCACTCACAACAAGTTTGAAGCTGCTAGCTTTAATAAGTTCCAAGATATCTTTAATACAAGTTTTCAATGGCCAAATTTGCAAAGGGCAATAACTCGAAAAAATAAGATATTTTTTTTTCTAACTTTCACCAGGTAATCTACTCATTATCTTCTATCAGCTGACAAAGTTTGAAGCTCCCAGCTGTAATGTTTTTTTCGAAATATGTTAATTACAAAATTCCTTATCTTTAATACAAGTTTGCAATGCCCAAATTTGGAAAGGGCAATAACTCTAAGATAATTCAATGACTCTTTTTTTTTAATTTTCACCAGGTAATCTACTCATAATCTTCTATCAGCTGACCAAGTTTAAAGCTCCAAGCTGTAATTTTTTTTCAAAATAACTTAATTACAAAATTCCTTATCTTTAATACAAGTTTGCAATGCCCAAATTTTCAAAGGGAAATAACTCTAAAATAATTCAATGATTTTTTTTTAATTTTCACCAGGTAATCTACTCATAATCTTCTATCAGCTGACCAAGCTTAAAGCTCCTAGCGGTAATAGTTTTTGAGATATCTTGATTGATAAAATCATTAAAACCCTTTAAAAGGGGCATAACTCCACAAAGGGAGATAATTCAGACTTAAAAAAAAAAGATAAGGGTCAGTTATTCTTTGACGAGGAATCCATTTATGAAATTTAAAAATCCATAACTTGGATTATTTTTGAACTGACGAAAGGACGGACAGACGCACGGACGTACAAGCCAAACGCTATATGCCATTCACCTTTTTTCAAAGTTGGGGCATAATTAAACAGAATGAAAAAAGTTACAAAGGAGATTTTTCTGTGTTTCTTATCACTTACCAAAACCATATATTTTGGGAACTTAATAGAAAATTATATATTTTGGGAACTTCATAGAAATGCCTCGAAGAGGGGATTTTTTTTCAAGTTCTTTTGAGCATCCAAACAATATGCTAAAAATTATGGGTAAGAAAGTATTTACAATTTTGCACTGAAATTTTTTGTTTAGAATGTTACGTAAGCAGAAGTCTATAGAGTGCATTTCTAACACATCAGCTGACCTTTCTTCATTAATAACGGTTGTATGGTAATAAATTTAGCCGAGTTCCGTGGATACTGTCCTATTACGTGTATTTAGACGTAATAGTAGAGCGGATATTTATTATTTAGGAGGATTATCAGAGTTTTGTTTCTTCTCATGAAGCCATGGATACCATTCCTGTTTGTAGGGATTATGTCTGGCTGAGCTTAAAAATATAATCATCCAATAAGAGTGCATGTGTTCTTGTAGGTCTGAATCACAGGAACTAGTGACAAACCCTTAGAATAGAAAAAGTAGGCTTAGACAACCAGTAAGGCCATCCATCCCACTAGGGCACCTCAGTAGGCCATGCAGGCAGAGCTTAAGACATGCACTTGTGTTTATTTGAAATGATACTATACTCCTCAAAATAATTAAAGGACCAAGATTTTAGAATGGGAGTATAATTAGCGCCAACATTTAAATTCTGTAAAACTTGGCCCAAAGCTTTCTATTATTTATACCCTTAAGTCAAGACTCATTATACCCGCTTTTTCGTAAGAAAAATAGGGTATATTAATTTCGTACCAAAGTCGGTCCGTCGTCCGTCCGTCCGTCCATACTGGGTGACATTTCGTGTGACCTTGACCCCAAGGTCAAGGTCAAAGGTCAAATAATGTATTTTCTTGTAAATGCATCTCCTCATAAACTTTTCGAAGCAGCAACTTCAAATTTTGCCTGTGCATAGGTCACATGATGTCAAGGGTACTGGGTGATGTTTTGAGTGACCTTGACCCCAAGGTCAAGGTCAAAGGTCAAATAATGTATTTTCTTGAAAACGCATCTCCTCATAATGTTTTGGAAGTAGCAACTTCAAATTTTGCCTGTGCATAGGTCACATGATGTTGAGGGTACAGGCAACACTTCATGTGACCTTGACCTTGGGGTCAAGGTCAAATACCCCAAGGTCAAATAATGTATTTTCTTGAAAACGCATCTCCTCATAATGTTTTGGAAGTAGCAACTTCAAATTTTGCCTGTGCATAGGTCACATGATGTTGAGGGTACAGGCAACACTTCATGTGACCTTGACCTTGGGGTCAAGGTCAAATACCCCAAGGTCAAATAATGTATTTTCTTGTAAATGAATCTTCTCCTGAACCATTGGACATAGCAACTTCAAAGTTTACAGGTGCATAGGTCACACGATGTGGATGGTACTGGGCAACATTTTGTGTGACCTTGACTTCAAGGTCAAGGTCATATAATTTACTTTCTTGTTAGTCCATCTTTTCCTAAACTATTGGACGTAGCAACTTCAAATTTGGCAGGTGCATAAATCATATGATTTGGAGGGCACTGGACAACATTTTGTGTGACCTTAACAACTAGGTCAAGGTTATATAATGTATTTTCTTGTAAATGCATCTCCTTAACTTTGGACATATCAACTTCAAACTTCACATGTGCATAGGTCACATTATGTAGAAGGTACTGAGCTACATTTTGTGTGACCTTGACCCCAAGGTAAAGGTTATAGATAAAAAAGCGGGTATTTGCGATGGTATACCATCGACTGCTGCTCTAGTTATTTTTTATTTCCATGCCTAATTCTTCCATAACTGTGTCTCAAATGCACATACTCTCAAAAACACACTTTCAGAAGGCAATGGGTGGGTTAAGGAAATTCTTACATGGTCATTTGAGTAGAATGAAAGTGACATCAAATAAAACTTTGTTTTAAACAGTTCAGCTTACATGCAAAATATTTCTTCAGTTTCAATATACTGGGAAGCAAGCATTTTCATCTCTGAAAATGGAGTTTTTACATTGCTTAGTTTTCTGAAAACAATGGGTGTACTTGGCCATCAAGAATCAGATTTTCAATCGTCATTCTTTGCCTTTGAGTGTTAGAAAGATGTCCTGGCGAATTGTTTAAAGATTGTCACAGACAAATGCCAAAACCAGCTGTCTGAAACCATAGACTGGCCATAACACCACAGCCAAAAGGGGCAATTTTCTCTCACAGGAAGAGGTGGATGGTATGGACGGGATTAAAACACCATACAATCATTAGAAAACAGAGATTTCAGCGTCTAAAGGCATTTTTCATTCATTTCATGCAGTTCTGTGGTCCATGAATCACACACAAAAAATGACATTCCAATGCATTTAGGTCAAGTTTTAAAATGACAAAAAAATCCTTGTTAGTAACATTTTCTACCGTTTTCTACTTGCCGACTACTTGGCAATTGGGCGTCAAAAAATTAGGCTAGATCGTAAAATTGGCTTTCAAAATGCGTTCTACACAAAATGCATCAATGTTATAATTTATAGCATTGGTCCTTCACATATTTTGAGGAGTATATATACAGTCTATTTTTACAGAGGCATGCCTTAGTCACTTTTTCTTTAAAAAGTTCGTGATTTGTTCCTGTGGTCTAAATATCTTGCAAGCCCTCACTGAATAGATGGGTAAATTGCGTAGTGCCCTTTGTAGCAGAGCTGACCCCAAGTTTTTAAACTTTTTCTCATGTTCAACTCACATGAGCATCATTTTTCTTCTATTCATAAAATTCAAAATGTCAACAAAAAAAAATCATTTTGACCAGGAAAACTGATATTAACAGGACTTCAGCTAAGAGTGTGTACCAAAAAAATAATTTTTATTTCTGAACCAAAACATATGTTGTGGGTACTAAAAAAGAACTGTCTCAATGAGACGGTTCTTTTTAGTACCCAAAATATATATTAAAACTGATGGATAAGAAAATATTTACAATTTTACGCTCTAAACGTATGTATTTAGAAAATGTGTGAAATGAACTTTTTCTCATGTTCAACTCACATGAGCATCATTTCTTCTATTCATAAAATTCAAAATGGCATTTTTTTTAAAAAATTTGACCAGGAAAACTGATATTTAGAAAATGTGTGAAACAAACTCACCCGAACTTCGAAATTGAGGTATTTATCCAGTTTCTTCTGTCTTAGTCTCTGTAAGAACTGGTCCACCTGAATCGGTTCCTTCTTAATAGCAGCAATAGCTTTGTCTTCTTTCTCTGTAGTAGAATCATCAGAAAACAAGCTTACCAACTGATATAACACTTCATTTACTATAAATGCAAACGTTTCATTTTTACCATCAGGTTTCTTCACGAGAAGACTGCACCTTGACGAATGTAGATTGGAGGCAACTGCGATACTAATGCAGTTAATGTTTCTCGTTGCTCTCAGTTCTCGGTCCAATATGTCACACATGTTTTAATGCCATAACAACACGAAAGTTACGGAGCACGTACAGTTTGAAACCTTTAAAGGAGTACAAGATAAGACTTTTAAGCTATGTTTTGAGAAACCTCTTGGGATCACAATGCTGAAGATAAACATATTTTAAAATTGGAGCATAAAATTGAGGAAATTTCCTTTTCTATCAGTTTTAACATTGTTTTGGGTGCTCAAAAGAACCGTCTCAATGAGACGGTTCTTTTGAGTACCCACAACGTATGTTTTGGTTGAGAAATAAGAAAATGAATCTTTATTTATGCACCTGGGATGTGCTAGAAGATAAAATTCAAACCAGCCTGATCTCCAATAAATGTATTTTCCCTTGTAAAAGCCTCTACTTGAAATGAAGACGAAGAAATTGAAAACTATTTCAAGTAATATGTATTTTTAATGAAGGATCCAAATTAACCTTCAATCAGATGTTCTGTCACTCAGTGTCTGTGATGTCTTACAGTTACCAGGTATGTTCCAACTAGGAGAGAAAACAAAATAATATGGCTGAAAGGTAATAACTTGGACTGGTTGTCAGTCCAGCCTACTTAAGTTTTTTTTTAAATGTTTATTATGCAGAAATCCACATCAAGCTAAATTAATATATATACAGCGAGACTTTAGAAACACACCACTTATATTTTAATAATACTTCTGTACTTCTATTATTAATTCAAACAAACAATTGTTTGGTAAATGTTGCCTAGTTAATTAGGGATAATGATGTCTATGTTGATTAAAATTTGATAACATGAGATGTATAATGGGCACATGCACAATGCTTTAAACACCATACCCACTATTTTAAAAGTCTAAATCCCGCATATGTCCTCCCATACACCAGCGGTTTATTTGACATCATTAATGCCAAATGGTGTATTTAAACAGGGTAATGTCAGGCCTCATATCGTTGGACTGTGTACCCACTATCTGCAACGTACAATATTAATATTTTGGATAGGCCTTCTCTTTTCAAGACCACTCCCAAATAGAGCATCTTTGGAATTAGCTCAATCTTATGGTGTACCGTCAGGACCCTCTATCAACGTCAAGGTGTTTTGTAAAGCACTCAATGTATACCTCATGCTTCCACCATTATAGAGTCGATGAGAAGATGTACTGATGTTGTTCAAGCCCGAGAAGGACATTTTATTTACAGAGACTTTTGAAATAGAGGGTATGGTGATTTAAGCATTGCGCATGCACTCATTAGACATCTGATAAATTTTTGATCATCATACCCCTAAATGACCAGGACACATTAACTAAAAAGTGTTTGTTTGAATTATAAAATTATTATTGAAGTATAGAATTTGAATAAAATAGAAGTGGTGCATTTCTTAAGTCTCTCAGTATATATGTAGAATGATTCACTGATTACAGGTTATAAGTCAACAAAAAGGTCCACAACATAAAAAAACATAGAACTGGAGTATACAACACTGACTACATGCAAAACTATAGCTTAAACCTTAAGTCACGATTGGGTTGGGGTCAAAGGGGGGTACATTTTGACACTGCCATGCCATCTACAGGCACTGGGCAATCATGGTCTATATTGAGAAGTTGTTAAATATAATAGCTTTAAGGAAATGTGAAGATCATTACACAAAAAAGCCAATATAGGTTTTGCTTTATAATTGCCTAAACTAAGAGTGTTAAGGGGTTGATTTTGACAAAACTTACAGAATATCAAGAGTCCATGGTACTAATCATTCATACCAAGAATGCATCAAATCTGACCAATAGGTACTGAGATATGGTTCCAGACGGACAAAAAGTTTTGACAGACGGATGGAATGGACAGACAGAATGGTCTTAACAAACTGCTTTTTAGTGGCTATCATAGCGAAAAACGGATACTTATGTGGCTAAATTTTAGCCTTGCAAAGGCATTTTAGCCACATAAAACACCCAATTTTAAGTGTCTACAAAATAAATCGCATTGAAATACACTGAAACTGTCCAGAATTTGTAGCCACAGATGTACTTGTGGGTGTGTACGTAGTCCGGCAGCGTCCGGCGGACTCCAAAACTATATCCTTCAGACTTTGTCGGGGAATAAAAATAGCAACTTTATGTTTAAAAGTTTAGCTAAACTGGACATATGAGTGACCACAACAAATAAAGAGCAACATTATAAAATCTTGGATATTAATATGTCCTAGTTTGTGTATATGTGAACCAGTTGTTACTGACATGTTGGTAATTACTTGAGAAACAAAAGATCAACTGATGAATTATCTTCTTGTTATCCTGCCAAGATGAATTCAATCAGAAAAAAGAAGCCGTCATTTCTGTAAATCTTATTAGAGATCATTAGATTATAGGAATACAGCCAAAAAGTTTCTTTGCAGCCATGGCTGACGTTGCATTGCATTCTGATTTATTCTGATAATGATCAACAACAACCTAGGTTCATAATCATATTCCTCAGGGCAGTATTTTCAACTATCACTATATGAGCCGCCACATGTGATGTGGCATTTTGACAAGTGTAGACTCAGACTTGCCTGTGCAGCCTCCTTTTAAGCTTAGAAACTCCAAATGTTGTTCGGTCAGTAGCTATCAAAGGCTCTGAGGCTTTGCTGGTCGCACATACCACATTGTTGGAAATCTCATGTTGCTGCTCATATCAGAAATGTACTATTTAAGAAAATAGACTGCTCTTTGTTTTGTTTGTTTGTTTTGATGCTTTATTAAGTCCCAGTCTTCAATTTTTCAGTCATGTTCAGGATCATTTAGTCTTTTCCTGGGTTGAACCACTACTAAGGAGCCGATTAAAGTGTTTTGGCTCAAAGGCACAACACAGTGACTCCACCGGTGGTGTCAGTCTCGAACTAGCAACCTTTCAATCCCAAGTCTATAAGTCTCTACCAACTGAGCCACTGAGCTTCACATATAGACTCCCTCTGGCTTAATATATCACTGGCTGGATGGAGGTCAGTCGTTAAAAGTGGATCAATCATGAGCAGGAGTGATTTTTCCACTTTTTTATGATGACGGACTATCAAAAGCTATTAAAAGCTTTGGGACCATTGACTGCACAATTTTTTTTAAATATGGAATTGCAATATTTGATTAAGAATAAGAGAACCTTAGAGGACTCTAAATCAGCTAAAGTGAGTCTTACTAGTCCCTTTAAGGACTACAGTATGAAGTTACATTACCAAAAAAAAAGCTCTAGTTGCAATAATTTATAACAAGACAAGTTTTTGTGGTCACTTTTTCTGAGCCTATATAAATCATGGGGCATCATAGAGGTATAGTTTGAACAATGGATGGAAGGTTTCAGAATATAAGTGTTATTGTAGTCTTCCCTTTGTATTGGCTATGTAAATCATGGGGCATCTCTATGGCAGCCACCGGGTGGGGGATGGGATCCAATATTTTTTTTAAGTAAACTGGTCAAATGAAGCCAAGTCTGTAAACTAACCACTAAGCATGTAAGTTACAGGCCTAGGTACATATATTAGTTTTGTTCTAACTACAGTAAATTTTCATCGAACCTTGTCTCAAAATATGCTAGCTTGCAACATTAATGGTTTACTGTCATTTTTTAAAAAAATTATGATCATTATCAAATGACATGTATGGATCTAGAGGTGGGGGACAGGGGGTCCCAACCCCCCCTGAAAAAGTCACAAAAATATAGGATTTCTTAGCAATTCTGGTCCGGATCCCTTGTAAAACCACAAAGCTACCAAGCCAATGAGCATTCAATTTTGGGCCACCATTGGCCTGCTTATAGTGGTATTTGGATCCTCACTCCCCTCATCAACTCAACTATTAAAAAAATCCTAAAAAAATGTAGTCCATGTTGGACCCCCTCTCATAAAACTTTCTGGATCCGGGCATGAAATGATATTAGTTTTCGTTGTTTTTATGGATGAAAAATGGTAATTTTCAAAATTGTCCCAATATGTGCACTGTGTACACAGCTGTTCCGAAATTTTATACAATTTTTTTTAAACCATGATCACCCAGATAAGCTGGCTTTGGATTAACTAATATTTTTCCCAGTTTAGTTGCTCATTTTATTTTGCTGCCAAGAGCTGCCACAACAATTAGCGTACAATTAACCCAGCTTTTTTTTGCTACAAGAGATAACTGTCATGTTTGATGTTCACCAATCCAGCCCAACATGTTCCATAATACTGCACTAAGAAGTACCCCTCATCTTATGGGCCGCTACGCGAGAAAACCTGTCTTTGTGGTTTCTGCCTGGGTCATTCCCAATCAACCAGCCTGCTCAGCCACAGAGACTTTGGTACATAGTGCATAAGTAAAGAGTATAAGCTCAGGTAAGCCTGTGCAAATATCACACCTCGTACCAAAAAATTAATTTTCTTTTTCTCAACCAAAAACATATGTTGTGGGTACTCAAAACAACCGTCTCAAGACAGTTCTTAAACTGATGGTTAAGAAAATATTTGTAATTTTATGCTAAAAAACTGTGTGTTAAACATAAAACTACACTTACATGTATAGAAGTAGATAGTAAGGGTTCAGATAAACAAAATTTTTGAGTGTAAAATATTTATCTATTTTAGCATTTGAAAAATGGGTGCTTAAAAGAAAAAAAATCTTATTTCTCAATCAAAACATATGAACTGCCTCAGAGTTAGGGTTTTTTCCCTTTGGAGCAGTCTGATCAGGTTTCATATTATTTGCTTCCATGAAAAAATCTAGTCTGAAGTGCAAATGAAATATATGCAGCAGATGTAAAAAGCAGACAACAGTTTCAGGACATAAAATAGTGGTGTGGTAAAGGTTAATTTCTTTTTAGTGCAATATTTAGGCATTAACAAATTTCATTAAGAAATAAATTTGATTTTTGGAATGTTCATGGAATCATATGTATTCATGATTGCATGAACAGACCAAAAATTGAAATTATTACTTATATTAAATATACATTTTTTTCTATAAATACATGCATCTAATATATGGAAATTATTTATAATTTAGGAAACATAACAGTTTTGTATTTTATATGTAATCGTATTAAAGGTATTGTTGGAAAGTAAAACAGAAAAGCGGAACAGCCAATGTGAAAGCAGACAGCCAATGAAGCAAACAAGAGACTTAGAGGCTTGTTTTGCATGTGCGGATCAGGTGAGGCTCGCTGTTAATCCATTAATAGTGACGAATGAATTCCATGTTCGAAGCATATTGCACGGGCAAGCGAGCTCGGTAGCTGTCAATAACATCTATGTCTTTCATGAGGTTATGAACAGTTGCAAAATTCTAAATATTTATTAAAAGCTTGCTTTGAAAATGAAAATATTCAATATTGATAACACAAGGGGACTAGCATCCTTGTTATCCAAAATCTAAAACAAATCTGCATCTGTTTTCAATGTCTCAAATAATCTGGAAAGGGCTTTTAAAAGGGAATGTTCATTTATTAGACTAAACACTCTATCTTGTCTGATCCCAATGAAATGCTTCACATAGCTCCAACAATCACAGTGATAATCTGTTTCTCAAACAATGCCAGGAGAAACTGTTACACAGCAGCTCAACAAACAGAAAACAAATCATTCCTAAATTAATATTCCACAATTTTCCAAGAAAATGACACAGAATAAATTATTTAGCTATTCTATTCCCTAGAATTACAGCGAAATGACAGTACTCCAAACACAATTAGGGAACAATTCCGCAGATATTACATAATCCAATTAAAAGAAGCGAATTTTATTCCTCGGAACATCCCACTTCAAGACAAAAAAGTAATTACTGAATCTAAGAGAGAAAGCAAATATGCAGCCTCTGAGATCTAGACTAGATTAAGATCCCAAAATACTTTCTACAAACATAAGCCTAGTTAAAGCAGAGTTTTGGGAAGATAAAACTTGTTAATTTTGCAGAAAAACATACGTTGTGGGTAAGCATCAGATTTGTCTATGGGGATACAAATCTGATGATTACCGGCAAGGTATGTTTGGTGCAAAAAATAACAAAATTATCCTTTTATTGACTGGATTATCACTTTCCCTTCATCTAAGAACTGTCAAAATTACAACATCAGAGAGCATTCATAAAGCTGTTATGATACCTGTAGACGATAATTAACCTGTACAAAATATTAGGCTAAGATCAGCTGACTGACAAAATGGTATTTTATCATATGTGAAATCATCCTAGTGTGATATTAGGTCATGTGAGATAAATCATGTTACATACAGTGGATGGACAATGAGCATGGACTTCGGGATGGACCGGTGTTTACAATCGATCACTCATCAAAGTCACAGCGTCGATGCTGATTGGATTGTAAAATATAGGAGAGCAACGCCTACCTGTCCTACCTGTGTGCAAAATTTTTGCAGTGTTCTATTTTTGGGTTTGGTGACACAAAACCTGCATCATTCTTATAGATCTATTCCTGAACACTGTGACCTTCAGACAGCCATTTCGAACTGTCTAGGTTACATAATCTTTTGTCCGCAAATGGATTTAACATTGCCCTACTGCAGCTCATTACCCTTGCATACAATTGTAACAGATCAGTTTGTCCCAAAAGAAACGCAAAAAATTGCGGGCTTGCAACTATTTAGAACCCAGAACATCTGTAACGGTCTGACTGGCGATGTTCTTAAAATAGTCTTGATACTTTGTACTTGACAAAAATATGAAACTTATCTAGCATGCAAAGAGTGACTGGTTTCTGCAACAGTCAAAAAATGTTTTATCTGGAGTTTGAAAAGGTCGGCTTTGAAATTAATACTGCTTTGCTCTTATACCTCTAAAGACACCGATCATGACAGATTGCAATGTATATTTTTAGAATTTCAGGGAGAAAATATACCTTGATATTGCATATTAATCTTCTACCATCAGACAGTTCACATGAAATATCGTTCCTTATTTGATTTCTAAGACAAAAATGTTGTCTGTTTGTTTTTGTGGTCAGCTTTATTATCACGTGTGATAACTGTAAGCGGTAAGCGATGAAAGATCTTTCTACACAGACCAAGGAAAGAAGCAATTTAAATGGATACATGATGCAGCTGACAATTCACATGAAATGCCGTTCCTTATTTGGTTTCTATTAAAAGACAGCAAGTGTTGTTTCTTTAATACGGTCATCTTTATTATACGTAAGAAGTGTGTGATATTACTGCAAGCACAATCTTTCTACACAGACCCAGGAGAGAATTTATTGGATACATGATACGTTTATATGCTGCGGAATAAAACTGTGCACCAAGCTACACAACTCGGAGCCCGATATTTGTTATCTATGACACGCCAAAAGCATCTATTTTCGGAGCACTGACACCTTACTTTCTCTTTACATAGGTAGGCGTTGCTTAGTTTGGTGATGGAAATTTGTCACTCCAATCAGCATCGACCATGTGACTTTTTGATGAGCCCTTGACAATCGTTGTGCTCGCGCTCGTGAATCGGTTTGTCCATGGTCGTTGTCCAAGCCCTGTATATGAAACTAATGTGGAAACATTATAAATTTTTATGTTATGACCTCGATAGCAATAAGGAAAACTCACTGGAAAGGTCATTATGAATTATTTATAGTTTACTTCGCCCCTTCTTGTGCTCCACAACCAATCAGTTTGCACAGGAATTTAAATTTTTGGCCAACTTTAATAATCACATATTTTGTCAATATTTTTAATATTTATTAAGTAAATCAATAGTAAATCAGTGAAGAGGTCAATGCGACCATTTCCAAAGGTGTAGTTATGAAAAAAGAGGATAAAACTATAAGTAGATCATAGATCATATATTACAATTATAAAGAAATTAAGTGGTTCACTCACTGCGCTCATTCCCACTTAATTCCTTTATAATTGTTATATATGATCTATAACCTATACATAAAATTGAGTTCACATGATGCGTCACAGTGCTTATTGTCTTAAAGTTTCATATTCATTCAATCAATAATCTAAATGATATACATTATGACAACTATACAATATGGATCACAGTGACCTGTACCAATTTTGAGGCTGCAGGTTGGGTCATAGTGACTGAGTCTGTGACTCATCTTAAACTATTATGTTAATTTAACAAACAATCTTCATTTAATAAAATGCAAACTTGCTGGATCTCGGAATATGGGTCACTGTGACCTATATAATAGTTTAAAGTTTGCAGGTTAAGTAGCTCAGCATCTTAGTGTTTTGTGGTGATTCAACAGTCTTACATAAATACATATTCACTTATTATATCTGTACCATTGATTCAAGTATGGCAGAGATGCCTGTCTAGGAACAGTGTAATAGTGATGTGGCTGAACAATTGATGTAAGCAAAGTAAAGGCCAAACACAACAAATTCTGGTGAACTTGGTGGACCATGGATTACAGGTCATTGTAACCTATTTCAGTCTAAGGCTACAGGTTGAGTCACATTGGTCACTCATTATCTTAAAATTTTGTTATTAAACAAAATAATTATAAACAAGCCAAAATTGCTGTAGGAAATGGGTCATTGTAACCGATATTAATTTTGAGGTCACAGCTAAGTTGTTTCACATCAACCCAATATCGAAAAGCTTTAGTCACAGTACTGAATTTTCAGACACTGCTCAGTTCATTGCATGTCCATCCCCACAGTGCAAACACTGAAGAGAATGATACTCTATTACTGTAAGCTAATAACACGCTAGAGAACCTCTGTACTCGAACCCGTGGTGGTTGCTGTCAACGAGATGTCAGAGATGGCATCTCTGCCATACTTGAATCATATTGAATCAAAATATATAGTTCACTGGGTTAATACTTAGTAGTGTCCTATAAATGGGACATTAGCTAACAGTGTAGACCCAGTTTAGCTTAGAACCATTGCATGGCATTTTACATTAAAAGTCTAAGGCTACAGGTTGAGTCACATTGGTCACTCATTATCTTAAAATTTTGTTATTAAACAAAATAATTATAAACAAGCCAAAATTGCTGTAGGAAATGGGTCATTGTAACCGATATTAATTTTGAGGTCACAGCTAAGTTGTTTCACATCAACCCAATATCGAAAAGCTTTAGTCACAGTACTGAATTTTCAGACACTGCTCAGTTCATTGCATGTCCATCCCCACAGTGCAAACACTGAAGAGAATGATACTCTATTACTGTAAGCTAATAACACGCTAGAGAACCTCTGTACTCGAACCCGTGGTGGTTGCTGTCAACGAGTGCACAAAATAGTGTACCTAGCTGTTTAAAAGGGTAATATTTTGGTCAATAGTATACTTCTGAAAATATTCATTACGAAATATTGTCACTTATAAATCAAGCTATGTATCTAATTAACAATTTTTGTGGGTTGAGTGATAGTCGCTACAGCCCCAGAGTTATGCCAAAAATGTAAATAAATTTTTGCTTATATTCTGGAATTTATGCTTCCTTCAGCTAAAATGCAAGAAAATAGTACTTTAATGTGAAAAAACTTCGAAACTGAGTCTATAGCATTTTGAAAGCTATTCAAGCTTTTCACACTGTACGCTTAGTTCTGTATATCAGGTGTACTGGCCCAGTGGCCGGGTCATTGACTGTTTCATATTGATTTTATTTAGATACTCGACTACTGGGCCAGAGCACCCGATATACAGAACTATGCGTACAGTATTAAAAGCTTGGATAACTTCCAAACTGCTCTGTCCTCAGATTTCAAACTTTGTGCACATTAAAGGATTGATATTTTTGCATTTTATCGAAAGTAAGCATACATTCCAGAACATAAGCAAAAATTTCTTTCATCCTCTTTTTCAGGAAAAATCACATTTTTGGCCTAACTGTGGCGCTGTAGCACCTATCACTCATCCCACAAAAATTTTGTTAATCAGATACACAGCTGGATTTATAAGTGATATTAATTCGCAATGAATATTTTCAGAAGTAAAAAATTGACCAAAATATTACCTTTATTAACAGCTATGCACTCATCGACTGCAACCACCACGCGATGACTGTGCTGTTAGAGTACAGTGGATCTCTAGAGTGAATAAACCCAGTCATGAAACTCAAAATTTTGGTTGCAAAAAACCCATGTAAACTGCTCTGGAAGGAAAAATACGTTAGACCTATCTATGGAAGCACATCCATCACATGGGGAAAACAAAAATTAGATAGTGATAATGTGTTCAACAAGATAGTGGTAACACTACCTTCATTAAAAGCAAACAAATTAGTCCCAAATCAGCCTGTTACTAGAGGAACAATCTGATCAGGGCCTATTTGCTTACATTCTTCAATCAATTATTTATTGACAATGAAGATGGATCAGTTATGATCATCAACTGACAGATTCCATTTTAGAAATACAATTTCACTTACCAGGACTTTAGTTAAGAGTGTGTAACGAAAATTTAATTTCTTATTTCTCAACCAAAACATATGTTGTGGGTACTCACTTTAAGAAGCACCAGTATTAAGCTACATCTAAGCAGACTGCTTTAAGTCTCACTTTAAGAAGCACCTGTATTAAGCTACATCTGAGCAGACTGCTTTAAGTCTCACTTTAAGAAGCACCTGTATTAAGCTACATCTGAGCAGATTTCTTTAACTCTCACTTTAAGAAGCACCTATATTAAGCTACATCTGAGCAGATTGCTTTAAGTCTCACTTTAAGAAGCACCTGTATTAAGCTACATCTCAGCAGATTGCTTTAAGTCTCACTTTAAGAAGCACCTGTATTAAGCTACATCTGAGCAGATTGCTTTAAGTCTCACTTTAAGAAGCACCTGTATTTAGCTACATCTGAGCAGACTGCTTTAAGTCTCACTTTAAGAAGCCCCTGTGCTAAGCTACATCTCAGCAGACTGCCTTGAGTCTCTCTTCAAGAAGCTTCTGTGCTAAGCTACAATTAAGCAGTTTGCTTTGAGTCTCACTATTACAAGCACCTGTATTAAGCTACATTCTGAGCAGATTGCTTTGAGTCTCACTTTAAGAAGCACCTGCGCTAAGCGGCCTCCTGAGCAGATTGCTTTGAGCCTCACTTTAAGAAGCACCTGTGCTAAGCTACAGCTGACCACACTGCTTTGAGTCTCACTATACAAAGCACCTGTGCTAAGCTACATCTCAGCAGACTGCTTTGAGTCTCTCTTTAAGAAGCTTCTGTGCTAAGCTACAATTAAGCAGTTTGCTTTGAGTCTCACTATTACAAGCACCTGTGCTAAGCTACAGATGGGCTGACTGTTTGGGGTGTCACTATAAGAAGCACCTGTGCTAAGCTAGGGGTGAGAAGATTGCTTTTGAGTCTCACTATAACAAGCACCTGTGCTAAGCTTCGGGGTGAACAGACTGCTTTTAGTCTCACTTTAAGAAGCACCCGTTTTTAGGTAGAGGTGAGAAGACTACTTTGAGTCTCACTATAAGAAGCACCTGTGGTAAGCTATAGGTGTGCAGGCTGGTTTGAGTTTCACTTGGGACATGTTTTTTTATGAGCTGGCCCAGCATAAGAAGCACCTGAGCTAAGCTATAGGTAAGCAGACTGTTTTGAGTCTTACTATAAGAAGCACCTGTGCTGAGCTACAGGTGAGCAGACTGCTTTGAGTCTCACTATAAAAAGCACCTAAAAATGCCAAGCTGCTAGGTGAGCAGACTGGTTTGAGTTTTATCTAGGACATGTTTTTGTGATCGGGGTCCAGTATAAGAAGTACTTGTGCTAATTAAGCTACAAGTGTGCAGACTGGTTTGAGTCTCATCTGAGAGATGGTATCTCATGAATGGGCTCACTGTGCTAAGCTACAGGTGAGCAGACTGGTTTAAGTCTCACCTCTGACATGTTTTCTAGTGACAGGGCTCACTATTAGAAGCACCTGTGATTTCAAAAGCAGCCACAGGTATGTATCAGCAGGTGCCAAAAACTATGACAGCTATTTACGTAACTACCATGCAATAATAGCTTCTTAATGTTTTTTGGTCTCCTTTGACGCAATTCGCAGCAATTTCCGAAAGTCATTTTTTCTTCTATTCTTGACTATTTCAGAAGGCTCCTAAGGGCATCAATGTTCAGTGCCAATCACAACTGCAGATGATGACAAAATTTGGTGACATTTTTCTTCACTTTAACTCTTTGCATGCTGGGTAATTTTTCATGCTTTTGTCGTCATCTGCTGACTTTTTCAAAATTAAGTTTTCCTAAAAATTCTTTCAGAAACGCTTTCAGAGTGGCAAATAGTTTGGGTCTAAGCTGTTTGCAATGTTTGTCAGCAGATGACTATAGTAAAGAATAAGAATCATAGGGCTACTGATGGATTCTTCTTGGTTTGATACAATAAACTTAGAATGGTTCATTGTATATATTGAGAGGTGAAAGTTCATCATGCATTTCTTTCTCTAACAGCTTAGCAACAATGCAAATATTAATGAAATATGGTATTCTGTGTTTGCTAAAGTACCCTTCAACCAGTTGCCCTTATACAAAGGGTCTATTTAAAGACAAAAAAATTTGAAAATGATTTCTGCTACAAATTTTAGGTGGTCATTTAATTAAAAGAGTCCCAAAGTTGCAGGATTTTATGCAAATGATTAAAAGTTAATCCTTAAAAGTGCCAATGAACTGCAGCCGACAACTAGTACTGTCAAAATTCCAACATAGGGCAGGAGATGGCTGTCATACTCTGACCATGGACAAGAGATGGCTGTCATACTATGACCATGGACAAGGGATGGCTGTCATACTCTGACCATGGACAAGAGATGGCTGTCATACTCTGACCATGGACAAGGGATGGCTGTCATACTCTGACCATGGACAAGGGATGGCTGTCATACTCTGACCATGGACAAGGGATGGCTGTCATACTCTGACCATGGGCAAGGGATGGCTGTCATACTCCAACCACAGACAGGAGATGGCTGTCATACTCCGACCACAGACAGGCGATGGCTGTCATACTCCGACCACAGACAGGATATGGCTGTCATACTCCAACCACAGACAGGGGATGGCTGTCATACTCCGACCACGGACAGGAGATTGCTGTCATACTCCGACCACAGACAGGAGATGGCTGTCATACTCTGACCACAGACAGGGGATGGCTGTCATACTCCGACCATAGACAGGAGATGGCTGTCATACTCCGACCACAGACAGGAGATGGCTGTCACACTCCGACCACAGACAGGAGATGGCTGTCACACTCCGACCACAGACAGGGGATGGCTGTCATACTCCGACCACAGACAGGAGATTGCTGTCATACTCCGACCACAGACAGGAGATGGCTGTCATACTCTGACCACAGACAGAGGATGGCTGTCATACTCCAACCACAGACAGGGGATGGCTGTCATACTCCGACCACAGACAGGGGATGGCTGTCATACTCCGACCACAGACAGGAGATGGCTGTCATACTCCGACCACAGACAGGTGACGGCTGTCATACTCCGACCACAGACAGGGGATGGCCATATTAGTGGACATCTTAGTAGGGTACAGTGGACAAAACCCATAGTTGAACTTTGTCCAACAGATTGATTATAGTAATGCATACATATGGGTTTTTAACCCATTTATGCCGAATGGATTTTCTCTCTCTTATGAATTGGACAAGTCCATTTCCAATTTTAGGGTTGTTACAGTGTGGTGTTTTTCATTTTGGTTCAAATTTTAAAAGAAACTTCTGTTAGCAAACAGTAGAGAACCTGGTTTTACACTGTTAGCCGATGTCCCATTTATGGGTCAAAGCAACATTCTGTCGGGCATGATCTGCATCCAAACTGTTTACAAATGTTATCAGCAAATGACAAAAGCCGGCAAAACGTTAAATAAGATGATTCAACGATATGAAATGTTATATTCCGTTTTTGTCAAAGAAAAAAGTAAAAAAAATGCTTATCAGTGTTCTGTTGATTTCCCAAGTGAATGTCAAATGTTAAATGTTTTATATGCAAGGGATGTTCTATATTATCCGTTCTGTAAAAGGAAATAGAATTAGCTGCTACTAATTATATTTTAATGAAGTGATTAAGCATCGATAATTGGTTTATTTTCATCAATTCAAGCCAGTTTGAAGGCAGAAACTGTGGATGAAAAATAAAATCGATATTTGCTCCCATTTGAAACTCACTAGTCTGATTGGCAAAAACAGCATTCAGTGTTGTCACATTGTGTTACAAGAAGGAGCTTGTAACAGAACGCAAGTTGTAACAGTGAGCTGTATTCCCCCCCCCCCCCCCCCCCCCCCCCCCCCCCAATGATAACATTTGTCTTCTGCTGATAACTGTGCCAAACTGTATTTCGGACTCAGATCAGGCCTAACAACAAACTGTTTGGCACTCTGATGGTATTCCTGACTTTTTGTGTGAAAAAGTTAGTTTTCAAAAGATGACAAAAAACATAAAAATTACCCAGCATGCAAAGAATTAGAAAAAATCCCTGGCTGGAATTTTGGATAAAGAGTCTTTGTACTACCAGTCTAAGCACCAATTAGCATTCCAGTAGAATAAACATTTTTATTTCTTAATTATGATATTAGCAATCATAGCAAGTGGCTCATGAAGCATGTTTATATTAGCTCCTCATTCTGGCAAGACACTTAACTCTTGTCTTGCATGCTTTTGGTTATCTGTTTTTGTTTTTTTTTCAAAACCATTTTTTTTTTCATGAAATTCTTTCAGGAATACAGTCAGTGTCAAACAGTTTGGATCCAGATCAGGTCCAACCAGAGAATCAACCCTACAGACAGCAGTTTTTCAACTGTTTGAATGTTAGTTTTTTTTGGGACAAGTAAATTTTGATAAGTCAGCACTTTTTGAGATTGATTTAATTTTCGTCATCATATCGGTATTTGCTTATGTCGTCTCATATGTATTATATTCTTTGGTACCAGTATATTGTGGGAGCGCAGTGGCTCAGTGGTAGAGTGCTTGACTCGAGACCGAAGGGCCGTCAGTTCGAGCCTCACCGACGTCACTGTGTTGTGGTCCTTGAGCAAGACACATTTATCCTAGCTTAGTACTGGTTCAACTAAGGAAGAATCGTCCCTATATAACTGAAAGATTGTTGATGGGACGTTAAGAATCAAATCAAACAAATCAAAACCAGTATATTGCATTCAATATGGACCCAGATCAGGCTTCATATTGTTTGCTTTGATGATGAAACTATCACTTCTGAAAAAGCCGACGACTTTTGTTGTGATTGGCGCTTTAAGGGTTAAATGTGATTTCAGTTTATATATATGGTCATGATTTTCCTAAAAAAATGCATGCAACTTATCAACTCTAATATTACCTGATCTCCCTTCTTGAGCAGATGAAATAGCTGAACCACGCCCCAGATATGAACATAAAAGTTTGCTGCCTATACAGTGACCCAATTTAATTAATAGCTTAATCATAGTACTATACATTACGGTTTAAAAATGCATAAATGGAAAAAATCAGGAGTTCGTGCTTCCCCATTCATGAAAGAAAAGAATGTAATTTTGTTGCTAAGACATTTCTCCACCAGTAATGTGGTATACTACTGGCGCATCCATGAGTCTTCTGCTCAGGTGAGCTGAAAATGAATTTGAGTACATCCTGCTGGAAAATGAACACTTAGTAAAATTGCTACACATGACTTTGATGAACTATTTTAACAGTAGGCATCATGCTTTTGTTTCTTTTCAAAACAATATTCAATCCAGATATGGTATCTTTTATTCTATATTGTAATTGTGGATATAAAAACATAGTGTATTTTACATTCAATATCATAATAGCTCTTAAATATTGTTGCAAAAATAGCTTTCATAAATAATTTAAGACTTTAAAAGCTACCATTATGAGAAGCTCAATGGGATATGTAATATAACCCTGTACATAAACTACAAATCTTAAATTATGAGACTCCAAGGCAAAATAGAACAAGGCAAAATGCATGAAAACTGAAAAGAGTAAATCACACAATTTGAATCCAATTTCTCCAGCCCCTAATTTCACCATGGGTACATTCAGATGTAAATTATGAAGTACATCCTATGTTTTACACACCTACCAAACGTTCTGATGCACAAACGCTGGTTAAATATGAAAAACAATTGCCATTGGGGGTGACCTAAGGAAGAGAATATAAAATTGGGGAATGTCATGTCTATAGATGTGTGCCTTTTGTGGTATAAATACGAGGTCAGAAAGTTCTCTCGTATCATCAGATTTACTTTTCGTGTAATGAAAGTGTACCAGAATCTGACAGGACTGTGGTCATTACGCGAAAAGTAAATATGACATAATGAGAATACTTTCTGACACTCATATTTATACCACAAGCGTAGGAATCCATAGGCTACTGCATGACATTCCCCAATTCTTTTATTTTTGGTTGGTTTGATTCTTTACGTCTCAGTCAACAGCTATGGTCAAGTCAGGACAATCAGTTCACCAACCACACTTTTTTCCTGTGTAAGCTTGACTAAGCGGTTAACCAGTACTTCGTGCACATACTTTTGTCTGTAACTTCTTGAATCAGTGATAGGGAGCAGCCTTTCCGAATGGCCGCAGAAATTATTTCATGATCAATCTCCACGAAAGTCTGGTACCGGGCCGGGATCGAACTGGCGACCCCTGGATCTGCAGTCAGACACGTATCTGTTGTCAGACATGTATCTGTAGTCAGACATGTTACCGACTGCACTATACAGCCCGGTAATTCCCCAATTCTGGGAAGCCTTGACATTATATTATAAACCCATACAATTAGCACGTAAAAGCAGGCCCGAGGAGGTATGCTGGTTGGGAAGAATTATAACTGAACATATGGCAATCAAAGGGTTAAAATAAGTCAAGGTCACTATAATTAACCCAATTTTCCTTGTTTGACTGGGAACTTTTAAATGTCAATTTTAGAAATTTGTCACTTTCAAGATTCTCAGTTTTATCTTGATGATGTCTGGCTGTCAGAAAACAACATTTTAAATTGATTTGCCCTTTAAAAAGCAGCCACACTTCAGAAGCATAATGATACTGTAAAATGAAATATTTGCTTTAGGAAAACAAGAGGGCCCAGAGGACCCTAAAGCCGCTCACCTGAAATTTGCTGATCTCTTTAAGGACGACAACAAATAGTTATACACCAATATTCAAAGCTGTAGGTGCAATTTAAAACTAGTCAAATTTTCACGAATGTAAGGCAAAGATATCTGCCTGGCAATCTTCACAGCTAGGGACCCTTGCGAAAAATTGTTCCATATAATCCCAAATAATTGGTATGTTCTAGAATGTTCTAGAAAGTCTCAGTCCAGTTCCAATTCTGCTTGAATAGAACTTTCTGGGATTTTGTGGTACTTCATTTTATATGATATTTAATGGAATTCCATTAAATCCCAAAAGTTGGAACAATTGGTATTTTCTGTCACTATCTGGAACTGGAAAATCCCAAATAGTCTCAAATAATTCTACTTAAAATATAAGTGGGATTTTATGTTACTTTCTGGGATAAATATTCCATTTAATCCCAGAAAATCCCAGTAGGTACTTTAAATGGGATTTATTAAGATTTTCTGGGACTTCATCAACTACTAGTAAATACCTTGGTTCCATATAATACCAAATAATCCCAACCTAGATTTGCATAGGACCATTATATTCTTAACTCAGTCTGACCTTGAAATATGATATAACTGTGTTAACCTGGTTCTCTCATTTTAATGACTCAAGCTGAAATTCTTTAATCTTGCAGGAAACCAGAAAAAGATTCAAATAAACCTCATGGTTTGCAAGGCTCTAACTATTTGATAAATTCTGTGTTTATTTTGGATATATACTGCATAAACTGCATAAAATAAATCCTACAAGAGACAATGTGAGTAAATAGAACATATTTCTATAATAATAAATTATACTTGCATGAGACTTTTCATCATATAATTTAGTTTCTCAGATACAAAGCTATTTGTAGTTGTTTCTTTCTTTGAATGCTGATGAAAGACACTTATTACTGAATTGTGTTCATTATCATTATGCAATTTTACTATTATCATTATTATTTACAGCAGCATTTGTGGCAGTACAACACTTAGTTAGTTTGGCACTTGTAAGCATACATTAGTGAATAGGTTAATTACTGAATTTACAGGATAATCAGGCTGCTCATTGGGGCTTATTTTTATTTGACTTTTTTTTATCACCATGCTCTTTTTAAAAGGTGTTGGGAGATATTGTGATTGCCTTCGTCTGTATATCAGGTTTTTGTTTGTTATGCTATCTTCTAAACAACTGGACAGATTAGCCAACCAAATTTGTTGAGCAACTGGCGTATGCAACAGCTAATTCCAATACCCCAATGATCTGGGATGTGTGTCAAAAGTGTCCTCGGTCTGCCCATTTGGCTGCAATACTATCACCTTGCAAACGGTTTGTTTGTTTGTTTTGTTTCTTTACGTCCCAAGTCAACAGCTATGGTCATGGCTGGACGGTCAGTTCACATAACCACACTTTTTCCTGGGCAAGCTTTAACAAGCAGTTAACCAGTACTTTTTGCACATACTTTCGCTTGTACTGACAACAACCCTTCTTGAAAGATTCAGCGGAAAGGAGGAGAATGACCATAGAAATTATTTCATGATCAATCTCCACGAAAGCATGGGACCGGGTCGGGATCGAACTCTCGACCCCTGGATCTGCATTCAGACTCACATCTGTTGCTGAGACACGTTACCGACTGTGCAAACCGTCATACTGAATCTAACCAAATTTGTTTGGTGACTTACTTACACATGTGGGTGAGCAGGAGCATTACCGTTTTTTGTTTTTTGGATCCCCCTTGCATGGGCCCCAGTGAGTGTGCAATTTCTGGCTTGGCTGTCTCTTTCTGAATCGCTGGGTAGAACTCAACCAAATTTGTGAGTAACTTAAACAAATTATGTATACAAGAGCTTATATGGGTACCCCACTCAGAGGCGACCTGTAAAGGGGTCAAAAGTGTCTGCCCATTCTTCTTTTATGCTAATCCAAACATGCTGGGCTGAATTCAACCTAATTTGTTGAAAGGTTGACTTTCTCACAAGTGGGGGGTGCTAAGGACATTTATTTTTTATCCTTTCAGCCAATTGACCTTGCAAGTTACTAGTTAAAAGTGTCTGTTTATATGTCCATTTACTAATTATGCTATCCCCTAATCTGCTTAATTTTGGATATGGTGAACCCACAGGGAATTAATACAGGAAAGTTATATAAATGGGCCTGTGATCAACCAATTATTAACGCTTGATCATAAATTGGGCACACTGAAGGTGCTAGCAAGGTCTTCTGGGTGCCAATATAAGTACAAAATAATTCAAATAAGTAAGTAATTTTTAGCATCAGTACTAAGTACTATCAGATTTTAGCATTGGTGGTACTTTCAGATTTTGGTTTCAGTACTATTTGGTATTATCTGGTACTTTCAGATGTTGGTATGGGCACTATTTAGTATTTGGTGGTACTTTCTGATTTTGGTATTTATACTATTTGGTATTTTATGGTACTTTAAGGTTTGGTATTGGTACTATTCAGTGTTTTCTGGTTTTAGTATTGGTACTATTTGGGATTTTTTGGTACTTTCAGATTTCAGTATTGGTACTTATAATTTGGTATTTAATGGTACTTTCAGATTTTGGTATTGGTACTATTTGGTATTTTATGGTACTTTCAGATTTTTGCATTGGTACTATTTGGTATTTTGTGGTACTCACATATTTTGGCAGTTTTTGGTATTGTGTGTTACGTTCAGATTTTTAGTAGGCAATGGTACTATATGGTATTTTATGGTACTTTCAGGTTTTGGTACTGGTACTTTTTGGTACTTTATGGTACTTTTCCGTGAAAACTATACATTAGCTAGAAAAGAAATGGAATTATCTGTTACTATTTAGAACTTCTAAATTGCTGAATTGGTATTTTGTGGAAATATTTGGGACTCTTGTCAATACAGAATTGAGATTTTCTGGGATTAAATGGTATTTTAATAAATGAACAGGTTGGGATTATTTAGGATTTAGTGGAACCTGATCAAATGGGACTTTCTGGGATTAAATGGTATTTTCAGTACCAGAAAATACCATAAAATCCCATATGCCATTTAACATTCCATTTAATACCAAATAATCCCAATGTTGGGATTTATTGGGATTAAGTGGTTATCCCAGAAAGTACCATTAAAGTGAGTTCCAGAAAGTTCTAGAACAGTACCAATAAATCCCACTTCATTTTCGCAAGGGGCAGCTCCTATTAGGAAAAGAAAATGCAAAAGAGCAAGATAACCAATCACTCTTCTTACATATTTTGTTGTCAAGTTAACATGCCTATTGTACTATCCACATATTTTACATATCTACAATGATAGGAGTACAGTAATTCTCTATATAATATATAGAGGATCTTACATGAGTGCTCATGTTTTATTGAATTTATTAAACGAGTTGAGGAAAAGAGATAAAATGCGAGGCTTGCCGAGCATTTTATCTCTTTTTCGCAACGAGTTTAATAAATTCAATAATACAAGAGCACGAATGTTAGATTCTATTTATCATATGACAAATACTTTGAAATCTCATTTCTGGTGTAAAAACGCTATGATTTCGTCATCATGTACGCAACGTTGTTATGGACGTAATAACGTTTCCCGTAAATCGATAAACCACTAGTGGTTTACAGATTTTATTGCATGGCGTTATTTCACACCCAGACGCGACGTCATATGATAAATTTATATAGGTTATATTTGGCCAGCCAACATGGTTCCTAATAAACTCAAGGTTCCAAGAAATATCACGAATAAACCCCAGGTGCCAAGAAATATCACAAATCAACACAAGGTTCCAGGAAATATTACTAATCAATACAAGATCCTAAGAAATAACACTGATTCACTAAAGGTTCCTAGAAACATTACTAATCAACACAAGGTTCCAAGAAATATCACTTAACAACTCAAGGATTCAAGAAATAGCCCTTATAAACTCAAGGTTGCAAAAATATCACTAATAAACCCAAGGTTCCAAGAATTATCACTAATAAACCCAACTTCCAAGTAATATCACTAATCAACCCAAGGTTCCAAGAAATATGGGTTCCAATAAATATTACTTATCAACTTGAGGTTCCAAGAAATATCACTTATCAACCCAAGGTTCCAATAAATATCACTTATCAACCCAAGGTTTAAGAAATACCACTAATCAACTTGAGGTTGTAAAAATATCACTTATCAACTCAAGGTTCAAGGAATACCACTAATCAACACAAGATTATAAGAAATATTGCTTATCAACACAAAGGTCAAAGAAATATCACTAATCAACACAAAATTCCAAGAAATAATACTAATCAACACAAGGGTCCAAGAAATATCACTGATAACACCCAAGGGTTCCAAGAAATATTACTAATAAACCCAAGAAATATCACTAATCAACCCAAAGTTCCAAGAAATATAATCAAACCAAAATTTCCAAGAAATATCACTAATCAACATGAGGTTCCAAGAAATATCACTAATCAATAGAAGGTTCCTATAAATATCACTAAACAACCAAAGATTCCAAGTAATCTTACTAATCAACACAAGGGTCCAAGAAATATAACCAATAAACCCAAGGTTCCAGGAAATATCACTTATAAACCCAAGGTTCCCAGAAATATCACTAATAAACCCAAGGTTCCATGAAACATCACTAATCAACTCGAAGTTCCAAGAAATATCACTAATCAACTCAAGGTTCCAAGAAATATCACTAATCAACTCAAGGTTCCAAGAAATATCACTAATCAACTCAACATTCCAAGAAATATCACTTATCAACTCAAGGTTCAAAGAAATATCACTAATCAACCTAATGTTCCAATAAATATCACTAAAAAAACTATGGTTCCAAGAAATATCACTTAACAACCTGAGGTTCCAAGAAATATAACAAATCAACTCAAGATTCCAAGAAATATCACTAGTAATGCAAATATTCCAAAAAACATCACTAGTAAACCAAAAGTTCCATGAAATATCACTAATAAACCCAAAATTCCAAGAAATACCACTTATAAACCCAACCCAAGGTTCCAGGAAATATCACTTATCAACTCAAGGTTCCAAGAAATAGCTCTAATAAACTCAAGGCTGCAAAATATCACTAATAAACCCAAGGTTCCAAGAATTATCACTAATAAACCCAAGTTCCATGAAATATCACTAATCAACCCAAGGTTCCAAGAAATATTGGTTCCAATAAATATTACTTATCAACTTGAGGTTCCAAGAAATATCACTTATCAACTCCAGGTTCCATGAAATATCACTAATCGACTCAAGGTTCCAAGAAATATCACTAATCAACTCAAGATTTCAAGAAATATCACTAATCAACTCAAGGTTCCAAGAAATATCACAGATGAAATCAAAGTTCCAGAAATATTACTTATCAACCCAAGATTCCAAGAAATATCACAAATCAATTAAAGGTTCTAAGAAATTTCACTAATCAACAGAGTTCTAAGAAATATCACAAATCAACAAAGTTCCAAGACATACCACTTATCAACTCAAGGTTACAAGAGCTCAAGGTTCCAAGAAATATCACTAATCAACTCAAGGTTCTAAGAAATATCACTAATCAACAGAGTTCTAAGAAATATCACTAATCAACAAAGTTCCAAGACATACCACTTATCAACTCAAGGTTTCAAGAACTCAAGGTTCCAAGGAATATCACTTATCAATTCAAGGTTCCAAGAAAAATCACTATATATAATTAACTCAAGGTTCCAAGAACTATTACTGAGCTTATATTTCACCAGTTTTTGGTAAGTGTTGCAAGGATTAGCACATCACTGAGAATTAATCAGTCTGGCTGACAAATTACTATCAGTGAACTATTGTCATTCTGACCGTGCTCTACTAGGTCATGATTAACTTGTCTTCATGTCTCTTACAGTCTTCCATCAAGTTTTAGACATTTAAGACGTCACAGGCCTGTCATTCCAAACGCGCTTGATAGTCCCTGTTGATATGTTTTATCTTAGTAAACAGTTAAGATCCTGATGAGATACTTCATTTATATTGTGGCATCTCATTTGGGTTATCACTTCCATTTGAGTGGCAACATGTGATTTCCAACAATGTGGCATTTTGACATGAATGAGACTCAGACCAGCCTGTGCAGCCTTCTTTTAAGCTTAGAAACTTCTAATGATATTTGGCCAGTAGATTAACAGTCATAGAATATTCAAGCAACTAGCAACAGCTCTGATCAGACTGCGCATATGTGCAGGCTGGTCTGAGCCTTTTCTGGTCTCACATACCACATTGTTGGAAATCTCATGTTGCGGCTCATTTATGGAGTTTAGGCAAGCTATATTTTCTGAGAAAAAAAGTTGTTCTTGCACCGCAGCCTGTCTAAAGAATTGGCTCATGATACCCACAAGAAAGGGTTTGAAGAATTTTAGATCCTCAGCAATTTTCTATCAAGAACTGTTTCTATTGATCGCTCCTTTACCGAGTAACCTTCGTCTTTTCTGACATAGAAAGACAGAGGGGAGTTGCCAAGACTAATTTGTCACCATTTGATCTAAGACAAGAATGAATCAAATCTAATTTGTTCCATGTAACACTAAAAGGTTCTATTTCATACATGCAATATTAGAAACAAACAGTGAACAGTCCGAGATCAGAACAGACAGACAAAATTAGTTGGAGATTTCTGCTCTTGGAGGATACAGCACAGTCCCTTTATAACACTGTGTTTGGTGTCCAGGGGCATGGACTGTGCTATCAGAGATTCATGTTATAATTTGCCTTGATCTTGAGTTTATTTTTCTACTGCTGCGGGTGTCTCAGGTCACTGGGATAGGCAGCAGGTGGCTAGAGTGTCTAACACTCAATCCCCACCCCTCTATGTTCGGTAGATTGATGCTGCCATTAGGCTGCACATTTTCATGTCAGCCCTAACATACTAAGATCAGGTCTTTTTAGGCCTCCCTCTTCTTCTGGAGCTAGGTATCGTCATACTTGTGATGGAGTATGTGCATGAAGAAGAGTGTGCAACATGTCCAAACCTTCTCAGATGCCTAGTGCAGGGAGCTGCTATCACCTCCTGCACGCCTAACATAGCACAGAGTGTGTCCGCGGTCACTTTGTTGTCATCTCTGACTCCTCATATCCAGCGGACCATTGATCTATCATTCCAGCTAAGCCGCTGTAAGTCTGGCGCAGTATGTGCCCAGGTTTCACTTCTGTGTAATAGGGCAGAATGGACAGGTGTTGAAAGCTTTCCCCCAGGTCCTGAGGGACACATGCTTGGATGTCAGTACATGAAGAAGCTTTTTAAACACCACGTCTGGTGATGATGGCAAGCTTGCATCCTTCCCTAGCACACAGCATGTCTCCAAGGTAGCAAAAATTGGATTCAACATCGAGTAGCCTAGTGTTCCATCCACATCTACCTGTGTGAGAGGTCTATTGTCAATCGGTCAAGCCTGATCACAGCATCTTGGACATAGTCTGAATCCTATTAAGGAACAATTTTACAAAATTTGATGGTAAAACATTTTGGGAGCCACATGCAATATAACTAGGTGTGTTATAAAGGGACTGCACTGTATAGATGGTAGTATATTGAAATGATGCTCATTGTAACCGTCTCATTTAGATGCTGCCCATAAGCACCTACAATAAATAAAGAGCCATCATATTCCAAGCCCCAAAATAAGAATGCGTAACTGAAAATTATTTTTCTTATTTCTTGACCAAAACACATGTTTAAACTGATAGATAGATAAGGAAAAAAATAGCAAATTTACGCTCAATAGAGTTTGCTTAACTGGACCCTGTTCTTATCTACAGCTAGTGATTTTAGCTGTCTTTTGTTGTGTTTAGGATGTCTATAGCCAACAGTAAGGACCGCTTCATATATAGAGCAGTTTGATCTAGGTCCAAACTATTTGCATACAAGTTAAAGCCTAAGTGCAGGAGACGACAGGTTTTGTTTTCGTTTGATTGTTAACTTCCCTGGTAGTTAACAATTTTTCAGTTATGTCAGGACAGGTCTTCCTGGGTTGAACCAGAACTAAGCAGCGGATAAAGTGTCTTGCTTTAAAGGACACAACACAGTGATTAGTGTTTTCCGCTGGCAGTTAAAATGTTACCAGACACACTGTAGATATAGAGAATACTAGGTGAGTGTCTTTTGATATCAAGTTTACCTGGCAAGGCTTTGAGAATGTTCGTTGACATGGCAAGGCTTGCCAAGCCTGGTAAACTTGATATCAAAAGATGCGAACCTGGTATTCTATTTATCAGTTTACCCATTGTTTAACTCTTCAAACTAGCGATTATGATGTAGTTTTTGTTTTTTGTATTGATTCAGCATCATTAGCGACGTCATTCAAAAAGTGCAACATCATCATGACCTGATAAAGGCACATGCCGTGAGATAGACAAAATTTATCAGGCAACGCACAACAATGCAGTAAATATGAGAGGTATTGGTAACTGATAACTTTCTTTATTCTGTTGCCACTGATTTGTCTCTTAAATAGCACAGTTCAGCGACTGACTTCACAACCAGATCAAATGATGTCTTCAGGTCTTAATGATCAAGCTGAGCTGTACCACGATACATATAACAAGATAACTTAATTGTCTTTCCACCTCTTGTATGGCAACATAGTTAAATCCTTGATAATCTTATTCAGTGACTCCTAAATGCGTACTTTGGTAAACACTGAAATGATCTTCAGAGAAAGAAATACAATTTATTTGAAAACCATAGCCTGCTTTTGTTTGTTTGTTTTTATTGGTTTGAATTTTTACATCTCAGTCAAAAGCTATGGTCATGTGGAGACGGTCAGTTCACCTAAACAAACATTTTCCTGGACAAGCGGTTTAAACCAGTACTTTGTGCATATTCTTTTGCTTGTAACTGACATTACAACCCTTCTTGAATCAGTGGAAGGAGGAGAATGATCATAGAAACTATTTCAATTAATCTCAAGTTGATCAATCTCCACAAAAGTATGGGAACGGGCCGGGTCGAACTCGCAATCCCTGGATCTTCAGTCAGAATCGCTACCTACTGCGCTACAGGGCCCGTTATCATAACCTGTGACACCTCAATGTATACAAAGGATCATCCCAAGTTTAATGTATCAAATCAAAAAGGAAGAATCTATTAGTACATAAAGGGTTAAGGGTTGGTGTAGCCATTTGAGAACCATGGCAGAAGTAAAAGGATAACAATTTAATTAGAGAACCCACAACATATATTTCTGTTGAGAAATTAATGCAGTACCAAAAGCTTAATTAATGGTCATTAGGGAACCTTTGTTACTCAATGCTGATCTCGGACTTGTTAAGATTTAGAGTCTAGAAAATGGCAACCAATGCCTTTAAAATGATGTTAATTTTCAACACTCTTTCTTTCACTGCAGAGTTCAGCCCTTCATTCTAAAGTCATTTCCATCCTTGTTTCACATGCGCGGATCCAGAAAGTCTTGTCAGAGAGGGTCCAACACTGACGTTTTTTTTTTTGTTTTTGCTTTTTTGATGGAGAGAGGATCGAAATGATACTAAAAGTGGACCATCATTGGCCCACCAGCGGAATGCCATTGAAATGGTGTTTCGCTGGCGTGATGATAATGGCCCACCATTGAACGCTAGCTTGGTTGCTTTGTGATTTTCAGTGGATCCGGACCAATATTGCTAGGAAACCCTATATTTTTGTGATTTTTCAAGGGGGGTCCAGACCCCCTGTCCCCCCCCTCTGGATCCACCCATGTTTCGTTAAGAGAATGGCTTGCCTTAGTAAGCTACCACTTTTTACAAGTTGACAAGGTCATTAAAACACCACACAACAACATCAACGTCATAACTTTCACTTCCCTGAGGTAACTTATTCCCAAGATAACAATTTATTGGCTTGAACTTCTTTCAATTACAAGAAAATACCAATCAATATCATCTAATGCTTGTTAGCATGCAGAAAAATGGTAGTACTTTTCCCATGTCTCCAGGCGAACATATGACATGTGGATACTCATTGGAAGCCTCTCATTGAGCCTCTTCCAATGAGTATCCCCTACATTATGCTTTCATAGAACAAGATAGGGTCCCTACGGCCCTGGAACACATCACCTGAGAATGGCTGTTAATTAATGAATAATAGAAGGCATTGAGGTTAAAACAATTTCTGCCTGTCTATCTGACACTCAATATATACACTAAGCGCTGATTGTGTTCATCTCATTAAGTGTAAACAGGGACTGTCCATCATGCAGGCTTGAAACAATACAAAACATGCTGGAAACAGTCGACAAGGAATACTGGGCTGAGTTGCATTATTAAAAGCATTAGTGCTTTTATTAGGTGCTGTGTAGTGTTTCCTAAACCTTATGCCTCAAGAAAGCATTTTTTTTGTAGCACTCTCATGCTCGGATCCAGAGGGGGGGGGGGGGGGGGGGTCCGGACCACCCCTGAAAAATCACAAAAATATAGGGTTTCTTAGCAATACTGGTCCCGATCCCCTGAAAATCACAAAGCTACCAAGCCAGCATTCATTGGGCCATCATCGGCACGCCAGGGAAAGGCCATTTAATGGCGTTTCGCTGACGGACCGATGATGGCTTGCTTATAGTAGAAATTTGGATCCTCCCTCTCGTCATTTTTCTTATTTCTCAACCGAACTATTAGCTGTGGGTACTCAATGACATGGTTCTTTTGAGCATCCAAAACCCATGTTTAAATAGATGGATAAGAAAATATTCACAATTTTACAATAAGAAAATATTCGCAATTTTATGGTCAAAAATTTTGTTAGAATTTATGGCTAAGAAAAGATTCACAATTTTGACTCAAAATTTTGTTTATCGTGAACTATGACGTGTAAAAATCCTCTAATAGTTTGTTCAACAAGATACTTTTTTATTTGCATGAAGTACATGTCATACGAACAGACAAGCATGTACTCCCATATTTTCCAACTGCAGCTGTAAGGTAATAATTAAAGATTTCTAATTTGATCTTCATGGAAACCTATTTTGAGTTTCAAAGAAGCAAACAACGGATAAATTGCCGCAGTGACTTTTGTAAAAGATATATTTTCCTGTTATCCTATCTTTGCATACACGAAACAATGAAACATGATAGGTCTGTTGATTAGCAGTTGGATTCAGAAGCAATTTAGTATGAAATATAAACCTCCATCATCTGAGAAGAACAAGAATTACCTTGCTCACATCCAGTCACTATGATTTTGCAAAGAGACCTCATTATTCCCATATTAGCGAGGTACAGTGTATCATCTTAGTATTTGGAGACCCTGAGTGACATCTCAGCACTTTTACCCCAAGTATTTGCAGCCACCCTTTTAGGTTGAGTATTTGGAAACCTTGACACCTCCCCATTTGAACTCATTGGAACTACCCAACATCTTAAACCACATATACCACAAATATTTGGCCTTCCCAGTATCTCATCACTCTTACCCTAAATATTTGGACACACCATCACCTCACCTTATTTGCTATGAATGTTTGGACACCCTGACTATGACATGATATCGTATCTTATGGACCATGAATATTCGGACACCTTGACATCACATGTATTCACACACCAAATTTTGAATTCCTACCTCAAATAATGTTTTGTTGCTTTACGTCCCAAGCCAACAGCTATGGTTATGGCGTGACGGTCAGTTCACCTAACCACACTTTTTCCTGGGCAAGTTTGAGCAAGCGGTTAACCAGTATATGTGCACATACTTTCGCTTGTAACTGACAACAACCCTTCATGAATGATTTGGTGGAAGGGAAGAGAATAACCATAGAAATTATTTCATGATCAATCTCCACGAAAGTATGGGGCCGGGCAGGGATCGAACTGGCGACCCCTGGATCTGCAGTCAGATTTGCCTCTGTAGCCAGACACGTTACCGACTCAAATAATGTAGGAGATATGCTCATGACACCATTTTTCTAGAAATGCTGACAAAGGTCAAGGTCACAGTGACCCCAAAATGGTAAGTGACAATCCGCCACATCAAGATGTACCCACACTCCAAATTTGGGATTCCTACCTCAAATAATGTAGGAGATATGCTCCAGACAGGAAAGCGTTACTGAAGGATGTACACTGACAGAGAGACAGATGGATAGACGGAACTGAGCAAAATTATAGTCCCCAAAGACTGGTAGGGAACTAATAATTGGACACCCTGACACCTCACCTTATTTACCCAAACATTTGGACAACCTGACACCTCACCTTATTTACCCTAAATATTTGTACACTCAGACACCTCACCTTATTTACACCAAATATTTAAACACCCCAACACCTTGCCTTATTAACATGAATATTTGGACATCCCGACACCTCACCTTATTTACACCAAACATTTGGACACCCAGACACCTCACCTTATTTACCATGAATATTTGTAAACTCCGACACCTCACCTTATTCACACCAAATATTAGTACACTCCGACACCTCACCTTATTTACACCAAATATTTGGATACCCCAACACCTCACCTTATTTACGACATCCCGACACATAATCTTATATACACCAAATATTTGGACACCCCGACATCTCAGCTTATTAACACCAAATACTTGGACACCCTGACAGCTCACCTTATTTACACAAAATATTTGGACACCCCAACACCTCATCTTCATATCATCATAATCGGATTTTTGATTAACCTGCAGGTGCAGGGGCATCATCCACATCAGTGGGCCCCTTTCCAGGTAACTGTCTAGTTGCAGGCATAGCAAATCTCACACCTGATCTCCAGATGCTCCTTTCTTGAGGGTCAACTGTCGTGAGCTTCCACTCACGGCAGTCTCTCTCCGTCAGCTTCTTCCATGTAAGCTTAAGCCTCCCTGCCCCCGGCCTGCCATCAATCTGTATATCACATGCTGTTCTGATTGCACCACTAGAACGCTCCACATGCCCATCTCTCTCTCAAAATGAGGTCGAGGTTCTCAAGCTCAAGTTTTGCCAGTAATTCCCTTGACCTTACCCTGGCCACGTCCTCTGGCTTGATACTGCAGATCTGTCTGATCATGGCCCTATCATTGTGCTGCAAGCGCTGCAGGTTCTTCTTGGTCAGTGGCCAAGTTTCGCTGGCATGGAGCATGGCGCTCCGCACGCAAGAGCTGTATACATGGCCACGTGTCTTGTCAGAGAGGTGGCGGGATGTGAGAACTGGTAGTAGCTCCCTGAATTTCTTCCAGGCTGTTTTCACACGTGTAGTGACCCCTATTTCACAGCCTCCACCAGCAGAAAGCATGTCGACCAGGTAGCAGAAGGAAGCTACCACCTCCAGTCCGACCTGGACTTCATTCTGTGGCCTGCCATCAATAGGGTGAGCATTTCCCATGCTCTGTGCACACCTATAATCAGGATTTGGTGTCAGTCGTTGTATAGCCCACTGCATTCTTAAGCACCCAAAATTTGCAGCCATTGCAGTAGATGCTGTTGTTGCCTACTCCTGTACGACAGACAGCGCATGGGTATTCGCCTGAACTCTGCAAGAGGTCAAGGCCTGTACCACAGATCATGACCTTTGTCTTTACTGCATTTACCCTCAACCCCTTCCTCTCCATGACTCCTTCCCATATCAAGAGCCTCCTGACACATACCTCTAGAGAGTCAGCAATGATGACAAGATCATCCGCATATAGGTCCTCCCAGGGAACACCAGCCCCAAACTCACGTGACAGGGCCTCCAGCACAATGATGAAGAGCAAGGGACTGAGTGCAGATCCCTTGCGGAATCTGACCTTAATCCCAAACTCTTTGCTGAAGCACTCGTCAACACGAACCCGGCTTCGTGCATTAGCGTACATTCACTGGACTAATCATGCAATCCATTCCTCAACACCTAGCTTTCTCAGGGCCCACCAGATAACCTTCCGAGGGACATGATCAAATGCTTTCTCTAGGTCCACGAAGGCCATATAAAGCCTCTTGTTTGCTGCTAGATATTTCTACTGCAGCTGTCAGACCACAAAGATTGCATCTGTAGTGCCTCTTCCTGGGACAAAGCCAAACTGGGAGTCGTCAATAGACACCATCTGTCTTATGTGACCATCGACAATCCTCTCTAGGATCTTCATGGCCTGCTCGGTCAGCTTGAGGCCTTGATAGTTGCCTCTGTCCAAAGCATCACCCTTGCCCTTGTAAAGGCAGACAATGAAACTTTGCTCCCAGTCAGTTGGGACCTTGCCATCACGGATAATCGCAGTAGCAAGATCGGGGATCATGGTGGCACCTGTATCACCTGCTGCCTTGATCATCTCCACCACTATGCCTGAAGGACCTGCAGCTTTGCCAGACTTCATCTTTGAAATGGCCTTTTTCACCATATCAATAGTGATTGGGATAGGTGGGCCTTCTAGCGGCAGTTCGTTGGACAGGTGATCAAGGTCCCAGTCAAATTCAACATTGAGAAGCCTTTGGTAATGTTCAGCCCACGCATTCTGCTTTGCCTCCTCGCTCATTGACATTTCCCCAGCGTCATTCTTCACTCCTACAACATCAACATTCTCTTTCCTCATCTGGTTACATCTTATATACCCAAAACATTTGGACACCCCCCGAAACCTCACCTTATTTACCCAAACATTCTGACAACCTATATGACACCTCATGTTATTACCAAAAATATTTGGACACCTGACACTTCACCTTATTTACACCAAATATTTGGACACCCTAACACCTCACCTTATTTACCCAAAATATTTGGACATTAATATCCAGGATCTTCAGCTTCAGAATTGTAAGTCAACTAGGTGATGCTTCATACCAAATATCAAGGCTCTGGACCTTGTGGTTTCAGACAAGAAGATTTTTGTCAGTTTTCATTCCCAAAATCTATTTTTAGCCTACTGGCTGAAACCATATAAACAATTACTACAGAGGACCATTTAAGGAGTATTCCCTTCATGTTTAGTTAAAATCCAGCCAGTAGTTTAGGAGAACCTTTGAAACCATTGTTGAAACTAGATGACGAACAAGTTGTAGGTCCAACAATCACAATTATGAGCTAAAAATACTAAAAACTTAGTTAGAACAGGCGGAACATTTTGAGACCAAAATTGAGCAGATTTGGTGAAATTTTCTGTTTTGCAATAAAACCGCATCGTTTACAGCAACTCCATTCAAGAAACGCTGCTAAGTATTTCATCAAAAGGTTTGGGTAATAAAACAGTTATTTTATGCCTGTTTGTAGTATAGTCTAACTAATATCCCTCGGTACCGTGGACAACCTGATGCACTATTGCACTTGGTTCGGTCTCGTGCAATAGTGCATCAGGTCGTCCACAGCACCTCGGGGTAATAATTTGACTAAACTACTAACAGGCATGGAATACTATTACCCCCATCACCGTGGATGACCTGATGCACTATTGCACTTGGTTCGGTCTCGTGCAATAGTGCATCAGGTTGTCCACAGCACCTCGGGGTAATAATTGGACTAAACTACAAACAGGCATGGAATACTATTACCCCCATCACCGTGGATGACCTGATGCACTATTGCACGAGACCGAAGACCCAGTGCAATAGTGCATCAGGTCATCCACGGTGACGGGGGTAATAGTATTCCATGCCTGTTTGTAGTATAGTCCAAACTATTACCCCCGGTACCGTGGATGACCTGATGCACTATTGCACTGGGCCTTCTGTCTATTGCAATAGTGTATCAGGTCGTCCACGGCACCTCGGGGTAATAGTTTGGACTATACTACAAACAGGCATGGAATACTATTACCCCCGTCACCATGGACGACCTGATGCATCAGGCCGAATATATCATCCAAAATATATTTGTTGTGTTCACTCAAAGAGACAGATCTTATGAGCACCCAAAACAAATGTTGAATTGATATACATCATTATTCTGAATTTTTGATAACCCTTTACCCCATAATAATGCCTTTTTGATGCCTTTGAAATATGACGTATTTGAAAATATTATGGTGAATGGAGCATTTACCCTTTTGGAGCAAATGCTCCATTTTCCATAAAAGTTTCAAAAGTATCCAAAACTTAACTTAAATTTTTCCTGATTTTTTTCAATGTTGTCTAAAAATAGAATAATGATGTAATGATCTAGAAAATAGCATATGGAGTAAAGGGTTAATCTAGATCATTACATATAAATTATGTTGTGGATTTGAGATCATCTTGTGGCCTGTGTGATGCTCAGATTCTTAGAGCCCTGAAATCTGAACAACTTCTTAAATACACTTAATTGCATGCTGGCCCATTCTTTATGCTTTCGTTGTCGTCTGCTGACTTTTTCAAACTTAACTTTTTCAAAAAATCCTTATGTTCTTAAGAGTGTCTTAGGGTTTGTATCCAGTCGGTAGGTCCTGATCTGGGTCTAAACTGTTTGATAAGGTTATCAACAGATGACAAAAGTCGTCGCTAGCGGGGAAAGAAACTGCAATTAATTGTTTGGCTATCCTAGACGTGTGAAGGAAAACAACTTTTTACATGCACAAAGAACGACAACATCTAGACAGAAGTTTGATATTTACCGAAATCTTTTACGTGGCTTCTTCTGCTCATTGACATTAATCCTTTTAGAAAACTGCACATGTCATTGGCTCATAGTAGTTGTCTGTTACATCACACTCCCTCCGAGAAAGTTGCTCACATGGCCATTCATTGGCTGTTACATCATACTCCCTTGTAGAAAGATGTACAGAAGACCATTAAACAAGTGCACATAACACTTTACCCGTCTGTAAATATGCCATGGAATCATAGTGGAATTCCGTGGAATACTGCCGTGGAGTATTCGGACGGAATTTCTTAGTAAATGCCATGGTATCCTTGAAAAATGATGGCAATATGGTGGAGCCGGAAGTGATGTAAAAATTCCACGGGATTCCATGGAAATGTGCCACCAAATTCCACCAATTTCCACGGATTCCATGGAACTGAAAGAATTCCACGGACGGATTCCGTGGAACTGAAAGAATTCCACGGATTCCATAGAATCTCATGGCAATTCTGTCGATTCTATGGATTCCATAGAAAAATGCCACGGAAGGCCATGGCTTCCACAGAAATTTTACCAGTGCAACAGTCTTAAATATTTGAAATTCTAGACATATGGACGGACCGACGCCAGAATCATTGGTATACTATAAAATAATTAAAAATATGTGACTCATAAGCCATTGGCTCAGGTTACCTGGGGGGTGGGGGTGCACTACATACCAAGCAAGCACTATATACCAAGGCCAAAGGTCATCTGCTTTCTGAATCTGAAGAAAGTCTTCTAAGGGGTTTTACCGTACACAATGTATGTTTATTGCACCCCCCTTGGTCATGTGACCCAAGACCACTTTAACACTTTTGTTCCCCTACACTAAGGAGTTCAGTTGGCCGATACTGGTTTCTAAAAAGTTTGACAAATGTTGATGCATAGACAGACGACAGTCATTAGTATACTATAAACTCATCCATTTAGTCTATGGCTCAGGTGTACTAAAAAGACAATAATGAAAATGGTGATAAATTTAATGTTCAATAACAGCTAGGCCATTGAAACAACAATACATTGACACTCCAGTATCTTTCTCAAGCTTCCTCTAGCTTGATGTTTTGTCTTCTCTCTTGATGGTTTTAAAATATCCTTTCTGGACAACACAGTCTGAAATGAACAAAGCAAGGAAAACTGTGAACACAAGACACACACTTAATAAATAAAGTCATCTAAGCACCAAAGTAAACATAGCTGATATGAAAATAAGCTGGGTTATGATAATTATTTTATATTTACAGCTCGATCAAGTATTCAGATTTTCCATTTGAATATGAAACTTTTTATGCTCAACAACTGAACATGAAATTTATTTGCTCATGTTTAAGTGGGAACACAGGCGTGTAAAATTCCACTCGCCCGCTCGCATTTGCCTGTAAAATATTATGCTGGGCGAGTAAATTTTTTGACAATTTGTGTAGTACTTTCTAATTTACAGCATCTCAGAAAAAAATTGAGATATGTAGGGCAAGTAACTGATTTGGAAATTTTACACCCCTGGAACAATTGTATGTATTTTAACATTTTTGAGCAAGATAAGTATGATAATCCAAGCTTTAAAGTAATGAATGATATAAGTATTCCTTTAGATAATTTTGATTATTCTACCGTTTATGACTCATGAGTTACTAAGTTTAAATTTCATACTCTGAGTTTAGAGTGAGAAAAAGTTTTATAGCATTTTATGCATGGGAGTATAAACTAAATTAGTCTGCCCTGAGTATAGATTTCTAATATTTGTTTGTTTTGATTCTTTAGTTCACAGTCAACAGATTTTCAGTCATGTCAGGACAGGTCTTTAAGTTGAAGCAGTACTAAGCAGAGGATAACATGTCTTGTTCAAGGAAACAATGCATGCAGTGCCTCGGGTGAGGCTGAAACCCGGGGCTCAAACCTGCAACCCCTCAATCTTGAGTCAAACACTCTAACACTGAGCCACCATGCTCCTCTTAGTAAGTCCTTGTCTGATGAACTGTCACATCTAGATGATTCTTTAAGTGTAAGCAGAAATGAGCATAATGCTGAGCAGCAATAACAAGTTTGAAGAAAAAATTAAATATGAGTTCACTTTTTTATCATCAGCAGCCCTAGCCACAAGTATTCTTGAGTGCCACAAGTATTCTTAAGTTCAATAGCTGCTTCAGGCCTTAAAGTTGATGGACAGACAGACCAAGCAAAACCAGTATTTCCACTTTCTCAAAAGTTTGGAGCATAGAAAAATTTTGTCCTCAAAAGTTGTCTGTTTTTTACATCTGCTGCATATATTCAGATGCACTCCATACTAATTTTACCGTGGAAGCAAGGGCATCAGTCTGATCTAGGTCCATAGTGCTTGCATTAGAGACGAAACCTTGTGTCCCCCACCCACTTCATCCTCCCTGATGTGTCTTTGTTTGGTCATGGTTAGGTTTGTATGTCTGGTTTAATGGTCAACAGCTATGGTCATGTTGGGATGGTTAGTTCGTCTTAATCCTAGCCACACTTTTTTTCCTGGGCAAGCTTGACTAAGTGGTTAACCAGTACTTGGTGCACATACTTTCACTTGTAACTGACAACCCTCACAGGAAGGGAGGAGATAGAAATTATTTCATGATCACGAAAGTATGGGACCAGGCCGGGATCGAACTTGCCACCCCTTGATCTGCAGTCACACACGTTAACCACAATGCTATGTGGCCCGGTCATGGTTAAGAAGATGGAGTGCATACAATGCTGTTTCACAGTTATATAATCCTTTTTTTTGTTGCCCTCAGAAAAAGCTTATGAAAGTTGTAAAATTAATTTGGTGCTAAAATTTAATAAATTATTGCTAAGTAACTGCTCTTCTCTTGGGCCAAGCTCTTGCTTGGCTAAATGTTTATGGAGCAAATGTTATGCAATGTGAAGTACTGTGCAGAGTGCCACAGCTCAATCCCTTCAAGATGTGGCGCTGAGATTTTGTTATTGATGCAGGCCTCCAGATAAGAGCATGTACCAGAAAATTATTTTTCTTATTTCCAACCAAAACATATGTTGTTGGTACTCAAAAGAACCGTCTCGAGGGAGCGTAGTGGCTCAGTGGTAGATTGCTTGACTCGAGACCGAAGGGCCGCGGGTTCGAGCCTCACCTGTGTCACTGCGTTGTGTCCTTGAGCAAGAACATTTATCTTAGCTTAGTACTGGTTCAACCCAGGAAGACCCTTCCCTTAATAACTGAAAGATTGTTGATGGGATGTAAAGAATCAAATCAAACAAACAAAAAAGAACCACCGAGACGGTTGTTTTGAGCGCTCAAAACTGATGGGTAAGAAAATAATCACAATTTTACGCTTAAATGTTTTGCTTAACTGGCCCTATGTTGATGTTTATAAAGAATGTGATATTTGCAAAACTAGTAGAGTTTTTAAAACAGTTTTCATATTTTTGTTCTGAGCCTGAACTTCTTACAATTGCATTGTAATTCAGCGTTACCTTTTGTTGTCGGTCATATGCATCAATTTCTTGTCACTTATTTCTGAACGCCTTCTCAGATGGTTTCCCCTTGGCCTTCATTTGAGTACTTTAAATTTGTAGCCTTCTTAGGAACTGACAGACAAGCTAGAGGCCTCTATTACATGGGTCGCCAGATGGTTCTTTTCCATGTTTTATTTACAGCTACTGAAACCTATGAAAATACAAATAAAAAAAACTTTTGTACATGTATACAATAATTGCCAAAGACAAAGTTCTAATATATTGGTTCGTACCTGACATTATGTATATATACAAAAATGAAAATTCTATGGAAATCATACTTACATCCAACAAGAAACAACATAAACATCAGAATGACAGTTATATTTCATTTCCGTATTATTTGCACTTATTTTTGAATTGCGTAATTTTCAACTCTCAACCAAATAATGTGGGTGCTCAAAAGAACCGTCTCAATGAGATGGTTCTTTTGAGCTCTCAAAACACAAACTATAAACTGACTGATAGAAATTATCACAATTACCTAAATATGAATAAAGTTATTTTCAGAAAAAATAGTCTAATGAATATGGGGGCGCACACTATCTGGTTAATTTAACTCTTCTCATGCTGAGCACAGCTTTATCCTTTTTGGAAATCACAGTAGAACCAGATCAGCTGGTATCTGATGGTGCCATTGGATCAGGAGTGACACTGTTTTCCACCTTGATTGAAAATATATGGTAATAACTGGAAGGCAACAGGTTAAAATCATTAACATTGGGGAGGGCAGTGTAGCCTAGTACATAAAAATACTCGGCATGACAAGGGTTAAAAGTAAAACTGTAGGCTAATCAGAGCTTAGGAACACATCTACATGGACAAGCTCAGAAGTTCAAAATGGAAGCATGCAATGTGCAAGAATGTAACAAACGAAATCAAGCTTTTTTGAAAAGCTAATACTTGTATGAAAATTGATCATTTTGCATTATGTTTTCACTCAAAATATGCTGTTAAACATGTTTATGCAAAGGTCACTTTATGTATTTAATTGAATTACCTGCAACTAAACTGGAGTGAGCCAGAGAAACACTGGTTTATTAATAGCTCGCAGATTTGTTGGAGTTTCTTTGAACACATGGCACATAGAAATAGGTCAACAGCCATCTTGATTTGAGAATTTTGAAAGTGTGTAATCTCAAACAACACATGTTATGTGGCTAAAGCTTGATTTACAAACTACTAATTTTATTACACTGATGATGCCTTAAAAAAAAAGCCCCACAAGTTAATGCCATTTGAGATAATAAACAGTCAATAATAAAGATTTACTAATTTTGCTTTGAGACTAGAAACATCTGAGGGTTATTCAACAAACACATTGGAGGGCCATTCAACAATTTTGAACTTAATAATTATTTAAACAATTTTTCTTAAACCTTTACTCCATAATAAACGCCTTTTGAAGCCTTTGAAATATCATGTATTTGAAAATATTATGGAAAGGGAGCATTTGCTCTTTTGGAGCAAATGCTCCATTTTCCATAATATTTTCAAAAGTATTCAAAAATAAGCTAAACTTTTTCTTGAATTTTTCAAAGTTGTTTTAAAAGAGCCATTAAATATCATGTATTTGTAAATATATTATGGAATATGGAGCATTTGCTCTTTTGTAGCAAATGCTCCATTTTCCATAATATTTTCAAAAGTATTCAAAACTAAGCTAAACTTTTTCTTGAATTTTCAATGTTGTTTTAAAATAGCCATTAAATATCATGTATTTGTAAATATATTATGGAAAATGGAGCATTTGCTCTTTTGGAGCAAATGCTCCATTTTCCATAATATTTTCAAAAGTATTCAAAACTGAACTTAACTTTTTCTTGAATTTTTCAATGTTGTTTTAAAATAGCCTTTGAAATATCATGCATTTGAAAATATTATGGAAAATGGAGCATTTGCTCTTTTGTAGCAAATGCTCCATTTTCCATAATATTTTTAAAAGTATTCAAAACTAAACTTAACTTTTTTCTTGCATTTTCAATGTTGTTTTAAAATAGCCTTTGAAATACCATGTATTTGAAAATATTATTGAAAATGGAGCATTTGCTCTTTTGGAGCAAATGCTCCATTTTCCATAATATTTTCAAAAGAATTCTAAACTAAACTTCACTTTTTCTTGAATTTTTCTATGTTAAAATTGAAAAATGATGTCATGATCTAAAAATAGCCTATGGAGCAAAGGGTTAAGCAAACCACCCCTAAAACCACACACGGTTGAAATGAGCTCTGCCATCAAGGACAAAATGCTGATATGGGGTGATAAGTAAATAAATAAATAAATAAATAAATAAATATTCTTCATGTATTCCTGTGGAGGATGGGTTACGTTTGAAAAAAAAACAGTGACTAGATTGTCATTATGTCCTCCCTCCAAAAGTAGACATAATTGTTATTCCTGGTGCAGTTTTTGGCGGCATTAGCATCATAGCTTTTTATCTGTGCTCTAACTTTGGAACCATTAAGTGGATTTGATTAAACTTGCACAAATACTTATTTTGGACAGCTGACATGTATTAGATTTTGGTAACCTTGGCCTAATTTTCTTGTCACTAGGGTCATAATAACTATATGAAATAGCCTTGTCTGCAGTCTGAGTCTCCTTCTTCTGAACCAATGACCCTCTGTGACAGATACATCATTGGAAAGACATTTAGATGTGATTGGATTTGGGTGACCTTGACCTGATTTTCAAGGTCACCAGGGCAATATAATTGTATGCAAAAGCCTTGTCTGCACCCTGTCTTCTGAACCATTATGGCAAGTTTTCGACCAAGCTGGCACAGATACATCATTGGGAGGACTTTAAGAAATGATTAGATTTTTGTGACCTTGACCCAATTTTCAAGGTCACCATAGTCATATAGCTCTATAAAAAGCATTGTCTGCACTTTTTCTTCTGAACCAATGGCCAGAAGTTTAAAAATAAAAAGAAACGGTACCATTTACATGTTGATCTAACTTAAATATATAAAACATGCAGTACAAGAAAAATTCTTAGACATCTGAACTTCTACAAAAAATACTAAGTCTGAAGTGCCGCCACTTTCCGTCCCTGAAATTGACTATCTTATTTTTCCATCGATTTTCCATCATCAGAATTAACTAAGTCCAACTTTCCATGGCACTTATTTAAAAAATCCGTGGAAAGTTGTTACTGATTTCATAGTTTCCATAGAATTTTTTTGAATTCCACGGATATTGATGGCTAAGAAAAGTGCTGTCTGCTTATTCCACAGAATTCCATGGAAAATCAGCCTGTTTTTGAAAAATCCATGGCAAATTCATTAGAAATCCATGGAATCCGTGGTAAAAACAAAAGAATCCATGGCATATTTACAGACGGGTTATACTAGTTACTGGTTAGAACATCATGCCTATTAGTCTACTCCGCTTTAGAAAGATGCACATAACACCAATCTCTGAGACACCAATTAGCATAGAGTACTTCAAAAACTAGTTAATGAAACTGGAATCAAAGTTATAACATCTCATCCCATGATCCATTAATTCACTACCACATCATACTCCCTTATAGGTACACTCGTACCACCGTTTATAAGCTAGCCCAACATAAGACTATTAAAATCTTGAGATTAAATGGCTTCTAACTCGTTGGTTGTTACATCATACGCCCTTGAATAAAGATGCAGAAAACACATAGAGCACAAACGATAACACCATTTAACTATAGTTACAGAAAGCAAAGTAAACACATTTCACCCTTTAATTTGTTTTATCATATGACGTCGCGTCTGGGAGTGATATAACGCTATGCAATAAAATCGATAAACTACTAGTGGTTTATGGATTTACGGGAAACGTTATGACGTCCATAACAACGTTGCATACAAAGTTACAAAATTATGACGTTTTTACTCCAGAAATGAGATAATGTCATACGATAAATAGAATCTAACATTCGTGCTCTTGCATTATTGAATTTATTAAACTCGTTGCAAAAAAGAGATAAAATGCTCGGCAAGCCTCGCATTTTATCTCTTTTCCCCAACTCGTTTAATAAATTCAATAAAACATGAACACTCATGTAAGATCCTCTATGTAATACATAACATTGCAATGTTGCAGTAGCAGAAAAAAACGACAAAACTCTAAAATTCTTCATGTATTATAAGACTGGATCCCTTGTTATAGAGAGAATATACTAAGGGCATTTTTCCTCACTGTAATTGGACTTGGGCGCGAGAAAATCAGTCTTCAGGGTTTCCCACCAGATGGTACTCAAACAAGCCTGCTCAGTAACAGAGACTAGCTAGATAATTGGAAGTTCACCTGTTGCACATGTTGATATACTTTCCAAAAAGCGAAAAACAAAGGCGAAGACCAGCCTGCGTGGATGCGCAGGTTGGTCTGCGCCTTTGTGTTTCGCAAAACCCCCGAAGGCAGGTTTTCTCACGTTGAGGCCCAATTATCCTGGTGACATTTTTAATGCTAAGCTTGAATAATTGTGCTGAAGCCACATGCAAATGGTATATAAATAAAGCTTAATACAGACATCTTCAGAGCTTTAACCTTTAGAGTGCCAACGAAATATTGCAGCAAATCATGTTAATATTTTTTATCATATGACGTTTTGTTTGTTTGATTTGAATCTTTACGTCCTAGTCAACAATTTTTCAGTTATGTCCGGACAAGTCTTCCTGGGTGGAACCAGTACTAAGCAAGGATAATAGGGACACAACACAGTGACACTGGTTAGGCTCAAACCCGCGGCCTCTCGGTTTCAAGTCAACCACTCTACCACTGAGCCACTATGCTCCCTTTCATATGGAGTCAAGTCTGGAAGTGATATAAAGTCATGCATTAAAATCGATAAACCACTGCATTAAAATATTTTGGAAACATTATGTATACGAGGGGCATTTGGAAAGTTCTTAGCATGGCATCATAACTCCACAATGCGTTGACAAAATGCTATCAAATAACACATTTTTGGAAACTAGAATTCAATGGCTACTTGATGGTTTATTTTTTGTCAAAAAGGGACTCGGTGCGCTCGTGCAGCCCATGCTCAAAATGAGTAGGGTTTATACACTGGCTGAAATTTTAAGCAAAATATTTGTAAAAAAACAAAGGAAAATTGGGGACCTTTTTGACAAATCAACGATTTGGCGCCAGCTTAATTTTTATTAAAATATACTTAAGGAGTAAAGAAACGCAAAAAACACTTTGAGTCATTGTAAACACACAATATGATGCAAGTTTTTAGTGCAAATGATATTTATCCATAGGAACAGTATGTGTCCGTCAAATTACAGCAGGTTCAATGTAATTATCGATTACGTAATCATTTTGGTATGCATGTAACCAGCCTGACCCCCGTAGAAAACTGCTGAAACAGGGTCAATAAAAGCAAAGTTTGAATCAACCATCGGTTTATTGTTTTAAAAAGTCTTGGCATAGATTGCGGATCAAGGAAATTATCAAATGGCGATGTTTCTGTAGGATTCTGAAACGGCTTAACCTCATTAACGTCAACTCCGAATACTGCGTGAAACGCGTTAACTTTCTTTTCTGCTTGAGATTTATTCATTACCGATACGTTTTGTTCAAGAATTATGACTTGAGATATTCAGACGTCAAAAAACCTCAATTCTGACGTCAAAATTCGATATCCTACGTTTTAATGGTTTCCATGATGTTTCTGTGTTTTTCTAATGATAAAATGGTCCAGTGGCAAAATTTAGGATACAGTTAACAAGTTTGGTGTACACTCTCGGCATGTGATCAAATGTTTTCTCTTGCATTATGCCGTGTTTTGTTTGGCTAACGTCAAAATAAACACCTTACCAGCGTATTTCTACGGTATCTGAAAAGTTGTTTTTTCCCAAGAAAGCATGTTCTGATGTCTATAGGTTCATCTTATCCCGTATATTCACCAGCGACCCAAACCCAACGGCTCTAAGTGACGTTTATCGTTTATTCACTACAATTGTGTATCTTGCCAGTCAAGTACCCTGTTTTGACGCAATATTTGACAGCAGTACGAATATGATTGGACGTTTGTTTAATTTGCACATTGTCAAGTCGACGCCAAATAACCAAACATGGAAAAGAAGGGGTTTCTTGATCTTTTTTCTGACGATAACGCCACATTTTACGTTTTCATATGTTTTCGTCTTGTAGCGTTAACTGTAGCGTTAAAATGACGTTTTGGTATTTCATTACATGCTATAAATACTCAATAAGAAATTTTCAAAAGAAATTTCACCAAACTGTTATTTAAACACGCAAAAAATTTATTTTTGTCTGTTGCGTTTCTTTATTCCTTAAGTATATATTATGGGATCGCTTCTTGTACGACTTACATGTTTACATTCAGAAAATGTTTACTAATAGAGAAATGGTAAACTTTCAAAAATGGGGCTTTTTTCGATTTTTCTTTATACCTTTTACTATGAAATGTGTCACTACAGGAGCACGAAAAATGTCTATTTAGTATATGTTTTGTTTTATTTCTAACGAACAATGCATAAAAATCATTTCGTCGAGCAAAAAGTATAGCTTGTTTAGTTCTGTATTCAAGAAAATTATTCCTAATGACACTACCCCTACTTTTCAAGAAGTGGGTGGGGTAACTTAACCCCTCACATTTTGTCGATGGCATAAGAACTTCTCATGGTATCGCGTTGACCATCACAAAATTGATTGATTTCAACTCTCAACGTATTTTTACTTTTTTGTTTGCCACCGTTTTCAATTGAAATGAACCAGAACATCAACACATAGCTAAACTTATTCTGCCCCAAGGGAAGATTATAAGAGTTATCTTTCCTTAGTTCTGGTTTACAAAATTTATTTTGAAAGAGCATAAAGTGTGCTTGACAAAAATACTAACGCACGTCATTCTTAAACTACTGTCAGTTGTTAATTTTCAAAATATGTCCATTGTGACATGTGATTTTAAGTTGAAAAAAATAGCGCATTGCTTTGCTTTCTAGACGGTTTTGGTATTGCTGTTCCAATATGTAGTTATTAGAAACATCCAACTCTGTTATCAATTATATAATAACTGTACCAGATTGGGGCCTACCAAATGGTACAAAATTATCTAATTTCATGGACTATTGTTAATGTTCTGCACACTTTTCAAAAAGTAAAATATTATATTTTCCGCTGAAATTTTGCATTTTCTAGTATACAAACTGTACATGTATTCAAAATGATATCATTTGTGTGTGCATTATAATATCCTCATGAAATTTGTGCCATAATATATGAGGAAGATAGTTCTTTAAAATGATACCAAACATGATAGGGTTTGTAAATTGGTTACTGAGATAAAAGACCATGCTAAGAACTTTCCAAATGCCCCTCGTATATGGCAAAATCTTTTCATGCAAAAACATGATTTCTTAGTAGTTTTATGGTCATATGATAAATAGAATCTAGCATTCAAGCTCTTGTACACATATTATTGAATTTATTAAACTTGTAGCGAAAAGGAGATGAAATGCTCTCCTCGCATTTTATCTCTTTTTCCCAGCTTGTTTAATAAATTCAATAATGTAAGATCCTCTATGCATTTGATGTGAATGTTCATCTTCCAGCAGTCTATTTTATTTTCCCCAAAATGAAGAGATTTCACAAACTGTTGTCTGTTGGTGTGCAGGGTTATGCTGTTTAATCTGCCATGGAGCCTGGTTGAGGTTTGAGACAGCACCTGACTTAATATTTCAGAGTATACGTCACAGTTCATATACTCAACAAAAAATTAAAGGGTCAGGTATATATATATGATTTCTACTGAACCAAATTTCAAACTGCCGCACAAAGAAATCAAAAATGGTTTTCGGGAACATGTGAAAGTAATCAAGGTGAAGAGAAATCCTTAAAATTAACTTTTGAAAAATTTGTCATTTTAAAATTTGTTAAAAACGGTGCTTTTCAACCAAAAATTAAGATTTTGATTTTGATAATTTAAATGATTATATGGCAATAAATTTGAAAATTTTGAATAAAATCAGACATTTGGTTCAAGATTTAGAGCACTTTGAAGCAACCAACGCATTTTTTTACCCTAATAGTACACTACCTACCTTTTTCTAGCGCATTTCAACTATCCGAAGGTGTTCCTATTCAATAGTGTGTTGTAAAAAACATCATTTACAAAAGAGTTTAATTTGAAAGGTCCTAGTTTGGTGTTGAATTAAAAAAATCAGTTTTTAGAAAGAAAAGTGTAAAATTTCAAAAAATGAAAGTTTTGGGGCAAAATGTGTGAATTTAGAAAATTGCTTTTTCTTTTTATACTATTTATAGAAAAAAAATTATTTTTGGTAATTGATGCTTTTCAATCTATTGTGACTGTCAATACTTTTATCAATGTTATTTTGGGATAAAATCTCTTCTTACATTACATAAAATTTTGTGGATTACCCCCCCCCCCCCCCCCCCCCCCCCACCCCCACCCCCCCTTTTCGAACTTGACTGTATTTAATGATGCTTGACCTTTCTGTAAAGTTTGAATGAAATTGATGCATCCCTTCAAAGGTTTTCGATCAGAAACCAAAAGTGTGACAAGGCGGGTGAGACATGATCCCTATGTGTCGTCCATGCTTTGTTGGTGACACAAAAAGCACACATAACGATTTTAATGTCATGTGTATGGGAAATAACATACTTGACCCTTTGATATTTCCGTGGGGTATATTAATGAAAACTCTTATTGTATACTTATCCTTTAAATTTACTGGTATTCAAGACTATTTACAAACAGTGTGGACCCCATATGGAGGAGTTCTTTATGCACACTCAGCAAATTAAGAGGTTTCTGGTCCCAACCTAGAAGAGTGATTTGCTCATACTCAGCATATCTAAAAGTACCTGGCCCCTATCTGATAAGAGTGCTTTGTGCACACCCAGCAGAGCTTATGGAAATGGATTGGATGTTTATATTGGGACCAATGATGGCTTTTCTTGCATTAACACAGGCACTGTTTAATATTCACTGATGGAAAATGTTTAAGCCGGAGCCATTATGTTTCCCCAGAGACCCAGCGAGTGTTAATTCACAAAACATGTTCTTGTTTTTTGTACAGTTCTAATGCTAGTCTTAGAAGCTGGGCCATTAGGTTTCCCTGAGGTCTCAGGAATACCATCAGAGTGTCAAACAGTTTTAATCCAGTTTCAAACTGTTTGCAAAAGTTATCAGCAGATTGCACTATAGCTAGGAAGCAAAGAGTTAACTCTGTATAAATAAAAGCGCTTCTTTTTAATATAACACTGAAATACATGTAGTATGGGAAATGTACATGTGGCAGCATTATGTATATAATGACCTTCGCTTCGGTTGCTGCTAAGATCCGGGCTGTCTAAAAATAAATATAATTCTACCTCAGACAGATCCAAAGTGTTTAGACGGAGAATTTATACCACACCAGGATTAGAGCACAGTACTTGGATCGGTTCTGGTCCTAGGTGTTGAGGAGGTCCAGGTTAGATCGGTACTGGTTTGGTCCACGTATTTAGATGAACAAATTTGTCGCGCTCCAGACCCTTGTATCGGTCCTGGATCGGAACAAATGCATCGTATAAACAGGGTATTAGATATGGCTGGCAGATCCAAAATGTACCCAAAAGAACCTAAATTAAATAAGGTAGTCAATATCCAAATACTCACACTGACAATTTTAACTTTTTGCATCCTAGGTAATTTTTCATGTTTTTTTTACGCCCCCTGATTTTTTTCAAAATCAACTTTTCGAAAAAAAATTTCAGTAATCACTTTCAGGGTGTCGAAATTGTTGCATCCAATCTGTTTGCAAAAGTTATCAGCAGGTGACACTAGGAGATAAAGAGTTAAAAAGAATTATATAAAATTATCCCTGGATTTAGCAAACAAATCCTATTATTAATATGAGCAAACTAAAACCTACGTATCACATATCGCACATCGGATATAATCCTAAATACGTCAATAATTAGTAAACATCATACAAGGTATACAACAAGATATTCCGATTCCAAGGAGCATGACATTTCTGAGTTCATAAATTTTTGATAACATGTATCAGCAGACGGCCACTGAATGATGGAGTTTTTCCTATTTTCCCAGACAGTTTGACATTTGAGCGAGATCGAGAAAAACATTCCTTTACCCTTAAAATGAAACTTAAGACTGCTTCAGACAAGACATTCTGTTAAAGCATTCTTCATTTTAGGGAAAAAACATGGCACCATATTTAATATGACTTGTCTGTTGGTGATTCCTGTGAAATATCTAATATTTGGTTTCTTAAAGTAGAGGAAAAATCTGGAAACATCTTCAGTAGTATTTCTAGAAGCACTTTTAGAGTTAAGAGAACTGATACAACAAATGACAATAATGAATGTGCATGTTTGTTGCAATTTTGCAAAACGCTCTAAAAAGCAAATCCTGTCATCTAAAGAATCAGCTGACTTGTAATACATTTAGTAAGAATATAAGAATCTGGTAGGCCCAGAGTAGGCTGTCGTCCAAAGCATCAGCTGACTTGTAATACATTAAGAACATAAGAATCTGGTAGGCCCAGTCTATGCTCATTGAACTGCTCATAATGTAACAAAACAGCAGGTATATGCAAGAGTTAAACAATCTCAATTAAAAGTTTGTTCTAGAACAGTTCCAGAACAAATCTTAAGAACTTTTATGGAACAATTGTAGAAAACCTCTCAAAAAATGTCCAATTTAACATTCTATAAATGTCCCTGAATTGTTGTAGGACATTTTTAGAGTGGTTCCAGAACCATTCCAGAAATGTTCTAATGGTTTGTTCTAGAATAAACCTTGGTTTCTCTGGCATGCCGGAGATGGCCCACTTATAATATTTGGTTCCTTCCTCCCCTCATCAACTAAAAAAAAAAACATTGTCAAATTTCTACACGCTTTTTCTCTTACCCTCCCCCTTCTTTATAATAAAATAATGGAAACACAAATCCCAGTAACCATAAAAGGGGGGGACATCATGGGCCCACCATTGCAATGGCATTTTGCTGGCGGGCCAATAGTGGTCAGAGACTGCAAACTTAATGGGATAGATATGTGTGCACTCCAGCATCTGTTCTAGTTCCACCTATCAATTAAGAAATGAATAAAACATCTATGATGCTGAGCAATTATTTTTTACCCCACCTTTAAGCCATTCAGGAAAAGAATTAAGCAAGCCTTACAATAATGCTGTGCCCACATACAAGACGCTTTTATCATTCTTGAATGAAACATGCATTATGTATGAGACACAATAGAAGTAATGTATTTCAAGCATTAACTCTCATTATCAGCTGCTCATAACCTTTGCAAACAGTTTGCAAAATGTAGGTCCCGATCAAGGTCCAAGCTGTTTGACCACTCTGATGTTATTCCATAAAGAATATTTTGAAAAAAGTATGCTGAAAAATATTTTCAGATGACTAAAAGCTTATGAAATATTACCCAGCATGCATAGAGTTAATCCAGGCCAACTTGGCTTATTGAGTTACGGTAATGGATTGAGTACTAGGATAATCTGTTTGAGCCGTGATACCTGATTTCAAGCAATGTGGCATTTTGACAAGTGTAGACTCAGACAAGCCTGTGCAGCCTCCTTTTAAGGTTAGAAAATCCAAATGATGTTTGGAAAGTGGCTTAACAGTCATAACAAAGGCTCTAATCAGTCTGCGCGTATGCACAGGCTGGTCTGAGCCTTTGCTCATCGCACATACCACATTGTTGGAAATCTCATGTCACGGCTCATTCTTATATTGAAGGACCCCTGAGCTGCTTATTTAACAGTGGCTGATCTGACTCATCATTATTGTCATCTTGCATTATGGTTCATATTGTATAACTCTGCATACAGACTAATTTGGCATATACTTTTTGCAGATTAAACCTTCCGCCAATACAATCAGTCTTTTCCTTTAGGTGAGAAATTAAATTTCTTATAAGTTGAGCCGTGGCATAAGATTTCCAACAATTTGGTATGTGGGACCAGCAAAGGCTCATATGCGCAGTCTGATCAGAGCCTTTACTAGTCGTTTGAATATTCTATGACTGTTAAGCTACTGACTGAACACCATTTGGAGTTTCTAAGCGTTAAAGGAGGCTGCACAAGCTCGTCTGAGTCTACACATGCCAAAATGCCACATTGTTGGAAATCTCATGCCACGTCTCATTTCATACCATGATGATAATCACACAAAGGTTGACAGCAGATGACACTAGCGGGTAAAGAGTTAATCTTTCTGATATGTTCTAAATAGAGCATTGAGAAAACAATTAAATGTATTTTCTAGCAGTTTTCTCTTTGAAATGCAACCTGATATGTGTTTTGTTCCATTTTGTTCAGCTGATTTGTCTGTATTGCCAATAAATGAGTCTGTCATAATACCGCAATAAACATTATGAAAGTAACAGGAATTCTGACTGTTTTCAGAGGAAAACTTTCCTTGTTATAAATGCACAGATCCAGAATTTTCCTTTAGTCATCAACAACTCAACATATTTTCACAGAGGGCCGTATGGACCTGCCTCGAGAAGCAGTGGGTCCAATTGCTTCTCGATGGGGGTCCGTATGTACCAGTATTTCTAAGGAAACCTATAGCTACTTGTAATTTTCCAGGGGGAGTCCAGACCCCCTGTCCCCCTGCTGGTTCTTGCCTCCTGGCGTCATGTTTTATGGAAAACCACCCCACAGGGAACCAACTCACCACCATGACTGCCAGCAAATGAGAGAGTGCCAAGTAGCTATCGGTGATTTTTACTGATACACTAAATTTCACCGAAGCCATAACAAAAGGTAAACTCTGGACCTGTGTTGTCAAAATACTGATTGTATTTGTAAGGGGAGACTATGTAAATTAATTGACCCCACCCCTGCCAAGGAATTCTGATGAGATTTGTATGTATGCAAGGTTTGTATAGAAGGATTGGAAGCTGTTGGTGTTACATATTATTCAAATCAGGCACCCCATGTGTTGCAGACGTAAATTTATGTGTTGTGGGCATAAAAAAATGTCTCTAAGTTAAACATCCAAAAAAAAATTATTTTATAAAATATTATCAAATGTGCACAAAATAGGAGGTGCACATATTCAATGTGTGAACAAACATTATGCAAAGTTTGAATATAAAGCAATGAATACTGTTGGAGTTACAGATAACACAAACCAAACACCGAGGCACTAAGCATTTTGGATGGAAAAAATGTCTAAGTTCAACACCCCTCAAAAATATGAAAATATTGATCAAATGTGCACAAAATACGAGGTGCACATTTTCAATGTGTGAAAAATCATTATGCAAAGTTTGAATATAATGGAATGAAAATTTTGGAGTTACAGATTACACAAACCAGACACTTTCAAAGCATTTTTGATGTTAAAATATCTAAGTTCCACACCCCGCAAAATGAATAGATATTCATGAAATGTGCACAAAATAGGAGGTGCACATCTTCAATGTGTGAACAATCATAAATATAAAGGAATGAAAACTTTTGGAGTTCAGGATTACACAAACTAGGCACCCCAAAAGAGTTGCAGACGACGGACGGCCAGAGGCTCTTACATTTGGATTCTTGTTGGGTATTTAAAATGTTAGAAAAAGTAGCCAAGAAACTTTTGTGGGTCCTTTTTGTTATTTATGTTTCATGTTAATCTGTATTATGCTGCTTGCTTCCTTGTGATCGGCTGACACTCTTGACTCTCTTGTGAGTTGTGTTTTCTTTTGTTTTTGTCACTTTCCCATATGGTGTTCCGCATCAGGTGTGGTACTTGATTGTATCGATTCCTCAACTTTGCCTTCTTCTCTACTTTACTAGTCATTCTTCTGTGCAAAGATAAGAAGAAATGAAAGTTACCGTTTGATGAATTTTTAGTATCAGTTCTTTAAAGAAAAAAAGGAAATAAAATTTGGGGGAGGTAGGGGAGGGGGCAGTTGTGAGGAGAGGGCATGCAATGATGAAAATCTAGCAATTAATTTAATATGAACCCAATAACAAAAACAAGTATTAGCTTTTCAAAAAAGCTGGCGGTCGTTTAGCCCTATCATTGTATGTATTTTTGCCCACTGCATGCTTCAATTTTGAACTTCTAGAGCTTGTACATGTAGATTTATTCTAAGCTCTGATAATTAACATCTGAACTGTGATTTGGTTCCATTTAACACATGCTTCCAGCGAGGATGTTGCTTGATCTTTTGAAAGCACCCAGCTTATGCATGGTATGTTATGGTAATGTATCTAGCATGCGACACATTTATGGAAAATCATTTGACAACACTAGACAGCACATTTTTCTTAAAACTGATGCCAGAAAATCAAGGTCACAGTGGTCGCTAAACTGTATATGTACAGACTCCGTGACCCCAAGATGTGTTCACAAACCAAATTTTGGATTCCTAGGATTTATGCTTGTAACACGATTTTTCTAGATCTGATGGCAGTGGTAAAGGTGTGTGACGCTCCATGACCCTAAATGCATTAAGACACGAATTTTGGCATTCCTACCTAAAATAATGTAGGAGAGATACTCCGGATATGATATGAACACTCAAACACTTAGGACACTAAGGACAATTAGTTTAAATTTGATTATTATATGACTCCCTTTGGGGGCATAAATCCTGTAAGACAGTGCCTGAATTCATAGTAATTTTATGTGATCAGATGTGGATGACAATCATATAAGTACTTTACTGATGTGAAGTTCGCCTACACTCTTTGCCAATCAAGGACGTTTTGACTTTGGGACGTTTGACTTTCGCCAGTTTTTTTGAAAAACTAATACTTATTGTGTTTATATAAGCGGCAGGGCAATTGACGCCTTCTTTGTGAAAATTTAATTTGAAACGAGCTTGTCTCGCGCTATAGGTAGCCCTTCAGATTTCACAGACAGTTTACTTCGCACTGTAGGTCAACCCACGATATTCGGTACCCCACTCGTTGTTCGGCAGCGAATAAAATATAGCCTGAGCATGGCATAAAGGTTTGGTCAAAACCTGAATTTGATGTATGTTTTGATTGAAGTTTATATAAGCGGCCGGCCATGGCCGACCGCAATAAACAAGTCGGTATCCTATTTAAATTACTTGTAGGGATTATAGTTTACATAACATTCAATTACCTACATTTATACAATAATTATTAAGAAAAAATAATAATAAGATTATGTTTTGAATAAAACTGTGTCTTTTTGAATCAATCCATATTGGTGAAAAGATACTTAAAAAGCATAAACCCTCATCCCACCACTATTTTTTTGTCCTAAAAACATTGTCTGCTTTTTACATCTGCTGAATGTTTTTACATCTGCTGCATGTGTTCAAGTGCACAACAGACTAGACTTTTCGTGGAAGCTATGGCAGCTGTCTGATCTGGGTCCATATTGTTTGTAATATACTACAGGCTACCTAAGAACATCAGCAGACGACAATAGTCATGATTGGTGGGAATATGATTAAACGGAGTCTGCTAGTTTCTAATTTTGTTGGGTTCTCTCTATTTCAGAAGAATATTTAGAAATTGCTACAGCTGTCGTTGTGCTGTGTAGAATTATTAACTCTGCCTATACTGTTTAATTTTGCATGATTTTTCGTTGTCTGCTGATTTGTTTCAAAATCAACCAGTTTGAAAATGGTCCTGATCTGGATCCAAACCATTTGACATGCTGCATGATACACTGTGTTCCTGAAAATATTTTTGAAAAAAGATAATTCTCAAGAGCATCAGCAGATGACAACAAAAGCATGAACAATTACCCAGCATGCAAATACTAACTGGACTGGCTGGTTTACTCTATTAAGTGTTGAATTTTAAAAATGGAATCTTCCAGTTGTCCATTCTAGTTATCAATAAGTATCTAGCTGAAGCAGGCAAACAAACAGTCAATCAGGAGCAGTCTGATCTGGGACTATTTTGTTTGCCACTGCTTCTATCTGGTACTCAGAGGTTAAAGTAGACTGCACCAGAAGACAAACTTGTGATATCTTCATTTTCAGGGTAAATAAGTTTTATTCATATGAAACATCAAGTCTAAATTTGCCCTAAAAAATGGGTCCAAGTAGTAAAAAATTAAGAGTAAAATTGTAATTATTTTCTTACCAATCAGTTTAAACATATGTTTTGGGTACTCAAAAGAATTCTCAGTGAGACGGTTCTTTAGAGTACCCACAACAAATGTTTTGGTTAAGAAATGCCATATGTTTTGGTTAATAAAATATAAGAACATGCAATCTTATCTAAAAGCATTCTTGATGGAGCCATGATATTTTCCAAAATAGTTAGAAGACCCTGGCCCTTAGTTGAAATAGGTCTAAAAATCCCTTATTCGATTACAATACTGGATTCATATAATTGAGAGTTCATCTCCGAAACTTAAGGGACGCATCGCCACTAAAGACATCATTATCCCAACAAAATGTATAAGCACATCCTTTGAACAGAATCTAAGCACATTGACGGAACCTACTTATCTCCGATTACAAGCAACCATGCACAATTCCAATAATTCTTGCACAAACACAAAGCACTTTTCAGTGAACTGCTTCACACAAATCTAAACTACTGTATATTTATAGCAGGCATATTTAACACCAAACATGGAATATCTGACAGATATAGCAGTGGAACTGAACAAATTACAGTAAAATGCTGCTGACTCCTCAAGTAAACACGTGTCTACTAGTATTGGCAAACTGATCAGAGAGTGTCATGATTTTCAGAAGAAAAAAATCAATCAGACGACAGTGCCAATGAAAATGACAATAGTACTAGAATATTTACTCCTGTATTATCCTATCAATGGTTGAAATATTCACCCTTTGTTGGACAGGATTAAAAATTAGCTGATGATCTTTTCATAGCACCCAGATAAGTTGTTGTATCTACTGAAAAACGACAAGCCTTTTTAAAAAAAAATCCCCATTATAAGTCTATGGAAGAGTATGTAACCCCTGGGATGTGGCCAATTCAGACCCTATGGGGGCTGGATTGGCAGTATTTATGAAGGGGACCACTAGGCATTGCTACATACTAAATATACAAGCTGTGGGCTTCATATTTTCAGAAAGTTTTCTCCCATTGCTGTCGATTCCTGGGGTATGTCTAGTTTGAACCTCAAGAGCTTGATTGGCATGATTTATGTAGGGGACAGCAAGAAATTAATTGCTACATACTAAATAATAATAATAAGCTTTCAGAGTAAAAGATATTTAAAGTTTTCCCTATTATAAGTCTATTGGAGCTATATATGTTGCCATGCCAACCCAAGTTCCAATCCAATCTGCCCAAAAACCTGATGCAGCCTTTCCCACTACATGGTCATGCTGTACATGAATTTTGTTTGTTTGGTTTGACAACCCAGTCAACAGCTATGTGGTCATGTTGAGGCAGTCAGATAACCTAACCACACTTTTTTCCTGCACAAGCTTAAACTAAGCAGCTGCACATACTTTCACTTGTAGCTGACAATAGCCCTTCTTGAGGAGAATGACCATAGAAATTCATGATACATCTCCATGAAAGTATGAGACTGGGCCGGGATCAAACTCACCCTCTGGTTCAGCAATCAGACTCGCTAAATGTTATTTGATCCCTTGAGCATGTGATGTTAGTTCCAAGGTATATGGTCCACAAACCAATAACCCCTCTCAATGTGTTATCCTCTTTAAATAAAGTCTATTATTATTATTATTATTATTATTATAACTATTATTATTATTATGATTATTATTATTATTATTATTATTATTTGATAGGTTTGGGTATTAACAGGTTAACAACTCTCTATTTGATATGTTTGGGTATTAACAAAACAACTCTCTATTTGATATGTTTGGGTATTAACAGGGTAACAACTCTCTATATGATATGTTTGGATATTATCAGGAAAACAACTCTATATCTGATGTTTTGGTATTGGCAGGGAAACAACTCTCTATTTGATAGGTTTGGGTATAAAGAGGGAAACAACTCTCTATTTGATATGTTTGGGTATAAAGAGGGAAACAACTCTCTATTTGATATGTTTGGGTATAAAGAGGGAAACAACTCTCTATTTGATATGTTTGGGTATTAACAGGGTAACAACTCTCTATTTGATATGCTTGGGTATTAACATGTTAACAACTCTCTATTTGATATGTTTTGGTATTAACAGGGTAACAACTCTCTATTTGATATGTTTGGGTATTAACAAGGTAACAACTCTCTATTTGATATGCTTGGGTATTAACAGGGAAACAACTCTCTATTTGATATGTTTGGGTATTAACAGGGTAACAACTCTCTTTTTGATATGTTTGGGTATTAACAGGGTAACAACTCTCTATTTGATATGTTTGGGTATTAACAGGGTAACAACTCTCTATTTGATATGCTTGGGTATTAACAGGGTAAAAACTCTCTATTTGATATGTTTGGGTATTAACATGTTAACAACTCTCTATTTGATATGTTTGGGTATTAACAGGGTAACAACTCTCTATTTGATATGTTTGGGTATTAACATGTTAACAACTCTCTATTTGATATGTTTGGGTATTAACAGGGTAACAACTCTCTATTGATATGCTTGGGTATTAACAGGGTAACAACTCTCTATTTGATATGTTTGGGTATTAACAGGGTAACAACTCTCTATTTGATGTGTTTGGGTATTAACATGTTAACAACTCTCTATTTGATATGTTTGGGTATTAACAGGGTAACAACTCTCTATTTGATATGTTTGGGTATTAACAGGGTAACAACTCTCTATTTGATATGTTTGGGTATTAACAGGGTAAAAACTCCCTATTTGATATGTTTGGGTATTAACAGGGTAACAACTCTCTATTTGATATGCTTGGGTATTAACAGGGTAACAACTCTCTATTTGATATGTTTGGGTATTAACAGGGTAACAACTCTCTATTTGATATGTTTGGGTATTAACAGGGTAACAACTCTCTATTTGATGTGTTTGGGTATTAACATGTTAACAACTCTCTATTTGATATGTTTGGGTATTAACAGGGTAACAACTCTCTATTTGATATGTTTGGGTATTAACAGGGAAACAACTCTCTATTTGATATGTTTGGGTATTAACAGGGTAACAACTCTCTATTTGATATATTTGGGTATTAACATGTTAACAACTCTCTATTTGATGTGTTTGGGTATTAACATGTTAACAACTCTCTATTTGATATGTTTGGGTATTAACAGGGTAACAACTCTCTATTTGATATGTTTGGGTATTAACAGGGAAACAACTCTCTATTTGATATGTTTGGGTATTAACAGGGTAACAACTCTCTATTTGATATATTTGGGTATTAACATGTTAACAACTCTCTATTTGATGTGTTTGGGTATTAACATGTTAACAACTCTCTATTTGATATGTTTGGGTATTAACAGGGTAACAACTCTCTATTTGATATGTTTGGGTATTAACAGGGAAACAACTCTCTATTTGATATGTTTGGGTATTAACAGGGTAACAACTCTCTATTTGATATATTTGGGTATTAACATGTTAACAACTCTCTATTTGATATGTTTGGGTATTAACAGGGAAACAACTCTCTATTTGATATGCTTTGGTATTTACAGGGAAACAACTCTCTTTTTGATATGTTGGGGTATTAACTGGGTAACAACTCTCTATTTGATATGTTGGGGTATTAATGGGAAAATAACTCTCTATCTGATATGATTGGGTATTAACAGGAAATTAACAACTCTTTATCGCATATGTTTGGGTATTATCAGGGAAACAACTCTCTATTTGATATGTTTGTGTATTAATAGGGAAATAACTCTCAATTTGATATGTTTGGGTATATATTAACAGGGAAATTAACAATTTTCTATCTGATATAGGGACATTAACAACTCTCTATTTGACATGTTTGGATGTTAACAGAGATGACATGGTTGGGTATTAAAAGGAAATCAATCATCTATATGATATGTTTTGGTATTAACAGGGAAACAACTCTCTATCTGACATGTTTGGGTATTAACAGGCAAACGACTCACTATTTGATATGTTTGCATATTCTTTGTCCTCATCAATGTCCTCAAGGTTGTCATTGATTTTTGCACCTTTTAAGGTAGAAATTATCGGAGAGACTTTAACAGTATCACTTTCCACATTGTTTTAAAACACAAGAAAGCAAAGGTTTTAATGGCCAACTTTCCATTTATTTTATGTTTTCCATCAAGTTTAACTGCTGCTTTCATCCAATCACAAGGGAACCTGGATCTCTCATACAGGAAAAGCTTACACATATAAAAAGTGGTTTATTTCCAGACTGATGATCCTTATATGGTAGAAAAGTTTAACCCTTTGCCCCCTACGAAAAAAATGCATCTGAAAATGGTGTCTGCTGAAGTTATCTGCTGCATGTAAGTGTTTAGATCAAGGACCAACATAGGCATACAGACAGACAGTGTGGACCCAGATCAGAATGCTCCTAGCAGATGATGCAGGAGATGAAATTTCGTTGCATTTTTAGCAGTCGAAGAGTTGATCAAGATGGCTCCTTATGCTTCTGGACCTGGATACATGTTACTATAGAGAGGTGAATATCAGGCAAAGGTGCCGAACAGAAAATAATTTCCTTTTTCCTCACCCAAAACATATGTTGTGGGTACTCAAAAGAACCGTCTTCCAAAATATAAGTTAAAAATGATACATAAGAAAATATTCACAATTGTACGCTGAAAAATTTTGTTTATCTAAACCTATGTTATTGTAATGGATAATCAGTGATATTGGTATGCTTTTCCCTCACCTTTTAGCACACATTTTAATGATGTGATATTTATGTGTATTTAATAAATTGGTAATAGGTTCCATAATTGGCATATTCAAATAGATTAAACCCAAATCAGCCTGCTCTAGAAAGAGAATCTAGTCAAGTTGTTTTACAGTGTCATTTAGACATTATTGACAAACTTTCTCACTAAAATTTTGTGACAAATATGAAAACAAGAAGCAGAACCAAAATACTCAGACAGTGCAGGGAACAAAATTACTTGGACAGAAAGAGAACAAAATTACTCAGACAGAAAGAGAACAAAATTACTCAGGCAGGAACATAACTTAATTACTCAGACAGAAAGATAACAAAATTACTCAGGCAGGAACTTAACTATATTACTCAGACTGAAAGAGGACAAAATTATTCAGGCACGAACATAACTATACTGCTCAGCAGAAAGGGAACAAAATCACTCAGGCAGGAACATAACTATACTGCTCAGACAGAAAGAGAACAAAATTACTCAGGCAGGAACAAAACTATACTGCTCAGACAGAAAGAGAACAAAATCAATCAGGCAGGAACATAACTATACTGCTCAGACAGAAAGAGAACAAAATCACTCAGGCAGGAACATAACTATACTGCTCAGACAGAAAGAGAACAAAATCACTCAGGCAGGAACATAACTATACTACTCACACAGAAACAGAACCCAATTACTCAGGCAGGAACATAACTAAATTACTCATAGAGAAAGAGAACAAAATCACTCAGGCTTGAACTTAACTATATTAATCAGACAGAAAGAGAACAAAATCACTCTGGCAGGAACATTACTATATTACTCAGACAGAAAGAGAACAAAATAACTCAGGCAGGAACATAACTAAATTACTCAGAGAGAAAGAGAACAAAATCACTCAGGCTTGAACTTAACTATATTACTCCGACAGAAAGAGAACAAAATTACTCTGGCAGGAACTTAACTATATTACTCAGACAGAAACAGAACAAAATCACTCAGGCAGGAACTTAACTTTATTACTCAGACAGAAAGAGAACAAAATCACTCAGGCAGGAACATAACTAAATTACTCAGAGAGAAATAGAACAAAATCACTCAGGCTTGAACTTAACTATATTACTTAGACAGAAAGATAACAAAATTACTCAGACAGGAACTTAACTATATTACTCAGACAGAAACAGAACAAAATCACTCAGGCAGGAACTTAACTATATTACTCAGACAGAAAGAGAACAAAATATCTCAGGCAGGAACTTAACTATATTACTTAAGACAGAAAGAGAACAAAATTACTCAGGCAGGAACTTAACTATTTTACTCAGACAGAAAGAGAACAAATCACTCAGGCAGGAACTTAACTATATTACTCAGACAGAAACAGAACAAAATCACTCAAGCAGGAACTTAACTATATTACTCAGACAGAAACAGAACACAATATCTCAGGCAGGAACTTAACTATATTACTTAAGACAGAAAGAGAACAAAATCACTCAGGCAGGAACTTAACTATTTTACTCAGACAGAAAGAGAACAAATCACTCAGGCAGGAACTTAACTATATTACTCAGACAGAAACAGAACACAATTACTCAGGCAGGAACTTAACTATTTTACTCAGACAGAAAGAGAACAAAATCACTCAAGCAGGAACTTAACTATATTACTCAGACAGAAACAGAACACAATTACTCAGGCAGGAACTTAACTATTTTACTCAGACAGAAAGAGAACAAAATTACTCAGGCAGGAACTTAACTATTTTACTCAGACAGAAAGAGAACAAATCACTCAGGCAGGAACTTAACTATATTACTCAGACAGAAACAGAACAAAATCACTCAAGCAGGAACTTAACTATATTACTCAGACAGAAACAGAACACAATATCTCAGGCAGGAACTTAACTACACTGACCCAAAATGAAAACTTTACACTTTATGTCTTTGAATAACTGTTTTGTGAGTATACATGTCGTTGTAAGATTTACGCATGCTTATCGAGACTTCATCGCAGATGACGATTATGCAATTTTTATTCAGATCCTAGGTCAATTCAAGCGTCAACGCCTGAAAAACGTGTTCCTTACGTTGCACGTGCTGAGGAACAGGTGGTTCATTTACAGCTTTAAAACTGACAGGAAAACGTTTGCAGCTGAGTACTGGTAATAAAAAATAATTTATTGTCACAAAACGCTTCCATTTAGTTATGGCACGTCTTTCAAAAGATCAAAGAAACCAAGTTATTTGCGTGCTCAAGGCGGGGTCTACGGTAAATGATATCTCGCATCATTTTGGCTGCTCTAGACAGAATATTCATTATCTTATGAACCCGTACAACAGAACTGGGTATGTCAGAGTTCGTGCAAGACCTGGTCGCCCACGTGAGACCACGTTACGTCCTTATCACGTTAACGCGTTAACTCACCCACGTAATCGTTTTAAACGGCAACCATTATTGCTCGTCCTTACGGGGCTCATGCACATAAGATAATTAGTCATTTCGTGCAAAATAACGGACCTGGCATTTTCCAGCATGGCAATGCAAGGCCTCATACAACACGTAAATAACCAAACAATTCCACGCTAAAAATAACGTCAACCTCTTGCCTTGGCCTGCGGCATCCCTGGTCATGAACCCCATAGAACACGAAAAGGATGAATGGGGTCGAAGGGTCAGATATCAGGTCAAATCATCAAATGGATGCGTTAAATGACTCCAATATGCGCCTCTGTTACCATTACATACGTATCCCTAACGTGCTCATACAACGTTACGTAAATTCAATGAGGCGACGTATTCTGCTACGTATTCGTAAAAATGAAGGTCACACTGGTTACTGATGATCTTTTTAACATAACTTAAAGCACGCAGTCAGTATTTTCTTGCTTCCAAAATCTGTGTGACTGTTTTATTTGTTTTTAGAAATTTTCATTTTGACCCCTCTGAACTGAATCATTCATAAAAATCATGCAATTTATGATTTTCATCCAAAAATTTTTTCGGAGACATCGATAAGGCATTGAAGATTCGATGACCGAAAAAATTAACCCCCGAACTTAATTTATCATGAAAATATATACTTTTGAATACTATGTAAAGTTTTCATTTTGGGACAGTGTATATTACTTAAGACAGAAAGAGAACAAAATTACTCAGGCAGGAACTTAACTATTTTACTCAGACAGAAAGAGAACACGTCACTCAGGCAGGAACTTAACTATATTACTCAGACAGAAACAGAACACAATTACTCAGGCAGGAACTTAACTATTTTACTCAGACAGAAAGAGAACAAAATCACTCAAGCAGGAACTTAACTATATTACTCAGACAGAAACAGAACACAATATCTCAGGCAGGAACTGAACTATATTACTTAAGACAGAAAGAGAACAAAATTACTCAGGCAGGAACTTAACTATTTTACTCAGACAGAAAGAGAACAAATCACTCAGGCAGGAACTTAACTATATTACTCAGACAGAAACAGAACACAATCACTCAGGCAGGAACTTAACTATATCACTCAAACAAAAACAGAACACAATTGCTCAGGCAGGAACTTAACTATTTTACTCAGACAGAAAGAGAACAAAATCACTCCGGCAGAAACTTAACTATTTTACTCAGACAGAAAGAGAACAAAATCACTCAGGCAGGAACTTAACTATATTACTCAGACAAAAACAGAACACAATTGCTCAGGCAGGAACTTAACTATTTTACTCAGACAGAAAGAGAACAAAATCACTCAGGCAGGAACTTAACTGTATTACTCGGACAGAAACAGAACAAAATCACTCAGGCAGGAGCTTAACTTTATCACATAGACATATACAGAACACAATTGCTCTGGCAGGAACATTACTATATTACTCAGACAGAAACAGAACAAAATTACTCAGGCAGGAACATAACTAAATTACTCAGCTAGAAAGAGGACAAAATTACTCAGGCAGGAACTTAACTATTTTGCTCAGACAGAAACAGAACACAATTACTCAGGCAGAACTCAACTATATTATTCAGCTAGAAAGAGAACAAAATTACTCACACAAAACAAGATTACGCAGACAATCTCAACCAAATTACTCAGATGTGAACAGCATGAAGTTTGGTTTTTTTTTGCTTTCTTTAGCAAATCATTATTGATTACTAAGCAAATCATTATTGATTACTATAACATCAACAAATGGAAGATTCCAGTTAAGAAATCCATCAGTTAAAGAGATAATGGTTTCCAAATTTTTAGATAAATGAGCCAGTGCAAGAGATTTCCATCAATGTGGTATATGCAACCAGCAAAGCCTCAGATCAGCCTGCGCATACGCGCAGTCTGATCAGAGCCTTTGCTAGTCGCTTGAATATTCTATGTGTATTAAGCTATTGACCGAACATCATTTGGAGTTTCTAAGTTTAAAAGGAAGCTGCACAGGCTCGTCTGTGTCTGCACATGTCAAAATGCCACTTTGTTGGAAATCTCACGCACTGGCTCAAATACAGTATATTGATTGACAGCGGTGAGATGTTATATAGATGGCCATCTTCATTAAATGATCTTAATCTATTGATTAGAAATGATGGAAATTTATTGCAATGTGATGTTAGACCCTCAATAGCCTGAATGCTCTGGTTGTGGGTTCTAGCCCAGGTCTAGCCAAATTTTTATTGTAAATCCAAACTCAGTAAAATTTACTTGATTATTCATCTTGAATCAGCTTTTCAGCAATGCATTATATAGCTTTTCTTAAATTTACTCTATCAGTTTTAAAAGTTTTCAATGTTTCTTTCAGATTCTAATGTTTGTTTGCATTGATACTTTACATCCCAGTCAAGAATTTTTCAGTCATGTGGAGGCATTTTCCTGTCTTCCTGGGTTGAACCAGTGGCCACAACACAGTGCCTGCGGTGAGTCTTGAACTAGCAACCCTTTGATCCCAAGTCTCACACTCTATCAACCGAGCCACTGTACTAAGACCTTTACATTCTAATGTATTCACCCCTTTTTTGCCCGCCATGCAGTCATTCGTCTGCCTATATTCTTAGGTAGCCTATATTGCAAAATAGATGTACCTTGATCAGACTGCTCCCAGGAAAAAATTTGGACCCAGGGTGTAAATCAGGCCATTTGTAGGTTTTCTATTTTTAGCTCTGTAGGCATTTTGTTCAGATTCTGAGAAGAGCAATTTTGGCATAGCGCCTTATAAGGAAAATTTGTGTCAAATCAGTTTCAATTTACACAGATGTTTGAAGATTTTTTTTACCTCTGGTGGCCATTTTCTTTGGCAGAATAGAATAGTTCTGTTTGGGCTAGTTAGAAGGAGTTAAGTGTGTTGATGGTAGCATGCATTCGTGGATCGAGAAAGTTTTGTCAGAGGGGGTCCAACTTTGACAAAGTTTTTTTTTTCTATAGTTTATGAGGGAAGGGAGGATACAGCAGGCCATCATCAGCCCTACAGCGAAACGCCATTTGGTGTTTAGCTGGTGGGCCGATGATGGCCCAGCTTTGAATTCTGTCTTCATAGCTTTTGGATTTTTCAGGGGATCTGGACCAGTATTGCTAAGAAATCCTAATTTTTTGTGATTTTTCAGGGGGGGGGGGGGGGGGGGGTCAGGACCCACATCCCCCCCTCCCTTCTGGATCCACACATGAATGGTAGTGAGATGACTCCAATAAGAACCACAACAAACTTTTCTTGTTAAAGGGTAAAGTATTGAGATGTTTTTCAGTTGGAAATGGTGTGTTATCTAGGGTTGTATCAGAACTGATTTCTTGGGTATTGTTGTACCTCAGATTAATTAATAATTAACAATAGGATTATTGATCTAAGAGGATACTTTGGAGCAAGCGAATCACTACACGTGTCTAGTAAGTTCTTCAGACCATTTAGTGCATTCTTTTCCTTGTCTCTTTTGCTGGGAACATGCAGGGCTTGATTGTATTGATTCCTGATCATTGCCGCCTTTCTTTCTTTGGTATGAAACCTCTCCGAAAAAAGGATAAATTTCCTTAAAAGCATCTTCTGCAAAAATTGTCTGGTTCTATTGCCAGTTAATTTTCCATGCATTATTTTCCATGCATTATCTGCAAAGCCTAATCTTTAATCAGCTTAAAAGGATTTTTTTGCAAACATCCGATTTATTACCTTTTTTTAAAATGAAAATACCTGTATGATTCAGTTTTACACGTCATCTCCTGTATTTGATATCCATGAAATCAGATGAAAAATTGGGAAAATGTCTTGAAACATAAAGACTTCAGCAGCAGCAAGGTGAAATGGAGCACACCTGTTATCCAATATTTGAGCCAGGACACGAGATGATCAGCTTATCTCATTGCCTGCTGCTGGGGTAGCTACAATATTTGTATACACTTTTAAACCAAAAATATGGGATAATTCTATCCCAGTTACAAAGGTTTCTTGATGAAACACATCTACTGTGTCTACTTCTAATTTTGGTAGGGGTTATCCAGTTATTTGTATCCACGCCCCCACCCCCACCTACGGGGATAGCGGTGGAATAGCCGAGCTATGGTGCAGTGCAAGTACTTTTTGATTGTCACCGCAATGCCGGAGAAGTGCGGAGGTTATAACATTTGGACACTTACCCCGGTAAGATTTTCTGTAGTGTAGGGCCACCGGGCTAAGATTAGGGTTGTTACCATCAGCTTGTCCCCACAGGGTGGGGCTTGTACCAGGGCTCTGAAAAGTGAAAAATCACTATCCCCTGGGAGCAGGTGGGGGAGCAGTGGATACAAATGACTGGTGCATTATATATGATGGCATTATTTGCTCTACGAAGTGAAAGAGGTCCTGATTGATATAAGATTTAATATTGTCCACCCGGTTATCAAATATTTGCTTAACATGGCAAATAGCGTAGACCTGATGAGACGACGCATTATGCGACATCTCATCTGGATCTACACTATTTGAAAATGCTCTCTTCTTCATAAATGCATTAACCACGTCCCCACAATTGCATACATTGAATTTTAGGTAAGCTACGCCCCTGAGTGACATTTGTTGTCTGCTGATAGCCAGACCCAGATCAGGCAAGACAGAACAAGCAGTCACAAGGTTAATATGGCTATCAGCATGTGGACATAACTGGAACAAGAGGTACATTATTGTAGTGCCCTATTCAGTCTCCTGTACTCGGTCTTTGGGCCAATCCTGTAGAGGGCAATATATGGAACGCCAGAGGTTCAGATGTCTATTTTCTCTACAGTCAAGTCTGTCTTAAAGACCACTTGTATTAAGCAATCACTTGTCTAAAAGAGGCCAAAATATCCCAAAGTAGCCATTTCAATACAAACAGACTTGCATTAAGTGATCACTTGCTTACAGCAAGCAATTTTCGCTTATACCACGGCTGCTTGCTTAAAAAAGGTTTGACTATTCACAACTCAGCCAACCATTTTAGTCATGGAAGTGGAACAGTTTGGACAGTTTTAGGCTAAAAAAATAAACACATGTTTCTCAGGCCACTTTTTTTAAAAACAGATGAGGCAGGCAGGTTTTATTTATTTATTTTTTATTTCCTCAAAAATAGATGAGGCTACTTTTTTTTATTTCATCGAAAACTAATGAGGCACCTTTTTTGTTCATTTTAAGCATAAAAATATTGATATTTTGATTTTGACATATGAATATAATAAATGAGGCCACTTTTTTTTTTTATTAAAGTCTGAATAAAAGACAGATGAGGGCATTTGAAACAGATGAGGGAGGGCCTGAGAAACAATTCATTTTTTATTTGGCCTTAGTAGAAGTACATATACTTAAGGACTTTGAAAATGCATCACCCAGATTAAATCCTTTATTAGACAAACTCTGAGTATGTCAGTGAGATAATTGTTATTGCATATCATAGTCTGACTAGCTTGTAGGGTGTCCTAGAAAATTCATGGTTGTAAATTTACTTTAAGGTATTGAAAAAGTATCCGTTCTAAGACCGGGTTTGTCAATTTTGAAGGACACCAGTTCAGCTGCATGTTAACCCGCATTAATTTTGATTCCCGACTCAACAGATTTGCGTCCTAGGCTTCTTTCATGATTGCACATTGATCATTGAAAAATTTGCAATGAATTGACAGTTTGGTATGCTCAAAAAACACCGACATATCCCACCCACCCTGATTACTATATTCTAGAAACAAAATTCAACATCTAGGGACTTTCAAAGTTACGATTTTTTACGTCCAGTTTTGTTGGAAGAGATTAAGGGCATACACAAATCACAGATTATGCATAAATTATGCTTGTATCACGTGTCTTTTGTATTGTACAAGTGACGTTAATGTAAATTTTTAAGACGTTCTGGATCACATAACAGCAGATCTCCTGCCATGATTTACATCAAAACGTCTTCCCCACATGATTGTCAGTGCATGTAGTCAATATCAGTAATGAAAGCGTGCATAAAGGTAACTAATGGAGATGTAACTGTTTCTAAAAAGGAGCTGTAAATTGATGTTCAAATTTGACTTTTATTTTCGAAATATTTAAGTTATCAATTACTTTTAATTAGAAAAAGCCTATAAACTCTGTTGCTGATATGGTATCATACACGCCACAGTTTAAACACAAATCTAATCAAAAAGCTTCAACTGACTGTGCAGATAGTTGCTGGATGCTGTATGTACCCATGTGACGTCAATGCAGGGTCGGGTGACAGTGCAGTCCACTTAACAACTAATTCATACCAATTCTGGGTTGGTTTCATTAAAACCTGCCAGTAACTTTTCAATCGCATATACCGTTTGCAAGAAAAGTGCAAAAATATGGTTATGGGTTTTCAAAGTCCTCTAGTATATATATGAAATATCAAAGCTCTAGATAGTAGTTCAAAAGTTATTGCCCTCCGGATCTTTGAAACTAGAAGCAAAAAAATGGATCCGACAAAAGTAGAGTAAGCTACACATAAGTTTAAAGCCCACTCTGCTCATCAGAGCTATCTGGCCAAAATCCAACATTCAAAGGTACTTTAGACATGTGCATCACAGATGGGGTGGAGGGTGTCTTAATACATGTACAAAGTGAAATCAATAGTTGTCCTCCTCTGGTGTATTAAATGTTTACTTTCCCACGTATATATAAGTGCTGTACAAGCTCTGGTTATTAAAATACAGCAACGTAGAGCTACTATAGCTATCAGCGTAAATGTGTTACTTCATTACTTTGGAGACATGTCAACTTCCTGTCTGCTAGTTTCCTCCATTGTTGATCTTTGCAAACTGTTTCAACCCAGATCAGGCCTGATGAAATGTCAGGCCTGATTGGGATCCAAACTGCATGACACTCTGATGGTATTCCTGGAAGAATTTTTAGAAAAAAATAATTTTAAAAAATAAAATCAACAGACAAGAGATATCCTGACAAATTTGCCAGCATGCAAAGAGTTAATTGGGAGCAGCGTGTTAATTGATCTAACCTGGGTCCTAAGGGATGTCTGAGTCTGTTCTAGGTGACAATAGCTGACCTCTCCAAAGAAAACAGCAATTTTTCTAATCATCCTCTATCTAGACAGATTGGTTACTAGACTCCATTTACCGTTCCATGACATAAAGCAACACAACTGAAATATGACCTACCTTTATATTTCAGGTCATTAATACCACGGACTGACTGTAAACAGGCTGACAGGAGAACTCACCAAGCTTATACCAGCAGCTGATTAGGATCTTTGCTGTTTTCTAAGAAGAATGCGAACACAGGTTAAAACATAATGAAAGATCTGGTCCCGAGGTTATAAAAACTTTTTTTCATGCTCAACTCAGCACTGAACTGCGAAATAAAGGTCACAGTGATCTATTTTTAATGAGGTCAAACATACTGTCATACTTAAACATGTTTATTCTTCAAATTACTGTCATGCAGAAGATGGCAAAAGAACTGAACTGTGAAATAAAGGTGTTTTTATAGGTGAATCATCAAAGGATACTAAGGATACTAGTCCTTTATCCCAAAGTGTCATGTTCATACAAGATATAAGGCAAAATCCTTGAACCATCACATATAGGTCACACTGGTCAATTTTTATACTTAAAACCAAAAGTAACTTTACACTTTGAACTACTGAATATATCTTTACTGTTTTTGATTAAACCAAATTAAATATTGCAATAAGTTGCTGGTACCCGCCCTAAACCTAATTCACGAAAAACAACTTAGGCCAATTAATCTTCTTTCAAGTTATCCGTGCTTTCATTAAAAGCACAAAAACAGCATTTCCTAACAAAACCCAAAGTAAACCTAGGATTTGAACACACTTTTTTAAGGGCCATTGATTGCCCATTAAAAATACTGCAAGATATTTTGTCTCTGACGTATAGTTTGTTTTTGGCAGCATCTTAAAATTGGTTCACTTTGAAATTATCTCCCTTTGAATTAAAACAATAGTAAACTTTAGTCCCTGCTAAAAGCTTTATATCAGATGACATTTAGATTTTTTTTATCAGCGATTTGTTGGAACTTCTGCCCTGAATATGTGACAAGAAAATCAGATAAAAACTGCCATCGGTTTGGAAGAAAAACGGCAAACAATTTCGTATGGGAAATGCCATTGAAAGCACTGTAAAGTTCACAAAAGGGGATATGTACGTAAAAACACAACTCTAATTTGTGTTACCCGAAGAGTGACCCAGGCTGATTTGAACTTTAAACAACAATTCAATAGCCTGTCTTTCAGACTGGGTCTTTAAAATTAGAAAAATGTCCATTCGCAAAGCTACAGTAACACATCCAAAGGTGATGCACTTTGGAAAAGTTTATTTTGCCCCTTTGCTTCTTTCATTAGGGCATTGTGGTTGTATTTATGACAGTAAAAGCATGAAATTCGACTGTCATATGAATAATTGATAGAAGTTTAATATGAATTAAACGCATTTAAAATACCACTCACCAATACCCAGAAAAGGTATATATAATAACAGTGTAAAGTTACTTTTGGCTTTAAGTATATTTTGCAGTCAATCGTTTTGATGCCAATAAGTAAATGAGTATAAGTAGGGAAATGCCACAATCACACACTGCAGTCCAGCTCCCACCGCAGCCCAGCAGGCACACAACCTTAAAACAACGCTGCATCAACGTCGATGCGACGTCACGATGTCGCATCAACGTTGTTTCGACGTCATGTGCCTACTGGGAGGAATCATGATTGAATATCCCACCCTCGTACTGAAGACAGATTGTTACAGTCTCCGTCGTCTTCAAGAGATGTCACGCCAAATCTTAAGGATTATCTTGGAAAGACATCTTATAGCCAAATATATAAGGTAGTCAGAATTTTCTTAGATTTAAAATCTTTGTCTCCAGACAATAATCAGAATATAACAAATTTTCAAACTTTATAGATATTTATTGGTCCTTATGGAATATAAAACACACATGGTGAGAAGTTTATGTCAGGAAAAAAATGAAAGCAATTAATAATTCAGGAATAAAGGCAAGAGGGCAAGTATGGTCCTAAATTGCTCATTCTGAGTCTCTTTTACCACTGCCTTGAAGCACAGTGGTTGGGAAATTTTTAAAGGGGGGAAACGTTGCGCCTATTTCTGTGAAATCAGTTTGAAAAGTCAGCCATTAGCAAGTAATAATTCTGTTTTGTGGAGCCAAATATTTTGAGCACTTATGATATATTGTATGAAATTGATTTGAAATTTGGACAGCTGTTTATAAGAATTTAGAAATGTGTTTTCTAGTTTTTAAACTAATAGCTACATCGATGTATTAAACTTATTGAAAAAGATGTTTTTTTATGTTTTACCTTTACATGTAGGATCAACAGGGTCTTACCCCTGGGGGTATGTTTGTTTGTTTTTTTGATGGAGCAGAATAATGGTAGAGGGTGTCCCAGTGAACAGTTGTGTCAAGTGGTTTTCAAAATAGGTGTGAAGATAGTGTGTGTTTTTTTTCTTTAGGCAATTCTTTGGATCCAAATAGAGGGGTTGGGGGGAACGTAACCTGAAAAAACTTTCTCACTGTGGTTTATAGGGCCTTAAATAAAGCTTACAAGCAAGAAATTCCAAAACACTGATGACATGGAACTTCTTAATAGAGTTTAATAGTACCTTAACTGTAAGTCTAAAATGCAGTTGCAAATGTCTTCGGCGCATGCAGCTGAGATGGGCTGCTGCAAAACTAATTTTAATTTAAAATCAGCGCAAATAGCTGGATCAGGCAGCCCCAAGGTTTGCTATAGAGACTTCCAAAATCAAAAGAGCCGAACGTAGATGACTTTAGTCATGAATTACAGCTGCTCATTATCGAGCACCAAGAATCTCCTTATTTCTGATAATAGTGCACGATAAATGATGCCCATTTCGGAATCAAGACACGGATCGGTTAATATTTTTTATACTTAACCAAATCTTCTACAACGATGTTCTGGAAGAGATCTTCGTCAACAAATCTGTTGCCTTGGTGACAAGTATCTTGAGCTCACAACGGAAAGCTCCAGGGTATTTGTGACAGTTATTTGATATCAATGGATAAATTTGGAAGGCTTAATTTCTTTACTCTTAGTAGTCAAGCAGAGTTTCTCATAAGAATAAAAATTAGTGGAAAAATTACAATATTCACCCTAATAAGCGCCCTGTACCAATAACCTTATCAAAATGTTATACCCTCTTTTGAAAACAGTGTGGAACCTGATCAGCTGGTTTTAGGACTCTTTCAAATTTTCTGATAAGTACTTACATTGTGAGGACTCAAGTGAGTCCAAATGTGTAGGGTGAATATGGTTAGAAGGGATTTTCTTAAGTATCCTCTCTGAAGTCAGGGCCAGGGGCCTATTGAATTTGGGAAGAAACGCATTTGGACACTCATAAGTGGGAAAACTTGATGCAGTCTAAAAGAACTGGACCACCTTTTTGAAATGGATTAAAAACTAAAAAAGAAATTAGCAGTGTAAAGCTGTGACATATTTGATGCTTTAATTGCCCATCATAAAAACTCGCGAAAATTTCTATAAAAATGTGAAAGAAAACATGTTTTCATTCACATTTTTATGCATATTTTCATGCATCTGTAACTTAGGCATTTTTGTTTTTCATAATATTTTCACCAAAATGTGGAGCTTAGAAATTGCGAATGATATACACTATTTGGTAATTTTTTGCTCATTTTTTAATCGGAAAGGGGCCCGATATTCAGCCCGCAATCAGGCCTCAGAAATCCCTGGTTAGCCTGCCACAGGAAGAGTCTGGTAGGTAAACTGACTGCACTCAATATGACCTTTTGTAAGCTGAGTGAGCTACAAAGCACAAAATAAAGCACTTAACCGATAACTTTGAAAATTAGTGTGGTTACAAGGCAAATAGGGAGCGCAGTGGCTCAGTGGTAGAGTGCTTGACTCGAGACCGAAGGGTAGCGGGTTCGAGCCTCACCGGCGTCACTGCGTTGTGGTCCTTGAGCAAGACACATTTATCCTAGCTTAGTACTGGTTAAACCCAGGAAGAACCGTCCCGCATAACTGAAAGATTGTTGAGTGGATGTAAAGAATCAAATCAAATCAAAAGGTTACAAGGCGCTCTGCCAAGGTGTCTGAGCAAAACTACCTTGTCAGTCAAAGATGACATTTGTGAGATGGTTATAGCCTCAAAATGAGGTCTAATAGACATCTTCAGACAAGTCCCTACTGAAGATTTAAAGTCTGATTGTGGACAAATTGTCTAACGAGTGTTTTCATATAGTGCTAAACTCTTCCAATGCTTACAGTCAAAAGTTTGGATTAGCATATTTACGCTAAATTTTTAGACAGCTAGACATGCCTGGCCAAAGAGTGTAAATTAAGATTTACACTATTTGTCATTCTAACTATTTCACAGCTCGTTGGGTGGTCATCGATAAACTAGTGTTTCTATGATAACTTTGAAATATTGTGGGCAATCGTAACATCAATTAGAAAAACTTCTTAAAAATCAGATTATCTCTTGAAAACACATAGAAGACCCTACTGACCTAGTATGTCATGTGGGTTGAGAATGAGACCAAGGGTGATATGAATGTGCAATGACACCATCATCTCATCAGGTGGAAACAAAAGAAATTTAAAATATTTTAAAATCGGCAAAATACGTCAGGATTGTTGCCAATCTGAACTGTATTTTGGTTCAGTATTGGATCAAAGATGAAGTGGATGTCTGTTTTCGTTTGTTGCTTTACATCCCAGGCAACAGCTATGGTTGGGATGCTTAGTTCACCTAACCACACTTTTTTCCTGCGCAAACTTGAACAAGCAGTTAACCAGTACTTCGTGCACACTGACAACAACCCTTTTTGAATGAATAAGCGGAAGTGAGGAGAATGCCCATAGAAATTATTTCATGATCAATCTCCATGAAAGTATGGGACAGGGCCGGGAGCGAACTTGCAACCACTAGATCTGCAGTCAGACACGCGTCTGTAGACAGACACGTTACAGATTGCGCTACGAGGCCAGGTTGTCTGTGAAACATGGAACAGGCACAAAGTCTGTACATGTTAACTCTGACCTTCTGCTATGACTTTTGACCGTGCAGCAAGGGGACTCAGAAACCTTTGTTCTGCTTGTTGTTACATTGAGGTGGATGTCTGTGAAATATGGAACAGGCACAAAAATAGTAAATGAGTATGATCAGGAAATACCTCAATCACAAACCGCAGACAACCCAGGCACCGCGAGGAAGAGCCGCTCAACCATCACAAGACACCAGGAAGACAAATTAAGCAAAGCAACCAGCTCTCTATTCCCCATCAAAATGATTGCAATACTACAATGGACATAAAGTAACACACAACAAAACATATAACAATTACAGACTCCCACAATCGGAGTAACAGTAAACAAAAAGTCAACAACAGAACCACAGCCTTAGAACGGACAGCAGCCTAAGCCACTGGGGGGCTTAAATGCATTATACTGGTACCAAATCTTCACCCTAGGTTCTGCTGTTGTTGAAGTACAAGAAATGTTCAAAGTATGTGAAATATGGTACAGACACAAAGTCTGTACCAGTGAACTCTGACTTCCTGCTAGGACTTTGAACTAGCAGCAAGGGGATTCTGAAACTGTTGTTCTGCATGTTGTTACATTGAGGTGGACGAATACTGAAACGTCCTTCACCCGACATCTGCCTGTCTGAGCTCCCACATGTATAGTAAGTATTGAAATCTCAGGAATCTTCCCAAGCTATGGTTTTGTTGGGATATATAGTGAATCACAACCCTTGGTAGGACAAGATGGATTGCAGGTTTTCATGTTTGCATAATTTGTTTGCTTTCAGCTTCAGATTGTAGCCAGTAAGGATAATAAAATAAAATGAAAGTGCCTGGCAGGCAAGCTTTATTGTCTTCTGACAATTTCTATTATATCTTCATTAATCAAGGAATGAAAATGTTCAAAAATTATTATCAGAAAAAATCCAACTTAGTGTACAAGACCAGCCATAACATATTTGCTGACTGGGGAGTGCAGTGGCTCAGTGGTAGAGTGCTTGTGTCTGGAGACTGAGTGGCTGTAGGTTCGAGCCTCACCGGTGTTACTGCATTGTGTCTTTGAGCACATCATATTAATCCCTGTTTAGTACTGGTTCAACCCATGAGGACCCGTCCCAACATAACTGTTGACTAGGACTTAAAGATCAAATATCTGTGGACTGAAAGCAGGGTTCATACAGGCAAGTTTGAGTAAAATTCAAGGACTTCTAAAGACTATCCTACAGTTTTCAAGGACTAAAAGTTTAGGAAAAATCCTGATTTAAGTGTTGAAATTCTACTTCAGAAAATGCAAAACTGAGATAATGGAGACATTAGTACTGGAAAATTAGTAATAAATTGTTGTGCCTTTATTTTATACTGATTTAGTTCTCTATCAACAGTGCTAAGTCCAACAGAAAATAGTAGAATTCAAGGACTTTTCAAGGCTTTTGAGTGATTTTCCAGTACTTTTCAAGGCAGATTTAATTTTCATGAAAGCCCTCTAAATTCAAGTGCTTTTCAAGCCTGTGCGAACCCTGGAAAGGTAAATCAGCTCTTTTTTTTTTATTTCACCAGTTTGAACACCAAGATCAAATACTGCAAAACATGGAGTTACTTAGACTGTAGATAGACAGAAATAAATCCCTGGAAATAAAGAAATCAGAAAAATTGCCTTCTTTTGTGGTCAAATAATCTGTTTCTGTGGCTCACATATGTCTAACTCTTTACCTACAAGTGTCGTCTGTTGATAACCTTTGCAAACAGTTTGGATCCAGATCAGGCCTGACAACATGTCGGGCCTGATCTGGGTCCCTACTGTTTGACACTGATGGTATCCTTAACAGTTGATTTTGAAAAAAACATCAGCAGAGCACTACAAAAAAGCCAGTACAGTAGGCAAAGAGTTTAAAGCAGAGTTTCTTGAGAAGAAGTTTATTTATTTCCTATGAGAATATCAGCTGTAAACTAAGAAGTTGCAGAATCTATTAAATATTCATATTGACAAACACCTATCACTCAATATATCACCTAGTTCCTTCCTCCATATAATATTTATATACAAACCAGAGGTTTAGATAAACAATTTTTTTCAGAGTAAAATTGTAATTATTTTCTTATCCATATTTGTTAGCATATGGTTTGGGTGCTCAAAAGAACCGTCTCATTGAGTACCAACAACATATGTTTTGGTTGAGAAATAAAAAAAATATTTTTTCTGTTACACATTCTTAAAACTAAAGGCTTGATTGATTCAAACAGTTTCTTCAAGTTAAAAGTTAACCCTTCAAATAATTTTTGTCCTGAAAATGTTGTCTGATGCATTTATGACTGGATTTTATCATGAAAGCAAACCATATGAACCCTGATCAGACTGCTCCAAGGGGAGTAGTCTGATCTGGGTACATATAGTTTGAAATATTGGCTGCCTTAGAACACAAGCAGATGAGAGAGCAGATGACAAGTTATCATAAAAACTCATGTTCTACACTTGGACAGTGGTAAACAGTGAATACTCAGACCAGAATGCTTCTAATCAGGACCAGCACTGTTTTATTTAAAAAGAAGCAATTTTCAGCTAAGAATTAATGAAGGCACAGATCTGCATACAGTGTCATGCACAATCTGATCAGACCTTTTGTTGAGTGTTACTTTTTTAGATTCTTAGTAAGCTGGCTACAAGCCCGTAATTAGCTCATTCTGTTAACTTTCTGGATGCTGGGTAATTTATTGTGCTTTTGTTGTTGTCTGTTGACTGTTTTCAAAATTAAGTTTTCCAAAATATTCTTTCAGGAACACTATCAGAGTTTTTGAATCTAGATCATCCTAATCTAGGTACAAACTGTTTGCCAAGGTTTTCAGCAAACAACAAAGAGAAAGCACCACCGGCGGCCATCTTTGTAGTAGATACTATTTTCAAATTTTAATGCTTTTTAGAGAAACCAAATAACAGAGGATTCACATGAAATGCAAAGCCTTGGTTTTATGACAGTTATACATGATTGCCACTTTAAGGCCTAATTTAAGTTGCAGTCCTATCAAAGGGATGTTTACTAAAATGAGCAGTGACATCATATGCATCAGAAGACCATCCCCCAGTACACTGGATTGGTAATCTGAGTTTTCAACTGTTAGTGGGTTTGAGCCCAGTCATGCCAAGTGAGCCAGTCCTTTGGTTCTTATGGCAAAGGTGTTATTTATGCCTGCATGCACAGCATGAAGATGATAACAGGTGGTAAAAAGGCATTGCATCCATCATGCAATATGAATAAAGATTTAATATCATCAATATTAGCAGTTATTAGAATACTGATGAAACAAGAGAGACAAAAAATATGACATTTAGTCATATTTTGTAAAAAAAAAATCAAAATATGACTGAAGGCACTAAATGGAACTTTATTTTTGTGCTGCATGAAAGAAATCTAATTTATAAGGATATAGTGTGCATCAGCATGAATTCCAGGACTTAAGTTAAGAGTGTGTACCAAAAAATTGATCTTCTTATTTCTCAACCAAAACATATGTTATGGGTACTCAAAAAACCTGTCTCAATGAGACGATGCTTTTGAGCACCAAAAACATATTTTGAAACTGATGGATAAGAAAATATTTACAATTTTGTTTATCTAAACCTATTAACTCATATGTACTCAGAATGGTATATATTTTCGAGTGCAAATGGATTAATATTACACAGCCTGTAAATGTCATTAGTTCCATGATTCTGCAAGAAATAGATACCTGCATGATGTACACAGGTGTTGAAATTCACAGCAAAGATATTTAGAGATTTTGGGTCTTTTCCAAGTGGGGTATTTCCTTCGAGGGCTGGCTTTCTGAAATGGACTTTTTCAGATATTCTAATAGCAACAAAAGCTAATTTAAGGAGGTAGCACTTTTAATTATTTGTCTTTTGGGTTATATTGTATGCTTTTTGCCATCTGCTTTTTCAAAAAGTAAGTGAGTATGATCAGGCAATACCACAATCACACACTGCTGACCAACCCACAGCACCGCAAGGAAGAGCCACAGCTGTGACAATAGTACAAGCTAAACAGAGAGACTTTTGGGATTAAAAATAAAAATTGAGATATTTTGCAGCGTGCTCCCTGAAAAAATACATTAGATAATTTATAAAATCTGAGCGCGCAAAGGAAAACTTCTGGATTTTTATGTGTAAAGGACATTTTAGAATGAACAAGAAATGTCACAGTCATGTGACGAATGCCCTCAAAGGAATTGGTCTAGCATAAGACACATTCGAGGAAAGTTAGCTGTAATATAGGATATATGCTCCAGACACAAAAAACCTAGAAATGAGACCAGATGTCAAGGTAAAAGTGACCCAAAATGGTATGTACCACTCCGCCGTCCCAAGAGGAATCAACACACCATATTTCGGATTCCTACATCATATAATATAGGAGATATGCTCCAGACACGATTATTCTAGAAACTAGGCCATAGGTCAAGATCAGTGACCTAAAAATGGTATGCGACACATCAGCATCCAAAGATGTATGATACAGCAAATTTGGGATTCCCATCTCAAATAATATAAGAGATATGTTCTTGACACAATTATTCTACAAACTAGGTCAGAGGTCAAGGTCAAAGTGACCCAAAATGGTACGTGTCACTCTGCCATCAAAAGTTGCATCCACACACCGAATTTGGGATTCCGAACATTAATAGTATAAAAGATAAAAGATATACTCGGGACACGATTTTTCTAAAAACTAGGTCAGAGGTCAAGGTCACAGTGACCCATAAATGGTACAAGACACTCCATCATCCCAAGATACATTCACACACCAAATTTGGGATTCCTATCTCAAACAATATAAGAGATATGCTCCTGACACAATTATTATTAAAACTAGGTCAGAGGTTAAGGTCACAGTGACCCAAAAAATGGTGAGTGTACTCAAGATGCATATACACACCAAATTTGGAAAGCCTACTTCAAAGAATATAAGAGATATGCTCTGAACACAACAAGAAATGTCACAGTCACATGACAAATGCCCCCAAAGGAATTGGTCTAGCATAAGACACATTTGAAGAAAGCAAGCTGTAATATAGGAGACATGCTCCAGACAAGAAAAACCTGGAAATGAGGTCTGAAGTCAACTTCAAGGTAAAAGTGATCCAAAATGGTATGCCCAAGAGGAATCAACACACCAAATTTGGGATTCCTACATCAAATAATATAGGAGATATGCTCCAGACACAATTATTCTAGAAACTAGGTCATAGGTCAAGATCACAGTGACCTAAAAAGGGTATGAGACACATCAGCAATAAAAGATGTAAACATACAGCAAATTTGGGATTCCCATCTCAGAGAATATAAGAGATATGTTCTGGACAAGATTATTCTACAAACTAGGTCAAAGGTCAAGGTCAAAGTGACCTGAAAATGGTATGTGACACTCAGTCATCCAAAGTTGCATCCACACACCAAATTTGGGATTCCTACCTTTAATAATATGAGATATGCTCTGGACATGATTTTTCTAAAAACTAGGTCAGAGGTCAAGGTCACAGTGACCCGTAAATGGTACAAGACACTCCACCATCCCAAGATGCATTCACACACCAAATTTGGGATTCCTATCTCAGTGAATATAAGAGATATTCTCCGAACACAATAATTCTTAAAACTAGGTCAGACGTCAAGGTCGCAGTGACCCGAAATGGTATGTGACACTCCGTCATCTCATAATACATTAACGCACCAAATTTGGAATTCCTATCTCAAAGAATATGTTAGATATGCACCAGACTCAATGCAGTTTCTAGAAACTAGGTCAGAGGTAAACTACAAGGTCACAGTGACCCAATTATGGTATGTGACACTTTGTCATCCCAAGATGCATTATCACACCAACTTTGAGATTTCTATTCCAAAAATATAAGAGATATGCTCCGGACATGATTTTTCTAAAAACTAGGTCAGAGGTCAAGGTCATAGTGACCCGAAAATGGTATGTGACACTCCGCCATCCCAAGATGCATTTACACACCAAATTTGGAATTCCTATCTCAAAGAATATAGGAGATATGCACCAGACTCAATGCAGTTTCTAGAAACTAGGTTAGAGGTCAAGTTCAAGGTCATAGTGACCCAATTAGGGTATGCGACACTTCATCATCCCAAGATGCATTCACACACCAATTTTGAGATTCCTACCTCAAATAATATAAGAGATATGCTCTGACCTTGTTCTAAAAACTAGGTCAAAGGTCAAGTTCAAGGTCACAGTGTCCCAATTATGATATGCGACACTTCATCATCCCAAGATGCATCATCACACCTAATTTGAGATTCCTAGCTCAAATAATATTAGAGATTTGCTCCGGACAAGATTATTCTAAAAACTAGGTCAGAGGTCAAGGTCACAGTGACCCGAAAATGATATGTGACACTCCCCAATTTCAAGATGCTATTTCAAGATGCATTTACACACCAAATTTAGAATTTGTATCTCAAAGATTATAGGAGATATGCACCAGACTCAATGCAGTTTCTAGAAACTAGGTCAGAGGTCAAGTTCAAGGTCACAGTGACCCAATTATGGTACGCGACACTTCATCATCCCAAGATGCATCCACACACCAAATTTGAGATTCCTACCTGAAATAATATAAGAGATATGCTCCGGACAGGATTATTCTAAAAACTAGGTCAGAGGTCAAGGTCACAGTGACCCGAAAATGAAACGCGACACTCCGTCATCCCAAGATGCATCCACACACCAAATTTGGGATTCCTTCCTCAAAGAATATAGGAGATATGGACCGGACACGAAGCGGGACGGACGGACAGACTGACGGACGGACGGACAGTGCGATTACTATATGTCTCCTAAAGTTCCTTTGGGGGCATAAAAAGTAGGGATAGTAGGGCATTTTTAAGAAAAAGTAGGCAAAAGTAGGAGCAAATCAAAAGGTAGCAAGAAAAGAGTTTAAGTTTGTTTTCTTTTAAATCAAATTTGGGTATCCCATTTTCTTAGAAAATTCAGAAAACTGTTAAAATCATTTTTTGTCTGGTGATGTTGATATTGGCTCTACAACATTGAGAGTGCATATTTTTGGAGCATTTAGGGATATATTGTATTTCCTGATAATTGGAACTGCAGATATGGAACAGTAAGTGCAGTGCACTGTTATCACCGCTTCTATATCTCTAAGGAGGTGCATCTGCATGAGAAATCAACAACGCTTTTCCAATGGGAACATGCGCAGATCAAGAGGGGGGGGGGGACAGGGGGTCTAGACCCCTCCCACCTGAAAAATCATCAAAATAAAGGGTTTCTTAGCAATACTGGTCTGAATCCCATAAAAATCACAAAGCTATCAAGCCTGCATTCAATGTTGGGCCGTCATCGGCACGCCAGCGAAACGCCATTTAAATGGCGTTTCGGTGGCCGGCTGATAATGGCCCCGATAGTGGTATTTGGATCCTATCACCCCTCATCAACCAAAAAAAACTCAGAGTGGGATCCCCTCTGACAAAACTTTCTAGATCCGCCCATGGGGAACCAGGCATCCAGATAAGCATGTACATGAAATTGGAATTTGATTTTCTTATTTCTCATTATACAATATAGATGTGAATTGTTGAACCATCAGATAAAGGTATCAGAGCTTGTTTATTTTTTTTGTCACACCTTAAATATTGAACTTGCAGTGAATACCAAAAGTTAGATTACACTGATAATAATGCGGGAAGCCTTGTCAGAACCTTTACTACTCTCACATTTCTTCTTTCCCAGAAGATCAATCTTTTCTTAGTAAACCGTGCAGACTCAAACAAAGTGATGCATTCTGTGGCATTTCATCTGGGTCCACTGTTTGCCAAAGTACCTGTTTACGGATAACCAGTCTAAAAAGGGTTAAGCAGCGAAAACTATCTTATCAAGGGAACTGCCTTTGGTACTTTTTCTCCCGACAAGAGGCCACTAAAGGTCACATGTCCTTCTGATCTTGCTCCCCACTGCTTAACTGATTAAATTGCTTGTGCCCCTTGTTGGGAATGAGCTGGTAAATCTGTTTCAACAATAGGCCATAGTTGTATGCTGCATTAGCTTTCTAACACAAATTCAATAAGCCTAATGCAGTTAGTACAGCATGTGCCCATACAAGGCAACTATCATGCACATCACATGCAACTTTCAAAGGCCTAGATAAACAACATTAATTTCTGAACACAAAATTGTGAATATTTTCTTACCCATCAGTCCTGATGTATGTTTTGGGTGCTCAAAAGAACTGTTTTATCGAGACGGTTCTTTTGAGTACCCAAAACATATGTTTTGGTCTAGAAATAAGAAAATTTATTTTTGATTACTCACTTTTATCTACCATAATTTATTATCACTATTATGCTGATCCTGTGTATCCTCTTTTGAAAACAGTGCAGATCAGGATCAACACTGTTCCATGCATCAGATGATTCCAAAAGTTGAAAATAACTCGTGTCTTTGTAACTCTCACATTACATACTATAGAATGTGAATTCCATATTTGGCTAGCGTGAGCGAGTGAGTTTGTGCTTAATGGCCCACCAGCAGGTAAGGTCATAGGGAGACGGGGCCATGGCTCAGAGTCTCACCCGACAGACTGGAGGAGCCCGGGATCAAACTCGGAAAAAGCCGAGTGGTTTATCCACTACTCCAGAGCGGTTCCTACATATTAAGCTTAGTTAAATACTGTCCCAAATACAGATCATCGTCCCAGCCAGTGATGCTCTCATTAAAACAAGAGCCATAACTCCAAAAATGTTTATTTTATTATTTGTTATGTTATACACAGTTAATCAGGTAATTCAGCCATCAGCTGATAGTTTATTAGTTGGACTGACTTATCAATGGATGGAACCAAAACAATTAGCAACTTTTTGAGCGTAAAATGCCTATTTGTGCTACCAAACCATCATCTCCAGGACTAGCCCAAATTCAGAATCAGTACTAAACAATAGTGAAGAGGTAAATGACTTATGTAATCTGTAACAAGCTGGTGTGAAGTGACAAATGGAGTTGTTAATGTATGTATTGATTGCCTGCTATTTTTCCTACCTCTAAGATAAAGTACATTACAGGTGTTAACATGAAAATATGAGCCAGTATGTTAGGTGTTGATTCTTACCACACACCCAACCAGTGAATACTCAGTCAAGCCTGCATATTTATTCACACCAAGTATGGTAATACATACATCATAAACATGTCTCGTAGGGTAACACCAGTTTAGTGGGGTAAAATGTGCATAATAAACATGTCTTGTTGGGTAATACCAGTTTAGTGGGGTAAAATGTACATAATAAACATGTCTAGTAGGGTAATACCAGTTTAGTGGGGTAATACATATACCATAAATATGTCTAGCAGGGTAATACCAGTTTAGTGGGGTAATACATATACCATAAACATGTCGAGTAGGGTAATATCAGTTTAGTGGGGTAATATATACATAATAAACATGTTTATTAAGACAATATATACATGACAAACACATTTAATGGGGTAATATATACATCATACACATGTTTAGTGGGGTAATATACACATCATAAACATACTTAGTATTATCCAGGTAATATATACAACATAAACTGTTAAGTGGGGTAAAACATGTAAAATTAACATGTTTAGTACTGCTATATATACATAATAAATCTGTTTTGCTGGGCAATATATAGATCATAACCTGTTGAGCATTCTGTTTGTTTGATTTGATTCTTTACATCCCATCAACAATCTTTCAGTTAAACAGAGACAGGTCTTCCTGGGTTGAACCAGTACTTAGCTAGGATATATGTCTTGCTCAAGGACCACAACGCAGTGAGGCTCAAACCCGCGGCCCCTCGGTCTCGAGTCAAGCACTCGTCCACTGAGCCACTGCCCTACCTAACCTGTTGAGCAGGGTAATACATACATCATAATCATGTTTAGCAGGGGGATACAAAGTAATACATCATAAACATTTTGAGTATGAAAAACAGGAAAGAATTTAAATTCTTTACACGCTGGGTAATTTTTCATGTTTTTTTGTCTGCAGATATTTTTCAACACTACTTTTTTTTCAAATATTCTTTTGGGAATAAAATCAGAGCGTCAAACAGCTTGAATCCAGATTAGGCCTGATCTGTATGGGAGGTGAAAACCGACATTATTCAATGCATACATCTTTGTTTTTGTATGTTGGCAATTTCATTCTATTTTGTAAATTGTGTCATTATATCATGCAAATTGTCATTTAATAGTCGTTTCACTCGTAATCAGATTCCGATCATGTCATTTCTCGGTTTTAAAAAGGCAGAACTAGGATGTAAAATGTCAGAACTACATTTGTATGTTGTAAAAAGGCAGAACTGGGTTGTCATAATACGAAAGTGAATATGCTTTAGTATTTTAACGCCAGAGGGCGCACCAATTTTACTGGGAATAAATAATTTCTCCCATGCAAGTAGAACTCGCTGCAAACGGTGTTAAGGATGATTTTTTACCAAGAAGTTCCCCCTATACGTGTGATTTGATTCTTTACGTCCCATCAACAATTTTTCAGTTATGTAGGGATGGGTCTTCCTGGGTTGAACCAGCACTAAGCTAGGATCAATGTGTCTTGCTCAAGGACACATCTCAGTGACGCCTGTGAGGCTCGAACCCGCGGCCTCTCGGTCTCGAGTCACGCACTCTACCACTGAGCCACTGCCCTCCCCTTACACGTATATATAAGAGAAAACTTCGTCCCGTCCCGCAAAACTTGCACACAACCAACAAATGTAGATCTATTACTGGGTCCGAGCTGCAAGTGAAGGCAGAACATGCGCGGATACAGAGAGGGGATAGGGGGTCCGGGAAAATCACAATTTCGATAGGTTTCTACAGAAATTAGCATTTGGACGCCCACCCCCCCCCCCTCCCTGGAAAAAAGTTGGACCCCTCCCCCACCCCGAAAAATGTTGGACCCCCTCTGGAACCTTGGAAAATTATTGTTTTCCAAAAAATAAACCATCGGACCCTGGGATCGGTCCCCTCTGTAAAACTGTTAAGGACATATGCTACTAAATACTTCCCACATTGAAATATTTTAAATACTTTGCATACAGTTTGTTTTATGCATGGGCTATCCATTTATGAAATAAAAAGGATATGTCACCGTGCTTATTTTTTCAGAATCTCATATTGAAGTTTACAGCATTTGACCAATTTTCTAGAAATATAAAATAATAATACTAGTCCTAATTATCGAGCTAAAACGGTTGTAATCTTCACCCAGCTTCTTTCTTTTAACTTAAATTACTGCCCATGACCTCAAACTTTTAAGAAAATGTGCATGTTTACTTGTTACCCCATGCTGTGACAAGATACTGCATGATATATTTTGGCAATTCGTCGAAAAATGGAATTTGTTTTTAGAATAAATCATGTATTAAAAAATCTGACATTGAAAATCTTGAAAATTTATTTTTAATTCATGGACTATTATAATACCTTTCAGAAAAAAGAATAAAAATCTGGGGTCACCAAACTAATTCTCTTTCTAGAGGGCCAAATTTAACCCCACCCCCATAGGTTTCATGCGTAATTCAATATAAAAAGTTCGGGGATGACCATTTCGGTCGTTTTGATGATGCCATTTTACTAGTATATGAAGTAATTTAGCATTAAAATGTTAAAAAAGAAAGAAAACACACACTGAAAATATGTGCGCATCTGGAAATCGATCCTGGTTCTCTGGCTTTGTAGCCAGGCGCGCTAACCACTAGGCCACGAGGTCAGGTCGTGCGCAGCTCTAAATATCCATACAAATAGTATAGACTCGGCCACTATCGTAACCAGGGTTATTGTGTACGTCGTTTGATTTCGACTGAGCTACATTTATCTGTCTTTAGTGCTGAGACGATCAGTTCTGAAAAGATGTCAATAGATATTTCGAACACACTTTAATTAGTTATTTTGTGAAGAAAATGTCGGAACACCGATATGACATAAGAATATCGGAAGCTGTATTGATCCGAATCCGTTAAGGGTCGAAAGACAGGACCCAGACAACTTTCCCCGTTTGCAGACGCGGAAAAGGTGCGCATTGGAAATAGCCGCATATGTCTTTAAATAAGTTGAAGGTGAGGACTAAAAAACAGCAAAAATAAGAAAACAACGCTGTCCGAGCTTTTTACCGTCAGGTGGGCCTGCACCCTCTACCCCCCCACCCCCCCATTTGGTGAAAATTCCTGGATTCGCATATGCAGATGCAGAAGACACATTATACCGCATTAAATACGGCCATTCTTACTTTGAACCATTTATCCTCAAATCGCCTCCCTTTAATATTACAACTGCATCTTATTTATTTTTCATGCTGTCATGAAAGCTGATGTATTTATAAAGTATAAAATTTTATTTGCAGATTATAAATAAAAGAAATTTTAGTAAAATAGAGGTGCATTTTTCTTTTTCATCAAAAAGAATCACATCATAATATTTGTAAATTTCTAAGTATTTATTAGTTAAAATGTGCATTGAAAATCGAAATCCATATCAACTCTTGGGGTAGGAAGCGTCACAAATATATAATTCCTAGTTCTCCCAGTCTGTCGGATGAGACTTCAAGCCATTTGCCCCGTCTTCTGAGACGCTTTAAAACCAGAACCACTGCCGGTTGAGCCTCCAGGAGTTCCTGGACAAAGAACCACAAAAAGCATAAACCCACCCGGCCAGTACTGGTACAGCCAAGGAACACGGCCACAAACAATAATTCCTAGTTCTCCAGAACCACTTTTGGTTAAGCCTTTGGGGTTCTCCATCCTAAAATACACACACAAGTCATAAACCCTTCCAGCCTGATGCTGGTTACTACACAGGGAAAGTCACTAAAAGTGGTATAGTGGAATAGTCATTCGCGCGCGTTGTACGCAGGGATCCTGAGTTCCATCCCAAGCTCTTCCAGTCTGTCTGCCACGGCCACAAACAATAATTCCTAGTTCTCCAGAACCACATTCGGCATCCCCAGCTCTTCCAGTCTGTCTGACATGACTTAAAGCCATCGTCCTGTCTTCTTAGATGAACCGTTGCTGGTTTAGGATTCGGGATAGATAAATACAGCTTTTAAGATCCGGGCGTTTGGGCGAATTCAGAATTATATAGTGCCCAAGTATAAAAGCTATCTCCGGGGGCTAGAAGTGTTTTTGGGGGGGCCTGAGCCTTGACCCCTCTACCAAACGATCAAATTCTTACCCGAGAACCCCCCCCCCCCTGACCCCCTCAAGAGTGCTTCCTGTCTGCGACAATTGTCATAACGCGTCAAGTATATTTAAGGATAGCAATAAAACACTTGGGCCTCGACTCGAGAAACTCTGTCGTCGGAGTTTGAAAACAACAAAGGCGCAGACCAGCCTGTGCATCCGCGCAGACTGGTTAGCGCCTTTGCTATTATATCATCAGTCGCTTACCTGAGGCATTTTATAGAGTATGCACTCTTGAGGGGGTCAGGGGGGCTCTCCCCTATATGTGTCCATGGGTGAACCCATCTGGCAGTAAATGGTTTTTGTGCAATCCAAAGGGCTAAAAGAAGCCCTTAAGCATGCTAAGACACGCAGCTTAACACTATTAGGGGGGTCCCAGTATCCCATATCCCTTCAAGTATTTTGAAAAATGTCCCACATCCCTAAAAGAAAAATGGCAAATTATCCCCAAATCCAGAAAGCATTGTATCCCCATATCCCTAGAATTGATCAAAATATCCTGTATCCCTTTAAATATTTACAAAAATATCCCGTACCCCTTTATGCTTTTGGCCCATATCCCTGTATCCCTAAAACCCCTTCCAGGGCCTCACTATTTGTTGCATTTTTGTTCACAAAATCTAATTAAATACAGTGAAAACACTCAAAAAGACCAAAACTTGGTTTTCTAGACCGATTATCACTTGAATGCAGGTCAAAAGTATTACAGAACGCTCCAAGGGGAGCATTCTGCAATACTTTCGAGCTTCACTAAGATACCATTCGTCATTAAGACCAGGTTGTTGTCCATTTTTGAGTGGCCTATACTGGCTGTGTCAAGTTATACACACATGCGTATTTGCATACACGTTGGTACGCCCCTGATCATATCTAAGTTTGCTACTGGCGAAATTTGAATTACACTGTTTCTAGCGATTTTTGATCCGCGTTCGTCGATTGTTAAAAGCGTTTTCGATTGCCGCCTATCCGGTGTGAAACAAAATTATTTTTTAACAGACAATGGCAATCGAAAACACTGTTTCTATTGACTTGTGATCCGCGTTCATCACCTGCTCAGAGCGTTTTCGATTGCCGCCTATCCGGTGTGATAAAGGAGCCTATTTTATGGTAATTGAAAAGTTTGGTCGTTTCTCCATAAAACATTAGCGACGATATGTTAACTTGCAGACGATGTCCTTGAGCGGGCTTAAATGGCATTGAAGCCCTGTTGAACCGCAAATTTCACATTTCGCAAATTTCACACTGTGAAAAATCGGTACCAGTTCTTTACAGCGCGTGAAAAATTGGTACCAATACGTCACATTTTTCATACCAATATTTCACATTTTGTGAAATTTGCGCACATAGTGAAATTATATGTAGCATACATATAATATATTTCGACATCTATATGAACCGTGACATGTGATTTCCAATAATGTGGCATTTTGACAAGTGCAGACTCAGACGTGCCTGTGCGGCCTCCTTTTAAGCTAAAAACCTCCAAATGATGTTCACTCAGTAGCTTAACACTCATAGAATCTTAAAGGGACTAGCAAAGGCTCTGATCAGACTGCCCGTATGCGCAGGCTGATCTGAGACTTTGTTGGTCGCACATACCACATTGTCTTCCTGGGTCGAAGGATAAATGTGTCTTTCTCAAGGACACAACTCTGTGACACCGGTGAGGCTTGAGAAAACTTCGTACCGTCCCGCCAAGCTCGGACACAAACAACATATGTAGATCTATTACTGGGTCATTCATTCATTCCCGCCTCACATCCGGATAAGCTTGGACACATCAATATATGAGCCGCAACACGTGATTTCCAACAATGTGGCATTTTGACATGAATAGACTCAGATGAGCCTGTGTAGCCTCATTTTAAGCTTAGGCAGTTCATGTGAATATTCAAGCAGCTGTCAAAGGCTCTGATCAGACTGCGCAGGCTGGTCTGAGCCTCTCTGATCGCACATATCACATTGTTGGAAATCTCATGTCACAGCTGGGAGCGCAGTGGCACAATGGAAGAGTGTTTGACTCGAGACCAAGGGGCCACGGGTTAGAGCCTCACCGGAGTCACTGCGTTGACTTTAGCAAGACACATTAATCCTAGCTTAGTACTAGTTCAACCCAAGAAGATCGGTCCCTTTATAACTGAAAGATTGTTGATGGGACGTAAAGAATCAAATCAAACAAACAAAAATCATGTCATAGCTCATTTTATGTATTTACTGGGTCAGGATACCACAATATATATATCCATACTTGTCTTGACTTACTTTACCTCTCTTTATTTTTCAAGCTGACATATATATCGTATATCTATTTTTTCATGTTGTAGAGCTGATGCATTTATAAAGCATATTTTTCTACAACTAAATTGACTTTTTATCTAATGAAAAAAAAAGAGAAATTTCAACGAAATGAGAATAAAAGGCGTCATTTTCAGTCAACTCATATATATTTGAAAAATCATAGTTATAAATAATATAATATACCATATGTCGGTTAAATGTTTTTAATGTAGCCGCCGCGGTAGGCTATAGTGAATTGTTTTCCTTGTCTGTCGGATCATACTTTACGCCAAGGCCGCGTGTTCCAAGAGGCTTTAAACCCAGAACGAATGCCAGTTGAGCCTGGCAGTCAGGTGCTCCTGGGATATTAAATGAAAAACATAAACCAACCCAGACTAATACTGGTTACAGCCAAGGAATGGCCATTAGCCAAGGAATGGCCACAAAAACAGTATCATCCAGAGGGGTGGGCTCGACAGAGACTCCTGACATGTAAAATCATAAGATGTATAGGTTTCCATAGGAATAAGCAAATGGACCCCTACCCCCAGGAAAAAATGAACCGGCCCATATAATTTTTTAGCTTCCTTTAAAATAGACAAATTGGACCCAGCTCCACCCCCATCCATGTAAAGTAAGTTAGACATAATTAATAAAAGAAATAACAACACCAAATGAACAGATTTGTGCCTGGTGAGACTGTGTCTTTGGTGGTCGTAAATGCGACAAGTACAAAATGAGAGTGTTAATAGGGTTTATTGATTAGCAAATAATGGCCCTAAAATTAATAGTGGAATGGGGCGTTTCAACGGTTAGCGATTTTGATGGAAAAAAGTTATTCCATGTTGTTCTAGAGTAACCCGTCCAAATGATCTATCCGCAGTTGTCCGATTGCCCTTCAAGGTCCATCAATTAGTATGAAGTATGGAAACTTTATAGACATAGATACATGTACCATTGAGCACCCAGCGAAAACTGGTCAGACTTGGTTGGTACAGATTCAGGCTGATCTACAGGGTAAAAGTCTCTCTGATTCATAGATCACTAAACCCTGAAGCCATTGATTGATTTGTCAGTTCGTGGCTTAGTTCGCCGCTAGTGCTGAAAAAATAAGTCAAACTACCGTTCAAGCACGTTCATGTGACAGTAACATGCTTTTAATAATTTGGCAATGCATTTAACCCTTTGTATACGAGAAACCCCTAAATGGATACTTTTATAAACAGTGAAGACCCAGATGAAATGCCACATTATGCTCCATTTCATCAAGGTCTATACTGTTTGTTAGGTAAAAAAGATCTTTAGACAAAATAACAAACACTTCTTTTAAAAACTATAACCTGACACCCCAAGGTATGTACAGTGGCCTATCCAAAGTTTATTGCATCAAACAAGAAGGAAAGATCAATTTGTATACACAGTAAACTGTTGGAGGTAAGAAGTGGCCGGCTAGTCATTTATTAGTGACCATGGAGCAAAATTATCTGCTAAAGTTATATGCTGCATATAAGCATACAGGCAGATCCTGTGGACCCAGATCAGACTGTCATTTGCATCAAGTAGTCTTAAAAATTAGTTTTTATCGCCCAAATGTCATGTCTTCTAAGATATTTTACAGATTTTGTCAAATTTTTGCTGATTACTGATTTTGGGGTCATTTTTTACTGATCAGCGATTTTGGTCCTAAATTTTACTGATTGCTGATTTTTGGACCTAAATTGTACTGATTAGCGATCTGTGGGCCTAAATTTTACTGCTTAGCGATTTAAGAGGTACCCCATTAAGACCCTCCAAAACCCCTTGTGCTGGCTCATTGACTCCAGAAACAGGTCAATTCTCGATAGTTCGAGGCATGGAAGGATCCGTAGGGGGATATTGGGTAGGGGACAGGGATCTGAACCCCCTGGAAGATCAAACAGTTATAGGGCTCCTAAGCGATACTGGTCACCCTTGGATATCACAAAACTTCCAAGCCAGCATTCTTGATGTTCGGCCATCATTGGTTCACCTAAATGACGTTTTGCTAGTAATTTAAATGGCGCTTCGCTGGCTAGCCAATGATGACTCACTTTTTATGGTATTTGGATCCTCTCTCTCCTCATCAACTATAAAAACAAAGTTGTCAGAGTTGGACCCCTCTGAAAAAAAGCTTGATCTGCGCATGCGGAATTTTTTCTTCAAATAGTCAATAGTTTGAATTAAAGTCATAACAGTTTGAATTAAAGTCATAACTGTTTATAGTATATGACCATATTCACCTTAGGGATAACGTGTCTGGTTACAGATGCGAAGCTGACTGCAGATCCAGGGGTCGCGAGTTCAATCCCGGCCCGGTCCCATACTTTCGTGGAGATTGATCATGAAATGATTTCTACGGTCATTCTCCTCCCTTCCGCTGAATCATTCATGAAGGGTTGTTGTCAGTTACAAGCGAAAGTATGTGCACGATTACTGGTTAACTGCTTGTTCAAGCTTGCCCAGGAGAAAAGTGTGGTTAGGTGAACTGACCGTCCCGCAATGACCATAGCTGTTGACTTGGGCCGTAAAGCAAACAAACAAACAAACAAATCACCTTAGGGATGAACCATCTACAGTCTAGATGCCAAAATTCTGAGCTTTCATCGACGTCCATTCGGAGAGAAGGCTCTATCGAGATTCCACATGTGCACAGACTCATCTCAGCCTTCTTCGCTCGCTATTGTGTAAGTTCGAAATTTCATGATATCAGATCCTGGTGTTGGGATGTAAATAAATGCTAAGAGGGTGTTCCCTATTTTTATACATGTAGAAAGGTTTGGCTTCATTGTTTGAAGACAGATCATATGGCACACAAGCCATCTTCTAAATATGTTGTGGGTACCTCCTCCATGCACGCATCCAGTAAGGGGGTCAAACGGTTCCAACTCTGGCAACTTTTTTCAGTTGATGAGGGGAGAGAGAGAATCCAAATACCTTTTTTCAGTGGGCCATCATCGGTCCTCCAGCGAAACGCCATTTAAATGGCGTTATGTCCTTTCGCTGGCGGGTTGATCATGGCTGCTGGAATAGTCTCCTTTCTTATATAGGTCACTGATCTTGTACATAATGAGATATTGTGCTATTAAAAGTTGGTATAATGGGCTAATTTCTAATCTTTTCTTAAAAGTTTAACTTGTATTTCCACTAGGTTGTTTCCCTTTTAAGTTAAGACATTTTCATTTTTGTAATGTTTTCGTCGATATTCATTTTTGTTAAGGTTTATTTAAATGAGTTTACATTTATGACATTCTACATGGATGTTTTAGCAAGAAATTCATCTTGCATCCTATAGCAAACGTTTTAAAAGAGGACAAAAGTTGAAACCAACAAGTCTTGAATTTTTTGATATATTTATTTGAAAATAAGCAAAAAGTAAGAAAAAGGGCAAAGATCAGGAATCGATACAATTTTCGGATAAATCATTCAGTCAAAATGACTCCTGGCACCGTTTTCCGAAAATAATCGATCAGTTCCGAAAAAGGGATATCCTATAAATTATAAATGAAAGCGCGCCCTCTGGCGTCAAAATATATAGCATAGAAAGAAGCGCGGTATTACCGACAATATTCAATGGTTCAAATGCTTGTTTCATGTCACTTTATAATGTTGTTGATGCTATTTTTAGTTTACTTTGTACTATTTTTTTAATTCTTAAGCAACATCCGTTGACCAAAGCTGTTATAATAAGGCAATTCACATGATACAATGACATAATTTACGAAATAAAATTGCAATCTTAAAAAAACAAAAACTAAAATGGACACAAGGAGTTTCGTCGGAAAATCCCTTCCATAGATCTGGGTCCAAACTATTTGCAAAAATCAACAACAGACCACAAAACTCGCTGCTAGCAGGCAAGGTGATAAAATAAAATTCAATATTTATGTGAGTTGTTTTCTTGCAGAGGATTTACATGAACTTTAAAGGCTACTGAAAGTCAAAGAAGATTTTCAAAGGTCCAGAAAAGCAAATTTTTTTAGCATAAACTTATAATTAATTTCTTACTCATCAGTTTAAACATGTGTCAATTAGGCGATTTTTTTGAGCACCCGTACACAACCTATTTTTTGATTGAGAAATAAGAAAAATAATTTTCGAATACTCTTATTTAGGGGCCAGGATATTGTAAAATTGCCTATCTGTTGGTGTCACCTTACTTTAATGTCAAGCTTGCTTTCCTCTGTGAGTTAACACTTACTTTTATTCAGTTCTGATGTCTCTACTTTCCTCTTGTGTAAGTTTTCATGAGAGTGGTACCAATCCCTAAAATAAGGGGAAACAAATCTGACTCAGTATTCTGCTACAATCATAACTGCAGGCAGACCATTCAAATGATATATGGAGCCAAATTGGAGCTTGAACTCTTTGCATGCTGGGTCATTTTTCATGCTTTTGTTTTTGCCTGCTGACTTTTTTCTAAATTACCTTTTACTAAAAATTCTTACAGAAACACTATCAGAGTGCCAAATGATTTGTTCTTAACTGTTTTCAAAGGTTATAATAGGCAACAAAAGTCCTTTGCAAACAGTTTGGAACAAATCAAGGGCAGCTAACTCCGTAGTGAGTCATGGGATCTGACTGAAATTTAAACTCATTAATGCTCTTATGTATGTCCTGGTTACCTACAAGAATGAAGATCAAATAAAAAATGAACACGCTAGAGTGGTCAAAACACTATACAGCTATATTTAAGATGCTTAAGGGCAGCTAACTCTGTAGTTGGTGGTCGGGTGTGACCGAAAATCAAACTCATTCAAGCTTTTATGGTTGTCCTTGTTACCTGCAAGAATGAGGAAGATCCATTCTAAAATGGTCACAACAGAACCTTTCTCGTTAGTCTTTGCGAATTTTTCCAGACGCTCAAAGGCAGTTAGTTAACTCCTCAGTCCGAGGTTGGTTCTGCTTAAAATTCAAACTCATCCACGCTTTTATGGTTGTCCTTGCTACATGCAAGAATGAATTAATGAAAATACTGATGTAAATATTAAATACATCCAGGGCTCGAAAATAGCACTCGTCCGCTCGTATTTACGAGTACCAAAAGCTGCAGGGCAAGTGAAAATTTTGAAATTGCTAATGAAAATCAAAATTTACCCATATATGCCAATAGTTTTTGTGATGCAGGGCAAGTGTCTATTTTCAGATATTTTGAGGCCTGACATCATGATGTTGGTTTGTGCATTTGTGCGTACATTATCTCGGTAATGCAGCACTCTTAGGAACTTCCAGAGTACAAAGCCGGCTAAACAGTTTGCTAAAATGTTCCATTTTGAGGGATTTGATTTTTGAATAAGTCGATACGATAGGAATAGCCATTATTCCATGTACTTAGAAACCGCTGAATTAAACACAACGTACATACATGTCTAGAATTTATTTGGCCTGAGTCTCCATCCACATCAAACTTAATGTTGTTAGTGAGCAGTAAGACCCTGACGAGATTGCCCAAATGCACATACTCTCCTGAGCCTCCATTGATCACATCTGTTGGGCCTGAGGTACCAGCTCATATGGGGCTCCTCGCATGTTGATTTCATTTTTGGGTCTGAGCTGTGTTCAAGAAAGAGCACAAGCATAGCAGTGTCCTCCCTGTTGCAACCGGCTTGGGTGCTTCAGATTCAATAAACTATAAATTAAGTCCATTGGGACGTACGGTAGACTGGCCCCCGTCTAACTGATAATTTTATGTTACAAAAAAACCTGCAACTTAATACATTTTTTTTTCTAGTAGTGTCTACCTCTCTGAGATAGCTATCTGAGTTTCAACCAAGAAGGGAGATTATATCAGAGAAATTTTTTGTCCAGTAGTAGTAGTTTACCTTGAACTCAGAGCCTGAGGCCAGGCTAAACGTACGGAAGTGTATTTAATTTTTGTAATGACCATACAAAATATCTCCGACTATTTGATCGCATCAGCAACATAGGCCTGTAAATATTTGCATCCGCTCAACGCCGTATGAAACACAACATATGTACATGTCTAGAATTTTATTTGGCCTAAGTCTCCATCCACTTCAAACTTTATGATAGTTAGCAGCGAGACCCTGACAAGATTGCGCAAATGCACATGCTCTCCTGAGCCTTCGGTCATCACATCTGCCTGGTACCAGCTCATATGGGGCTTCGCGCAAGTTGATTTCATGCTCGGGTCCGAGCTGTGTTCCAAGAAAAAGCTCAAACATAGCAGTGCCCTCTGTGATGCACGCGACTTGGGTGTTCCCGATTAGAGAAGCTATGACATAGAAACTATAAATTACAGTCCATTCTAAGGACATTTCGTGCACGTAAGACAGTGTATTTGATTATTGTAATGACCGTACAAAATATCTTCGACAATTTGATCGCATCGGCAACATAGGTGTGTAACTTTGTATCCTCTCGACGTTCATTGAACCTAGCATTTTCAGAAAATAATCTTAATGTAATTAATGTGTGACGTCAATGCTGGATTTACGTTAGCAAACTTGGCCATTAGATTGGCAGGTGAAAAGATCTGTTTGGCGTACTCATGGAAAAGTTAACATGAAGGTATTGTAGACAGCTACAATGATTAAAAAAACAGGCACCAATGAAGGAAAAAACGTTGTGTACGAACTAATTAAAAACACATATCAGAAAAATGACCACTGTACGAACTAATGTATGACATTTTGAGCTGACCAGTCGTGAATAATTTATGGTGTACGAACTATTGGAGTGTACAAACTAATACAAGATTTACTGAAGTACATTGTGGCTGCCAATAAAAGGGATAACAGCAGTTACTGAGCTTTGATTCTTCCATAAACTACATTGTCTCCCTTGAGCAAAATTTTGTAGGGCTTAATGAAGTTCAAAACTGGTTGCAAATGTTATAAGCAGATGACACTAGCAGGTAAAGTGTTAAGCACTCAATACAAGGGACAAAGGCTAATCCTAACCCTAATCCTAACCCAACATCTTTTTTTTAAATATGAAATTCACCCTATAATATGAAAATTGACAACTTCAAAGACACAAATAATTTTTAGCTGGCCAGCTTTTTTACAATTAATCCTGGAAATGAGACAACTTCAATAATAATGTGTCTAGCGATAAAAATCCATGAATATGTGCTATATGCAGCGCTACAGAGAAAAGGGACAATAATGCACATTAAAGCTTGTTATTGTGACCATGGACAAGGGATGGCCATTTTGGTGTCATCTTAGTAGGGTACATAGGACAAAACCCATATTAGAACTTGTCCCAGAGAATATGGTAAACAAAAATTTTCAGCGTACAAGTGTAAATATTTTCTTACACATAATTTTTAGCATATGTTTTGGGTGCTCAAAAGAACCGTCTCATTGAGACAGTTCTTTTGAGTACCCACAACATATGTTTTGGTTGAGAAATACAAAAAATGTTTTTCTGCAACGCACTCTAAACTAAAGGCCTGATATATGGAATTTGAAAGCAATTAGGTGACAAAGAACTTAAGAGTTAAGAGTATCCACAAGTTAAAACAGAGACGCTACAGCCATCTTAGTAACAAACCTCCAGATAGAAGTGAGTACTGAAAATTTATCTTTCTTATTTCTCAACCAAAACATATGTTGTGGGCACTCAAAAGAAAAGAACCATCTCAATGAAAAAGAATAAAGCCTGCCTGGGTTGAAACTGTACTAAGCAAGGTTTAAGGTGTCTTACTCAAGGACATAACACAGTGACTGGTAAGGCTCAAACCCACAACTTCTCGATCTTCAGTCAAGGGCTCTACCACTGAGCCACTGCACTGTTCAAAATAACAACAATCATTGGCATTTTTACATCTATTAGCAAGATAAATTTAACAGAAAGAAAAATATTCATTTTTCAGCAATAAAGTTTGAATGAGCAGTCATGAAAATAGCTTTATAACCTTGGGATCTTGATAAAAAACAATGCCAACAGAATCTACACCAAACCAATTCATCCCTCATAACTACAGATAATTTGCTATACACCTACCAGAAGAATTGACAGGTAGCCAGCGCAATCCCCAGGACACAACATGCGATACAAATGATGACCCACATGACAATCTCATCTTCTTTCGTTCTCTTCCTCTCAGAGCTTGTATCTGCAATGTAGGAAACCCAAAACTTTTTAACTCTTGGCAAACTTGGTACGAGCCTGTATCTACAATGTAGAAAACCCAAAAATTTTCAACTCTTGGAAAACTTGGTACGAGCCTGTATCTGCAATGTAGGAAACCCAAAACTTTTCAACTCTTGGAAAACTTGGTACGAGCCTGTATCTACAATGTACTAAAACCCAAAACTTTTCAACTCTTGGAAACTTGGTACGCCTGTATCTGCAATGTAGGAAACCCAAAACTTTTCAACTCTTGGAAAACTTGGTACATGCCTGTATCTGCAATGTAGAAAACCAAAACCTTTCAACTCTTGGCATACTTGGTATGAGCCTGTATCTGCAATGTAGAAAACCCAAAACTTTTCAACTCTTGGCAAACTTGGTACGAGCCTGTATCTGCAATGTAGAAAACCCAAAACCTTTCAACTCTTGGCATACTTGGTATGAGCCTGTATCTGCAATGTAGAAAACCCAAAACTTTTCAACTCTTGGCAAACTTGGTACGAGCCTGTATCTGCAATGTAGAAAACCCAAAACTTTTCAACTCTTGGCAAACTTGGTATGAACCTGTATCTGCAATCTAGAAAACCCAAATCTTTTCAACTCTTGGCAAACTTGGTACGAGCCTTATCTGCAATGTAGAAAACCCAAAACTTTTTCAACCCTTGACAAACTTGGTAAGAACCTGTATCTACAATGTAGAAAACCCACAACTTTTCAACTCTTGGCAAACTTGGTACGAGCCTTATCTGCAATGTAGAAAACCCAAAACTTTTTCAACCCTTGACAAACTTGGTAAGAACCTGTATCTACAATGTAGAAAACCCACAACTTTTCAACTCTTGGCAAACTTGGTATGAGCCTGTATCTGCAATGTAGAAAACCCAAAACTTTTCAACTCTTGGAAAACTTGGTACGAGCCTGTATCTACAATGTACTAAAACCCAAAACTTTTCAACTCTTGGAAAATTGTTACGCCTATATCTGCAATGAAGGAAACCCAAAACTTTTCAACTCTTGGAAAACTTGGTACATGCCTGTATCTGCAATGAAGAAAACCAAAACCTTTTAACTCTTAGCATACTTAGTACGAGCCTGTATCTGCAATGTAGAAAACCCAAAACTTCTCTTGGCAAACTTGGTACGAGCCTGTATCTGCAATGTAGAAAACCCAAAAATTTTCAACTCATGGAAAACTTGGTACGAGCCTGTATCTGCAATGTAGGAAACCCAAAACTTTTCAACTCTTGGAAAACTTGGTACGAGCCTGTATCTACAATGTACTAAAACCCAAAACTTTTCAACTCTTGGAAACTTGGTACGCCTGTATCTGCAATGTAGGAAACCCAAAACTTTTCAACTCTTGAAAAACTTGGTACATGCCTGTATCTGCAATGTAGAAAACCAAAACCTTTCAACTCTTAGCATACTTGGTACGAGCCTGTATCTGCAATGTAGAAAACCCAAAACTTTTCAACTCTTGGCAAACTTGGTACGAGCCTGTATCTGCAATGTAGAAAACCCAAAACTTCTCTTGGCAAACTTGGTACGAGCCTGTATCTGCAATGTAGAAAACCCAAAACTTCTCTTGGCAAACTTGGTACGAGCCTGTATCTGCAATGTAGAAAACCCAAAACTTCTCTTGGCAAACTTGGTACGAGCCTGTATCTGCAATGTAGAAAACCCAAAACTTTTCAACTCATGGAAAACTTGGTACGAGCCTGTATCTGCAATGTAGAAAACCCAAAACTTTTCAACTCTTGGCAAACTTGGTACGAGCCTGTATCTGCAATGTAGAAAACCCAAAACTTTTCAACTCTTGGCAAACAAAGTTAAAAATTCTTTAATTAGAATTAAATTCTAATTAAAGAATTTTTAACTTTAATTAGCCTCGTGATAATAATTTGCAATTGTTACCTATGTCTAAATGAATGTAAACAGTTCAGCATCTCTGTTTAAAATAAGCCATGCCATTTTCTCATTGTGTGTTACCCAACCCATTTCAAAACACTGTCTTACATTAAATAGAGTAAAAAACAGCAACTCCAATAATAGTTATCTATGCAAACCCCAGAAACTGTGTCTCAGGTCTATACTCACTGTGTCAGCTAACTTACTATTGTGTTTGCCATCTAGAAATTGCCTCACAACTATTTTTTCAACAGAGCATTCAATTTCCCTCCATTTCTGGCAGCCATTTTTTTTCCAATCATGCATCTGGTCATGACATCATCAAGTCACATGATGTGATTTTTTTTTCAATGAAATTTCAAGGAGATTTCAATGAAATTTCAATGAGATTTCAATAAAATCTCACTGAAATTTCAGTGATTTTTAAGTAACTCTATTAATGATGCTGCTTGATGATTTAAAGTAATATACTGATGATGCTGCTTGACATAAGTTTGTTTTCCTTTCTAATCCTCTTGATTATTTCTCCTGTTTAATAAATGATATACTATATGATGATGTTGAAAGAAATGTATAACTTAAGACATAAAATCAATAGCTTTAGGGATTAAATGGGAAAATATGAATTCAAAATTGCTTAATACATGCAGCTTGTAAAAACACTTAAGGCTCAGAAGAAGCAAATCATGTGCATATCTAGATAGTGTTTAGTCTCTAGATATAATTATAAGCAAATGACTTAATTTTCAAGGTCAATTCGGTCATGTATGTATATGTAAAAGCCTTGGCTGCACCCTTTATTCTAAACTCACGGCCAGGTTTTGACCAAACTGACACAGGGATCTTAAAAATGATCAGATTTTGGTGACCTTGATCTAATTTTCAAGGTCACTAGGGTCATATAACTATGAAAACATTGTGCTCTATCTTCTGAAGCAGTGGCCAGATTTTGACCAAACTGGCACTGATACATCATTGGAACAATTTTAAGAAATGATTTGGTGACCTTGACCTAATTTTTTTAATTTATGGGTCACCATGCATGTCATTTTTCTACATTCTTTCTTCCAACTTTATGGCCAGGTGTTGACCAAACTGGTACAGATACACCATTCGGGGGGAGCTTAAGAAATGATTAGAATCTGGTGACCTTGATCTAATTTTCAACCAGGATCATATTACTAAGAAAAAGCCTTGTCTGCATTGTACTTTCTGACCCATAGGCCAGATTTTGACTCACCTTACTGAAAATCTGCACTGAAATTTCAGTGAAAAATACAATTTAAAATACAGAAAAAATAATTTCAACAAAATTGAATTTACTTACAATGTCATTGAAATTTCAGTGAAATTCAATGCTCACAAATTTTCACATATATGATCTTCAGTGGAATTTCAGAGAAATTCCAGTGGAATTTCAATGAAATTTTACTGGTGGATGACTGGTTACTGAAATTTCAGTGAAATTTAGAGCTTCACAGAAATTTCGGTAACTTTTTCAGTAGGGTTATGCTCTATACACTGCAGTTTATAACACACTTAAATAAAACATGAAAATGGATAGAACACAGCCATGTTGTGGCTCCCAAATATTTTTAACATGGTGATTTACAAAGGCAGGAGACATGTGCAGATCAAGAGGGGGGGGGGACAGGGGGTCTGGACCCCCCCTGAAAAATCACAAAAATATAGGTTTTTTTAGCAATACAGGTCCGAATCCCCTGAAAAATCGCAGCTGCGAAGCCAGCATTCATTGTTGGGCCATCATCGGCACGCCAGCGAAACACCATTTAATGGCGTTTCCCGGGCATGCCGATGATGGCCCATTTATAGTGGTACTTGGATCCTCCCTCCAAACACAAAAGCCATATTAAAGTTCTCAAGGCTGTCATTTGTAAAAAAATCATTTTTTTAACCAAAGCAGAAAAGTAGACCTTTGTTGTGTCCAAGAGACCAGATACCGGGGTGGTCATTGCCATATAATAACTGGCAAAGACTCAAGGTACAAACTGTTCTGGTCTGGAAACAACAAGGGTACTGCTGGTGTTGGAGTGTTTGTGGCGGAGAAGTGGATAGAGAAGGTATTTGAGGTCAAGCGAGTCTCCGACCGGATCATCCTGGTGAAGATCATAGTCGGTCAGCGGGTGCTTTGTCTTCTGTCTGTCTATGCCCCACAGTGTGGTCACAGTGATTCTGTAAAGGATCTATTCTACAACCAACTTAGGGCCGTGACTGCAATGATCCCAGCATCGGAATTCCTCATCCCATGTGGTGATTGGAATGGCCATGTAGGCAGTACAGGCTCTGGTTACAAAGAAGTTCATGGAGGCTATGGGTATGGCAAGCCAGACCCTGATAGTGAGGGTGAGAGGATCCTGGAATATGCACTAGCATATGACCTGTTCCTCGGTAACACATGTTTCAAGAAACGTGACAGTCACCTCATCACATACAGGTCCGGTAATACAGCAACCCAGATAGACTTCATGTTATTTCGAAAGAGCCTGCGCAAACTTGTTATGGATGTGAAGGTGATTCCTGGAGAGGAGGCTGCTCTGCAGCATCAGCTCCCTGTGTGCGACATGATTGATATGCCGCCCCAAATCAAGCGCAAATTCACCCCACGTCCAAAAGTGTGGAAGCTCAGAGATCCTCAAACCTGTAGCCGATTCCAGGAAGTCTTCAAGGCACATGTGCCCGCTGCGGAAACTGAAGCGGCTACTACTACTGAGGAAATCTGGGCGAAACTCAAGACAGGTTTGCTGAAGACAACAGAGGAGGTGTGCGGCACAACAAAGCCCCACCGATGGCGACGTGAAACTTGGTGGTGGAATAAGGAAGTAGATGATGCCATCACAGCCAAGCGCCAAGCTTTCAAAGCATGGAAGGCTGGCAAATGCACACGAGCACCATATAACACTGCCAAGCGCATCTCCAGACATGTGGTGCACCATGCACGTCACGAAGCAGACAAGGTGGTCTATGAGGGCATTGACCACAAGTCGTCTGATATCTTCCGCCTCGCCAACCAGATGAGGAAAGAGAATGTTGATGTTGTAGGCGACAAGCCAGTGAAGAATGACACTGGGGAAATGTCAATGAGCGAGGAGGCAAAGCAGAATGCATGGGCTGAACATTATGAAAGGCTTCTAAACGTTGAATTTGATTGGGACCCTGATCACCTGTCCAATGAACCTCCGTTAGAGGGCCCGCCTATCCCAATCACTATTGACATGGTGAAGAAGGCCATCTCAAAGATGAAGTCGGGCAAAGCTGCAGGTCCATCAGACATAGTGGTGGAAGTGATCAAGGCAGCAGGTGTTACAGGGGCCACCATGATCCGAGATCTTGCTTCTGCGATTATCCGTGACGGCAAGGTCCCAACTGACTGGGAGGAAAGTTTCATTGTCTGCCTTTACAAGGGCAAGGGTGATGCTTTGGATAGAGGCTACTATCGAGGCCTCAAGCTGACTGAGCAGGCCATGAAGATCCTAGAGAGGATTGTCGATGGTCTCATAAGACAGGTGGTGTCTATTGACGACTCCCAGTTTGGCTTTGTCCCAGGAAGAGGCACTACAGATGCAATCTTTGTGGTCCGGCAGCTGCAGGAGAAATACCTAGCAGTGAACAAGAGGCTTTATATGGCCTTCGTGGACCTAGAGAAAGCATTTGACCGTGTCCCTCGGAAGGTTATCTGGTGGGCCCTGAGAAAGCTAGGCGTTGAGGAATGGATTGTGCGGTTAGTCCAGGGAATGTACGCTAATGCACGAAGCCGCGTTCGTGTTGGCGAGGGTTTCAGCAAAGAGTTTGAGGTGAAGGTCGGGGTCCATCAGGGATCTGTACTCAGTCCCTTGCTCTTCATCATTGTGCTGGAGGCCTTGTCACTTGAGTTTCGGGCTGGTGTTCCCTGGGAGGACCTATATGCAGATGATCTTGTCATCATTGCTGACTCCCTAGAGGAATGTGTCAGGAGGCTCTTGATATGGAAAGAAGCCATGGAGAAGAAGGGATTGAGGGTGAAAGCAGGAAAGACAAAAGTCATGATCTGTGGTACAGGCCTGGACCTCTTGCAGAGTTCAGGCGAATACCCATGCGCTGTCTGTCGTACAGGAGTAGGCAACAACAGCATCTACTGCAATGGCTGCAAACTTTGGGTGCATAAGAAATGCAGTGGGCTACAAAGACTGACACCAAATCCTGATTATATGTGTGCACGGTGTATGGGAAATGCTCGCCCTATTGACGGCAGACCACAGAGTGAAGTCGAGGTCGGACCTGATAAGCTTGAGGTGGTAGCTTCCTTCTGCTACCTAGGTGACATGCTTTCTGCTGGTGAGGCTGTGAAATGGCGGTCACTACTCGTGTGAAAACCGCCTGGAAGAAGTTCAGGGAGCTACTACCAGTTCTCACATCCCGCCACCTCTCTTACAAGACCCGTGGCCATGTGTACAGCTCTTGCGTGCGGAGCGCCATGCTCCATGCCAGTGAAACTTGGCCACTTACCAAGACGAACCTGCAGCGCTTGCAACACAATGATAGGGCCATGATCAGACAGATCTGCAGTATCAAGCCAGAGGATGTGGCCAGGGTAAGGTCAAGCGAGCTACTGGCAAAGCTTCAGCTTGAGGACCTCGACCTCATTTTGAGAGAGAGAAGGCTTCGCTGGTTTGGGCATGTGGCGCGTTCGAGTGGTGCAATCAGAACAGCATATGATATGCAGATTGACGGCAAGCGGGGGGCAGGGAGGCCCAAGCAAACATGGAAGAAACTGACAGAGAAAGACTGCCGTGAGTGGAAGCTCACCACAGTTGACCCTCAAGAAAGGAGCACCTGGAGATCAGGTGTGAGATCTGCTATGCGTGCAGCTAGCCAGTTACCTGGAAAGGGGCCCACTGATGTGGATGATGCCCCTGCACCTGCACGTTAATCAAAAATCCGATTATGATTATGATGATGATGAAAGCATTTTCAATGTGCCTAAATTGTGAATGCAAAGCCATCAAAATCTGTAGTAGGAGTTGATCGCCCCATGAATGCACTATCATAGCATAAGCATAAATCATATATAAAAAGCCATTTAGAATTACAAAGGATAATAACTGTAATATAATTGGCCCCTAGCCCTTAATTTTTTATTTTACTTATTTGTCTTGTAGATATGAATATGTTTGCAAGGATTGATGAAATTCCAGCAATGACTCTTCAAAATATATTACGAAACAAATTGTTACTGATGGACAGACAGAGAGATGGAGGCACACACGGACAACATGAAAACAGTATAGCCAATTTCATTCCGATTAGCTCCGACCCTCCCGAATTGAAAACAATCTGGCTAATCAGCGAACATCCCAACAACATGACCTATATTTTAAGCATTGTAGATACCCAATGTTGGCAAGCCAAAACGTGCAAGTTTATGTAACTTTCTGTTATATTAGAAATTTCTATCACTAGATTGGCTTGATAGCTCGATGCCACACTGCCAATGATGTTTTTGGCTAGATTTTGAGCCATTCTTCAAACGATGAAATGTTTACATGAGCACGGACTCAGTCATGTGTCACCGGTCCTGTGATGTTCTCAATACTGACCTTGGATTGTAAACACAATGGCGCTGTTTTAAAATTCATTAAAATTGGTTCTCCAGGAATAAAAAAACATAAAAAACGGCGCTAAGTGCCCCTGACAACTAATCTTCACTTGCATACAATTTAAACAAGCCTGTTTACGTGGCCTCGTGGTAACTGGAGTTATGTTGATTGGCTGATGTAGTCATGTGGTACAAGTCTATGTGACTTGAGTCCCAGAAGAATTCCGGAAAAGTATGGAAGGTCTGTGAAATCAGCTATACCCCCCACAAACAGTTTTCCAAGGTAAGAAACAACACCATTGAACTATATAAATACAGGAAATACTGGCACCGCCCCTCAGGTAGCCATGTTTTTCAATGAAACTTTACTGTATAACTGTGCCATTTACATACTTTCAACTGTTGAAGTATCCAGTGGAATACTAGTGAATATTGTGGCAACAGTAGAAGTAAGCTCATCAGCAGGTGCCATTCTGTCAAAGGGAACCAACTCTGGCCTTTCTGTAAGAAAATAAAAATAAATCACTTTTTCCCCCTGACAAACTGCCACTTGATCAAGGTTTGAATTTTTGTCACTACATATTACTAATCCTTGGTTTTGCTTAGTAAACCTATATCCTGCTGTATATGGATTTCATCATTTGTTAACCAGATCAGCTGGGTTCTGATTAAGCCATCTGATCAGGATCCACATTATTTTCCACTCTGATTTAAAACGCAAACTTTCAACCTTACAGATACCATGCAATGTCACTAAACCATGAAAAACAGGTCAAAGGTTGGGTCACACTGTCTCTTTATCAGGATGGTCTTCCAGATGTAAGACAAATTTACTGACTCATGAAATATATAGGATTCTAATGCACATGATTTTGTAACGCAATGTCCGATTGGATAACGTTAAAAATTTGCGACAGTATATCCTGCGATTTACTGTCGGAAACAGTTTGACGTCATTGATTACATCACATTTCGTTGGATGACGTGCGGCTTTATGCGTCTAGCAACATTCCAGTTCGAGACGAAACTGCAGAAGTGCATTTGAATGGGAATAACCATATTCATATTTTCATTTGGGGAGGTATATCGTCGGATATATATTTGGAAATCACATTTTACAACTCCGCTCGCGAGTAACTGTAAAATTAAATTTCCTACGTATATTCAACAATATACCTCCCCAAATGAAAATTTTGAATACAGTTATCCCCTAAATATTCTGAGGGCAATCTTCTGTTCATAATATACTTCCATGTTCCTACATCAAAAGTCCTCAATATATAATTTAAGTTCATTTCATCATGAAACATAAGCCACAGTGATATCCTTTTATTTTGAAGTCAAAAGGGCAGTCATATGAACTGATATCACAAACTGTCATGTCTAAAAACCACTGAACCATCACATTCAGGTCACAGTGAACTAAATATATTTTGAGGTCAAACATTCTGTCAAGCTGATCTTTTACCCCAAAATGACTTGCCAAACACTGTATAATCTTCCAATAAAATAGGTGCGGCATCTGAGCTGGTGTGCAAGTTTTGTGCGGCACAGCCTCATTCAATGGAAATAATTTAAACACGAAGCAAGGGAGAGCAACCTTTCTTGCATATGACAAACCAGCCAAATTGAGAAAAGATTTGTTGTCTGTTGCAATAGCAATTGGCCCTTCAACTTTGTGCACGCTGAGTAATTTTTCATGATTTTCTTGTCTGTTGATATTTTTTTCAAAATCATTTTTTTGGGAAAAAATCTTTCAGGAACACCATCAGGGTCTCAAATGGTTTAAACAGATCAGGCCTGCTGTTTTCTTGGGCCTGATCTGGGTCTAACCTGTTTGCAGAGGTTATCAGCAGATGACAAAAATCACCTGATGCACTAGTGGGCAAAGAGTTAAACTGATCTGATTTTCAACTTATCCAGCAACACAATTTTAATTATTACCATGCATTGTTTCACAGGGTTTGAGTAAACTTCAAGGACTTTTCAAGGACTTCTAAAGATTATCCTACAGTTTTCAAGGACTAAAAATTTACGAAAAATCTGAATTTAAGAGTTAAATTCTACTTCAGAAATGCTAGACTGCTAAATGGAGAAATTAATACTAGAAAATTAGCATAAAATTGTTGTGCCTTTATTTGGTGCAGCATTTGCTACACCAAATAAGGACACAACAGTTTTACTCTGATTTAGATCTCTATCAACAGTGTTAATTCCTACAGAAAATAGAAGAATTCAATGACTTTTCAAGGCCTTTGCATGATTTTTCAGTACTTTTCAAGGCATATATAATTTTCAAGGACTTTTCAAGAAAGTCCTCTAAATTGGAGCACTTTTCAAGCCTGTGGGAACCATGTTTCAGAGGCTGATCAAATGTAAAACTGAGTGGATCTTGATGATTCTGCTGATTGCTTATTATATAACTGATCTTTTGTTTGTTTTTGACAGCAGTCAGCATGATACTGAAACTTATAACATTTTGTTATACAAAACAAATTTGATAGCAAAAAGCAATTTCTTACCCTTACACATCCAATGTCTGCAAGCCTTCACATTGTCAAAATTTACATCACAATAGAACCTGTAAAAATAAAAATTAACATTGACAATATTGTGTGAAATAAGTGATGAGCCACATCAGAACAAAATGAGCCTTATGCCTGGATTAGTGCTTTATGTTAAAGGCAAACTTAGCCACCTATCTTCGGTTTATTCCTGTTTCTCCCACTTTTAGAAATTCTTATTCCTGTTATTCCCACTATGTAAAATTTAGGACAAATTACCTGTATAGTATAGTCTGTTTCAGAATTATTTTACTTCTTCACAGTAAATTCATTAATCTTGGGATTAGCTTAATTGCTTAAGAGCTTAATTGGGACAAGACAGTATGATTAATCATAATTAACCTTAATGTTTATCCTAATTTTTAATTAAAACACTAATCCTTAATTTGAACAATTCTTATCAACTCTTTAAACTAATTGATAATGAAGCTTTCATCTGTTCATAATTTATGAATCTTTATTTATCAAACTATTTGTCACCTATTAACATTTGCAAACTAGTTTGGACCCAGATCAGGCCCAACAGAAAGTCAGCCGTGATCAGTATCCAAACCGTTTGATACTGACATAAAACTGAAGAAATCCCGTTCTGGATTCGATTTGGTTATGGTTCTCTGGGTCCGTGGTTTAAAATCTTTATCTTTGTATCGGGGCAAGCAGTGCAGGCCCGGAATAGGTGTTCTGATTGTGTGTTTTCAGTAGAAAATAAGTTCTTATTACCTTTTATTGATATATTCCAATGTTTTATCTGAAATATCTCACAATGCACGGTTATCGCATTTTCAAGAAAAGAAGGCTCAGTCGAGCTTATGCCAATGCACAGCCCCGCCTGAGTTTTCGCTGCTTGCGTTAAACGAGAGAGACAAAATCGGGAAATTTGGTATGTGTTGCATTTTAAAGCAACAAAGGCTCCAATGTACAGACTCCCCTGACCTTTCGCTGCTAGCATCAATGAGAAAAAATCTGGAAAATTGGTATTTGCGCATTTTAAAGCAACGAAGGCACAGTCGAGTTTTTGCCAATGCACATACTCGCCTGTGCTTTCGCTGCTGGCATCAATGAGAAAAAATAGGAAAATTTGCGTGTTCTAAAAGGTTCCTGTAGACTCCTAAAAAGTAACTTAGCAATGCAAGTGTTTCCAACTCATGATTGCATGCGAGGATACAGCTGTCAAGTTGAGGCATCGAATAGTATAACCCTAATCCAATATGCAGCTAAAGGAACGCGCCCCGTTCAGAGGAGGAAGTATACAGACTCAACACTCTGAAACTGCGACTTCAAGCTGGAGAGATCACCGTAGTACAGTACGCCGATGCTGCATCCTATCTTCTGCATATTTGCATGATTATGAACTGAATAATTTATATTGCATTATCGAGCAATGAAGTCTTAGGCAAGCCTGTACACATGCACAGACTCGCCAGAGCCGTCTATGCAAGCATATACAAAGATTGCGGTTTCCACTATGCAGAGGGTTGAATTAGAAAAGTATTACGAATAAGTTTGTGGCAAGAGCAGATCACTTATGCAAATGCAAAATCTATCAAGCATGGGGGTCGTAGACACACCTGCCCTCATGCACAGATTCGTCATAGCCGTCTCTGCTCGCCTACACAAAGATTAGAGTTTCCAGCATGCATTCCAGGGTTAAATTAGAAAATTATTATGTATATAATACATGTAGATGTACAATCTAGCGGGCAAGGAAGTCTTTAGCGAGCCTGCGCGCATACACTTATCATAGCCGTCTCTGTCTGCATATACATAGGAGAAATGTAGAGTTTCCATTATACAGTCGGTTAAATTAGAAAGTTCTTGTAAATAAGGTTGTAGATATATAGATCTACATGTTAAAATTCATACATATGCGATTAATACCAAAGTCTCATGCGCTACAAGTTTGCAACCGCATGAAATTAGAAAAAAATGAAGTCTGGTTTCATACAATGATAAGTATGTTTTATCTCAACAAATAGTGCAGACTCTGATAAAATGCCACATATTGCAACATTTTATCTTGGTCTTCAATGTTTGTCTGAATTTGATTATTATAGCAAAACCTAAGTATATACATTTAATCTGATGTGCTCAATTATTATCACCTGTATGTGCTTTATAGTACCTGTTTTATGTTTACCTTTACTGAAATAAACTATATGTCCTCAGGTTATGGATTAACACCTTTACACCTTATCCACAATTCCTGTTCTTCCCACCCCAAATTTACCTAAAAATCAAAAAGTCGGAGAAACAGGAATACACCCTATCTTCATAAATCCAATGACAACCAAAGAGTCAACATCATACTAATGGCTTTATCCACCTGGACTCCTGCATGTCATCATTTCACTTAAATCAATCAAAAGAATCAAAATTTACTGCAGCTCCTGTGGCTAATATCTATCATTTGATTGGCTTTAGAGATGGGTAATATCTATAATTTGATAAAGCAAGGCTGGTCAAAATTAACCGTGAAAAAGTTTTTGTCAGGCCAGCATCTGGGACGATGCTGCCTATCTGCAAGATCAGACCTTATCTGACAGTAGCTAAGCTCCACCCATATGCCCTAATGCTGGCTTTAAAGTGCCACTCAGGACTGGGGTAGATGACAAATTGTGTAATATTTTTAGAAAGGTTGAAACTATTATTCCATTAACCCTTGTCTTAATGAGCCCAGGTTTATTTATATTTGAAAACCATGTGGATCCAGATCAGATGGCTTCTGATGAAGCCATCTGATCAGGATCCACACTGTTTCCACTCTGGTTGAAAATACATGCTTAAAATGGGAATGCTGCAGGTTAACAGGATAAAAATTATGGAGAAGCTAATGTAGCAGCATGACATGGGTTATATCCAGCTCATCTATTTTGGTGGAATACAAGAAAATCCTTTTGATAGCACTCTCTGGGGAGTGTACCGTTTTGTTTGATTTGATACTTTATGTCCCAGTCAACAATTATTCAGTCATGTTGGGACAGGTCTTCCAGGAGTGAACAAGTACTAAGCAGAGGATAAAGTGTGTCTTGCTCGAGGACACAACACAGTGCCCCCGGTAAGGCTCAAACCAGTAAGTCATGTGGGTACGGGTCTTCCTGGGTTGAACCAGTACTAAGCAGAGGATAAAGCGTACTCAAGGACACAATGTAGTGCCCCCAGTGAGGCTAAAACCTGCAACCCCTCAATTTCAAGTCAAGCACTCTACCACTGAACCACTGTGCTTCCAAGGTTTCATACCTGATAAAGTCATGTGAGACAGTTCCATTACTAGTGAGACATAGAAAAAATAAGGAATGACAATGAATACTCAATAATCCCAACATATTTCTCACATTGTACACTGCAGATTTTCAGCTTGTTTCGAAAAGATGTTACTCACCGTCAAACCATATTCCTGCAGCTCAAGAAACTGACATGTCAGGCACTCATTTCTGGACGATTCATACTTTACCTGTAAATAATATTACATAGGCTAATACATTTTGAAACGTTTATGAGCAACCAAGCATGGTATATATGATATCATAGATGAAATCTAGAATAATTGCCTAATTTTATGCTAAAATTTCATAGGTTCAGATAAACAGAATTTTTAGAGAAAAAATTGTAAACATTTTCTTACCTATCATTTTTAGCATATGTTTTGGGTGCTCAAAAGAACCGTCTCATTGAGACGGTTCTTATGGGTACCCACAACATATGCTTTGGTTGAGAAATAAGAAAATTATTTTTTTTGTAAGCACTTTTAACTTATAAAGACCTGAAAACTCTTTACCGGCAAGTGCTGTCTGCTGATAACCTTTGCATACTGTTTGGATCCAAATCAGGTCCGACTGTCACTAAATGGCAGGCCTGATCTGGATCTAAACTGTTGGACACTCTGATGGTATTCATGAAAAATTGTTTGGAATTTTTTTTTTATAAAAATCAAATGACAATGAGTGCAAAATTACCCAGCATGCAAAGGTTTCCTGTCTTTTCAAGGGCTTTTAACCCTCATCCTGCCACTATTTTTTTTTGTCCTGAAAATGTTGTCTGCTTTTTACATAGATCTGCTGCATATGATTAAGTTCATTTCAGACTAGATTTTCTCATGGAAGCAAACAATATGGACCCATAAATATAGGCTACCTAAAACATCGACAGACAAGAGGAGCAGACAACAACAGATGTGACTGGGGGTTAAAGGGTTAAAAAGGAGATAAAACTAGAATCTTGTGCAACAAGAGATTTATTATCACACTTATTCTCTCCCTTAACCCATTTGCCTACTTGGTAACTTTTATTCAAGCTTTTTTTGTCATCTGTTGATTTTTTTTTTTTCAAAATAAAATTCTTCAAGGAATACCATGAGAATGTCAAACAGAATGTCAGGCCTTATCTGGATCCAAACTATTTGCATAAGTTATCAGCAGATGACACTGCTAAGTAGGCAAAGGATTAACCATTTTTCCTGTTGAGCATACACATACCAGAAGAAATTGGGATTCTAGTCTACTGAACTGGATGGGGAAAAAAATCAGCAAGATAAATTAATTTCTGGACTTGAGAAATATAATTTAAGCAGGGCTGGGTAAAGAAAGCGCTACAAAGCTGCAGACCAGCTGAATTGCACTGAAATAATTGGAATTAAAGAATTTTCTTGCGTGCAAGTAAGATTTTTAATGTTAAATACCATTTGTTTAAAAAGTTTACATAATATTCAGCAAGATTTTATCGACTTTATACCTGCAGGGGACAAAAACTCCACTCGTCCCAACTCGAGGAAGTCATATTACATATTACTCCCTTATGTTCTTTATTGCATACACTTTTAAAGGACAAGTGCATGTGTTTGCAGGACAAGTGAAAATTGTAAGTCACTTGTCCTGCAGGACAAGTACAATATTGAAATATTTTTGTCCCCTGACCTGTGTTTTTTCTTTGTTGATGGGGATGATTTTCTTCTTGCTTCTGAAACAAACTGTACCAAATTCTGACACGCACCTGATTTATATATCCACAAATCCAATGGTAATACACAAACTTACTAGTGAGAATTAGGAATTTTAGAGGGTTACGAGATAGTTGACTAATGAAACGCCAAAACTGACAATCGTTCACTGGGTTGTTTCCTTGAGGAAGACACTTTATCTGCTGCATAGTACTGGTTACAATTTTACCAAGGAAAACAGGAAATCGTTCCGACATGACTGAAAAATTGTGACTGGGACATGAAGCATAAAAAACAAGACAAAAAAACAACACACACACACACAAAGAAAACAGGACCAATGCAGATCATGTAGCTGCGCTCGCCATAAAAGCTTATTACATGACATAATGTATGATTCATTTAATCAGGATATTTCTGTGTAGAAACACCCTGATTTAAAGTACAGGATACAGCAACAACTTTCTTACTTTCCTCTCAGAGTTCTGTTCCCGCCATATGTCAATTTTTGGGTGTAAATGCCAACTTAAATTTTACTCCCCAGCAGCAATTACGCGGTACCTAGTTTCAAACTCCCCATAGTGGCGTACATGCGGCTCATAGACCTTCAGACTACTGAAAGGAAGTTGCCACTGTCGGGGAGTTTGACCTAGTACATGTTATGGTATTGGTATCACATACCATACACTAAGGTTAATACGGTAACTGATTCATATATACACACACTGCCTCTCTGATAACAGTCAGAGCAGTACAGTTAACCATGCCAATAGCCTATACCTCAAATAAATATATGTAGTTCGAACAGTCTTAATCTCCGTGCCTTCTCCCAGCACCCAAGAAATATAACATGGTGTCAGAGTTTTGAACCTACATCTATATTCCTGCAGAGATTTAAAGGATATAATTCTCTAAAAAGGAATTATAATTATAATTCTCTAAAAAGGAATTATAATTTGGATAACATTCTCGTGGTGTTTTAACTTTGTTGCAGCAATTACAATTTTCATTCTAAGAAGATGGAAGTTTATTCTTCACAAGGACAAAACCCTAGAATGGACTGGGAGTCCAAGGACTTACCCAATGCGTTCAAATCCTTCAAATCACACGCCGAATTTATGTTTGGAGGACCTCTGCAGACAAAGACAGAAGAGGTCAAATGCAACTATTTGATGATATGGGCTGGAGAGAAAGGCAGACAGAATTCTCTACATGGAATCTTCAAGACGATGACAAAAAGAAGCTAGAAAGCTACTACACAGGGTTCGAGAGCTACTGCAAACCTCGCTCAAACCAGATATATGCACGCTACAAGTTGAGGTGCAGAGAACAAGAAGACAGTGAAATTTTGAACACTTTGTTACTAGCTTAAAATTGTTGCTTAATGACTGTGGGTACGACGCAGCCATCCACGACGAGATAATTCGTGACAGCATTGTTTTTGGAGTCAAGTCTTCAAAAATCAGAGAAAAGCTCATCAACGAAGGTTCAGACTTGACGCTTCAAAAATGTCTGGACATCGCACGAACCTATGAACTAAGTCAGGAGCAGCTGAAGGTGATTGACAACCAGGCGTCAATCCACTACGTTAAGTCCAAGCGGTCAGCTAAACGTCAGCCTCGAGGAAGAGCAGAGCAGCGACCAACAACGACGACACGACCAATACAGCGAGTGCTATATGGACCAGCAGCCACCAAGACGTGTACGAACTGTGGGAGAAATCATTCCAAAAAAGACACTTGCCCAGCAAGAGGACAGCAGTGCAATTATTGTTTAAAATTTGATCATTTTGCTACTGTGTGTAGGAGTAAATTAAGGGATAGCAAACGGAATGTACATGAAGTGATAAATAGTGCGTCAAATGGATCAGATCTGGATTTATCACCTGGTGAGAATTTGTTTATTGATTCTATTGATTTTGACAAATCCAAAAATCAAGCTTTTGCTAAAATTCATTTAGGTCCCAAGTCTAAAACAATAAGCATGAAAATTGATTCAGGCTCTCAAGTCAATATCCTACCCAGATCAACATTCCTATCCCTAGGCATTAAATGTCCTTCGCAGAAAACGCCAAAGCGACTGACGGCATATGACGGTGGTAATCTTAAGGTAGACGGTTACATAAGGCTAGACTGTACCTACAATAATAAGACAATTTCTGAGGAGTTTTACGTTGTTGAAACCAAATCTACTCCAATTCTTAGTTTAATTGCATGTGTATCACTTGAATTTAGCTGTCGACTCAGACACACCACACACTTGTCCATTGACCAAAGAAATTGTACTTGACAAATACAGTGACGTATTTGACGGCATAGGCCAATTACCTGGTGAATGCAAAATTTACCTTAAATCAGACTCAGTACCTGTTGTACATCCCCCACGTCGTGTACCTATTACAATACGCGATAAGCTTAAGGCAGAACTAGAGCGTATGGAAAGGGAACATGCCATCAAAAAGGTTACAAAGCCGACAGACTGGGTGAACAGTTTAGTAACTGTAGAAAAACCCAATGGCTCCATACGGATCTGTCTGGATCCAAAAGACCTAAATGACGCGATCAAAAGACCGCACTACCCAAACAAAACGCTTGACGACATACTGCCTGACTTGACAGATGCAAAGATTTTTTCAAGATTCGATGCCAGATCAGGCTATTGGTCCATCGTTCTTGCAGAAAAATCTTCATTTCTGACTACATTTCAAACACCCTTTGGACGGTATCGCTTCTTACGGCTCCCGTTTGGTCTTAAAATGGCTCAGGACGAGTTCATTTCGAAAATGGACCAATGCTTGGAAGGACTACCTGGAATTAAGACAATAGTTGACGATATTGTTGTCTATAGACTTCGAGCTAAAAAAGGTCCTGCTCCCCCCCTAGGGAATTTTGCAGACATATCCTATCTTGAAGAAAATTTCAAGCCGCATCTTTTAAGAGATGTTTGCACTCTGTGCTCTGGGGCGTTAGTCTCTGACAGCCTGTTACATATGTTACTGTAACAAACTAAGGAAAAAATCAAAATGAAAGTTTGAGCTACAGATAGAAGACATTGAACCATCTAATTATTCAAATTTCTTATGTAGTTTGCAAGCTGGATGCCTAAGCTACATAAAAGCAGCATTTCAAACAAAATTTCAGCCTTCAATGGTGTTATATGCGTTACATAGATTAAATTTCCCTTTGAAAGTTGAAATCGTGACTAACATCATTCATTTTACAGACAATTTGTGCATTTTTACAAGTGTTTTTAATCTTAGTTTACTAAAATACTCATTTGAATAATAGAAAAAAACAAAGTTTGCTTTTCTATCTCAAATACATTGTTTTATATGAGCTATTAAACAACCCTACCCCCAATTTTAAGTATCCAATTTTGGTATCTATTATTGAAGAAAAATATATGAAAATATTTGATGCTCGTGGATATCTTACATTTTTGGCACTGTCTTGCTAATGCAATAAAGAATCATACATTTGCAAGTTTGACATCAGGATCAGAGCACTTATTAAATTATGTAACGTATGTTACATGGCATAATGAATGAGCTAGGAAATTTTCTTGGAAGTAAGAGATGATATTTCAGAAAAATATCGTTTTTCACATGTTTTCCTATTCATCTCTAGCCTCTGGTGCCTTAGTCTTAGTAATTACAGTCATTGCTGATAACAAGCCTATGGAATTGTGTAACCTATGTTATATATAGCCTTTTTAATCACATATTTCCTTATGCCTATAATATTAAAATATATAGACATATAGATAGAAAATAATAGTTCTCATTTAAATAACACAATTTAATAAATATTCCTATTAAATAAAATTATTCAAAAACAATCTTTATTCAAGTCACCCTCACAATTTCTATCATTGTGTTTGCTTCTATGGCAAAATAATCACCCATTTCATCACAACCAGTAGAATCATGGCATTGTATTAGGACTGCAAGCTGAGTAAAATCCTATTCCTCTCCACCCCTTTGGGACGTGTGCAGACATATCCTACCTTAAAGAACAATTCAAGCTGCATCAAATAAGAGATGTTTGCACTCCATTAACCAGGGGTTTAGCCTGTAATGGTTTGATACGTATGTTACCATATCAATTTAAGAATAAATGAATTGAAAGTCTGAGAAACAGAAAGAATACATAAAACTATCTATTTATTTGAATTATTCATGTACTTTGCATGCTGAATACCTTTGATAAATAAGAAAATATTTTTTTAACAAATATACAGCTTCTTATGGTGTTATATGTGTTACATTAATTAAGATTACTTTTTAAAATTGGTAATTGTGACAAACATCACTTATAAGCATTTCGTGTGATCCTCCTCTTTTGCCATCAAAGGACTTAATTTTCTTTGTATGTGTGGCCAGTGCCAGCGTCAAACAACTTGCCTCAGCCAAACTTGAATCCTTAGCATTCTTCAAAAGCAGAAACAGCATGTCAGTGTCATGGGATCAAACACCTGATTAAATATGGGTTTAATGCCATTTCACATATATGCACACAATGGAGTATGACTCTGGTATATATCTCTTCTTGTGAAGTGACAAGAGCAATCTAACTGCAGCTGCAGCTGCATCTGCATCCGTGCTAGTCAAATGATAACTTTGCTCTGATTTTGCAAAATCTATGTCTCTAACGTGTACCTCTAAGAATACTTTAAGATTTCTGACATTGGTCAAACAGAAATTTAATAGGCTGCTTTTTTGCATCATTTGCCATGGAACCTATCCAGTCTTTTGGTGCTTAAGTCCTCAGGTCTTAGATCAATAGTATTTTGTTGCGCCCAAAGAACTTTATAAGTTTTCTTTAGTTACAATGTTGACTCTTGATGGTTTTGGCAGACCATCTGAAACAATTTCTGTCACACCTTGAAAGTTATCTGCCCTTGCTCATTTATAATGATGAGTTATATATGTTACATCCTTTAATAAACGCTCTTATCTTAGAAACTTAGTGAATCATTGAATTGAAAGGGTCTATTTGCGCTCTATTCATCCTGCATTTCATTGCTTTAACTGCTGTGATACATCTAGTTTGTTTATCTGAAAGGAAAGAGTTACCTCGGTTTCAGCACTTCAGAAGTACTAAGACTTCAAATAAGTTTTTGAATGCTTGGGGAAAGACGATAAGTGCAGAGACATTATTAAATGAAAATATGTGGGTTGCAAGTATGGAAAGGCTACATTTATAAAAGTTAACCAGCTAAGATATGATTCTTTATCACAGATATATCAAGGTACCTCCGTCCAGGTACTCATTGCTCTTAATGGCATAGTTTTCCTCCTTGTAAAGCTTTAGTCTTTCTCCTACTTGCAGAGTATCACTTGAAACACATACTCAAAGAGCCAACTATTAGGAATTCATATCAGTTTCCGAATGTTCCAAGCCATAAATGGCAAAATTAGAAAGTTGATAATGGCTCATCAATTTTGAGTGGACTGGTGGTAAAATTGAATAACAGTAAATGATTGAAATATTGTGTGATGATTTTACTAGCTGCAAAGAGGCGTGTGATAATAATGATTACCACAGAAGCAGACAACGACAAACGTTTAACATGAGTGTTAAATCGATGAGAAATAGTTTGGACCATTTCATTTATTGTATTTTCTTGTAAAAATGAAAACCTATCTTTTCTATTTGTGGCTCTATATTTAGCATTATATGCACCGTATTAGGAAATGTGTCCAAAAGGTCATTGATAACATCTGTAAAAACAGTCCATGGGCTTGATAATCAGAAATGAATATAATTTCTAGTGTTTTGGCACCAAAGACTTATAAGTACACGTTAAGTGTCCTGATCTTAAATTACATGACATCTTGCAGATATATGAGCAAGACAGACTAAGAAAAGAAAAATATCCACATGCTGTAATCACTTTCATATGTTTTACTTAAACGGTAATAACAAAATTCGCTTTTCTGTAAAACTGGGAGTAGGGCTGTGTATTAGCTCCTATAAGACAATATATTTAAGATAGAAAAGCAAACTTGGTTTTTCCTATTCATCAATTGAGTATATGTTTGTAAAATCTAATAAAACAGTTTGAAACCAAGTCATAGTAGTTGTTTAACTAAATTATGATAGCCACAATTATGGCTTTTAAATTATAATTAGGTTCATGTAACGCACATAACACCACAGTTAGCCATATAAATGTTACACAGCTTCCATATGTAGTAAAGACATCAAGTATGTAGACTATAAGAATGCCAATTTATTAGATAATTTTAATGTCTTCTTTCTGTAGCTCAAACATTCAAATTTCTTATTCTCAAATTGATATAGTAACATATGTAACAAGCTGTTACAGGCTAACACTCCGACTTACAGAGTGCAAACATTTCTTATTAAATGCACCTTGAATGGTTACATAAGATGTAATTTGTCTGCAGAATTCCAAAGGGGATTAGGATGGAGCAGGCACTTACTCAGCTTGATGTCAAAATACTGTTTGATGATTTTACTTATCACGCTAACATATGTAACGCTCTCTGATCTTTAAAACTTGATGACAACTAGCAGATATATAAGTCTTTATCATAGGAGCCAGTTTAAAATCCCTAAACAATGTAAGATATCCAACAGCTGCAAGTTTTTTCACAATTTTAGCTCAAACTTTCAAACTACATTTCCTTTATTTGATATAGTAACGCATGTAACACGCTGTTTCAGACTAACGCTCCAACATAGAGAGTGCAAACATCCCTTATTCGATGCGGCTTGAGTTGTACTATAAGAAGGAATATGTCTGCAAAATTCCCTCGAGGAGATTAAAACATTTTTAGGCATATCTTACGTAAAGACAATGAACTTGCCCATTTATTACATCAGGTAACATATGTTACAGCCTCTGATATTAAAAATTTTGCAACAAACTTGCAGATTTATGAGTCTTTTCATATAAGCAAATAAATCCCAAACAATGAAACACATTCATCAACTGCAAATATTTTTTAACTATTTTTACTTTAGTTTTAATACCAAACATTTCACCTTAAAACTGGGTAGGGGTAGGGTTGTTTAATTGCTTATTCCAGAAAAAATATTCAAGCTAGGGAAACAAACTTTAATTTTTCTGTTAGCCAATTGCATAAGCTAGTCAGACATGGTTAAAAACATTTTGCAAACACACAGAGAGATTGTGAATGTAAATGATGTTAGCCACACTTGCAAATTTTAATGGCTTATCTGATTTATGTAACGCATATGACACCTTAGGAGGCAGCAATTTTGTTCAAATGACTGTCATATGTAGTTAAGATATCCAGTGTGCAGACTATATGAATGATTTTTAAAAATGAATATTTTAATGTCTTTAATTTGTAGCCCAAACTTTCAATTTACTTTTTCTTAGTTTGATTAAGTAACGTATGTTACAGGCTCTTACAGACTAACGCCCCGGAGCACAGAGTGCAAACATCTCTTAAAAGACTCGGCTTTCAATTCTCTACAAGATAGGATATGTCTGCAAAATTCCCTGGGGGGGGGAGCAAACCCATTCTCAGCCATCCGTCTATACGGTAGTGACAGAAAAACACACGACAGAAATGTTGACAAACTGATGTCAAGATGTAGACAAATGGGCATAAAGTTAAACGCTGACAAGACAGACATAGGACAGACTCAAATTCCCTTCTACGGACATGTCCTCACATCCTCTGGTCTAAAAATGGACAGCAATAAGGTGAAGGCATTAAGAGAAATGCCACCCCCTACATCAAAATCGGAACTCGAAACTGTTTTAGGTATGATCACCTACTTACAGAAATTCGCACCCAATATGGCAGAACTTACAAAGCCCATGAGACAATTACTTAGGAAAGATGTAGATTTTGTCTGGGAGCAGGCCCAACAAAATGCTTTTGATAAGATTAAAGATGTAGGCCTAATTACTAAGGAACCTGTACTGGCATACTTTGACTACAATAAGCCGATTACAATCCAAACTGACGCTTCAAAGTATGGTCTTGGATGTGTATTGTTGCAAGATGGAAAAACTGTATGTTTTGCATCAAAATCGCTCATTCCAACCGAAGTCAATTATGCTCAAATCACCAAAGAGCTCTATGCAGTGCTATTTACTTGCAAACATTGGAATATGTTAGTCTAGGTAAGCGCATCACTGTGCAAACTGATCATCGACCTTTAGTTTCAATTCTAAAGAAGGGACTGCACTCCAGTCCGCCCGGTTGCAGCGCATGCTACTGCAATTGTCAAAGTATGACATTGACATTCAGTACGTCCGCGGTCGCGATATACCTGTTGCAGACACGTTGAGTCGTAAATTTTTATCAGATACATACCCAGAATTTACAGAAGAGCTGGATGATCACGTCCATGCTGTAATGTCCAATCTTCCCATCAGCGATAGGAAAATGGACATGCTCAGAACAGCTACTGCGACTGACGTACAAATGCAAAAACTAAAGCAGACTGTACTAGACGGATGGCCTGACACACGCTCAGACTGTCACAAACTACTACTTGACTTTTGGAATTACAGAGATGAAATCACATACATTGACGGTATTCTACTTAAGGGTACAAAGGTCATTATTCCAAAAAATGTCGCAAAGAAATGCTTGAAAAGATTCATGCATCTCATCTAGGCATTGAGAAATGTACGCAGCAAGCACGAGAAGTACTATTTTGGCCAAGTATGACAACAGACATACGGACGACAGTACTAGATTGTGCTATATGCCTTGAGCACAGAAATGCTAACCAAAAGGTACCACTTTATTCCTATAAGATTCCCGACAGACCATGGCAAACCGTGGCAACAGACCTATTTCACTTGAATAACGTTGATTATGTAGTACTAGTTGACCTGTACAGTAGATATTTTGAAGTTAGCAGCCTCAGGGACACCCGAGCGCAAACTGTTATTAATAAGCTGAGAAGTTATTTCTCTAGACATGGCATTAGCGAGACGCTAATTTCTGACAATGGACCACAATTCAGTTGTACGCTATTTGCTGATTTTTGCAAGGAATGGGACATCAGTCATACACCTTCAAGCCCCCATTATCCTCAAGCTAACCCTGCAGAGAGAACAATTCAAACGTTCAACAAAGCTCTTACGGATAAAAAAGACCCTTACTTAGCAATTTTGGCATATAGAAACACCCCTATAGACTGTGGAAAATCACCCGCACAGTTATTGTTTTCTAGACAATTAGGGCCGATTGCATGACAACAGTTTAAAGATAACATTGAGTTTAAACTCCAGGTTAACAGCTGTCGATTGCATAAAGTCAGGTTTAACAAGTCTCAGGTTAACGTTAAGCTTAAACTCCAGGTTACTGGCCGTCGATTGCATGAAGCAAGTTTAACAAGTCTCAGGTTAAGCCTTTAAAGCGATGGATTGCATAAAACCAGTTTTGGCTAACCTTGAGTTTAAATCATTCAAAAACCTCGATAAATTTAAACCTGCCAGGGGGGTAGTTTAAGCGAAAGGATAAAGTGATTTTTTATGAAACTCTTGAATATGGCAGCACATATTTGCGTCCATGTTACTGTATACGTCGTTCCCTTGAATTTGATATGCAACATGACCATATTCTGAAAAAGTTGAATTTTGTGCCTCAACTCTACCCCCTATGTTCACCCGGGGGATCAAACCAAAGGCTTCAAACTAAAATCCCAATAATATGTTTCATATCTATTATTCCTCTACCTGCTAAACCACTGGACAAATTCGGTAAAAATATTGACAATTGACTTAGTTATTGAGAATATTTAAATGATTGGCATTTGAACCCAACTAAGGAGTCAGGGGATGGGGTGAACTTTGAAACTGTCATGCTTATGTTCAAGTATTGGTGCATACCAGGTTTAAACTGGAGGCTAGCAAGCCCCTTGTTATGTCTTAGACTAAACTAAAATAAAGTTTCTTCATGTACTCGGCCCCAATGTATAGTCTTAACTCCAGACGAGCCGCTCAAATGCGCAGTGTCGCCAGAGCTTAAGACCAGGTTAACTAAGGTCTTAAACATGCAGCTAGATACATGTAGTTACCCACTGGAAGCATAGGTTAGTTCTTCAAAATTGACATTTCTCAAAAACAAAATGTAATTGGAAAATCATCAGACTGTCAAACAATTTCGATCCAGATCAGATCCGACGTTATGTTGGGCCTGATCTAGGTCCAGACAGTTTCCCAAGACATAGGCAGACAGAACGACAAAATTAAGGTCGTCTTTGCACTTTTTAAATACAAAAGTTAAAACTTATATTTAAAAAAAAGCCATTTTTCCATTCATGTCAATGGTGAATTTGTCCAAAAAATATTTTCAAAAAGCAGCTTTAAAATACATGGATACAATTTATTGTGACTAGAGAATATTATATACGAAACCCGAGTAGGGACATTTTATTTCAGTTTTATTTTTAGTTTTTTTATTGCTTACGATCTGGTACAAACAATATACTATCTTTTCCGTTCAATATAAGATCTTGAACGTACAAGATATATATAAAATAAAAAATAAAATGTCTGTCTGTCTGTTTGCACGAATGTACGAATGCATGCATGCTTACATATGGACATATGTACGGTCACCCAGGGGTTTTGGGGATCTGGGGAGAATGGCTTTTTATTTTCAGGGAGCTAGGGAGCACTGTTATTTTTAGGGAGCGGTGGCGCAAGCTCATGGTTTTAGGGATTTAGGGAGCCCTGCAAAAAGTAAAAAGTAAATTTATAAATCTTACCTCAAAGGAAAGGCCTCCATTTCGTTGGATTATAAAATGGCTTCTGGGGTTGGGGGGGGTGAGGGCTGTTGCCTCCCCAGATCCCACTTGTAAAATGCAAATGCAGTTATTTTCATTTTCATACTAAGATGCGAAAACCTTGGTTTTTATATTGGAGAAAAATATGGTCAATAATTTTATTGTTAATCTATTATTCATAACGTTGTTGAATTTTAGGTTGATAATTACATGCTTAGGAATACTCAGAATACACTAGATTGCACTGTTTTTATGAAAACAATTTGGGGAGCATGCCCCCGGACCCCCATAGTACGAGTGTGAAACCACATTGTTACGGGGGCTACATAAGCGCCTGGTATGTAATTCTCTATTTGGGGTGATTTTTGGAGAAGCTGAATTAATTTGAGGGATATTATTTGAGGAGCACAGGCGAACTACTTTCAAGGAGCTGAGGAATTTATTTCATGAATTTGGGGAGATCAATGCATTATTCTTAGGGAGCAAAGGAGCATAGACCCTCACAGGGGGAGTGGCTCATGTTTGAATGTACATATATGTATGTGGAGCGCAGTGGCTCAGTGGTAGAGTGCTTGACTCGAAATCGAAGGGCCGCGGGTTTGAGCCTCACAGGCGTCACTGCGTTGTGTCATTGAGCGAGACCCATTAATCCTTGCTTTGTACTGGTTCAACCCAGGAAAATCCGTCCGTCTGACATAACTGAAAAAGTGTTGACCGGAACGTAAAGAATCAAATCAAACAAACAAAAGGTATGTATGTATTATGTACGTGCGTACGTACGTATGCATTTGTGCGTGTGTGTGCGCAGGCAGTCCGCCGTGCACCTGTCTGTCTGTAGATATGAATGTAGTCATGCATTCGGCATGCGCGCAGACATCTGTGCGTCTGTCTGTCTGTTTGCATGCGCTTGCGCGCGTGCATCCATTCGCGTGTGTATGGGTATGAGTGTATGTCTGTGTTGGGTACATGCCTTCATACATGTGTGTATTTTTAAACGTCCCTGACCTTTCTTACATCCAACTCCTTACTTCTAATTGTAATGTTTGCTTTTTTGTAGTGCATGTGGTCGCGCATGCGTGTAATGTATGTATGAGTATGTGTATGCATATATGAATGTACGTATGATGCGTGCGTACCAGCGCGCAAGCGCCCATGCGCTTGTCTGTCCGTCTGTATGTATGTATGTATGTATGTATGTATGTATATGCATGCATGTGCGTGCGTGCGTCTGTGTGTATGTAAACATACGTACGACCTTCATTTTTTTTCTTACCTCTAGAATCTAACATCTATATTGGTCTATTGGCGTACATGTGAATGCATGTACGCCAACATTTGAAGCATAAGAATAGTCACGAACGTATACATACACACACATACTAAACGGACAGACACACGCTACAAGCACGCACATACATGTATGCACGCATGTACCCACACGCAGACACACATTTATACCCATACACACACGCGCGGATGTACTGCGGCATACGCACGTATACATACAGTGCATGTATACATCCAGTGCAGTGCAGTTGCTTTTAAAATAATTTATTATTATTTGAATAAAAAAAATCACAGTACATCCCTATAATTGGAAATGGTCTCGTCCAGTTGATATAATACAAAACGTGTTTAAAGCCGGAATTGTCATGACAAAAATCGGTGCATTAAAGAAAATAACCTTCTATTTTATCCTACTCTTAGACTAACATTTCTGGACTAATTTAACCTCAAGGATAATTTACCCTCGGATAGTTAGACTGGGGATAGTTAAACTCGAAGTCACCTTTCGTTATGCAAACCAGATTTAAACTGGAGGCTAGCAAGCACCGTGTTAGGCCTTAGTCGAGACTAAAATAAACTTTCGTCATGCAATCGGCCGTTAAGGTCTACACTGCCTGTGACAGCAAAACAGCTTGATCCGAGTGTGCCAAGCAAATCTGCTTTGAGAAAGGAAATGCAAACTTCTAAAACAAAATCAAAGCATTACTATGACAGATCAGCTAAACCAATGAAACCCCTAAATCCTGGTGAAGGAGTTAGGATTAGGCAAGGCAAACTATGGAAACCTGCTATAGTCAGAAAGAAAACAAATGACAGATCATATATTGTTGAGACGCAGGACGGCGGATCATACAGACGTAATCGACGACATCTGCTGAAGTCAAATGAGAAACCATTTCAATTGACTGACTCCCCCAGATTTTACCCCCAGTTTTGTAAATAATGCCCCCAAACCTCAAATCATCGAGACCCGACCTCCTGAGATAATTCAGAATAACAGCAAACAAACACCTAAATCCCCTGTGAAAATTCTACTTGAATCAGAACCAATTATAAGCAAATCACCGCAAAAGATTGTTGAAAGGCCAGAAAAGGAATCACCAGTTGTTAGAACCAGATCTGGGCGCGTTGTTCATCCTCCTAGGAAACTAGATTTATAAACAGTATATACAATACTGACGCTGATGCTGAAAAAAAGAAAATGAAATGGAACTTATCTGGAGTAATGCAAACAGTTTAACAGTTATAATTTGTTTATTTGGTATTTATCCCAGTAAAAGCATTCATTAATCTGATAAACAAATTCTAGATATTATAAACAAATTACTGTGCTGATAAAAAGTGGATAAACTCTGAGGAAAATACACAGATCACCCCTGATATCTAATCAGCAGATTATTTCATTCGTGGGAACAGATTATAGTAAAAACAGACTTGCACCGGTCCGAATTATTTTTTACAATTTACACAACATTATTTCAGTCATGCATTGTTGTATTTTCTTTTAAAAACAGGGAGATGTTATGGTATTGGTATCACATACCATACACTAAGGTTAATACGGTAACTGATTCATATATACACACACTGCCAGTTAACCATGCCAATAGCCTATACCTTAAATAAATATATGTAGTTTCAACAGTGTTAATCTCCGTGCCTTCTCCCAGCACCCAAGAAATATAACAGTACAGGAACCTCACTGCTCGACCACAAATGTATAAAAACCTTTAAAGTAACGAGCGAAATATGAGTCTGTCTGTCTGTCTGCACGCCCACCCGCCGCCTGACCATCCTTCCGTCCGCCCGCCCACACGCCCCTCCGTCTGTCTCTCTGTCTGTCCATCCGCCTGCCGTTGCTTCATCCGTCAATCCACCCATCCACCTTGCCTTATCCATCCATCCGACTATCCATCCACTGTCCATCCTTCCATCCATTCATTCATCCATCCATCCATCTGTCCGTCCTACTGTCCACCCGCCTGCCCGCTTAGCACCACCTCCCACATCCAGATGATTGAAGTTGCTGTTCATTCTAAGGTCGTGATTATGTTGCTGTTGGTTCATTGTTTATTATTGCTCTAATTTGGTCCGTGCTGTGTGATATATTAGTTCTTTATGACGTTTCTGGTTTGGCAATCATTCGCCAAGGGCGAGAGGGCTAGTTGATTTACTTTAATTGTATTCTTGTTCATGTGTGTAGCTTTGTCTGTGTTTAATGTTTCTCCTCATGGTGGCATGTGGGTTGGTTTGTGTTCTGTAACTGTGGCATTTCCTGGTCATAGTCAATTGGTTTGTTGTCGTTCAGATTTTCGAGGTCATACTCACTTGCATTGTTGTCGTTCAGAACTCAAATTGGAGCTTAGAGAGTGCTTTATTGTATACACAGTCCCAATCTCAATGTCTTACTTTTTCAGCGTAATTGTACGGTAAATATACTAAAATTTCGAACACTTTTTCTCTTTCTGTTTTCAAATAAAATATTGGGTATTAGGGCTGGTCTTCACAAATTGTTTGTCAGACTAGAAAAATAGGGAAGATCCTTATCAGACTGCTTCTTTTGAAGAAGTCTGATCTGGGTCTGCGCTGTTTTTTCTTGGAATTTTTGGCAGGCAACTAGTGTTCTAAATTTTCAAACATTTACCGTAGCTTTCACGGATGCATGTATCAGTGCATGATCGGAGACTGTTCCATGAATATAAACCACAAGTCCTTCTCTTGCCCGAATAGGTTGTTAATATGAGAAGTTGGAATTTCAAAAAAAATGTCGCCTTGTTTCCATACGGGTGCATGTATTACACTTTTGTTGATCTAAAAAAATTGTCAGGCTTATTTGCCATGAGTACAGTAAGCCATTTAGCAAACATACACATAATTCTAACAAGTATACAATTGAATTAAAGCAACAAGCTCTCTTTTCCTCAGTGAGTTGATTCCAAAACTAGAAACCAAAAGAACCATATCTCAAAACCAAGACCAAACACAGATCCCTAATGCATAAAATGGGTGCAACACCAAACAAAGAAGCAACAACAACAGAATCAACCCCTTAGAACGGACAGCAGCAGACCTAATCTTCTGCCATTAAGCGCACAGAATTGTTCAGCACGCGCATAGGGGATCTCTAAGATATTCAATGTATCATCACAGGTAACAACGATATAAAATTAAGTAACTACTATTAAGCAAAGAAAGGGCCCCAGACTCATTGACAGTCAGAGCTAAAGATAACTACTAGACGAGCTATGGTGGCCCATTTGACCCATTAAACCAAATGGATGAGAAGAACTATCAGATAATTTAAGCACCTATCATATTCTGAGAGACTTAAAGCATTAGGGTTACCAACTTTGGAATACCGCAGGGAGCGTGCCGACGTGATTCAGGTTTACAAAATCCTCCATGATATTGACAAAGCAGACAGGGAAAACTATTTCAAATGGCAACTTACACATCAACAAGGGGACATCCCCTAAAGCTATTCAAAAACAGATGTCGCCTAAATCTTAGGAAAAATTACTTTTCACAGCGTGTGATCGACCAGTGGAACGGACTGCCAATAAATCTTGTAACAGCACCCTCCTTAAACGCCTTCAAAAGCAGACTAAATAAATTCTGGAAAGACCACCCCTCCAAATTCAGAGCAGCCTGCTACCTCACGGAAGATGAAGCAAGACAGGGAAAACAACCAAGAAAAGCATCCAAAGAGACTACCTAGCCTACTATGATGTCGACGTCAAGTAAGTGTCAATAATCTGAAAAGCGATCAGATTCTGAAAACTGCAGACATGGTTTTATTGAGTGTATTCATGACGTTCATGAGAATCAATAAAACGTGTATTCCGCTCCTGCAGGATCAGAATATGAAAAATATCAACACTGTGTGTGGAAGTATGGGGGAAGCTCTAACAACTATACACACCACAAAGGTAGCTGCTGCATCCTCTAAGCAGTCTGGGATATTGATCCCTCATATGCAATTTTATCTTAAAGCAACTTAGCAGTGGGTAATGGCTTTAGCTGTTACTTTTATATACCAAAGGTTCTGTTCCATCAGATTGGAAGGAGGCCATAGTCGGTAGTCTGTATAGAAAAGGTTAGTATCAGAAGCCAGCCAGCTCTAAAAGCAAGCGAGTATGACCAGGAAATGCGATAAACACAGACCAATCCACAACACCCCAAATAATGAGACAGAGAACTATAACAGCCATCCACAGAGATCCGACATTTGAACTCAATTAAAAATAAACAACCAGCATTCTCTTCCTCAGCGAGATGATTGCTAAAATAAAAGGGGCACTAACTACTGTAATATCAAACGAGGACCAAACACAAAACCTCATAAAAACGGGAGCAACAATAGGCAATGAATCAACGACAACAGAACCACCCCCTTAGAATGGACAGCAGCCGAGGCCATTGCTTCCAAGGCGGTACTTCTTTTGTGGATCATATGTGATATTTTTGTCTTGTGTGTTTGTTATGCTTTTGCGTCTATCAATTGCTGCCTTGTGGTCAGCTGCTGGGAAAGGGCTGTCCTCTTGGCTCTTGTTTGTGATATCTTATTGTGACTTGATCACTTTCTCATATAGTATCCTGGGTCAGGTGTGGTACTTGGTTGTATTGATTCCTGATCTTTGCCGTCTTCCTTAGTTTGAATATATAGTTTATTAATCGAATGTTCGCCCAAATTCTGTTGTAGTTGTTACACATAAAATCTTTAGCCCACTTGAAGGCAATAGATCACCACACATGAATTCTTACCTCAAAGACAGTTAGAGATAAAAAAAAACAAAAAACAACAACAACATCTAGTTGAGCCCAGATGACCACATCCAAAGACAAGTATCAAGAACCAACCCATCGACGAAAAAGTAAATGGAAATGACCAGGAAATACCACAGTCACACACTGCAGACCAACCCACAGCACCGCGAGGAAGGGCCACTGAACACTATAAGTTACAAGACATCAGTAAGACAATAAAAGTAAAGCAATCAGCTCTCTCTCTCTCTCTCTCTCTCTCTCTCTCTCTCTCTCTCTCTCTCTCTCTCTCTCTCAACGCTATGATTGAAAACTAGAAAAGACAAAAAAAACATGGACCAAACAAATAAAACACACACAAACAATGGGAGCAGCAATAAACGCATCAACGACATAATCACCGCTAGCAGACAAAGCCACTGTGGGCTTAAATGCATTTTACTGGCGCCAAATCTTTTGCCTATATTCTGCTATGATATATTATGAAAACACAAAACGTTTTCGGTCTAAGGCCTGTGCCATCGTCGCGCAAGATAAGATATATAGATGGAAAGATAGATAGATAGATAGATAGATAGATAGATAGATAGATAGATAGATAGTTAGATAGATAGATAGATAGATAGATAGATAGATAGATAGATAGATAGATAGATAGATAGATAGATGGATGGATGGATGGATGGATGGATGGATGGATGGATGGATGGATGGATGGATGGATGGATGGATAGATAGATAGATAGATAGATAGATAGATAGATAGATAGATAGATAGATAGATAGATAGATAGATAGATAGATAGATAGATAGATAGATAGATAGATAGATAGATAGATAACACACTATCATGAAGCAAAGATAAGGGGACATAACTCAGAGCTATAACAGCGACATGCCATTCAGAAAACAACAAAAGTAAAGCAACCACCTCTCTCTTCCCCAGCGAGATGGTTGCACAATTAGAAAGGAAACAAAGTACTGCAAAACAAAACAAGGACCTTACACTAAACCCCACAAATAATGGGAGCAACAGCAATGAATAAACAGCAGCAGAACCAAGTTGAGCCACAGTGGACCCAGCCAAAGACAACAATCGGACACTAACCCACAAATGAAAGCTTTTTGTCAGGACCGTTACTGAGTCTGGGGCTTGACCCACAGTGCAATTAAGGATGAAACCATAGCTATAAACATTGATTGGGTTTACAACCAGGTATGCAGACTGACGCATGATATCCCACATGATATCGTTCGATTACCATAAATACTGGATTTGATATGCCCTGCTGCAGTTCAGGAGTTTTTAAACCAACATTGTATTAAGCAATCAACTCTGAGTGCCTAAAGTAGAATTCAGAATATGCTTTATGAAGCTTATGCTTTTGATAACCTTGGTTTAATAACTTTAGATGCCACAATTACATACTGCAGATCAACCCCCAGCAAGGTGGGTGAAGAGAAACGGAACACTAACAGCTACATGACATTAAGAAGAGAATTGAAGTAAAGCAACCAGTTTTCTCTAGCGAGATGTATGTAAAACCAAAAATGGACACCAAACTGTACAACAAAACAATGGCAAAACATATAACCCACACGAACAATTGGAGCAGCAATAAACATAGAGGATCTTACATGAGTGCTCATGTTTTATTGAATTTATTAAACGAGTTGAGGGAAAGAGATACAATGCGAGGTTTGCCGAGAATTTTTCTCTTTTTCGCAACGAGTTTAATAAATTCAATAATACAAGAGCACGAATGTTAGATTCTATTTATCATATAACAAATACTTTGAAATCTCATTTCTGGCGTAAAAAACGTTATAATTTTGTCATTATGAAGGCCTACGCAACGTTGTTATGGACGTCATAACGTATCCCGTAAATGTATAAACCACTAGTTAGTGGTTTATCGATTTTATTGCATGGCGTTATTATATTACACTCCCAGACGCGACGTCATATGATAAAATGAATTAACAACAACAGAAACTGCGCCTTAGAGAAGACAGCAGCACAGTTGCAGACCAGCCTCCATCCGAGCTAAACAAATTTTGTGTTTTAACAACAATAGAAGCTCAGGCGAAGATGTGGTACCAATAAAATGCATGTAAGCTCGTTCTAAGGTGGTGGTTCTATTGTTGTTGGTTCATTGTTTATTGTTGCTCCCATTGTTTTTGGGGTTCTGTGTTTGGTTCTTGTTTTGTTATTCAGTTCTGTGTATCCTACTTTTTCAATCATCTTGATGGGGAAGATAGAGATGATTGCTTTATTTTAAATGTCTTTCTGGTGTCTTGTGACTTAGTGTTCTGTGGCTCTTCCTCACGGTGTCGTAGGTAGGTCTGCAAAGTGTGATTTTGGCATTTCCTGATCATATTCACTTACTGTTTTGGGATTTAATATTGCTTGGGAGTCTGTATAAAGACGATACTTCACTTGGTTTAAAAATCGTGTAAGCAAATCTTTTTTTCTTTCATCACTAGAATCCCAGTATTTCTAATAAACCGCGCCATTGTTAAATTCTTTGAAATCCTAGTGATCAATTCAAAAATATAATCAAACGTTATGAAAAAAAGTTTGATATACAGCATGTAAAATGAATATCATTCGACAGTCTACATGTCTGGTTGTAAACTCAATCACAGTTAATAGCTATGTTTTCTTTATAATTGCACGATTGTGGGTCGGACCTCAGACTCCATGACGGCCCTAAAGTAAAACGTAAATCAGTAGGTTGGTGCTCGATGCTTGTCTATGTCAAGGCCCGCCGTGGCTCAAATTGAGAGGGTTTTTTGTGAGTCGGGGTCCTTTTATTTGTTTCATCATAGTGTGTTAATTTGATCAGTTGGTTTCTTTGTATTGATACATTGCATAAGTTAGGAAGCCTCCACGCGAGCTTAGCAACGTTTGTGTTTTAACAATAAAAGAATAGAGCGAAGAATTGGTGCCTGTAAAATGCATTTGGGCCAAAGTGGCTTAGGCCGCTGTCAGCTCTAAGGCGGTGGTTCAGTTGTTTTTGATTCATTGTTTGTGGAGGCTCTTTGTTTGGTCCCTGTGCTGTTATGCAGTACTAAGTGTCCTTTCTAGTTTTGCATTCATCTTGATGGGGAAGGGAGCTGGATGCTTTGCTTTAATTGTCTTTCTGGTGTCTTGTGGCTGTTGGTGCTCTGTGGCTCTTACTCGCGGTGACATGGGTTGGTCTGCGGTGTGTGAATGTGGTATGTTCTGATCATACTCACTTACTTTGCGATGGGAAGCTCCTGATCACTTGAGCACGCAAGTGTGTAAATGGCATGACCCTCAACAATTGTCGGTTGTTATGTCATTTTCGCACATACCTGGAACACGCTAATCTTTTTTTATTACTTGCTGCCATATAAATGACCAGGAAATGCCGCACACTGCAGAGCAATCCATGGCACCGCGAGAAAGAGATAAATAACAATAATAGCCACATGGCATCAAGGAGACAATACAAGTAAAGTAACCAGCTTTTTCTACCCTAGCGATATGATTGCAAAACTAAAAAAGACACAAAGTACTGCATAACAAAACATGGGCCTATCACACCCCATCCTAAATAAAGAATGGGAGCACAAAAACAGCGAATAAACAACAACAGAATAGAAAGATTTCTTTGTTTTGACCCACACAGAACTCAAAAACGTCAAAAACTTAGTGTTGTCTGCTTATGCTTTTTGTACGTTTACTTGGTGAACAAAACTCACATGAGCTCTGTTTGTACCGTCATTTGGATTGTGTTTTAGTAGCCAAACGGCTCAGTTGTACATTTAATCACTAGATCTGACCTAACTACTTGACCAGCGGGTTTTCTAGAATAGTAAATGAGTATGATCAGGAAATACCACAATCACAAACTGCAGACAACCCCGCGGCACCGCGAGGTAGAGCCGCTCAACCACCACGAGACACCAGGAAGACAAATTAAGCAAAGCAATCAGCTCTCTCTTCCCCATCAAGATGATTGCAATACTAAAATGGACATAAAGTAACGTACAACAAAACATAGAACAATTACAGACTCCCACAATGGGAGTAACAATAAACAGAAAGTCAACAACAACAGAACCACCGCCTTAGAACGGACAGCAGGTCAGAATTGGTGTTCTGATATATTTTCCTCAATTTCTTTTTATTCTGTTTTGTTTCTTTTTATATAAACGATTCAAAAACATCATCGCCACCTGAATCGTCTTCAAATTCGTCTCCTGTCAACTAATCGGGGTTTTCAAATGGTATTTGGGTCTAACATGGCAAATGAATCTGATATGGTAACTGTGTCCGATCTAGTTGTAGGTTTGGATATGATAATCGAGTCCAATCTGGTAACCAGGTCAAATCAGTTTATTGGGTCTGATTAGGTAGGAAGCATACAATAATGAGTTCTTATTAAATAATTGTCTGCGGTGTGCAGATTACAACGAAGGTTTCAGATCACCAATATGGCCTTGGAGTCAAAGATCACGATCAAATATACTTTAAGTATGTGTTATAAATGGGTATGCAATATCCTCTTTCCATTTTTGTTCATGAGTGTTCATATTTTGCATGTTGATTGCCTGTGGTGTGTAGATTACAACGTAAGTAACAAATCACCAATATAACTTTGGGGAGAGAGCTTGTTGCTTTACTTTGTTGTCTTTCTGGTGTCTTGTGACTATTACTGATCTGTGGCTCTTCCTCATGGTGCAGTGGGTTGGTCTGCAGTGTGTGATTGTGGTATTTACTAATCATACACATTTTCTTTTCGGAGTCAAAGGCCAAGGTCAAATATGCATAAAAATTAAGTTATGACCCGTAACGTTACGGTTCTTTTATTTTTTGATGGAGGTTCTTTATATTTAGTACTCTTATTGATTATGCTGTGTAGATGACAACGAGGGGTTCAGATCACCAATATAACATTAGCATTTTAAAGCTAAGATTGAATAAACTAAAATCAGATTACAACTTTTGATGGAGGGGGTTCATCTTTGGTACAATGACTGCTTATGATATATAGTTTCAGTAAAGGTTTCAAATAACAGATATGACATTGGAGTCAACAGTCACGACCAACTACACAAAACATCTCTCTTATAATTCGTAACGAAGTATCTTCTTCATTTCTTTTACCTAGGGTGTTTATATTTGGCAGAATGATTGCTTTAATATGGTGTGTAGACATCAATGAGGCAATTAGAACCCCTGATATTGTCTAAAATCAAGGGACAAATTCAAATATACATAAAATTCTGTCTCATGAACTCCAGTTTCGTTTTATGACTAATGATATTTATATTCATTATGAGGGTTGCATATGGTGTGTAGAAGACAACGAGGGTTTCAGACTACCAAAAGTCAATGACAAATATACATAAAATCTACATTTTGGCTCTAAACACGAACTCCTCGTGGGTGTATATTTTGACACAATGATGTCTTTTGGTGTATAGATGACAGCAAAGGTTTTTGATCACATATAAGACTGTGAGTTTGTCACTTTCCCATTGGTATCCTGGGTCACATGTGGTACTTGATTGCATCGATTCCTGATCTTTGCACCTACTAAGAATCAACAGTCACGGCAAAATATACTAAATATCTGTCTAACGCAATATCCTATTTCATTTTAGCGTTTTTCTATTTGGCACAATGATTGCTTATGGTGTGTAGACTTCAATGACGGTTTAGACCTATGATATGGTCTTGAAGTCAAAGGACAAATTCAAATATACATTAAATCTATCTCGTGAACCCCACTTTCATTTTTGATTGATGGTATTAATTCATATTCCTATTATACATAAAAGCTGTCTTAGAGCTTCAAACGCAAACTCCTCTTTAATTTCTTGCTGGAGGGTGTATATATTACACAATGATGTCTTTTAGTGTAAAGATGACAGCTAAAGTTTTAGATTACCGCTATGATCTTGGCATAAAATGTCAAAGTCAAATAACTATATACTTAAATTTTGTCTTACGGTTAGTAGCAAGATTCCCTCTTTCATTTTTATTGGTGACTGTTCATATTTTGCACAATGATTGATTATGGTGTGTAGATGGCAACAGTGTGTTTGGACTGCCAATATGAGATTGGGTTCTAAGTTCAAGGTCAAATATTCTTAATAGTTTCTTTCGGCTCGTAACCAGAGCTCCTCATTCATTTTTATGGACAGCGTTTATATTTAGCACAATGAATTGCTTTTGGTGTGTAGATTAGAACGTGGATATTAGACTATCTTCATAATTTGTTTGTTTGTTTGTTTGGTTTGATTCTTTACGCCCCATCAACAATCTTTCAGGTAAACAAGGACGGATCTTCTGGGTTGAACCAGTACTTAGCTAGGAAAAATATAATCTTCATGACCAAGGAATTAAAGGCCAAGGTCAAATATACTTAAAATCAGTTTTACAGCTTATAACGCGAACCCCTTTACAATATTGATGGAGGATGTTCATATTTGGCACATTGATTGTCTTTGGCGTGTATACTACAGCATGTACTTCTGATCACCAATTACACCTTGGAGTAAAGGAACAAGGTCAAATACACTTAAAAGTAAGTGAGTATGAGCAGGAAATACCACAATCACAAACTGCAGACCAACCCATGGCGGAAGAACAGCCAAAGAACAGTAACAGTCAAAAGACATCAGGAAGACAATTAAAGCAAAGCAACCAGCTCTCTCTGCCTCGTCAAGATGATTGCAAAACTAGAAAGGACGATAAGTAATGCATAACAAAACAGAACCCCACAAACAATGGGAGTTACGTAAAACAATGAATCAACAACAACAGAACCATCGCCTTCGAACGACATCAGCCTAACCCACCAAAGGCTAAAATGCATTTTACTGGCGCCAAATCTTCGCCCTAGATTCTGTTGTTGTTAAAATACAACATTTGTTTAGCTCGCATGGAGGCTTTCTCACTTCACAGAGAAACAATCTAATCCAATTAACACACTATGATGTAACAAAGAAAATGACTCATGACTCGCAGATAGTCCCTCAAGTTTAGCCGCGATTTCTTAATGTTCATAATATAAAAATAGTAAGTTAGTATGATGAGGAAATACCACAATCACAAACCACAGACAACCCCATGGCACCGCGAGGAAGAGCCACTCAACCATCACGAGACACCAGGGAGACAAATTAAGCAAAGCAATGAGCTCTCTCTTCCCCATCAAGATGATTGCAATAAACTCTTACATGTTTGGTGGAGAGTGTTTATATTGAGCACAATGATTATATATTGTGTGTAGATGTCACCAAAGGTTTCAGATTTCCAGTATAACATTGGAGTCAAAGTTCAAGGTCAAATATACTTAATATCTGTGTCAAGGCCTTGAAGCGCGAACTTCCTCTTTCAATTTTGACATGCTGTTTGGACATTGGTTTCCGCCGCATGCTCCTTGTTCGGCTGTACAAGGCATGGACGCCGGACTGCTATTTGCACTGAAAGTCACAATAAACATGTAATCGCCAATGTGTTTTAGCTGTAAAATGGTAGTACTACATTCTAATGTTTGAAATTCGCGCACGCATTGGCACGTTTTTAAGGCCCCTACAATTTTATCATGTGACTTTTTATACGCTCCAAGTATATACTATTTTTATGTTGTATTTACTATTCTGTGTGATGATGATGTTGTTGTTGTTTTATTTGTATATATGTAATTATTTTATTTATAGAGGGCCGCAAGGTAGAATAGCTTACTAGCTAGCTGTGCTACCTTCTCAAAACAATGTATAAATAAAATAAAATAAATAAATAAAATGATGATCATGTTAGATTGTTTAGGGTATAAGAGCCACGGCATGAGAATTCCAACAAAGTGGCATGTTGGTAAGTGTAGACTCTGACGAGTCTGTGCAGCCTCCTGTTAAGCTTAGAAACTCCAAATGATGTTCAGTCAGTAGCTTAACAGTAATAGAATATTCAAGTGACAAGCAATGGCTCTGATCAGACTGCGCGTATGCATAGGCTGGTCTGAGCCTTCGCTGGTCGCCCATACCACATAGTTGGAAATCTCATGCGATGGCCCAATTATATGACAAATAAGGTTTCAAATCACTGATATGACCTTATGGTCAAAGGCAAAGGTCAAAATTCTAAACTTTATATCTATCTTAGGCTAGTAACAAGAAACATGTATGCATGAAGACTTATGAAATGAAAATAAATATTGATCAGCCGTCACAAAGAAATGGTACGTTCGTCCTCTTTTAAAACATTCATCAGATACCCTGCCATCAAACGGTCCTAATATAAATATCAAAGTGAAGGGGGTTGGGCATACCCTCAATGATTCCTGGTTCGTGTCACTGGATTTTTTTTATCACATCGATCAGTAATACACATAGTTAAGAGGTAGGGATAACAACCGTTTCTGAGGTATCAAGCCATTTATAAACTCAAAGGGGGGTAGGGGATAGCCCCAAGTGATTTCCTGTCCGCGTCTCTGAATGTGTCTTATCATAAGGAGCACTAATAGATATGGTTTAATTGTGGGGATCTCAACGATTTCTGAGATATCAAACCGTTAATGAAATCGAGGGGTAGCGCATACCCCCTCTGCGATCCCGGGTCTTTCTTATTGGGTTTGTCATATCATAAGGAGCAATAAAATATATGGTTTATAGGGTCTAAACGGCTTCTGAGATGTTTTAGATTTTATGGATAGGTTTAGCCCGTGCATACCTCTAGGTCAGTTCATAACCCCTGGATTTAACATTTATGAGCGGATCCAGATGGGGAGAGGGACAGGGGGTCCGGACCCCCCCTGAAAAATCACAAAAATATAGGTATTTCTTAGCAATACTGGTCCGGTTCCCCTTAAAAATCAAAAAGCTACCAACCGAGCCTTCAATGTTGGGCAATCATGGGCACGCCAGTGAAACGCCATTTAAATGGCGTTTCGCTGGCGGGCCGATGATGGTCCGATTTAAGTGGTACTTGGATCCATTCAAAAACTAAAAAAAGTTGAACCCCCTCTGAGAAAAACTTTCTGGATCCGCGCATGAATTTTCAACCATTCTTGCAAAACTTCATATCAATATCTAACATATCAAAAGAACTTCAGAGCTGTCCGTTGAGTGATTCGGCCAAAACTTGGGCGGTTTTGGGCACGCTCGGGTCTTAGAGCCTTATTGTCCGATAGTTTGAATTTTGAAACCCTCAGTGTTGCAAAGCGTCATATTTCATGGTCCAATTGTTTCTGAGGTCTCAGCAGGACAAAGTTTGGAGAGAAAGACAAAAAAAAAGAAAGAAAAACTCAAAAACAATTAGTAGGCTACCTAGTTTGGGAGACTTGATTAGACGCTGCAACATGTCTTAGGATCAACTTGCGCCGCTGAAACAAAGAGCAAAAAATACGCTGAGATGGAAAAGTATTCTGGTGATAGGCTATCATATATGTGATCGATACTGTATCTCCTTTTTATATCTTGATTTATATGTTCTAGGAGATGATGTATTCATAAGTTAGGGCAAACCAAACATGCAAACCAAACATCTATGTGTCTTGATCCACATCTGAACTAAGGGTGAGGTTGGTGCACCGTTAAACCGGTTGCCTCCAGTGAAATATTTTTACTGACCGTTCCAAGGCGGTGCTTCTTTTGTGGATCATTTCATGGATCATGTTATTTCTGTCTTGTTTTGCTATGCTTTCATGCAGGTCTGTTTGTTGATGCCTTGTGGTCACCTGCTGGGAAAGGACTGACCTCTTGGCTCTTGTTTGTGATGTCTAATTGTGACGTTGTCACTTTCCAAATGGTGTCCTGGGTCAGGTGTGATGCTTGGTTGTATCGATTCCTGATCTTTGCCCCTTTTTCTTACTTTGGTTAGATCGATCTTCATATAGTACTTGTATATTTCCCGAGAGCAAGTAGTTTTATCGTAATGATAGGGATAAGATACGTTTGAACTATAAAAAAGATGGCCACAAACATTGTAACATCTTTAGATCTCTTCAGAAACCGCTGGCTTGCGAACAAAGCTGATATATACTCAACTACAAAAGAAACCCATCAGTCACTTTTTAGGGCAATTACGGTAAAGTGATTAAGAAATCAAATATATTTTATACCATATTCTTTAACAATCAATTATGCATCAAATTATTGAATAATGTAACAGTTTTACAAAAACCCGCTCATGCTGTATGCCAGTGTATAGACAAGGGGTCATTTCTAAAAATGACAAGTTTCAGACAATTGGTTTTCACCTGAGATCTAGTCTTAATCAGTTCATTTCGTCCAATAACCGGTATGTCCCTCTCTGACGAGGCAATCAAGTGTGTGCAGAAGCCAAAACAAGCCGCGTAAGTTTGGTAAGCCCGGATCTCAATACGATAGAGCAGTTGTTGGATGAACTCTGGCGACGCATCCGGGATCATTCAGTGCAACCTTGGAATCTTCGACAGTTTCAGGTTGCTCTCCATTAAGAGTGGGCGTGGATTCCCAAGAACGTTGTGCGGCGTCACATGCTTTTGGTTCGACCTCGTTATGAGGCAGTTATTGCTATAGGAGAGGGTAATTTCTGTTTTTGGACGAATTTAACTAAAGTGAACTGATTTAGACGAGAACGAGATATTCATTCTCAAGTGAAAAACTTGTCATTTTTGAAAATGACCCCTTGTCTAAACACTGGCGAAAAGCATAAACAAATTTAAGTAAAACTGTTACATTATTCAATGAAATGATGCAGAACTGATTGCTACGGAATATGGTATGAATATAATTTCATTTCTTAATCCTGATTTCCATAATTGCCCCGAGAAGTGACTGATGGGTTTCTTTTGTAGTTGAGTATATATCTGATACCATCTGATTCATGCATCCAAGCAATCTGAACATCTATCTATCTATCTATCTATCTATCTATCTATCTATCTATCTATCTATCTATCTATCTATCTATCTATCTATCTATCTATCTATCTATCTATCTATCTATCTATCTATCTATCTATCTATCTATCTACATTTGTTATTCGCATAATAAGTTCCAATTTCTCATGAGCCGGGGTCCTTCACTTTATTGTAAGTATATTGAAAATAAGATCATCGTAGTATATACATTAATCACAAATGAAAATAGAAATTAATTGGTTGAATAGTATATTTCTTTAAGGGATAACGATAGCCGTGTCCGTCCTTGGCCATCCTTGTGAAGCTTTATATGTCTCACGAGTTCTTCAATGAGTGATAGTTTTCAAGAGTACATGTTATTTTTGCCATTTAGATATCTAAATGTTTCATTTTGAATTACTGTCCTATTTGGTGCAGAGAAAGAGGTTAGGGTTAGGCATATTCAAGGAATGTTCTATTTAATTTTGTCAATGCAGTTACGTAAATGCGTATCTACCAAAATTGGTGTTAGAGGAACTATTGAAATTATAACACGATTTTAAGCCCTTTATGCGCTAATGGATTATTCCTTCTGCTTTGATACAATAAACTTGGAATGGACCATTGCATATATCGAGAGATAACAGGTTATATACTTAAACACAAAAGAAACGCAACACTAAACAAAATGGTAGTTCCTTCTTTATGACCCCAATATTTACTCAGCGATCGCTAAGTACCGTTATTTGCCTTGCATGCAATATCAAATCAGACCGCTGAGGCTTATGGTTGCCGAGCTGCAACGAGAATTTCAAGGCAACCCCCATTTTTTTTTAAATCACAGAGTTCTAAATGTTTTACCTATTTTGCGAAAAAAGTTTTAAACCAATACGAGGACTGTTGACATATGAATGCAAGTAGCAACTTTAGGATTGTTACTTAAACTTGCATCTAAAATTTGTTGCCATTTTGTCAAAAACTTACAAAGATATGACACTATATCCGCTCATGTACCAAAAACGTGCATTGCAATTTGCTTCAGAAAAACTTCAGTATACAGGAATGGCATTTATATAAGGGTCTGTAACTCGAGAAATATAATGAGTGATTCTTAACGCTTGGTGCCATATTAAAGGCGACAAATATTTCTTTCCAGAAAGGTATTACATTTTGTCGTAGCATATATGTCATGAAAGTTATGAAGCTACTTGCATTCATATTTGAACAGCCCTCGTATTTGTTTATGATGTATATTAATATTAGTTTGGATAAAAATGGTCAATTATGTCAAAAAATTTAAGACGTCACGAAGACAAAATGAACATTGACAGAAACATAAAAGATCCTGATTTGATTGCTGTCAAAAACAGATATTGGTTTAAAAAGTGATGTCTCATTTTATTCGAACACAAACAGCCTTATCTGATAGCCAGATATCTAAACTAAACGATTTGGAAGTTATCATTTATCAACGCTCCCAGTCGCTGCGTCGCTGCGCTACTTTGTTGAAGCTTATGTCTTCTCTGCAATGTGTTAAGGGCTATATTGTGACATTTTCGAATCAATTGAGACATCACTTTTTAGACGCAAGTCAAAGTCAAGTCAAAATTTTATTCTGGACCGGGGTATGAGAATACAACATACAATAAAATGAACAAAACATATATAACAGCAAAAGAAATGAGTTGAAAGTAAAACATATAGTAAGCATTTAAATGTTTCAGATCCAAAGCAAATACCGTAATGGTTCAAAAGCTACTATTGAGGGTGTTCAAAAGAACTGTCTCAATGAGACGCCTCCCTCGAACACCCAAAACACAAGCTTAAATTGATGGGTAAGAAAATAAATGCAATTTCAGATAAATAAACGAACCCTAGACCAAATGTCACTACGGCATAAATTGGTTTTATGCTTTAACATAATAAAGCAAGTTTTTTATATTAAAATATTGAAAGGAAGGTCAACTGGCTAAAATGTAATATTCTATGAGAACAGTGCCAAAATAAGTTTACACAATTTTTCTAACCTAAAAATAGCCTGCTTATCAGAAGATGTAAAATTTTTCCAACAGACCCGTCTCAATGTCTTATTTTTCCCATCTCTCAAATACAACATAAGTCTTGGGTGCCCAAAAGAACCGCCTCAATGAGACGACTCCTTTGGACACTCAAAACAAACCTATATTGAGGGTGATCAAAAGAACCGTCCCAATGAGACGCCTCCCCCGAACACCCAAAACACAAGTTTACACTGATGGGTAAGAAAACGAATGCAATTTCAGATAAATAAACGAACCCTTGTCCTAGACCAATGTCATTACTGCGGAATTTGATTTTATGCTTCAACATAATAGAGCAAATTCTTATAATAAAATATTGAAAGGAAGGTCAACTGCCTACAATGTAATATTTTATGAGAACAGTGCCAAAACAAGTTCACAATTTTTCTAACCTAAAAATAACCTGCTTATTAGAAGATGTAAAATGTTCTCAACAGAACCGTCTCAATGAGACTGCTCTCTCTAACACCTAACACACAAGTTTGTGTTTAAAATTATTTTTCCCATCTTTCAATAATAACATAAGTCCTGGGTACTCAAAAGAACCGCCTCAATGAGACGACACCCTTGGGCATCCAGAACAAACCTATCTTGAGGCACGGTGCCCAAAAGAACCGTCTCAATGAGACGCCTCCCCTGAACACCCTAAACACAAGCTTAAAATGATGGTTAAGAAAATAAATGCAATTTCAGATAAATAAACTAACCCCAGACCTATGTCTTTACTGCATAATTAGATTTTATGCTTTTACATAATATGGCAAATTGTTATATTAAAATATTGAAAGGAATGTCAATTAACTAGAATGTAAACCTGCTTATAAGAAGATATAAAAAGTTCCCAACAGAACCGTCTCAATGAGACGGCCCCCTCCAACACATAAAACTTAAAATTTTTCTTCCATCTCACACTAATAACATAAGTCTTGGGTGCCCAGAAGAAACGTCTCAATGAGACGACTCCCCTGGACACTCAAAACAAACCTATATTGAGGGTGCTCAAAAGAACCGTCCCAATGAGACGCCCCCCTCGAGAACCCAAAACACAAGTCTAAATTTATGGGTAAGAATTGTCTATACTAAAATATTGAAAGGAAGATCAACTGACTAAAATATAATCAGGGCATTAGTCAAGAGTGAGTAACGAAAATTTAATTTTCCTATTTCTCAATCAAAACATACGTTGTGGGTACCCAAAAGAACAGTCTCAATGAGATGGTTCCCCAGAGCACCCAAAACACACGCCAAAACTAATGGGCAAGAAAATATATACAATTTTACGCTGAAAATTTTTGTTTATCTAAACCTGTGATAATACTCTATGAGAACAGTGCCAAATACGTTGTGGGTACTCAAAAGAACCGTCTCAATGAGATGGCTCTTTTGAGAAACCAAAACACATGTCAACACTGATGGGTAAGAAGATATATACAATCTTACGCTGAAAATTTTTGTTTATCTAAACCTGTGATAATATTATGAGAACAGTGCCAAAATAATTTTACAAAATTTTGCTAACCTAAAAATAACCTGCTTATCAGAAGATGTAAAAAGTTCAAAAAACATGTGAACATTAGGCCTTTTTCTGAAATTTTTAGGTATAAATTTATGTCTTTCAGTTCTTAAGTAGGTACACTCAAAGATGTAATGGTATTCATCACCCAATTTAGCTGAATTACAAAGTTCACATACTCTGTCATCTCTTGCAATCCCCCAAAATCTCCCTCTTTCTATTGGTAATTTATGATTAACACATCTGAATTTACTAAGTGCAATTCTGAGATCATCAGGTAAATAACTTAAGTAACTCTCAAAGCCATGAGATGTCTTAAAAATCCTGTAATTCAAACATTTAGGTGAATCATATATTAACCCAAACCAGCTTTGTTTAAATTGGTCTATCAGTCTTACTTTAACCATTCTAGCCAAATTACAATTTTCAGGCACATACTGTGAGAACCAATAATGAGAAAATCCACAACTGTTAAGAATTTTTTCAATAAAACATAGCCATTTGGAATGATACATATTTCTCTTGTGCATTTCCAATGTTAATCTATATAACACAGAGGAAATCTTATCTTGTTTACCAGTAATCACTCTCATCCAAAAACCAATCATCCTAGCTTTTATCAAAATATCTGAAGGGAAACGACCCAATTCACCATATAACATGTTATTTGAGGCAGACTTCTTAAAATGAAGAATAATCTTATAAAACTGTAGGAAAATTGACTCTATCATGGAGCAATCTTCAAACCCATATACTTCAGAACCATATAACAAAATAGGACTAACCATACTGTCAAACATCTGAAGCTGGATATCAATAGGTAAACTCAATTTTCTTGTCTTTCTAAGTACACTAAACATAGCTTTTCTCCCTTGCTCAACTAAATTAAGTTTGGTTTTACTAAAATTACCATTATTTGAAAAGGTAACACCTAGATAAACAAACTCATCAACTACAATTATCCCCATTATAGGTGAAAATAGGCTTGTTTATGACCCTTCTTTTACTGAAAATTACTACTTTAGTTTTTGATGGGTTGACTTCCAGCTTCCATGTTTGACAATAAAAATACATAGAATTAAGTGCAGCCTGAAGCTGTTCTTTTGATTCTGCTAGGACTACTGTGTCGTCCCCATACAGCAGTAAATACAGTTTAAGTATTCTTCAGCATCATCATTATCAAACACCAAATTTGCAGTATTTGTAATATCAGTTAAACCATCATATCCTCTGGCAATGAAATCAACCAGATCATTTAGAAATAATGAAAACAATATGGGAGATAAATTTTCTCCTTGGCGTACACCAACATTAGTGAAAAAATAATTTGACAGCTGTGAATTTTGCCTTACACAAGATTTAGCATTATTGTACATACTATGAATAACTCTTAACATTTACCATATTTTGCTGAATTAACTTCTGCCATAGTGCAATTCTATTGACAGAATCAAAAGCTTTACGATAATCTATGAAAGCACAAAAAAGTTGTTTTTTTTTCTATGCAAATACAAGTCAACAAGACATTTAAGATTAAAAATATGATCTATAGTACTATATCCTTTTCTAAACCCAGCTTGCTCTTCACAAAGAAGATTCATATTTTCCAAATAATAGTTCAATCTGTGGTTAAGAGCAGCAGTAAAAAGTTTACCAAAACAACTGAGAATGGTAATACCTCTATAATTGTCAGGATTTCCTGCATCGCCTTTATTTTTGTAAATGGGACAAATAATTCCTTCAGTCCATGTAACAGGGATGATTCCAGAGTCAAATACAACATTGAAAAGTTTACAAAAAATGTTCAACATTTTAGATTCTGCACATTTCAAAAATTCATTTAATATTAAATCATTACCACACGATTTATTATTCTTAAGAGACTTGATAGCTCTCGTAATGTCCTCTGGCGAAAAAGGTTTATTAAGTTCAACGTTTTGCTCATCTTTAAAATGTTTATTGTAAAAATAAAAATCCTGATTATCATCAGCATTATTCATATTTAAATTTTTGAAATGGTCATAGAATGTTTCAAGAGCTACTTTCTCAACAGTATTCTTACCAGAACTATTTGTTTTATTTAGCAAAGACCAATATGCCTTGGGGTCCCTTGTTTGTAAGTCCCTCAGCTTAGCAATAAAATCTTTCCTATAAGCATGAAATTGTTTATTGATTTCTATCTTATAGATTTTGCTGCACCTTATTAAATTCTGTCGGTTTTCAGCACTACGTATGCGGCAGTGAAAATTTTTGGCTTTAAAGTAATTTCTACGTTTAACATTACAGTCAGCAGTAAACCAAGGCTTTTTAGCCTTTTCATTGCTTTTTCTTGTTTGTTTATTATTTACAAACATGCCACTACTAGATGCTGCATCTAACATAATTTTGTTACAGTTAAAAACCAATGAGTCAATTTTCTGCTGATCAATACCCTGTAAATCAGACGAAGCAAGCTCTGTTAACCGATTATCTAAATCAAAAACAGCATTAGCATTAAGTGTATCAATAAACAATTCCTTATGCTCTTTTTTCCACTTTGTTCGACTCTTAGCAGTCATATCAGGTTCATTAGAACAAGAATGATTGCTGTCATTCTTCACGGGTTTACGAATACATTCATCACATACTACACTATGAACATCGCTCAATAATGTATCAAAAGGCAAAATTTCAAAATTTACAACATGAGAGAACAACTCTGGTGATAATATACAATAATCAACAACAGAAGTATTTTTACAGGTAACAGAACCAATTTTGTTATCTTTACCCAACCTACCATTCGCTATATGAATATCAAGACTTTTACAAAGACTTAGTAAGCGTTTACCATAATTATCACTCTTACATTTGTCTTCAGAATACCTTAACGTACTTATGCCTAAATCTTCCAATAGACTCTTATTCAGCATTTGTTTAGTGATATCATCTAAATTAAAAGTATCACAAATGTGTTCATTTACACAAACAAAATCTTGCAAATTAGAGGTATGTGCATTGAAATCACCCAGTAAACAGACTTTATATACGTCATTAGCAGAGAAATTAATGATATCTTCCTCTAAGTCATCAAACAAATTTATAGAACTATAAGAACTACTTTCAGGGGGTATATAAACAGCCCAAAATAACACTAACTCATTAAATAACACATTTTTAACATTAAACGATATAATATTTTCAGAACACCCTTTTAGTACTGAAATATCCTCAAAAATAGCCTCTTTAGCCAGCACAGCAATGCCACCCGATCGTGATTTAGCCTTCTTTCTACTCATTGAGGCTACAAGCTTAAAATTCAAGATATCAAAGGTATCTAAATCACTAAGTTTAGTTTCAAGTTAGCAAATAATATCATAGTTTTGACAAAACTCCTCAAATTCTGGGTACCGAAGCTTCGAGAGCAGCCACAGACATTGACACATGCCAGTTTAATAGAGTGAACACCATCTGAAAGAGCATAACCATGCTCATCTTATATATTAGTGTCAAAGTCTGTGACAAGATCACCAAAGTCAAGGTCATCAGAAATCGAAAGAGAACCACTTTCCAAGCTACTAGTATTCAAACTTTCCTGTCTCTGGACATTGAGTTCATGTTCGTATGAATTAACTTCAAGTTCATATGCGAATGGTTGTACTACTGCTTCAGGCGGCTGTGACCGAAGTTCATTTGCACATATAAGTTCATATAACACCGAGCTCATATGAATTGACATCAGGACTATATAGTCTAGAATTTTCAGGTGAAACAAGTTCATCTTGTGGCTTATGTGGTGAGACATCATGTTGGTAGGAATTTATACCAATGACATTGTTACTTACAGAAGAATTAGTATTAAAGTAGGTAGTGTCAGTATGTAAAAGGGAATCCTCAAGTATGTGACACTGGTTAAAAGTTAGATTATTATCTTGTGTTTGACACAATGTAATATTAGAACGCGAATGAAATGGTGTAAGACTAGAACTAACTCTTAAATGACTAGAACGCCAATAGTTGAAATTCACTAACTTCACTATAACGTCAGAATGGAAATTGTGATCAAAACCATTTTACGGCAATTCACTACTCATTGTGCAAGAACACAGGATATAATTAAGAAATTATCATCATATGGTCCATGTGGAAGAAATAGTGGATTTAAAACAGTTTCGTTTTTATTGCGTTTAAGTATACTTTCCAAATAAAAAGTGTGTGTGTGGATGGGGGCATATACATTTGTAGCATAACCCTTGTCCATACGTCCGTACGTACGTACGAAAAATGGTTTCGCGTGCGATATCTTTTGAATACATTGGTGTATTGGATTCATATTTCATATCTATAATCATTAAATACAGGTCAAGAAATGCACCTATTATTAACAGAGTCATGGCCCTTGATCTAAAAGTCGGCTTCCGCTCAATATCTAAAGAACGATTTGAGGGAATTTGACAAAACTTTGATATTGATAAGATTTAGGTTGGGATTGTTATGCACCAATTTGCAATATTTATAAAACAGTTGTGGTCCTCGACCTATGTCTAAATTTCATATCCGCTCAATATCTTAAGAAACTATTGATGCAATTTGACCAAATTTTGCATATGTGCTGAAATTGACGAGATCTAGGTGGAGATAGTTACATATTATTTTGTGATGCCAATATATATAATAATTATTGCCCTTAATTCATATTAGAATTTTCTTCCTCTTCGTTATTGTGAGAATAAATGTTCAGGGAGGCATACAATGGTCCTGGATGGGGGCATCTGTGTAACATTGACATATTTCTAGTTCTTTCTCAGATGATCGTTTTATCTTAGCAAAGAGTGTAGAGTGGTGGGGGGAGCTCTTGGATTCTTAAATCATTTCATATTTAGTGGCTTGTCACTGGTCATAGTTTTGCGGTGAGTTTCTATTAATTTTTTAGCGAATGCACATTACACTTTACCAATATACATGCACATTAAACAATTTACAGATTACCTGTCTCTGGTAGGCCTGTCTTGATGTTAAAATCAAGGAAATGAACAAAATATGAAATCTTTGTAACATGGCTCAGGTTTCATATTTCTTCCATTTCTCGCGGCATTACACCTTTAAGAACAAAAAAGAAAGAAACGCATACAGTAACTTTTTCCCATTTAGATTACCTTTTTAGGGTCATGTAATTTAATCAACAAACTCGTTACTACTTGTCGGTTTGTAAAGAAACTTCAGTATGACATCAATGAATATCCATACTTGACCCTTGCATTAAACAAGAAACGATATGGCATTAAGTGCCATATCAATGAACTCGGCTTTAGCAGATAAAGAGTTCGTTCTTTCATTACATCACAAGCTACATGTGAGTACATGTATCAACAAACCGAATGATGTACACAAACACAATCAATCAATTATTCACTCAATCAATCAATCATTTTTACATAAACAGCAGTGAAACCTCCCTCCTCGATGAAACTATCTCCAGGTATTTATTGAAAGAAGGAGTCTTATAAGACAGAATCGCATAAGGCAAATCTTACCGTTTAAGTTGAGGCCTTTAACTGCTCATATACGCATGTAAGGAACTTATAGAGCATGGTTTTTGGCTCTGTATTTGAAAACAGAATAGACCTTGTGATTATCGAAATTTGCTTTATTTACCAGACGCCTATATAATGTTTAAAGCCGCGAGAATCCCGACTTTGTTAAAAACAGGGACCACCCTGAGCGCTCGCGCAGTCCCATCGGCGCCCTTGTTTTTACATGTAGATTCAAATGTATGATAAAAGAAGTCAGGAAAACCGTCAGGTTTGATCAATTTTAAACTCTTTGTCGGACCAGATCTGGGACCAAACTTTCTGCTTATGTTATCAGCAGACGCTCGCTGATAGCAATGTTTAAGATCAAAGAAGCCGCTATGGGTTCTGTTGCACGACGTGGTAGCAATGACCAGTGACCTACATATCGGTCACTGCCTTGACGCTGGAAAGTGGATGTAGCACATTCATTAAACATAGGTTTCCGGCCGTGGGTAGATTCGGCTGGGTCGTTTTCGGCCTGGTTTTAGGGTGAGTCGTTTCGGCATATTCTGATAGGATCTGATTGTTTTATAAACTTGCCAAAGTTCCGACTGCATTGATTTTTCCACGAAATCGTACATGCGCGCATTCTCGCAAGAGCGTTCACTAGTACAAACTGGGCTCTTTTCTGAAATAATTATTGTGTACACAAATAGGTGCTGACTTTCTTTTATTTATTTATTTTTTATATAAATTTCAAAAGATCCGTCTGCATTAAACAGTACCCAGGCCGAGTACCGAAAGCTCAAGAACATACTGCACATGCGTGCATACTAGCAAGAACACTTACAGGGAAATAACTAACAACAATCAGGCAAATAATGTTGTGGACAAAAATATGTACTGAAAAGAGAGCATTCCAGATCCGACTCTATTAAACACTTGAACACTTGGAGTTTGCCTCTGTACTAACATAAGCAAATAAAGTTATCAACTATGTGCAGCAGACGACTTAAGAAGGCACCATTTGGACGAACATATGAGCCGAAAATTAGGTGCATAGACCCACTTGATGGCTGTGCATGCATGATTACTTACGCATGTAAAATGCATTATGGTATCTGCCGCATTTATGTTTATATGAACAGCGTACGCGCAGGAAGAATACAGAGACGGAAATATAGTGGATGGCTGCGCTTTCATGTTTAAAGGGTGTGATAAATTAAATGAGCTGGCCCATTACTATAACATTTACAAGAAATCTAATCAAGAAACGATGTTAAAGCGCCAGGTCATTCAGTTTATGGACATGTATGCGTGACTGAGATATATCCTTATGCAATGACCAGCATGTGCACACTGCTGTTGGTTATACATGTAGGTATGATAGCCCAACTTGCGACATCAAATTTCTGAGAACTAACTATTGCCCCTGTATTAAACAGAGTACACAGTCTTTTAAAATTCTGAAAGGCAGGTTTTATCATGAAACGGCTTATTTCCATTTATTGGAATACACTACGAGGCGTGGTTGACCTGATTAACAGCGATATTCATACGCGCATCACGCTGTTATGCAGAGACCATTCATAGAAAACAATTCAATAAGAGTTACTGTTCCTGAAATGACCGAATAACCGTTAAAAAGTGACACGGGAGCTTCCCAGTTCGCAAAAACACCATTAACTCAGTAAAAGTTCAACTTTCGAATCAAAATCGACAACAAAAGACAATTTTTTGAATAACTGCACTGGGGTTTATGTTTCACTCACTATCATTTCAAAGCAAACAGCCATTTTAACACGAACTATTTCTTCAAAGTGTAGAAATTTCGAAAACAGATATAACTCTCTAGAATAGCTGATATTGAACAGATCCCGAGTTCCAAAAATTGAACTACTTCAACTGGTAAGTCACTTTTCTACGCGCTAAATCAAACCTTCTGTTCACATGGCATTTCGACTGTACAGCTATTGTTTTTGTTCTTTCTGACATATGTTAATGTGCCAAACCATGCTAATCCAAGACTGAAGCACGCTTGTCCAGAGACGTAACATCTTTACACTATTGTGGGCAGCTAGAAGTCCTGGCCTGGTACTGATTGAACATGTTTTGGACATTTAAGGGCGCAATGTCAGGTGCCATCATAAGGTAAGAACACATCCTAAAATGATCACTGCCTTGTGTCGTGAATGGGTAGCATTCCCCCTGAATAACATCAGAATCATTATTGGTTTGATACGTGGCGGGTGCACTGAGGTTCATATTCAATACTAATTGTATACTCCTACTCCAACGAGAGAAACATTTGATCAATTCTAAATAGTAAGTGAGTATGTTCAGGAAATACCACAATCACAAACCGCAGACAACCCCATGGCACCCAACCACCACGAGACACCAGGAAGACAAATTAAGCACAAAAGCCAGCTCTCTCTTCCCCATCAAGATGACTGCAATACTAGAATGGACATAAAGTAACGTACAAACAAAACATAGAACAATTAAAGACTCCCACAATGGGAGTAACAATAAACAAAATGTCAACAATAACAGAACCTCCGCCTTAGAACGGACAGCAGCCTAAGCCACCTGGGTGCTTAAATGCACTTTACTGGTACCAAATCTTCGCCCTAGATTCTGCTGTTGTTGAAGTACAAGAAATGTTCAGCTCGCATGGAGGCCTTCTAACTAATGCAATGTATCATAATGGAGAAACACTCTAATCAAATAATACACCATGATGAAACAAAGAAAGGTGCTCATGACTCACAGATAGAGCAAAATCAAACCTCAAGTTGAGCCACGGCGGGTCCAGCTACAGATAAGCATCAGGCACCAACCCACCGATTAAAGCTTTACGTCTGAGCCGCAATAGAGTCTGAGGCCTGACCCACCGTCGTGCAATTAAAGAGGAAACCATAGCTATAAACCGTGATTGGGTTTATAACCAGGCAGGAAGACTGTTGCATTATATCCAAGTAATATCCAACCCTTATATAACGTTTTACAATCTTTCTGAATTGATCACTAAAGTTAGGTTTTCCAACAATTTGTTTGAATTTATAAACTAAATCACCATAAAATATAGGTTCTGATATGCCTTGCTGCCGAAAAGCTTTTAATCCAATGTTGCATTTAATAATTAACTCTGAGTGTCTGTGGTAGAATTTAGAAAAAAGCTTTTCGAATTTTATAGTATCTATAAACTTGTTTTTTCTCAACTTAGCAGTTAAAATAAGTTTCTGTTGTTGAAGTCATCAACATTAGAACACCCTCTAGCAAAACGAATAAGCTGAGAAATATATACACCATAGGAAAGGGAGCGAGGAACATCTCCATCAAGAAATGGGAAATTAACTATTTCAAAATTAAAATCATCCCGTTTATCATAAATTTCAGAAGAAACTATGCCATTTGTTATTGACCAGTTCAAGTCCAAAAACGGAGCTTCAGTATCAGAAGAATTCGCCTTATTTAACTGAAGTTTAGTAGGATATATTTGACCTACCATTTGTTCAAAATAAGGATTATCAATATTAAGTAAGTCATCTAAATATCTGGAGGTGGAGTTAAAAGCTTCAATAATATCAGTTTGATTATTATCTGACAGAAACAACATAAAATCTCTCTCATAACAAAACAAAAGCAAATTGACAACTAAAGCATACAAGATGGTAGATATATATTTAACCCGGGTCGATGTGCAATTGTTTTAGTATCTTAGTCAATTTAAACTCATTTTTTAAAATTTTAGACATTGCATCCTCAGTCTCTTGTTTTATGATCTTACAAAACACGTCGAATATATGATTTATTGCACCCTTTACCTGTTTTAATTCACTTATGTCCATGTACATATTGTATTACTATGTAGTATTGTTTTTTGTATGTTTTTATGTTTTATACAGGGCCATTCAGTAGACTGGCTAATTTAGCTAAAAGTGCAACGCTCTTGAAATATTGTATAAAAAATAGAAGTAAATAAAAACTGCCCATATGCGAGCTAACGGAGGCTATACCTCTTATTAAATATTCTTTGACCCTACCCTGTTCATTTACAATTTACAAAAAGTGTATTTAATCTAAATGTGTACCTTCATACACTGCTCAATGAACACACTTAAGATCAATATAAATAGAATAGCTGAATTAGTTGTTATTTTCAAGAAAATTGGGAACTGCTACTGTGTGCTTTCTTTTTTTTGTTGGGTATATATTACTTTCTGTTCTTCATACAGCGGACTATCCCACGGGTGGGCATCAGCGGAACAACCGCGAAATCGCGTCAACGTAAATTTGTTCCTTTGTCACATCCGGGACCTTTCGCGTTAGTGGCATCGTCACACAAATGCCAAATAAAGGTAGGTACTCTCGCTTGTTTTGATTGTTTGTAAAAGAATGAGAAAACTATGAAAAAAATCGGCAATGCTATTCCATGTAGATATGATTTACCTTGCTAAACAGGCCAAACGCGATGTTGAAAAAAGCTTTGCTCTGAGATGAGGACCGTAACCAATTCGAACCAAGTACGGGATTTCTTCAGTTTTATGTCAAAACGATGAAAGTTTGCAGATGTTTTGCCAGTTTAGGCTCAGAGCACGAGTATTTTACACATGGCATGTACATAACAGCCCTTATTCGTCCTTCGGACGTAAAAAAATCGATCCGATCATGTACTATGAAGGAATGATGCCAACGTATTCAGGCGCGGAGGCTCCTTCGCCATCGCGTTAGTTGTAACGTCACGCTCTAGTTCCTTGGAGGATACCATGTCAGTACATGCAGGCGCGGAGAGAAATGTGTGTATTATTAAAGTATCTGCTGAAACACCCCAAACGACCACCAATCCATCTCAAACGCTGCTCCCCATGTACAGACTAGCACACTTACCCCTGTCTCACCCCCAAAGACTCCCACAACCTTTAGCTCAGCCTTTTATGCAGATGTGCTACAGATACAAGTATCAGGTATCGTCCACTGGTCCAAATAGACTTAAAGTGTGTTTATATAATTTACCTGTCAGTACATGCGAGTTTGTCACCATGAATCCAATAAGCCTGCGCATTTTTAAAGTTTCACCAGAGTTTCGCTGCTCGCACACACAAAGTATGGATGTAGATAAAGACAAGACCAACTTTTAGACCACCAGCTGGATACGTCATCATAAGCGTATAAAGACGGCTTTTGCGATACATACCGAAATATTGTGAGCTGACCCATACCCTTTTAGGATTGGTTTGGGTTGTGTTGGGGTGTATATTAAAGAGCTATTCAGTCACTGCAGAGGCGGCAACTTTTATATGGCTATAGAAGGGAAATCCGGTTCTATCTATTTGGTACAGTTAATAAGTTGTTTAAGCTGCACAAACGCGTGTGCGTTCAATGGAAATCCTGACCGTTACACTGATTTACCCTTACAAAGATCGTAATGGTAATGAAGCTGAAAATGAGGCGCGGTTTAATTCAAAAGTAACTGTATCATCTGGCGTCATTACTTCAGTTAAGACCCAAAACATATTATTTAATCCTTAAAACGCCAGCAAAGTGACTGCATCAGAAAATGTGTGATTATTGGTTAACGAAAGAATAGAGGCAAACAGTGTGGACCCAGATCAGACGGCTCCAACAGGAGACACCTTATCTGGGTCTACATTGTTTGTCGAGTGGCTTCAAACGACACAAGCAGACGGTATTTGTTGCATTGGCACTCTAATGGTAAATAAATGTACGGTCAGTATTTCCACTGAACGCATGCACGTTTGCACAGCTCAAACAAGGTATTAACTCTACCAAATAGATAGAACCTGAACCACGACGAGATATGAAAGTTGCCGCCTTTGCAGTGACTGAATAGCTCTTTAATATACACCCCAACACAACCCATACCAATCCCAAAAGGGTATGTTCAGCTCACAATATTTCGGTACGTTTCGCAAAAGCCTTCTTAATATGCTTATGCTGACGTATCCAGCTGGTGGTCTAAAAGTTGGTCTCGTCTTTATCTACATCCATACTTTGTTAGTGCGTGCAGCGAAAGATCTGGTGAAATTTTAAAAATGCGCAGGCTTATTGGGTTCGTGGCACTTGCGACATGTACTGACGCATACATACGTGTAGATAAGTTATATAAAGTAAAACACGCTTCAAGTCTATTTGGACCAGTGTACGATACCTGATACTTGCATCTGTAGCACATCTGCGCAAAAGGCTGAGCTAAAGGTTGTGGGAGTCTTTTGGGGGTGAGACAGGGGTAAGTGTGCTAGTTTGTACATGGGGAGCAGCGTTTGAGATGGATTGGTGGTCGTTTGGGGTGTTTCAGCAGATATTTTAATAATACACACATTTCTCTTCGCGACATGGTATCCTCCAAGGAACTAGAGCGTGACGTTACAACTAACGCGATGGCGAAGGAGCCTCCGCGCCTGAATACGTTGGCATCATTCCTTCATAGTACATGATCGGATCGATTTTTTTACATCCGAAGGACGAATATGGACTGTTATGTACATGGCATGTGTAAAATGCTCGTGCTCTGAGCTAAAACTGGCAAAACATCTGCAAACTTTCTTCGTTTTGACATAAAACTGAAGAAATCCCGTACTGGGTTCGAATTGGTTACGGTCCTCATCTCAGAGCAAAGCTTTTTTCAACATCGCGTTTGGCCTGTTAAGCAAGGTAAAACATATCTACATGGAATAGCATTGCCAGATTTTTACATAGTTTGCTCATTCTTTTACAAACAATCGAAACAAGCGAGAGTACCTACCTTTGTTTGGCTTTTGTGTGACGATGCCACTAACGCAAAAGGTCCCGGATGTGACGAAGGAACAAATTTACGTTGACGCGATTTCGCGGTAGTTCCGCTGATGCCCACCCGTGTATCCACTGTTTGTGAAATAAAAATGACGGTCTTCGTAATCAGTTTTTCATAATCTCATATGAGAGTTTTCAGCATTGACCAATGTTCTGAACAGATGAAAGAACAACATTTCAGTCATCTTATTCCTTTTAATTTTCAAAGACAGAAGGTGTAAACATTCTCAATTCCCTACGCAGGAATGGTGCGCATGGGAATTATCAGCATAGGTCTAAACGTTACAGTTGAGGGTGAACTATTGGGTAGTCAGTCAATATTTCCAGGGATAATGGAACTTGCAGCTATAACTCAAAAAATCAGTATTAAATGGAGACAGTTTGTTGTAGCTGTTAGTGGTTTAGAAGTCCTTCAATAGTTCCAAGAAAAATTTCGTCCTATGATTGAGAAAAGTTTTTCATTGTAAGGTTTAAAGAATAGCTGGAGTCTTCGTCTCGTGTCGTTTGACATCGCTGGATGAGGTCTGCCCTTATCCTTATTCATACATCCATTAGCGTTCCCTTCAGCCCTTAGACAGAAGAATTTCTTCTCAGGATTATAAATGAAATGATCCTTATTAAAATATGGAATGATATTAAGGTACTTCTCAAGTTTACGTAGCTCTGATGTCGGATCTGTAACGAAGTGATCACCATCCACAAAATGTATTTTATCTTTGCCGTAAGTTTGAAGCCACTGTGAAAGCCTGTCCACATAAAGTGACTGTCGAAATAAAACGGAACTTTTAGTCATGGCTCCGCCATCCAGTATTCTATTAATAACAACATCAAAGTCATTTACTTGTTCCTTTTCTCTAGCTATACGGTGGACATGGTGAGATAATGCTCGTTCTACAGGTTCTCTTACTATTGCTATTAGTTTAATGTTTGGCACCGTCTCGTAGGCTTTACTCGCAATTCCAGTGGTAGAAATTTTCTCTAGCCTCAGTTTATCCTTGGGTGTACACGACATATTTTCAGTGAATTTCTCCAAGGACTGATAATGTTTCAAGCTAAAATATGGAATGCTGAGATTAGTGTTTGTGATATATATACTTGGATGTGATGATAAATACTTCCTCAGTGTCATCGTTCCACATTTCTCGAAGCCTATTATTAGAATGTCTGGCAAGAGTCTACAATTTGACGACCGGTTATACTGTATGTGTCCATCTTTGTCATGTTTGAATTTCACATTTTTCATGGCTGGAAGTTTAGTTAAAACATCTAGTTTACTATTGGGTTGTTTACCTTGTACCTGAGCCATATTTCTGGGAAAAGTTCCAGTGGTAATACTACCAGTGTACGTTCGATCCAACAATGGGTCATTGCTCAAGAAGAATAGAATGGTAAGAAATAGTCCAGGAAACACAATGAAAGTTCTTTTTGAATATTGATACATTTTCCGTCCTCGGCACATGCCACTATTCCAAGATTATACTGAGAAAAGTAGTTGGCTATCAATGATTTAAATCCTCCTGGAAATAACTGAGCTTATACTGTTCATTCACGAAATCTTGGCTCAAAGAAACCGTTAGGTGGATTTTACCATTACATCAATATAGGTAGCTTTTTAATGTTCTTTGATATATATATAGGAAAATGGATCACGTATATATATATATATATATATATATATATATATATATATATATATATATATATATACGTGATCCATTTTCCTATCAATCTGTGTGGTGTAGGGGATAGCGTAGAGAATTATCAAACATATTTGATTTCATGTTGTGCGTTTATGGTGTTCGAGTCCTATGGAATCCTTTTTTTTATATTTTGTCATTAATATCTCGATTTCATGATTTTCATGCTCAATTATGCTTTCACTCCCAATTTTTTCACTGCGCATACTTCTCTTGGCTGTAGAAATGTCTTGTCGATCGCAAGCCAGACAAATTGCTGCCACGTACCCTAAATAGGATCCGTGTTGCTGCGCATGTTATTTTAAAAGTACGCGAAGAAGATGCCATGAATGATGCACTATTTGCAGCATTATCAAATTATAAAGAGAGAGCCAGCAAGCTGACTGGCATATCAAACAAAACGACATCGCGCATCAAAAGATGACTCAAAGCGCCTCCGGGGCCATGAAAAGACACGGTGGAGCTTAGCGACTTTGACAAGTGTGAAATGTGTATAAATTGTAAAATCACACACAGCATACAACGTCAAGACAGCAAACTATTTAATAAAAAAAAGATCTTTGATTTTGGGTTTCGAACACTATCTCTTCATTACTATTCAAAAAGATATAACCAACGTGTATGTGCGCCCTACCGACTGAGCCACGAAGCCGTTTAAAATTTCAATGTGATATAAACTAATTTGTTATTATTATAACGTTAATGTACATCAAACTCCATGTTCCCTTATTTTCAACAGTTCAGTCCACCGTTAACGGTATCATTGAGCCAAGATATCGTGAATGAACAGTAGTTCGTGATATATTGTTATATTATTCTTCATTTAAATACATAAACATTTATAATAATATTTACTATACTTTTGTAAATAAGCTATTAATAGGTCTGACCCGGACAAAATTCGAAAAGAAATGATTTGTATGACATTGAATAAGGAAAACACTCAACTTCCACAGGAAAAAAAGTCCGCATAAAAAGGCGATTGTTTTTTTTTATTTTAGGCTTTGAAATTCATTTTTTTTATAATTTTGCCATTTGTTAAAAAAATATTCTTAAACTACGCAATATGGGCAATATATGGTTTTAGAAAATAAATGAGATGAAGTATTATCGACAGCCCATTCTATAAATAGAGAATCTTACATGCGTGCTCATGTTTTATTGAATTTATTAAACGAGTTGGGGAAAAGAGAAAAAAAATGCAAGGCTTGCCGAGCATTTTATCCCTTTTTCGCAACAAGTTTAATAAATTTAATAATACAAAAGCACGAATGTTAGGTTCTATTTATCATATGACATTAATGTATACTTTGAAATCCCATTTCAGGCGTAAAAAGGCTATTTTTTTTGTCATGATGTACACTACGTTGTTATGGACCACATAACGTTTCCCGTTAATTTGTAAACCCATAGTGGTTTATCGATCTTATTGCATGGCGTTATTTCACTCCTAGACGCGACGTCATATGATAAACAGAACATGGGATCTGTGAAAAGAACAATTTAATGTTGTTATGCACTAGTACTAGCAAATGTTGACTCTTAGTTTAAGTATTGTATATTTAACGTTACAGTGTATCGATAAGCAAAATATAACACATCTCTGTAATATGCTGTTCATGTTCGCACGTATGTACGATACATTCAATTATTTGTCCATTTGTTTGTTCGTCTTCCTATCCTGACTAGGTTCCAAGTTTTTGCGTTGATAAGTTTGTTCTGGAATTTATATTATAAATCCTTTAATGGATTTTATTCCTATTGGTATTTTTAGTGGATATATGTCTGAGATTTAAAGCAGGACCATCCCCATACCGGGTCGTGACCTTGAGGCCAGGGTCACATACTTATAAATTTCATATTAAAGTCAAATTAAGGCTATATTGCTAGTTTAATAAGACCCTTCGATGAATTTTATTTGTATTTGGTATAGTGTTAGATATAAGTCATAAGTTTGACTCTTGACCATCCCTACCCTGGGATTGACCTTGAGGCCAAGGTCACGAGCTTAGAATTTTCATATAAAAGTCAAAATGTTTGCATTTATGGTTGAGTAGCTGTATTATTATCAACACCATTTAATGATTTTCATTCATGTTTGGCATGGTGGTAGATTTATGTCTATTGTTTGACTCAGGGCCATCCCCATCATTTGGTGCGACTAGGACAAGGTCACGTACTTAGAATGTATATATAAAAGTCATTTTTTTGCATTTAAGATTTTAAAGCTATATATTATCGAGACCTTTTCTTCAGTTACCTGGAATGTTTGGCATGATGGTTAATGTACGTGTCAAGTTTTACTTAAGGCAATCCCAAACCCTGGACATTCCCTAGCGATCAGACACATACACTTAGAATTTTCACCTATACAAATCCAATAAAGTTTCATTATCAAGGCACTTGATTGATTTCATTATTACATGGGTGGGCATCAGCGAAACTACCGCGATATCGTGTTAACGTAAATTTGTTCCTTCGTCACATCCGGGACCTTTCGCGGTAGTGGCATCGTCACAGAAAAGCCAAACAAAGGTAGGTACTCTCGCTTGTTTGGATTTTTTGTAAAAGAATGAGCTAACATTGTAAAATTCCGACAATGCTATTCCATGTAGATATGATTTAGCTTGCTAAACAGGTCAAACGCGATGTTGAAAAAAGCTTTGCTTTGAGGTGAGAACCGTAACCAAATCGAACCCAGAACAGGATTTCTTCAGTTTTATGTCAAAACGAAGAAAGTATGCAGATGCTTTTCCAGTTTTAGCTCAGAACAAGAGCATTTTACACATGGCATGTACATGGCAGCCCTTATTCGTCCTTCGGACGTAGAAAAATCGAACCGATCATGTTCTATGAAGGAATAAATGCCAAAGTTTTCAGGCGCCGCAGTATCGCCTTTGCCAGCGCGGCAGTTGTAACGTCTCGAGTATACCATATCAGTACATGCAGGGCATGCAGGCGCGGAGAAAAATGTGTGTAGTATAGTAGTATCTACTGAAACACTCCCAAACTGCCACCAATCCATCTCATACGCTGCTTCCCGTGTACAAACTAGCACACTTACCCCTGCCCCATCCCAAGTCCTCACCTCCAGGAACCCACAACCTTCAGCTCAACCTTTTGCGCAAATGCGCTACAGATGTAAGTATCAGGTCTCGTCTACCGGCCCAAATATACTTGAAGTGTATACCATTTATCTACATGTATATACATGTATGTGTCAGTACATGAAAGTTCTGGTGAAACTTTAAAAGAGCGCAAGCTAATCTGAGTCGTGGCACATGCGATAAGTGACAAAATCTCTTGTACTGACACATATCTCCATGTAGATAAATGATATACACTTCAAGTTTATTTGGGCCGATGGACGAGACCTTATACTTACATCTGTAGCGAATCTGCGTAAAAAGGCTGCGCTTAAGGTTGTGGGGGTCTTGGAGGTGAGGACTTAGAGTGGGACAGGGGTAAGTGTGCTAGTTTGTACACAGGGGGCAGCGTTTGAGATGGATTGGTGGTGGTTTGGGGATGTTTCAGTAGATACTACAATATTACACACATTTCTCTCCGCGCCCTGCATGCACTGCATGTACTGAAATGGTATACTCGAAGGAACTAGAGCGTGACGTTACAACTACCGCGATGGCGAAGGCGATACTGTGCCTGAAAACTTTGGCATCATTCCTTCATATATTATGATCGGCTCGATTTTTTACGTCCGAAGCACGAATAAGGGCTGTTATGTAGATGCCATGTGTGAAATGTTCTTGTTCTGAGCTAATATTGGCAAAACATCTGCATACTTTCTTCGTTTTGACATAAAACTGAAGAAATCCCGTTCTGTGTTCGATTTGGTTACGGTTCTCATCTCAAAGCGAAGGTTTTTTTCAACATCACGTTTGGCCTGTTTAGCAAGGTAATTCATATTTTCATGGAATAGCATTGTCTGATTTTTACATAGATAGCTCATTCTTTTAAACAAGATCAAAACAAGCGAGAGAACCTACCTTTGTTTGGCTTTTCCGTGACGATGCCACTACCGCGAAAGGTCCCGGATGTGACGAAGGAACAAATTTACGTTAACGCGATTTCGTGATAGTTCCGCTGAAGCCCACCCGTGTATTAGCTAGCATAATAGTGACATAGGACTAAAGTTTTTCTTTGTGCCATCCCAACCATATTTGTTTCCTTATTGAATGTATAAATTAAGCATTGATGATAGGGAGCCACGACCATTTGTGCTAAATCAATTTTAGTTCGAGCCAGAATTTTTTAAAAGAATGATTTATAAAGTTTTCCCTTTCCGTTGGCAACCCTATTTTACATGAAAGTGAATATATTAGCAAAAAAATGTGATAGAGTACCACCGGGGTATCATTGGTCATGCGCGGTTTCAGGAAGTTTTTGTTAGAGGGGGTCCAACTCTGACAACTTTTTTTTAAAAGTTGATGACGGTAGAGAGGATCCAACTACCACTAAAAGTGGCCATCATCGGCCCGCCAGCGAAACGCCATTTCAATGGCGTTTTCCTAGCGGGCAGATGATAGCCGAACATTGAATGCTGGCGGACCAGTATTTCAAAGGAACCCTTTAGCTTTGTGATTTTCCAGGGGGATTTGGACCCCCTGTTCCCCCTCTGGATCTGCACATGAATTTGTGATAGTGTACCCCTCCCCCCACGCGGCAATCATTCCCGTCGGTAATAAAAAATCGCATAGCTCACCAATCTGCACGTTGTGCTCAGTGGAGGCTAAAACCCAAAACAATAATACATTTTGCATAAAGCGCACATTTTTTCAGGTTTTCTTAAGGTGCCAGTCCCTGACGGACAATGACCTCACAAAATACATCACAATATCACACCAAATTATCAGTATTTTTGATATTTTTTTTATCGAATTTGGTCCAGGTCAAACCGTGCTTGGACTGGCCTACATGACTCTTCCAAACTGGCAATTTCAAAAGTAGGATCCAGAACTTTTCTTTCGGTCAGTCGCGCTCGTGATTTATCCACTTTTAACGTCAGTGATGTATTAGGCAACGTATCGCTACTAGCGCGATTTTATTTCTTATATTTGCGAAACCGGTAATGCAACCGTGGATTAGAAGGACCCATCATGTAGTTTATCAGAGAAATATTAATTGGTTATGCAAAAAAACACTAGCTTGCAATTCAACTAAATTCATGCAATGATTCACATCTGAATTAGACACACTCCTGGTTGGTGTATTGTCACATTAACATCGCACAGGCACTTGTATTTTTAAAACAAATCATTTTTCAGAACTATAATAAGCCACTGTAATTTGTAAACCAAAATACATAATTTCTTTATTGTATCCTGTTTTGATGTGTCCTCTTTTTGGCTGACTAGAAATGAACGTATTAGTGTTTGTCTTCTTGTATATGTTAGACTAAGGAGATTATGTTATATTGTTAAGCAGATAACACTTTTGAATAAAAGAGGGAATTCTTTGATGAAGTCGTATAAATTCATTGTTGTCACAAGACTGGCATAATCTGTATGGAAGAAAGGACTCGTCCTAGGATGGCCGTTGATCAACATTGAGCCGCAACATGAGATTTCCAACAATGTGGTATGTGCGACCAAAAAGGCTCAGATCAGTCTGTGTCTACACTTGTCAAAATGCCACATTTTTGGAAATCACATGTCCAAGCTCAAATTATAATTTAGTTGTATGAAAAATTTCATTTTTTGTGTTTTTTCATTAGTTTCAAATATGATTTTCACATTAACGTTGAAAGAGTGATAGCTAAAATCAAACGAAACGCTAGAAACGACAACAAATATGTGCTGATATGCCTGGTGACGTGGAGGAAGCCATTATGGGCTCACGCACGGGTCGTTATGGATTCACATTAGCAGTCGTATTAGCCCCGGTAACTAAGCTATTGTTTATTTAGTAAAACATTAATAAATGACGATATTATGCTTCCAGACGCGACGTTATATATGGTAAATGTATACTACGTACGCATGCACTAGAAAAAGTATTTGACATTTTGATATTGAAAGACAGTTCTGACCTTACTATTTCGACACTTACCTTTTTTAAAAGCAACGATGCAGCCACTTAAAAGGCCCATTGTAATAAATACGATGTATTTGTACCCAGTATGGAATCGTAACAACGAGGGATTAGAGTGGAAAACGCAAGTGCTCACGACTTTGGAAAAGATGACTTGCTGCGAAACGTACATAACGTAAGAATGCAATTAAAGTAAACAACCAAAATAGAAATGACACAACTGGCACATCATAAAACCAGGGTGACGTTTGACATCACTGGATGCGTACTTCCTTTTTGCCTATTAATACAACCATCTTTGTGCTTTCCTTCATGTCTGATACAATAAAACCTCTTCTCTGGGTTATAAACAAATTGATCTTCTGTGAAATATGGCGCTATATTCAGAAACGTCTCAACTTTACGTAACTCTGATACAGGGTCCTTAATGAAATTACAAATGTATCACCATCAGCAGCATGTATTCTGTCTAACCCGTATGTATCTTTCTAGACTAGTATCTATCCACTGCTTGAGAGATCCACGTAAATTGATTGTCTCAACAATACAAATGGAGATGGTGCAACAAGGTACGCTCTATTGGCTCTCGTATTACAGCCAACAGTTTAATGTTAGGTACAGTCTCGTAAAATAGTAAGTGAGTATAATCAGGAAATACCACAGACAACCCCATTGCACCACGAGGAAAAGCAACTCAATCATCACGAGACACCAGGAAGACAAATTAAGCAAAGCAACAAGCTCTCTCTTCCCCATCAAGATGATTGCAATACTAGAATGGACATAAAGTAACGTACAACAAAACATAGAACAATTACAGACTCCCACAATGGGAGTAACAATAAACAAAAAGTCAACAACAACAGAATCACCGCCTTCGTAAGCTTTCTTAGCAATTCCGTAAGTCGTGATTTTTTCCAGTCTAAGCTTGCCCTCTGGTGTGCATGACATGTTTTCTGTAAATTTCTCAATGGGTTGATAGTTCTGTACATGCGCGGAAAGTTTTTACCTTTTTTTTAGCTTTTTTTTAAGTTTGATGAGGGGAGGAAGGATCCAAATAACACTATCAACGGGCCATCATCGGCCCGCCAGCGAAACGCCATTTACATGGGGTTTCGCTGGCGGGCCGATCATGGCCCAACATTGAATGCTGGATTGGTAGTTTTGTGATTTTAAGGGGACCCGGACCAGTATTGCTAACGCACATACTGTATGTTAAAATAAGGAATACTTAAATAAGTATCTGCTATGTACATACTTGGGTGAATTGCTAAAACTCTCCTCAATGCCATCCAGTCACATTTTTCAAATCCTATCATGGGCGGATCCAGAGGGGGAACAGGGGGTCCGGACCCCCCCCCCCCCAAAAAAAAAAAAAAAAAAAAAAAATCCACAAAATATAGGGTTTCATAGCAATACTGGTCCGGATACCCTGACCAGAAATACTCCTGCTAATGTGAACACTTTTATAAGAGAAGACAGGTGTTATTTTCCAAAAATTAAATGTTTTACGGAAGCGAGTGTCAATTTAAGTCTTCTCTGTTGCTGCATGTTTGAGGTTATGGTATGAGAGGACTGTGAAAATGATACCTATCGAAACGATGAGCAGTAAGGAACTTGGTCGTGATTACACCCCCCACCCCCACATAGTCCTGAAAGAGCCTTGACTGTGTGCAAATACAGTGTTAACTCAGTCAGGACCACTGGCAGTAGATGAAGGTACACTTGTACTAGGCATCTAGCGACATTTGTCAGCTAGGCCGGTACGCACATACCTGTATATGCCTTGGTAAAAAGTACTGTTTCACGTAGGCCGCTATATTTTAAGCCACTAACTCTTATATAAATCCTCGAGTAAACATCCCTGTTTTCAAATGGACATGCTTTTACTAGCAAATGGATTTTTTTTGTCAAATTAAATGAGCCTACAAATGATAGTGACATTAGTCGCATACGTGTACATTCGCTTTTGTATTTCTAAATTAATGCCTAGGTCACACATTGCGGATTGAACGCCGGATTAGCGACGGATACGACTGACATCATTTGCAGCAATCTGTATTGGACCGACTGTGCATCCGTAATCATACGTAGTAGTACTTGTACATTTGGAAAAGTACGAAAGGCGGCAACGATCAGGAATAGATACAAATCAAGTACCACCATACCTAACCCAGGATATCACATGAGAAAGTGACAAAAACACAATTAAACTTACACCTATTTTCCTACAAAATATATATAGCTTAAGACAAACGTGTATTCAATAAAAACTGTAAAAATAATTAAGCAATCACACCCCATTCCAAAAAGAAAAAGAAAGCAAGAAAGCAAATGCACTGGCGGATTCAAGGGGGCACGCCCAGCGCCCACAAATTTATCTTACTGCGCTACTGCGCTACTGCTAACTTCGCCCACGTTAGCAGATATTGTTTTTTGTTGTTGAAATTTTCCAATTTTAAATGTCTATTTTTTCTTGGTCGCTTCGCTCGCAAATGTATTTATCTATATTCAAAGGTGCCACATCGGCGGCGCCCTGCTAAAATCCCATCAATTGACTGTATTTCTGCGATTACTGCCTACCTGATTCAGTTATTTATGGTGTACCAAAAGGGTCAAAAAGCACCGAAGTGGTCGACCACTCGGTGTACGCCTATTTTGATATACACGTCCACGTCTAAATATAGACCTCCAGGGGAGACAACTTGGACTCTGTGTACCAGTACTTACCACTAGGGGAGGTGTCTTGGACTCTTGGTACTAGTATTGACATGTATGGGGAGATGACTTGGGTTCTGGATTAGGGAATAACGTCTAAAGGTGATGACTGATACTCTTGGTACAAAAAATGACTTTTAGGGGAGATAACATGACTATTGGTGCTCATACTGACCTCTAGGGGAGATGACTGGTATTCTATGTACTAGTACTGACCTCAATGGGAAATGACTTGGACTATGTTTACTATAACTGATCACTAGGGGAGATGCCTTTGACTCTGGGTACCACTTTTGACCTCTATGGGGGGTGACTTGGACTCTGTGTACTAATACTGACCACTAGTGGAGGTGTTGGAACTCTATGTACTAGTACTCACATATAGGAGAGATAACTTGGTCTCTGGATACTAGTACTAAGATCTAGGGGAGATGACTGGTACTCTGGGTACAAGTACTGACTTCCAGGGGAGATAAATTGGACTCTGTTTACTAGAACTGGCCACTAGGGCAGACGCCTTTGACTCTGGGTACCACTACTGACCTCTATGCGAGATGACCGGTACTCTGGGTACTAGTACTACCTCTATTGCAAATGCCTTGGACTCTTTGTACTAGAACAGACCACTAGGGGAGATAAATGGGACTCTTTGTACTTGTACTGATCTCTAGGGGAGATGACTTACTATTTTGGACTCTGGATACTAGTACTGACTTATAGGGGAGATCCACGGGACAATGGATATTAGTACTGACCTAAAGGGAGATTTTGGGACTCTGGGTACTAGCATTGACCTTTAGGGAAGATGACTGGTACTCTTGGTACAAAAAATGACCTTTAGGGGAGATAACATGACTATTTTGTACTCATACTGACCTCTAGGGGAGATGACTGGTATTCTATGTACTAGTACTGACCTCAATGGGAAATGACTTGGACTATGTTTACTAGAAATGATCACTAGGGGAGATGCTTTTGACTCTGGGTACCACTTTTAACCTCCAGGGGGGATGACTTGGACTGTGTACTAATACTTACCACTAGTGGAGGTGTTGGGACTCCGGGTACTTGTACTCACAAAAAGGGAGATAACTTGGTCTCTGGACACTAATACTAAGATCTAAGGGAGATGACTGATACTCTGGGTACAAGTACTGACTCTCAGGGGAGATGACTTGGACTCTGTTTACTAGAACTGGCCACTAGGGCAGACGCGTTTGACTCTGGGTACCACTTCTGACCTCTATGCGAGATGACTGGTACTCTGGGTACTAGTACTACTTCTTTTGCAAATACCTTGTACTCTTTGTGCTAGAACAGACCACTAGGGGAGATGAATGGGACTCTGTGTACTTGTACTTATTTTTAGGGGAGATGACTCACTATTTTGGACTCTGGATACTAGTACTGACTTATAGGATAGATACATGGGACAATGGATATAAGTACTGACCTCAATGGAGATTTGGGACTCTGGGTACTAGCACTGACCTCTAAGGAAGATGACTGGTACTCTTGGTACATATACTGACCTCCAGGGGAAATGACTTGGACTCTGTGTACTTGTACCGACCACTAATGGAGGTTTCTTTGATTCTGGAAACTAGAACGGACCTGTAGGGGAGATGACTTGGACTCTGTGTACTAGTACTGACCACAAGGGGAGGTTTCTTGGACTTTTGGCACCAATACTGACCTATAGGGGAGATGACTTGAACTCTGAATACTAGTACTACAATCTAGGATAGATGACTGGTACTCTGGGTACAAGTACTGACTTCAAAGGGAGATGACTTGCTTATTGTACTATTACTTACCTCATTGGGGAGATGACTGGTACTTTATGTACTAGTACTGACCTCCAGGGGAGATGACTTGGACTCTGTGTACTTGAACTGACCATTTGGAGAGATGTCAGTAATTGAACCAAGAGTCCAAGGCATCTCCCCAAATGGTCAGTTCAAGTACACAGAGACCAAGTCCCCACCTGGAGGTCAGTACTAGTACATAAAGTACCAGTCATCTCCCCAATGAGGTCAGTAATAGTACAATAGTCAAGTCATCTCCCTTAGAGGTCAGTACTTGTACCCAGAGTACCTCCAGGGGAAATGACTTGGACTCTGTGTACTAGTACCGACCACTAATGGAGGTTTCTTTGACTCTGGAAACTAGAATGGACCTGTAGGGGAGATGACTTGGACTCTGTGCACTAGTACTGACCACTAGGGGAGGTTTCTTGGACTCTTGGAGATGACTTGGACTCTCTTTACTAGAACTGGCCACTAGGGCAGACGCCTTTGACTCTGGGTACAACTTCTGACCTCTATGCGAGATGACTGGTACTCTGGGTACTAGTACTGGCCTCTATTGCAAATACCTTTGTCTCTTTGTACTAGTACTGACCACTAGGGGAGATGATGGGACTCTGTGTACTTGTACTGATCTCTAGGAGAGATTACTTACTATTTTGGACTCTGGATACTAGTACTTATAGGGGAGATGCATTGGACAATGGATATTAGTACTGACCTCAAGGGAGATTTTGGGACTCTAGGTACTAGTACTGACCTCTAGGGAAGATGACTGGTACTCTTGGTACATATACTGACCCCCAGGGGAGATGAATTGGACTCTGTGTACTAGTACCGACCACTAATGGACGTTTCTTTGACTCTGGAAACTTTTCGGACCTGTAGGGGAGATGACTTGGACTCTGTGTACTATACTGACCACTAGGGGAGGTTTCTTGGACTCTGAGTACTAGTACGGACCTATAGGGGAGATGACTTGGACTCTGGGTACTAGTACTAGAATCTAGGGTAGATGACTGGTACTCTGGGTACAAGTACTGACCTCTAAGGGAGATGACTTGACTATTGTACTATTACTGACCTCATTGGGGAGATGACTGGTACTTTATGTACTAGTACTGACCTCCAGGGGGGAACTTGGAACTTGATCTGTAGGGGGAGGTGACTGGGGCTATGGGTACTAGAACTGACCACTAGGGGGATGCCTAGGACTCTGGGTACTAGTACTGACCTCTAGGAGAGATGACTTGGGCTCTGGGTACAAGTACTTACGTCTTAGGGAGATGACTTGGATTCTGGATACTAGCACTCACTTATAAGGAGATGTATGGGACTATAGGTACTAGTACTGGCCTCAATGGAGATGACAAGGACTCTGGGTACTAGCTCTGACGTCTAGGGGAGATGAATTGGACTCTTGGTATTAGTACTGAGTTCTAGGGGAGATAACTTTGACTCTTGGTACTAATTCTAACATCTAGGTCAGATTACTGGTACCCTGGATACTAGTACCTATATCTAGGGGAAATGACTTGGACTCTGGGTACTAGTACTAACCTCTAGGGAAGATGACTGGTACAATTGGTACTTGTACTGACCTCCAATGGAGATGACTTGGATTCTGTGTGCTAGAATTAAACATTTGGGGAGATGCCTTGGACTCTGTGTACTACTACTGGCCTCTAGGGGAGATATCTCGGCCTCTGGGTACAAGTACTGACCTCTAGGGGAGATGACTTGACTATTGGTACTAGTACTGACCACTAGGGGAGGTGTCTTGGACTCTGGGTACTAGTCCTGACCTGTAGGGGAGATGCCTGGGAGATGACTGGAAATCCGGGTACTAGTACTAAAAACTAGGGAGATGACTGACTTTTGGTTCTAGTACTGGTCTGTAGGGGAGACAACTGGGACTCTGGATACCAGAACTGACCTCTGAGGGAGATGCCTTGGTCTCTGGATTCTAGTACTGACCTCTAGGGAAAGTGTCTATGACTCTGGGTATTAGTACTGACCTCTAGGGGAGATGACTGGTACTTTAGGTACTAGTACTGACCTCCAGAGGAGATGTCTTGGATTCTGTGTGCTAGAATTGAACATTTGGGGAGATGCCTTGGACTCTGGGTACTACTACTGGCCTCTAGGGGAGATATCTCGGCCTCTGGGTACAAGTACTGACCTCTAGGGGAGATGACTTGACTATTGGTACTAGTACTCGCCTCTAGGGGAGATGACTGGTACTATAGGTACTAGTACTGACCTCAAGGGGAGATGCCTTGGATTCTGTGTACTAGAACTGACTATTTGGGGAGATGCCTTGAACTCTGGGTAGTACCTCTGACCTCTAGGGGAGATAACTGGTAATCTGGTAACTAGTTCTGACCTCTAGGGGAGTTAACTGGTAATATGGTAACTAGCACTGACCTCTAGGGGAAATGCCTTGGACTCTGGGTACTAGTACTGACCTCTAGGAGAGATGACTGAGACTCTGGGTACTAGTACTGACCTCTAGGCTAAATGCCTTGGACTCTGGGTACTAGTACTGACCATTAGGGGAGATGAATGGCCAAAATTTGAATGCTTGCTTGGTAGCTTTGTGATTGTTCAGGAGATCCGGGCAAGTAATTATAAGAAACCCTATATTTTCGTAATTGTTCAGGCATCTAGTGGCACTGACAGGGACTCTGAATACTAGTTCTGTCCTCTAGTGGCAATGCATGCTACTGTGGATATAAGATTTGACATCTTGTGGCAAATACAGGGACTCTATTGGTTCCTAGCTTTTCTTCTGAGGCTTCACTACATTAATGGGGCTCGTCGCGAGAAAACCTGTCTTCGGGGGGTTGCGAACAACAAAGGCGCAGACCAGCCTGTGCATCCGCGCAGTCCGATCAGCACACTTGTTATTCGCTTTTTGAAAAGTACCATATGTAAACTTGCTTTAGGTGAAATTTCAATTTTCTAGCTAGTCTCTGTAGCTGAGGAGACTGGTTTATATCTCGCTTTGTCAGAAACCCCGAAGGCAGGTTTTGTCGCGTCGAGGCCCATTTAATAGATGTACAAGTCAGTTTGTTGTATGGTTTTGTCGTGCTGTAGTCGAGTTAGTATATCAAACTCATAAACGCTTGTATACCGATTTAAGCATTACTGCACAGTTTTCAGGTAGGGCTATATAAAGGGGACCATTTTAGAGTCTGCTAAGCGCACCATAATAGATGCCAGTACCAGTTTAGAAGCTGGTCATGACTAAAGTAGATGCCAGGATCAGTTTAGATGCAGGACCACTTTAGATGATGTACAGATGCACATTGATCACTGTGTGCCTGGTATCTTCTGTGGCCTCACACTGAGTAGATTTATATCCGTCCTGGTGTCTATTTCATCAATAACGTTCAAGAAAATTGTGTCTACGTTGTTTTTTTGAGAAGTGCATACGTTATATAGAAAACCCCGATAATAGAAATTTGTTTGTCACTAAAAACCATCATCGGCTCACCAGCGAAACGATGTTTAAATGGCGTTTCAGTGGCGGGCCGATATTGGCCATTAGAATGGCGTTTCGCTGGCGGGCCGATGATGGCCAAAATTTGCATGCTGGCTTGGTAGCTTTGTGATTTTTCAGGGGATCCGGACAATTACTTATAAGGAACCCTATATTTTCGTAATTGTTTAGGGGGTTGGAGTCCGGACCCCTGTCCCCTTTTATGGATCCGCGCATGAATTATACATCTATATCAAAAGAAAGCATAAATACAAAGTGTATTTCGGTAATTCTGTTACTTTCCTATATTTCCATAATGGTCGTAGGCTATAACATGACAGGTCGATTTAATCACTATTATAACCAGCCCCTGGAGCTGAGCATGCTTCCTCAAAGACTAAGATCTGTGTAGCTTTTATAGTGTATGAGCTTACATGCGAGTTGCATGCGAAAAACAAAGATACAGTCTTGCATCGGCGCTGTGTGATCAACGCCTTCGCTATTCGCTCTCTGCAAATTTCGATAGCTAAACTAGCGAAACTATAGCCTCTGTAACTGAGCATGCTGGTTTGAACGTGACCGAAAAAAACGCTAAATGTGAGCTGTGCAAGATTCATATTATTCATTGTATTGTATTAAATAACTTAGTTAAGACCGAGTCCATTTCTATAGATAAAACGTTTGATAATAACTATACAAGAGAGAAAATCCTGTAGATGATTTTGGGTCGAATCGACCATGGCGGCGAAACGACTAGTGGGGGTGGGGGTGGGCGATAAGTAGGACACGTCTTGGGCGAACGACTAGGGGAGGAAACGGCTTTGGGATCGATACGAGTCCGGGTTATACACACCAAGGAAAATGGGTCGTAGCATTCTATTTTTGGTTAACCATGTTATACTAAGTAAAGGGTGGTCTTAATTGTAATTCTTTCGAGGTATTTAAACCTTTGTCGATTTTTTATTTCTCTTCAGCCTCTATAACCGTGTGGAATGCAGCAGCCTTGGTTGGTAAATTAGGAGCATAAAAGATGTCAGCTGTGACATCTTTATTATTTGTCTTAAATATTCGACAAAAAGTACGAAATTCGCTAATTTCAAACGTTTGATGAAACTTGATTTTTGACGTACGAACTTATTTAGAGGTCGCAACAGCTGTTGATGTGCCGCGTGGAGTTGGTAACACTTCATGCCGTGATCTTGCAACGACTCAATAAAATCAAATATGCTGTTTTCTGATATTTTAGGTTCTCTCTTTTTCTGAAGGATCTATTTTTCCAGATTATCTAGATGTCGCAACAGGTGTCAGTTGGTAAAACTCCTCCCCGTACATCGATATAGTGTTGATATTTTTTTCGTATTCTGGTCCTTCCAAAATATTGGGTTCTGACGGAAAGCAGAATACCACATAAGCCGGTGCTAGGGGCGTGAGAACTGTTGCACTTTCCGTTTGTTCTCATGAACAGACACAATATAACCGAGTCTGCTGTTTTCTTGTATTTTAAGACAAAATAAGTCGTAAACGCTTTTGGTGAAATTGGAATATAGTTAAACCCGCAGGCAGGTTTTCACGCGACACATAAGGGATCACAGGTAGATAGATTACCTTATTTATGAAGGTGTTTAGAAATTTATGACAGGAAGTTTATTTTACTAGCATGACATGATGTTGATTGCTGTCAGAGTCAGAAATAGACAATCGAGGAATATACGTATAACTTAACAATATTATGCCTTTTTAGTCAAAGAACATTTAAACAGTTCTCATTCCTCAAAAAGTGAAAACAGATACAATGGATGTATTTAAAAAGCAATTAAAATGGATGAAAAAGTTCAAACGGGTCAGTATAATATGGAAAGCTTTGTTATGGATTTATAATGGCATAAATATTTTTTCTATTGCATGAAACATAGATTTAAGTTGATGCGCCAGTTATTTTCGGACTGCCATCAATATGGGACCAGCTGCGGATCGAGTTTGGGTTGGTGACAGTCTGGTACATGCTAACGAATCTTTAAGTAGCCTAAGTAATCACTAATTTAACAAATAATAACAGAGGGTAAGGTGATGGGGAGAGGTCGATTTTACCAAGATCTTTTATTACATTTTACTAAGAAATTTCTATGAAAATTAAACAAAACTCGACAGCCTTTAACCCCCTCTGGACCCGGTACTGAATAAATAAATAAATAAATATGTGTATAATTTGATTTTCCATCGTTTTCTATAAGTACTCATCATTGAATTAAACGAGTGTTTCACCCATTGTGCGGCTACACAGCATGCCTACAACCCGGATATAAGAGCTGCCTTCTGATTGGTTCGTTCAATATTGCAATATTCGTCGACCGCTACCAGTGTACCAGAAGGGTCAAAAAGCACCGAAGTGGTACACCACTCGGTGCACGCCTATTTTGATATACACGTCCACGCCTAAATATAGACGTGCACGTCTATATATAGGCGTGGACGTCTATTTGAATATACACGTCGACGCCTAAATATAGACGTCCACCCGCAAATTAGACGTCCACGTCTAAATAGACGTGTACGTCTATTTTACACGTCCACGCCTAAATTTAGACGTGTACGCCTATTTTACACGTCGACGCCTAAATAGACGTGCACCCGCAATGTAGACGTCCACCCGCATATAGACATCCACGTCTATTTAGACGTGGATGTCTAAATTGCGGGTGGACGTCTATATTTAGGCGTCGACGTGTATATAAAATTAGACGTCCACGTCTAAATATAGACGTGCACGTCTATATTTAGACGTGGACGTGTATATCAAAATAGGCGTACACCGAGTGGTCGACCACTTGGGTGCTTTTTGACCCTTTTGGTACACCATATGGACGTCTAATTTGCGGGTGGATGTCTATATTTAGGCGTCGACGTGTAAATTCAAATAGACGTCCACGCCTATATATAGACGTGCACGTCTATATTTAGGCGTGGACGTGTATATCAAAATAGGCGTACACTGTTAAACTCAACTGAACACTTTATACTGACAACACTAGTTTATTACATCAGTGCAACATACAGTAAGATAATATCACTAATTACGTTGTTGCTATGACGTCATGACGTCACAGTTGAACAGTAACTGTAACTCAAACATAGCAGTAGATTAAACATGTTAAAAGAGTAATTTCCCATATATAAATAATATAAAGATTAACATTAATTATATTTTCTTTTCTTTTTCTGTTCTTTTGAATGGTTAGTATAAAATATGATTGAAAAATTAAATTTCTTAAAAGTGATTGTAAGTAAGGAAAAACACTTTTGAAAAGTAGCATTAGGATCAATCTTAATAAGATCTGTTCATTACCATTGGCACAAATTCTCATCAGCTACTTTTCTGAACAAAACACTATATATTAAATGTACACGTAATTGGTAAAAAATCTCACTTAATTTTGCATTTTTACTCAATTAAATTTAACTATCAGTGAAATAATCTATGCATTAATTTAACTAGATATCACATTATTAAATACATGATCATTCTGATAAACAAATATCCCATAAAAAATGTATTCTTTTATAACACTACTTTTTTAAGTCCTGAAATTTCATGTCACAGATTTCTTATTGATTCATATTACAAATCAATCACACCAATTTCATGTATATTTTTTTTCCAAGGACTAAACTGTTCATCTTCTTACTCTCTCTTTGGTCCTCTGTGACAGTGAATTATAAAATTTTGTCAAAATAGTAATAACTGACTTTAAATTCAGCTTTTCTAATAATTGATTAAGTTAATGATAGAAATCTTCAAATTCTAACCCAGTCCTATAATTTTTGAATTCAGTCAGTATGTGTAACCTTATGTCTTATTCCCATTATCATAATAATTCTTCACATTTCTCTCTTTTTCTCTCGCCAATCCCTTTCTTATTTGCATGAATTCTATCTTTGATCTCATGCAGTCAATGTCACTGCTAAAGATGTCTGTTTTTAGTTTATCATTTATTTCTTTTTCTCTGCACTTCTTGAATCCCTGAAATTTCAACTCTCTGTTGAATGATATCGTGGCTCTTTTCCTAACAAAACCCTCATTATCCTCAAATATTTTCATACAAGGATCTAACCATAGTTTCGTTCCACCTTGACGGTTTAAATCTTTGACTCCTGTTTTACAATTTCGTTTAACACACACAGGTCTAGTGTATTTTTTGTTTTTAAGATGCTTATCTATCTCACAACCAAAGTCTCCCCCCTTACTCAGTTGACCCCGTCTATCTATTTTTACATGCTTATCCTCAAGATTCATGTTCCAAAATACTTTTTCATCCAGGGCTGTCTTCCGTTTTTCTTGTTTTGGATTACACTTGTATATAGCCGCTTCTTTTCCTGTATTAAATACCTTGGTAACCAATTCTTTCCTTGTTCTATTGATAGGAACACTATAATGGCCTGATGCTGTTAAATTCAAAATTACTTCTTTCCCGAATATGGTGGCTGTGTCATTTTCTAGGTCCATCTTTACACCAGCTGTTTTCATGGTATTTCGAGAAAGAATCAATGGAATGTCTGATTGAACAACATCAGTTTTGATCCTTACTTCTTTTCCAGCAATCTGTGCTGGAAGACAGAATTCAGCTTCAGATCTCACTTGGTTTCCTCCTCCAAACACGAACATTCTTCTACTGCCGGTTTGTTTTATGTTTCTCTTGTCACTTTGATCTAATGAATTTATATAACCTTCGAGCCATTTCTTCCCACACACTGTGCTACTGCAAGCACTGTCCAATATTGCACAGCTTCCCAAATCCACATCTTGTTGCCAATCACCTAAACTGTTCCCAATAAATAACACCATATGCTCCTCTTCCCCACTAGTATTCATTTTAGACATGTTCTCCCAACTATCTGGACATTCCCTCACAAGATGTCTGTATGACCCACAAGATCTACAAGTTAATGGTCTTCCATTTGATCCTACTGGATTCTTCTTCTTTCTGATGAGTGACATACCACTAGTCTGACCATTATATCCGCACCTGCTAAAATTCCTTGTTCTGTTCATACGAGACTGTTCTACATAGCCAGCTGCTAATAGTGCCTCTTCTTGCTTTTCTAAACCTTCTCGCTCTAAATCATCATCCGCCACTAAAATTTTACTCCCTTGACATTTACCGCCTGATGCTAAATTTTTGCTACCTTTATGGACATCCCCTAAAAACTTTCTCAGTGATTTTTTCGCATCCTCGTACAATGTTTCTCTTCTCTCATAATTTAGTCCAGTTAAAACCAGCAGTTTTTCTTCTCTGCTTATATTTGCTTTCCTTATTAGCTTAAATGCTAGTATCTCTGATGGCATCTTCATATCTAGTTTCTCAATTCTCCTATAATTTGAATCAAAAGAATCAATAAACTCTGTAATGCTTTGTCCCTCAGCCCTTTGACAGTCATCAAACTCTTCAAACTTCTCTATACTGTCAGTTAAATCATCCTTTTTCAGATGCTTATCCAGAAACTGAATTAGAATATCCAAGCCATTCTCCTTTTTCAAGTCATCTAAACTAACCTGACTGAAAACTTTCTCTTTTATGTGAAATTCCTCATTTTCAGGTAGGGATAAAGCAATTACAATACCCTGTTTGGACTTGCAGATGTCCGTTACTTCTCGCCATGCCAGCAACTGTAGCTTGTAAAGCTCATATGATTTAGAACACAAACCTGGTGGATTTATTTTCATTTCCATCATCATATATTCAGCTCAATTTTTTTTTTTTTTTTTTAGATCAGTGTTTCATTCTGAATCTGTCTACAGCACATGTTTCAAATAGCTGCTCTTTCATGAAGTTTCTATATTCCAAAATGTAATAATTGTCTAATTACTCACTGTATAAACTCAGTTCTGTCCATTAGAAGATCAGCTGTAACACTTAGCTAAATTTTATCTGCTTCCACTTTGTATCTTCCCTTCTTACAATAATGTCACACTCTCAATCACCTTCTCCCACACTGGAGGACTGTATTTACGCTCTGCTACCATTGTTAAACTCAACTGAACACTTTATACTGACAACACTAGTTTATTACATCAGTGCAACATACAGTAAGATAATATCACTAATTACGTTGTTGCTATGACGTCATGACGTCACAGTTGAACAGTAACTGTAACTCAAACATAGCAGTAGATTAAACATGTTAAAAGAGTAATTTCCCATATATAAATAATATAAAGATTAACATACACCGAGTGGTCGACCACTTCGTTGCTTTTTGACCCTTCTGGTACACTGGTAGCGGTCGACGAATATGCAATATTGAACGAACCAATCAGAAGGCAGCTCTTATATCCGGGTTGAAGGCATGCTGTGTAGCCGCACAATGGTAAAACACACGTTTAATTCAATGATGAGTACTTATAGAAAACGATGGAGAATCAATTTATACACATATTTATTTATTTATTCAGTACCAGGTCCAGAGGGGGTTAAAGGCTGTCGAGTTTTGTTTAATTTTCATAGAAATTTATTAGTAAAATGTAATAAAATATTTTGGTAAAATCGACCTCTCCCCATCACCTTACCCTCTGTTATTATTTGTTAAATTAGTGATTACTTACTTAAGGATTCGTTAGCATGTACCAGACTGTCACCAACCCAAACTCGATCCGCATCTGGTCCCATATTGATGGCAGTCCGAAAATAAGTGGCGCATCAACTTAAATCTATGTTTCATGCAATAGAAAAATATTTATGCCATTATAAATCCATAACAAAGCTTTCCATGTTATACTGACCCGTTTGAACTTTTTCATCCATTTTAATTGCTTTTTTAAATTCATCCATTGTATCTATTTGCACTTTTTGAGGAATGAGGTCTGTTTAAATGTCCTTTGACTAAAAGGGCATAATATACGTATATTCTTTGATTGTCTATTTCTGACTCTGATAGCAATCAACATCATGCCATCCTAATAAAATAAACTTCCTGTCATAAATTGTCTAAACACCTTCATAAATAAGGTAATCTATCTACCTGTGATCCCTTATTGTAACGTGTCACGTGAAAACCTGCCTGCGGGTTTAACTATATTCCAATTTCACCAAAAGCGTTTACGACGTATTTTGTCTTAAAATACAAGAAAACAGCAGACTCGGTTATATTGAGTCTGTTCATGAGAACAAACGGAAAGTGCAACAGTTCTCACGCCCCTAGCACCGGCTTATGTGGTATTCTGCTTTCCGTCAGAACCCAATATTTTGGAAGGACCAGAATACGAAAAAAATATCAACACTAAATCGATGTACGGGGAGGTGTTTTACCAACTGACAACTGTTGCGACATCTAGATAATCTGGAAAAATAGATCCTACAGAAAAAGAGAGAACCTAAAATATCAGAAAACAGCATATTTGATTTTATTGAGTCGTTGCAAGATCACAGCATGAAGTGTTACCAACTCCACGCGGCACAACAACAGCTGTTGCGACCTCTAAATAAGTTTGTATGCCAAAAATCAAGTTTCATCAAACGTTTGAAATTTACGAATTTCGTACTTTTTGTCGAATATTTAAGACAAATAATATAGGTGTCACAGCTGACATCTTTTATGCTCCTAATTTACCAACCAAGGCTGCTGCAATCCACACGGTTATAGAGGCTGAAGAGAAATAAAAAATCGACAAAGGTTTAAATACCTCGAAAGAATTACAATTAAGACCACCCTTTACTTAATATAACATGGTTAACCAAAAATAGAATGCTACGACCAATTTTCCTTGGTGTGTATGACCCGAACTCGTATAACCCAAAACCGTTTCCTCCCCTAGTCGTTCGCCCAAGACGTTTCCTACTTATCGCCCACCCCCACCCCCACTAGTCGTTTCGCCGCCATGGTCGATTCGACCCAAAATCATCTACAGGATTTTCTGTCTTGTATAGTTATAATCAAACGTTTTATCTAAAGAAATGGACTCGGTCTTAACTAAGTTATTTAATACAAGACAATGAATAATATGAATCTTGCACAGCTCACATTTAGCGTTTTTTTTCGGTCACGTTCAAACCAGCATGCTCAGTTACAGAAAGTTTAGCTAACGAAATTTGCAGAGAGCGAATAGCGAAGGCGCTGATCACACAGCGCCGATGCAAGGCTGTATCTTTGTTTTTCGCATGTAACTCGCATGTAAGCTCATACACTATAAAATTACACAGATCTTAGTCTTTGAGGTAGCATGCTCAGCTTCAGGGGCTGGTTATAATAGTGATTAAATCGACCTGTCATGTTAGCCTACGACCATTATGGAAATATAGGAAAGTAACAGAATATCCGAAATACACTTTGTATTTATGCTTTCTTGTGATATAGATGTATAATTCATGCGCGGATCCATAAAAGGGGACAGGGGTCCGGACTCCAACCCCCTGAACAATTACGAAAATATAGGGTTCCATATAAGTAATTGTCCGGATCCGCTGAAAAATCACAAAGCTACCAAGCCAGCATGCAAATTTTGGCCATCATCGGCCCGCCAGCGAAACGCCATTTCAATGGCCATTATCGGCCCGCCAGCGAAGCGCCATTTAAACATCGTTTTGCTGGTGAGCCGATGATGGTTTTTAGTGACAAACAAATTTCTATTCTCGGGGTTTCTATATAACGTATGCACTTCTAAAAAAAACAACGTAGACACAATTTTTTGAACTTTATTGATGAAATAGACACCAGGACGGATATAAATCTACTCAGTGTGAGGCCACAGAAGATACCAGGCACACAGTGATCAATGTGCATCTGTCCATCATCTAAAGTGGTCCTACATCTAAACTGGTCCTGGCATCTACTTTAGTCATGACCGGCTTCTAAACTGGTACTGGCATCTATTATGGTGCGCTTAGCAGACTCTAAAATGGTCCCCTTTATATAGGTCTACCTGAAAACTGTGCAGTAATATAGGTCTACCTGAAAACTGTGCAGTAATGCTTAAATCGGTATACAAGCGTTTATGAGTTTGATATACTAACTCGACTACAGCACGACAAAACCATACAACAAACTGACTTGTACATCTATTAAATGGGCCTCGACACGACAAAACCTGTCTTCGGGGTTTCTGACAAAGCGAGATATAAACCAGTCTCCTCAGCTACAGAGACTAGCTAGAAAATTGAAATTTCACCTAAAGCAAGTTTACATATGGTACTTTTCAAAAACTTTGGCGAATAACAAATGTGCTGATCGGACTGCGCGGATGCGCAGGCTGGTCTGCGCCTTTGTTGTTCGCAAACCCCCGAAGACAGGTTTTCTCGCGACGAGCCCCATTTATGTAGTGAAGCCTCAGAAGAAAAGCCAGGAACCAATAGAGTCTCTGTATTTGCCACAAGATGTCAAATCTTATATCCAGAGTAGCATGCATTGCCACTAGAGGACAGTACTAGTATTCAGAGTCCCTGTCAGTGCCACTAGATGCCTGAACAATTATGAAAATATAGGGTTTCTTATAATTACTTGCCCGGATCCCCTGTACAATCACAAAGCTACCAAGCCAGCATTCAAATTTTGGCCATTCATCTCCCCTAATGGTCAGTACTAGTACCCAGAGTCCAAGGCATTTAGCCTAGAGGTCAGTACTAGTATCCAGAGTCTCAGTCATCTCTCCTAGAGGTCAGTACTAGTATCCAGAGTCCAAGGCATTTCCCCAAGAGGTCAGTACTAGTTACCAGATTACCAGTTATCTCTCCTAGAGGTCAGTACTAGTTACCAGATTACCAGTTATCTCCCCTAGAGGTCAGAAGTGCTACCCAGAGTCCAAGGCATCTCCCTAAATGGTCAGTTCTAGTACATAGAATCCAAGACATCTCCCCTTGAGGTCAGTACTAGTACCTATAGTACCAGTCATCTCCCCTAGAGGCGAGTTCTAGTACCAATAGTCAAGTCATCTCCCCTAGAGGTCAGTACTTGTACCCAGAGGCCGAGATATCTCCCCTAGAGGCCAGTAATAGTACCCAGAGTCCAAGGCATCTCCGCAAATGTTCAATTCTAGCACACAGAATCCAAGACATCTCATCTGGAGGTCAGTACTAGTACCTAAAGTACCAGTCATCTCCCCTAGAGGTCAGTACTAATATCCGGAGTCATAGACACTTTCCATAGAGGTCAGTACTAGAATCCAGAGACCAAGTCATCTCCCTCAGAGGTCAGTACTGGTATCCAGAGTCCCAGTTGTCTCCCCTACAGATCAGTACTAGAACCAAAAGTCAGTCATCTCCCTAGTTTTTAGTACTAGTACCCGGATTTCCAGTCATCTCCCAGGCATCTCCCCTACAGGTCAGGACTAGTACCCAGAGTCCAAGACACCTCCCCTAGTGATCAATTATAGTACACAGAGTCCAAGTCATCTCCATTGGAGGTCAGTAAAAGTACCAATAGTACCAGTCATCTTCCCTAGAGCTCAGAACTAGTACCCAGAGTCCAAGTCATTTCCCCTAGATGTAGGTACTAGTATCCAGAGTACCAGTAATCTGACCTAGATGTTAGAATTAGTACCAAGAGTCAAAGTTATCTCCCCTAGAACTCAGTACTAATACCAAGAGTCCAATTCATCTCCCCTAGACGTCAGAGCTAGTACCCAGAGTCCCAGTCATCTCCATTGAGGCCAGTACTAGTACCTTTAGTCCCATACATCTCCATATAAGTGAGTGCTAGTATCCAGAATCCAAGTCATCTCCTTAAGACGTAAGTACTTGTACCCAGAGCCCAAGTCATCTCTCCTAGAGGTCAGTACTAGTACCCAGAGTCCTAGGCATCCCCCTAGTGGTCAGTTCTAGTACCCATAGCCCCAGTCACCTCCCCCTACAGATCAATTATAGTACATAGAGTACAAGTCATCCCCCTGAATGTTAGTACTAGTACCTGGAGCACCAGTCATCTCACCTAGAGTTCAGTACTAGTACCCAGAGTCCTAGTCATTTCACCTAGAGGTCAGTATAGTATGTAGTTTCCAAGTCATTTCCAATAGAGGTCAGTTCTAATACCCATAGTACAAGCCATCTCCAATAGAAGTCAATGATAGACTCCAGAGTCCCAATCATCCTCATAGAGGTCAGTACTAATACCCAGAGTCCAAGATACACGTATTTTCTCTACAGCTCAATACTAGTATCCAGAGTCCAAGTCATCTCCCTTAAAGTTCAGTACTTGTACTCAGAGTCCAAGTCATCTCCCATAGAGGTCATTACTAGTATCCAGAGTCAGAATCATCTCCCCTACAGGTCAGTACCTGTAGTCAGAGACCAGTCATCTCCCAAGTTGTCAGAACTAGTACAGAGAGTATCAGTCATCTCCTCTAGAGGTTAGTACAATTTACAGAGTCCCATTTCACACACCCAGTCATCTCCAATAATGGTCAGTTCTAGTTCCCAGAGTCCAAGGCATTTCCCATAGAGGTCAGCCTAGTACCCAGAGTACCAGTTAACTCCCATAGAGGTCAGAACTAGTACCCAGAGTACCAGTCATCTCCACTAGATGTCAGTAATTGAACCCAGAGTCCAAGGCATCTACTCAAATGGTACACAGAGTCCAAGTTCCCCATGGAGGTCAGTACTAGTACATAAGGCATCTACCTAAATGGTACACAGAGTCCAAGTTCCCTCTGGAGGTCAGTACTAGTACATAAAGTACCAGTCATCTCCCCAATGAGGTCAGTAATAGTACAATAGTCAAGTCATCTCCCTTAGAGGTCAGTACTTGTACCCAGAGTACAAGTCATCTACCCTAGATTCTAGTACTAGTACCCAGAGTCCAAGTCATCTCCCCTATAGGTCCGTACTAGTACTCAGAGTCCAAGAAACCTCCATTAGTGGTCGGTACTAGTACACAGAGTCCAAGTCATCTCCCCTGGGGGTCAGTATATGTACCAAGAGTACAAGTCATCTTCCCTAGAGGTCAGTACTAGTACCTAGAGTCCCAAAATCTCCCTTGAGGTCAGTACTAATATCCATTGTCCCATGCATCTCCCCTATAACTCAGTACTAGTATCCAGAGTCCAAAATAGTAAGTAATCTCTCCTAGAGATCAGTACAAGTACACAGAGTCCCATCATCTCCCCTAGTGGTCAGTACTAGTACAAAGAGTCCAAGGTATTTGCAATAGAGGTCAGTACTTGTACCCAGAGTACAAGTATCTCCCATAGAGGTCAGTAGTGGTACCCAGAGTCAAAGGCGTCTGCCCTAGTGGCCAGTTCTAGTAAACAGAGTCCAAGTACCAAGAGTACCAGTTATCTTCCCTAGAGGTCAGTACTAGTACCCGTTGTCCCCTACATCTCCCCTACAAGTCAGTACTAGTATCCAGAGTCCAAGTCATTTCTCCTAGAGATCAGATCAGTAAAAGTACTTAGAGGCCCCTTCATCTCCACTTATGGTCAAAACTAGTACCAAGAGTCAAATGCATTTCCAATAGAGGTTAGTCCTAGTACCTAGAGTACCAGTTATCTCCCCTAGAGGCCAGTACGAGTACCCAGAGTACCAGTCATCTCCCCTAGATGTTGGTACTAGTACTCATAGTCCAAGACACCTCCAATAGTGGTCAGTTATAGTACACAGAGTATTCTCCCCTAGAGGTCAGTAGTGGTATACAGAGTCAAAGGCATCTCCCCTGGAGTTCAGTACTAGTACCCAGAAACCCAGTGATTTCAACTTGAGGTCAGTACCAGTATACAGTGACCAAGTCATTGCCGCTACAGGTTAGCAATAACGCCCAGAGTTCCTGTCATCTTCACTAGAGGTCAGTACTAATACCTGGCGTCCTAGACATTTTCTCTAGGAGTCAGAATTAGTATCCAGAGTCCAAGCGATCTGCCTTAGAGGTCAGTATTTGTACCCAGAGTCCACATCATCTCCCCTAAAGTTCAGTCCTTGTATCCCAAGTCCCAGTCATATCTCCTAGAGGTCAGTACTAGAAGCTTTAGTACCAGTAATGTTTTTGACGGGTGAACGGTCGATGCTGGGCCCCAGCATACGTATGAAGAAAAATGGGAGTACCCCACTGGGGTACTAGTACCCAGAGTCCAAGACATCTCCCCTAGTGGTCAGTACTAGTAAACAGAGTCCAAGTCATAACCCCTGGAGGTCAGTACAAGTACCAAGAGTACCAGTTATCTTCCCTGGAGGTCAGTTTCAATATACAGAGTCCAAGTAATCTCCCCTTGAGGTCAGTACTAGTACCCAGAGTACCAGTTATCTCACCTAGATGTTAAAATTAGCATAAAGAGTCAAATCAAGAGTCCCCTAGAATTCAGTACTGATACCAAGAGTCCAAGTCACCTTCCCTACACGTCAGAACTAGTACCAAGAGTCCCAGTCATCTCCATTGAGGCCAGGACTAGTTCCCATAGTCCCATACATCTCCATATAAGTCAGTACTAGTACCCAGAGTCCAAGGCATTTCTCCTAGAGGTCAGTACTTGTATCCAGAGCACAGTCATCTCTCCTAGAGGTCAGTGCTAATACCTAAAGTACCAGTCATCTCCCCAATCAAGTAAGTACTAGTACAATAGTCAAGTCATCTCCCCCAAAGGTCAGTACTTGTACCCAGAGTACCAGTCATATCTCCTAGATTTTAGTACTAGAACCCAGAGTCCAAGTCATCTCCCCTACAAGTCCGTACTAGTACCCAGTCCAAGAAACCTCCCCTAGTGGTATGTACTAAAACACACAGTCGATATTATCTCACAAAATGGTCAGCACAAGCACACAGAGTCCAAGTCATCTCCCCTAGAGGTCAGTACTAGTACCTTAAGTACCAGTTATCTCCCCAATAAGGTCAGTTCTAATACCCAGAGTACCAGTCATCTCCCCTAGAGGACAGTAGTGGTACTCAGAGTCAAAGGCGTCTCCCCAAGTGGTCAGTTCCAGTAGACATGGTCCAAATCACCTCCCCTTGAGTCAGAACATGAACCCAGAGTACCAGTCAAGTCCCCTAAAATTTAGTACTAGTACCCAGAATCCAAGTCATCTCCCCTACATGTCAGTACTAGTACCCATAGTCCAAGACACCTCCCCTTGTGGTCTGTACTAGTACACAGAGTCAAAGTCATCTCCTTAGTGGTCAGTAGTGATACCCATAGTCAAAGGCATCTCCCTTAGTGATCAGTTCTAGTAAGCAGAGTCCAAGTCATCTCCCCTGGAGGTCTGTACTAGTACACAGAGTACCAGTCATCTCCCCTAGGGGTCAGTAAGAGTACCAATAGTCAAGGCATTTCCCCTAAATGTCAGTTCTTGTACCCAGAGTACCAGTCATCTCCTCTAGTCGTTAGTACTAGTACCCAGAGTCAAAGTCATCTCCCCTACATGTCAGTACTAGTTACTAGAGCCCAAGTTACCTCCCAAAGTGGTCAGTACTAGTACACAGTGTCCAAATCATCACCCCTGGTGTTCAGTACAAGTACCTCGAGTCCAAATCATCTCTCATAGAGATAATTTCTAGTACCCAGAGTCCAAGTCATCTCCCCTAGAAGCCAGTACTACTACCCAGATTACCTGTCATCTCACCTAGATGTAAGTATTAGTACCAAGAGCTCAAGTAATTTTCGCTAGAAGTCAGTACTACTACCCAGAGTACCTGACATCTCACCTAGATGTTAGTATGAGTACCAAGAGTCCAAGTAATTTTCCCTAGAAGTCAGTACTACTACCCAGAGAACATGTCATCTCACCTAGATGTTAGTATGAGTACCAAGAGTCCAAGTCATCTCCGCTAGACGTCAGAACTAGTATCCAGAGTCCCATTCATCTCCATTTAGGTCAGTACTAGTACCCATAGTCCAATACATCTCCTCGTTAGTACTAGTATCCAAGGTTCCAGTCATCTGCCTTAGACGTCAGTACTTGTACCAAGAGCCCAACTCATCTCTCCTACCCAGAGTCCTAGGCATTTTCCCTAGAGGTCAGTACTAGCGCCCAAAGTACCATTCATCTCCCCTAGAGGTCAGTACTGGTACACTGAGTCCTCTCCCCTGGTGGTCAGTTCTAGTAGCTACAGTACCAGTTATTGCCCCGATGAGGTCAGTACTTGTACAATAGTCAAGTCATCTCCCCTAGAGGTCAGTACTTGTATCCAGAGTACCAGTCATATCCCCTAGATTTTAGTACTATTACCAGGAGTCCAATTCATCTCCCCTACAGGTCTGTACTAGTCCCAGAGTCCAAGAAACCTCCTCTAGTGGTCAGTACTAGTACGTAGAGTCCAAGTAATCACCCCTGGAGATCAGTACATGTACCAAGAGAACCAGTCATCTTCCCTAGAGGTCATTACTAGTACCGAGAGACCCAAAATCTCTCTTGAGGTCGTTACTAGTACCCATAGTCCTATACACCTCCCCTATAAGCCAGTGCCAGTATCTTAAGTCCAAGTCATCCCCCCTAGAGATCAGTACAAGTACACGGAGTCCCATTCATCTCCCCTAGTGGTCAGTATTAGTACCCAGATTTCAAGGCATTTCCAATAGATGTCATATAGTATCCAGAGTACCAGTTATCTCCCCTAGAGGTCAGTACTAGTACCCAGAGTATCAGTCATCTCCCCTAGAGGTCAGTAGTGGTACCCAGAGTCAAAGGATTCTCTCCCATGAGGTCAGTACTAGTACCCATAGTCCTATACATCTCCCCATATAAGTCAGTACTAGTATTCAGAGTCCAAGTCATCTCCCCTAGAGGTCAGTACTTGTACCCAGAGTACCAGTCATCTCTCCTAGATGTTAGTACTAGTACCCAGAGTCCAAGTCATCTCCCCCACATATCAGTTCTAGTACCCAGAGTCCAAGTCATCTTCCCTAAAGGTCAGTAGTAGTACCCAGAGTCAAAGGCATCTCCCCTGGCGGTCAATTCTAGTAAACTGAGTCAAATTCACCTGGAGGTCTGTACTACTACCTAGAGTACCAGTCATCTCCCCTAGGGGTCAGTACGAGTAACAATAGTCAAGTCATCTCCCCTAGATGAGGGTCTGGATGGGGTATAATGATTAGTGAATAAAGGCCCTTTTTAATAATGAAAAAGTGAATAATGAGCTAAAAAATTAATGAAAAGTGATAATGAGTGCCTAAAAATATTGAATAATCCTAATATTTTTTATGAAAAGAAGTAAAAAATGAATATTAATAGTCGGATTTTAATGAACTATGGGTCTTATCTGAATGAATAATCCAAAAGTTTAATGAGAATTATAATAGTGAATACCAGGCCCCCCATCCAGACCCTCCTATATGTTAGTTCTTGTACCGAGAGTACCAATCATCTCCCCTAGACGTAAGTAATTGTACCCGGAGTCCAAATCATCTCCCCTACATGTCAGTACTAGTACACAGAGTCCAAGTCATCTCCCCTAGAGGTCAGTGCTAGTACCCAGAGTACCTTTCATCTCACCTAGATGTTATTATTAGTACAGAGAGTCCAAGTTATCTCCCCTAGAAGTCCCACTCATCGCATTTGAGGTCAGTACTAGTACCCATAGTCATACACATCTTCTCTATAAGTCAGTACTAGTATCCAAAGTCAAAATCATCTGCCATAGACGTCAGTATTTTTACACAGAGCCCAAGTCATCTCTCCTAGAGGTCAGTATTAGTACCCAGAGTCCTAGGCATCTCCGCTAGTGGTCAGTACTATTACCCAGAGTCCCAGACATCTCCCCTAGTGGTCAGAGCTAGTATCCAGAGTCCAAGTCATCTCCCATAATAGTCAGTACTAGTATACAGAGTACTATTCATCCCTCAAGATGTCAGTACTTGTACACAGAGTCCAAGTCATCTCCCAAAATGGTCAGTTTAAGTACACAGAGTCCAAGTCATCTGCCCGGGAGGTCAGTAATAGTAACTAAAGTACCAGTCATCTCCCCTAGAGGTCAGTACTAATACCCAGAGTACCAGTCATCTCTCTTAGAGGTCAGTACTTGTACCCAGAGTATCAGTCATCTCCCTAGATTTTAGTACTAGTACCCAGAGTCCAAGTCATCTCCCCTGCAGGTCTGTCCTAGTACCCAGAGTACCAGTCATCTCATATAGATGTTAGTATGAGTACCAAGACTCCAAGTTATCTCCCCTAGAAGTCAGAACTAGTACTTAGAGCCCCAGTCAACTCCATTGAGGTCAACAATAGTATCCATAGTCCCATACATCTCCACAATAAGTCAGTACTAGTATCCAGAGTCCAAGTCATCTCCTCTAGATGTCAGTACTAGTACTCAGAAACCCAGTCATTTCAACTTGAGGTCAGTACTTGTATACAGTGACCAAGTCATTGTCGCTAGAGGTCAGCACTTATGCCCAGAGTTCCAATCATCTCCACCAGAGGTCAGTACAAATACCCAGAGTCCTAGACATTTTCTCTAGAAGTCAGTATTAGTATCCAGAGTCCAAGCGATCTACCTTAGAGGTCAGTACTTGTATCAAGAGTCCCAGTCATCTTCCCTACAGGTCAGTACTATTATCAAGAGTCCAAATCATCACCCATAGTGATTGTACCCCCCAAAAAAACTAGTTCCAAAAGTCTAAGTCATCTCGCCTAGTGGTCAGTACAATTACACAGATGCCAAGTCATCTCCCCTAGAGATTAGTACTAGTATCCAGAGTCTCAGTCATCTCTCTTAGAGGTCAGTACTTGTATGCAGAGTCCAAGCCATCTCACTTAAAGGTCAGTATTTGTACCCAGAGTCCAAGTCATCTCGCCTTGATGTCAGTATTTGTACCCAGAATCCAATCCATCACCCCTTGAGATCATTACTAGTATCCAGAGTCTCTGTCATCTCCCCTACAGGTCAGTACTAGTACCCAGAGTCCAAGTCATCTCCCCTGGTGGGCAATACCAGTACCCAGAGTCACAGTCATCTCCCCTAGAGGTCAGTACAAGTACCAAGGGTTCAAGTCATCTCCCCTAGAGGTCGGTACTAGTACACAGAGTCCAAGTCAACTCCCCTGGACGTCAGTACTAGTACCAAGAGTCCCAATCATCTTCCCTAGAGGTCAGTACTAGTATCCAGAATCCAAGTCATATCCCAGAGAGGTCATTACTGGTACACAAAGTCCAAGTCACCTAGAGATCAATACTTGTACCCAGAGTACCTGTCATCTCCTCTAGATGTTAGTACTAGTACCCAGAGACCAAGTCATCTCCCCACAGATCAGTACTGGTACCCGGAGTCCATGGCATCTCCAATATCTGCCATTAGATCTCAGTACCCACGTCCAGAGTCCCAACATCTGCAAATAGATCTCAGACCACCTTCCAGAGTCCCAGTATCCACCACTAGATTTCAGTACTACCGCCCAGGGTCCAAGTATCTGACACTAGATCTCAGTACTACTGTCCAGAGTCCCAGTTTCTGACACTAGATCTCAGTACCACCATCCAGAGTCCCAGTATTTGCTACTAGATCTCAATACAATCGTCTAGAGTCCAAGTATCTTACACTGGATATCTGTGCCACACTCCAGAATCCCAGTATCTGGCATAAATCTCAGTAACACCGTTTAGAATCCCAGTGTTTGCCACCCAGTGAACCATTTAGAGTCCGGGTATCAGCCATTAGATGTCAGTACCAGTGTCCAGTGTCCCAGTATCTGCCACTAGATCTCACTACCACAGTCAAGAGTCCTGGTATCTGCCATGATATTCAGTACCACCGTCCAGTGTCCCAGTATCTGCCACTATATCTCAATATCGCCGTCTAGATGTCTAGTATCTGCTTTTACATTTCAGTACCACCGTCCAGAGTCCCAGAATCTGCCAATCAATCTCAGTTATACCAACCAGAGTCCAAGTATCGGCCACAAGATCTCGGTATCACCATCTAGAGTCCTATTTTATGCCACTAGATATCAGTAATACTGACCAGAGACTCAGTGTCTGACCCTAGATCTAAATATACTGTCAAAAGTCCCAGTATCTGACATTAGATATCAGTTCTACCGTCCACAGGACCTGACACAAATGTATAATCAGTATAGATCAGTTCTACTATCTGACTAGAGTTCCAGTATTTGCCACTATATCTCAAATCTACCTTCAAGAGTGCCAGTATCTGCCATTGCATTTCAGAACGACCATTCAGAGTCCCAGTATCTGTCACTAGATCTTAGTACCACCATCCAGAGTCTCAGTTGCTGCTTTTAAATTTCAGTATCTCTGTCCAGAGCTCCAGTATCTGCCACTAGAACTCAACACCAACACCATAGTTGTCAGTACTAGAACCAAGAGTCCCAGTCATCTACCCTAGAAGTCAGTACTAGTACTAGTACCCAGAAACCCAGTCATTTTACCTAGAGGTCAGTACTAGTGTACAGTGACCAAGTCATTGCCACTAGAGTCGGCACTAATGCCCAGAGTTCCAGTCATCTCCACTAGAGGCCGGTACTAATATCCAGAGTCCTAGACATTTTCTCTAGAAGTCAGTTTTATTATCCAGATTCCAGGTTATCTACCTTAGAAGTCAGTATTTGTACCCAGAGTCAAAGTCATCTCCCCTAGAGGTCAGTACTTGTATCCACTGTCCCAGTCATTTCCCCTACAGGACGGTACTATTATCGAGAGTCCAAACCATCTCCCATAGTGATTTGTAGCCCCCACCCCCGTCCCCCCCCCCCGTCCCCCCAAAAAAAAACAAAAACAAAAACGTTTTCACCTAAAATGTTGCCCTTTTAAGCTCACCTGAGTTAAGGCTCAGAGTTGAGCTTATATGATTGGAGTCGAGTCGGCGTCTCTGCGTTCGGTTGTTCACGCTTTCAAACATAAAGATCTCTGCAACCAGTAGGCCAATTGCAATTAAATGTGATCTGACCTCACTACTGCACACAAAACCCGTGAAAATCCATCAAAAGTCCTTTAAGATATCAATCATAATTAAATCCCTGTTAAGGTCATCCATTACTTTCGTTTCTCCAAATTAATGGTTGTGTGTGTTAGGCCATTATTATTCCTATTAATGACCATTAATTCAGTAGCAATGGCCATTAAAGAGCAAGTGAAATCATTATTTCTTTTCAATTTTTTTTTCACCTTCTACAAAATTAAAGACCGTTTAAATGTCCATGATTTTGTATTCTTCAATCAGGTGTCTCAAAAATTTAAGCGCTTCTTTGTAAGCAGGATTTAATCACCACCCCTATCAGTATGAACAATGAATGCAATACAAAATCCAAAGCCATTGTTTTATTCTTAAAATGAGTTTTGGCCAAGATTTAATGGTCCTTAAAGTTGCATCTAATGACGTTTCATACCACAGCAGACAATTACTTGTCCAAACTATTTATTTATGGCCATTAGTTTAGAACGAATTGCCATTTTAAAGACATGTTGTCCATGTAAAAGATTATGTTTACTATTGTTATAGCTTATTCATTTTTCTTTTAAAGTGTCTGTATCCTAAGAAGATTTTGGCCAATTACATTTACATGCTATAATTTATTTTCACGTAAAAGAAGTCAACATTTCTTAAAATAATCAGAAAACAAGCACTCTTTCCCGAACAGAAGACTGTCGGTGTGCCTAATGTGTAAAGCTAAGGAACCATGTCTTCGACTTGACATTTTGGACATAAACTGAACCAAAATCATCCCTTTAACACATTTCATATGGTTACAAACTATACTGCTCAACTAAAGTTTAGCACGGATTTTGATATGATGCCCCACTTTGAATGAACATGAAACATTTTATTTGATGTTATCAACATGTATGGGGATCTTGAAATTTACGTATATTCGTGTCCGCCAGACAAAAGGTAATCTGGTAAGGCGTCAGTGGATTGACGTTAAATTTGATGTCAAGGGCATGTAAAGGATCCACGCCTTCATCAGAAATTAAAACTTTTGATGCTAATGTAAAGCAAAAGGTTCTTAATCATGAAAAACGTAAAAAATATCAAAGTTTGATACCCGTTTAGGCCACGTTTTACCGTTCCATTATGACGTTAAAATGGTATTTTTCCACTTCTTGACTTTACAGCAGTCATTTTGATGCAAGATTGGCACAAACATCCAGATCGTTTAAGTTAGTTGATTTTTTGAAAAGGTCTCCTTTAGATAGCGTTGCCGCCTACATTTAGCATCAACTTCAGATTGACGTCGCTTTTTTATGAATTAAAAACCCAGAGACAAAATTTTATAAACTTGCCTTACCCTTAATTGTCTCTCTTTTGACATCCTTTTAAACACGAAAACGCTTTAAATTAAGCATGCCTACACAACGAAAACCGTACTGTTTTTTACTTGTAAACGTCATTATAACAACGACGTTAGTTGTTATCAAGACTCAACGTTTGCTTCAAATGCTCAATGGAGACGACCTTTATTTTTTTCAGAATGACTGATTCGACCAAGCTGGAAAACAAAGAATTTTATAAACTGATGCCGTATCAATTTTGTTTTGCCAATGATGCAGTTGAAACACGTTTTTGACCCCCCTCTTGTTTAAAGTAATGAACGACGCAGTAGAAATCCAATTAAAGTACACCGATTGCTTTCCTCAACTTTATCACATATCAAACCATCATTTCAGCAGATATTTTAGAACTTTAAGCCATTTGCTCAAACAAAAATCATTTTTTATTTATCCGTGCTAAACTTTTGTTGAGCAGTATATGTTTGAATGTAACAAAATCAGATATCGAGATGAATTAATTTTTTAAGAAGACCATACCAACAGCTAAGTGCTATTAGAATCAAATCAAATCAAATCAAATCAATTTTATTGGTATAAAGTCCAGTCACAGGACTGTCACCAGTCACATTATTAGAAGCAATGGGATAGAATTTGGAAATTATGATAAGACATATACATTTTAATTATAAAATTACCATACCTTATTTTGAACAAGTAGCTTGATAAAGATTTTTTCTTTTACTTTCATGCCGAGAATCATGATCAAATCATGATAAACAAATTTAATGGCCATTAAAATCACTTTAACATGAGTCGAAAGGTAGAGTAGCTTCCCTTGAAAATTATAATTTTTTCAAAAAGAATTAAATTGATATACAAAAATAATTTAAGACATATTTTTTTTCTGAAATATTGTATCTATTAATTTATCGCAATTTCTGATCTGTATTATTAACATAAATCAAGGCTGTGCCCTAAATGTATCAAAACATCAATGAGTTGCATTCATCTATTGTAATTAATATTTTCACCAATATATAAAAGGATTCAGAAACGAAAAAGTAACATTAACTTGTTTTTGGCCTTCGGTTGATCCCTCGGTTGCTCCCGTCATAAGATACACACACAAATCATAAACCCTCCTGGCCTGGTACTGGTTACTACACAGAGAAAGCCTCAAAAAGTTTTTAATACCCTAGAGGCACACGACCAGAGTTTAAAATGTGGGGAGGAGCTTCGAAAACCAGTGTTTGATTTAGTGGTTATAAATCTATCAGCATCAATTTAATAGCAAGACTCTCAGTTATTTATGTAACACAATTTATCCAATGCGACAAGGATTTTTACAAATATACACCAGAAAGCTTGATTAACAACCTTTTTCCTTAAATGACGTCTGCATTAATAGTCTGCTGCATACACTCAAATGCACTTCAGACTAGATTTTTTCATGGAAGACAATGTTACGAGGGTAGCAGTCTGATCTGGGTCCATATTGTTTGCAATATAAGCTACATAAGAACATCAACAGACTAGGGAAGCAGACGAAAAGCGGCTAAATAGAGGTTCATTAGAAAAGAAAAAAGTAATCTTGAAAATGAGCAAAACAAATGTGCACCTGAACTGCCGTCTTTTGGTATCTATAAATTTATGACATATTTTCGTACTAAAGCAATATGAGGTAAAACAGTTTCCTGTCATAAATCCTTAACATTTCTACCTGTTATTAGGTGGCAGCTGAACTGCCACGCCTTTTGGTATAAACTTCCCTACTAAATCAATATGAGGTAAAACATTTTCCAGTGATACATCCTTAACATTTCTACCTGTAATTAAGTGGCAGCTAGACTGTCACCCCTTTTGTTATAAACTTACTTATTTCGTATTCAAACAAAATGAGATAAAACATTTTCCACTTTCCAGTGATAAATCCTTAACATTTCTACCTATTATTAGGTGGCAGCTGAACTTCCACACGTTAAAGTACAGACTTTCATACTCAAACAATATGAGGTCAACATTTTTCCAGTGATAAATCTTTAACATTTCTACCTGTTATAAGGTGGCAGTTCACAAATGAACTGCCATCCCTTTTAGTATGGACTTTGAGCTAAAACAATATGAGGTCAACATTTTCTAGTGATAAATCCTTAACATTTCTACCTTTTATAAGGTGGCAGCTGAACTAACACCCCATTTGGTATAGACTTTCGAGCTTAAACAATATGAGGTCAACATTTTCTAGAAATAAATCCTTAACATTTCTACCAGTTATTAGGTGGCAGCTGAACTGCCACCCCATTTGGTATAAACTTTCGTCCTAAAAATATGAGGTCAACATTTTCATGTGATAAATCCTTAACATTTCTACCTGTCATAAGGCCGCAGCTGAACAAACACCCCTTTTGATAAATCCTTAACATTTCTACCTGTTATAAGGTGTCAGCTGAACAGCCACCCCTTTGGGTATAAACTTACACCTCTTTCGTACTCAAACAATATGAGGTCAAGCATTTATCAGTAATGAATCCTTAACATTTCTACCTGTTATTAGGTGGCAGTTGAGCTACCCTCCCTTGTGGTATAAACTTTCATACTAAAACAATATAATGGTAAAACCTTTTCCTGCGAAAAATCCTTAACATTTCTACCTGTTATTAGGTGGCAGCTGAACTGCCATCCCTTTTGGTATAAACTTACACTTATTTTCGTACTAAAACAATATGCGGTAAAACATTTTCTGGCGATAAACTCTTAACATGTCTACCTGTTAATAGGTGGCAGCTGGACTGCCATCCCTTTTGGTATAAACTTACACTTTAATATTTTCATACTAAAACAATATGAGGTAAATATTTTCAGGGGATAAATCTTTAACATTTCTACCTGTTATTTGGTAGCTGAACTGCCATCCCTTTTGGTATATTCGTACTAAAGCAATATGAGATAAAAAAAAATCCAGTACTTTTCTACGTCAATAGTGCAGTTCTAGAAAGTTGAACTACTTGTATGCACAGGGGAGTCAGTTCCACCACTGTTTATTAAAGTGATAAGTATTATAACTTCCAGTTTCCCAGCGAGCACACTGTATAAACAATTCATCTTGCAATTTTGAAGAGCGTTGACATAAATAAACAGTTGCTGCTGGAGAGGTGTTAACTGACTTACTTGAGTCTAGTAAGGTATTTGGTCTCTGTCCTGTGGGTATTAAGATAACAGGGGACTTAAACCAAAGTCCAACAAGATGTTTTGCTTGTCTTTCCTGCTTCTGAATGGGAAACAGGAAGAAGCACAAGAAATAGGATCTTGAAAACAGTGCAGTGAGCAAACGAGAAAAAATAATAGTCATTAATATACCCTTTTCTGAAATTTATCATGCTTCTTTAATGGTCATTAAATTTATGACTATTTCCATATTTAATGCTGATTAATATGCTGTTTATTAAAACATAATGCCCATTATTTTTCTCTTCAATATATTGATGGGAAAGTAATACCCATTAATTTGTAGCTACATTTTCTGTTCTAATGGCCATTAAAAATAATAAGTTATTTATAATGGTTCTAATAATGGCCGAAAGATAAATAGTCATGAAAATTACATCATATTAATGGGCATTAATATAAACCAGTAACAATTCTAATGGAATGTTTTAATGACCATTATTTTTCGCACACAAAAAATAATGCATATTTGATGCTCATTACTTTTATTAATAGTTTAATTTTAAAGTATTTTGACAGATTTTCAGTTTTGGAAGAGCATTTTCCCATTAAAACTGGCCATTAATAGGGCCATTTTAATGGGATTTTAATGGAAGCAATTAATGGGATTTTAATGGCATTTTATGCAGTAGGGATATAAGCCTATGTAAAACATGCGACCCCCGGGGTAGACCCATATTTGGCCCCAGGGGCATAATTTAAACAAACTTGGTAGAGGTCTACTTGGTGATGCTACATACCAAATATCAATGTTTTAGGCCTTGTGGTTTTAGACAAGAAGATTTTTTCATGTTTTCCCTATATGTAAGCCTATGTTAAACACGTGAACCCAGGGTTTGGGCCATTTTTTGGCCCCAGGGGTATTATTTGAACAAACTTGGTAGAGGTCTCCTAGGTGATGCTACATACCAAATATATTAAGGCTTTAGGCCTTGTGGTTTCAGAGAAGAAGATTTTTCATGTTTCACTATACAAGCCTATGTAAAACATGTGACCCCCTGGGGCGGGCCCATTTTTAGCCCCCAGGGGCATAATTTGAATTAACTTGGTAGAGGTTCACTAGATGATGCTACTAACCAAATATCAAGGCTTTATGCCTTGTGGTTTAAGACAAGAAAATTTTTAAAAAGTTATCTCGAAAATCTATTTTTAGCCTGTGTGACCTAGATATGCGACGGACTTCAAACAATTTGAACAATTATTAAAGAGGGCTATATCAGGATCATTTCTGACAAGTTTGGTCAAAATCCAGCAGGTAGTTTAGGCGCAGATGTCCTTTGAAGCAATTGTTGACGACACACGATACACGACGACGCACCACGGACATCCAACGATCACAATAGCTCACCATGAGCCAATGGCTCAGGTGGGCTAATAATTTCAAAAATTTGTAAATACGTTGTTTGACCTTTCACCTTGATAAGACAAATGCGTCAACGACTGGTCGAGCAAGTGACTTTTCCGTTTTGCATTTTAAACAATAAACAAGATTCTAGATGCTAAGCTGGCCCGAGATACTGATCCGTATCCCTTGGCTGGCCGGCTATGAATACAGATCCATCTGTATCCCTGGCCTAGTGGGCTAGAGGCACGGATCCGTACTCCTAGCCACTACATGCGCGGATCCAGAACGTTTTTTCGGAAGGGGTCCAACTCTGACAAACTTCTTCTCTGTTTAGTTGGTGAGGAGAGAGGTGACCCAAATACATTAAAAGCAGGCAATCATCAGCCCGCCATCGAAACGCCATTTAAATGACGTTTCGCTAGCGGACCGATGATGGCCCAACATTGAATACTGGCTTGGTAGCTTCGATTTTCTAAAGGGTCCGGACCAGGAACCCTAAAGCTTTACTATTTTCCAGGGGGAGGGGCTCGGATGCCTGTCCCCTCTGGGTTTGAGCATGTACTACATAAATGGTGATGGGGGGATTAAAAATCCAAAGGAGAAGTTTAAATTTGTTAATTTACTCACTGAAAATGCAAATACGAGATAGTTATCACCATTAATGATATTTACGAACGAGTCAGCATATTATTGGGGAGTCAGTGGCTCGGTGGTAGAGAGGCGGACATTGAGGGAACGGTCAGGTTATAGAATTTATCGCTGCCGTGTGTTGTTATCGTTTTGTGGTTTAACGTCCCAGTCAACAATTTTTCATTCATGTCGGGACGGAGCAACATATTCCTAGGTAAACAACATCCAGTACTTTCGAGGAGTAAATGTGCCAACACGACGATAAGTTTCGAAACCACAGAGTGTGTCATTGAGCTGCAGCAAGACACTTTGTTTGCTCTCCATTACACTGGTTAAACGCCAGAGAAGCGATGGCTTAATTCCAATATGAATTCCAAAATAATTGAGCCAAAACGTGAGATTTCCAACAATGCGGAATTTGCGACAAGCAAAATCTCAAATCAGCCTGCGCATAAGCATACGCGCAACCTAATCTGAACCTTTGCAAGTCGCTTAAATATTATATGACTGTTATGCTACTGACCGACCAACATAGAAGTTTCTATGCTTAAAAAGGAGGCTGCACCGGCTGGTTTGAGTCTATTCATGTCAAAATGCGACGTTGTTGGTACTCACTATTATGCTTGTGAGATAAGGCCATTCCAGCAAATAGTCTAATGCAAAAAGGTAGGCAGGCAGGCAGGCAGGCAGGCAGGCAGGCAGGCAGGCAGGCAGGCAGGCAGGCAGGTAGGTAGGTAGGTAGGTAAAATAGAAACTTATTTTGGAATATTTGATGAACCGATAAAAATAATTCTTTTGAACTTCTCTTTTCATTTGAAATCTGTGGTTCTCGAATGTATATAAAATACTCTTTGTGTTTTGTCTGCTTACAATTTAACAGTGTGACCACTTAAACTGCCAACATTGTACGATCTCCACCCGAACCCAAAGCCCTGTACATAACATATCCTAGCGTGCTTATCACGCAAAACACTCTTCTCGTATATGCGAATTATTGCAATTATGCATTTTCGGTCACGTTAAATAGACATCGGTTTTGACATGATTTTTTGTAACATGAAGAGAATTTGAGAGTTAAGAAAAGATTGGTAATGGCACGGTTGATTTTTTGTTGGTTTGATTTGATTCTTTTACGTCTCATCAACAATCTTTCAGTTATATAGGGACGGGCCTTCCTATGTTGAACCAGTACTAAGCTAGGATTAATGTGTCTTGCTCAAGGACGCTTGGCAGTGACACTTGAACCCGCGCCCCCTCGGTCTCGAGCAAAGCACTCTACCACTGAGCCACTGCGCTCCCATGGCATGGTTGATATGCGATTATCTGGTTTTGGATTAATAAAGTATGAGGTTCGTGTCATCTTCTCTGGGGATAAAACAATAACTGAAGACAATAAAGATAAAAACATCATTTAAGTCGCATGTCGAATAAATTTAAGGTTTTAATTAATATTCGAGTTGAACAAAATTGGTACGAGTTGCAGGGGCGGATCCAGGATTTCTAGGAAGGGGGTTCTTATGTATAAAAGTGTGAGGGTTCGCCTTGCTGTTTTTATCTCATTTTTGTCAAATATACCATGAATGTGTGACCAAATGATTTCATTTTTCATAAGATATTTAAAAAATGGGCGGCGTGGAGGGGGTTTGAGGGATTCCCCTGAACCCCCTCTGGATCCGCCACTGAGTTTACTAAAGTACAAGCTAAGGTTTTAGTTGACTTAGGTACGAATTGCCCTTCAAAGCCGGATGATATCTCTCTCACAGGAAACTCCGTAGGCAGGTTTTCTCGACAGTTCATGATTTCGGTACGCAGGTAGATAGATACATTATCTATGAAGGTGTGAAAATTCTAAAAACTTGACATTTTATGACAGGATGTTCATGTATATTGCAACTTACCACCCAACAACCCTTAAATTCGAAATGGATTCATCCAATTAATAAGGGTGGGAAACTCGGCATCACAGGTAGATAGATTACCTAATTTATGAAGGTGTTTAGACAATTTATGACAGGAAGTATATTTCATTAGGATGACATGATGTTGATTGCTGTCAGAGTCAGAAATAGACAATCAAAGAAATGTATGCACAACTTAACAATATTATACCTTTTTAGTCAAAGAACATTTAAACAGTTCTCAGTCCTCAAAAAAGTGCAAACAGATACAATGGATGTATTTAAAAAAGCAATTAAAATGGATGGGAAAGTTCAAACGGATCAGTATAATATAGAGAGCTTTGTTATGGATTTATAATGGCATAAATATTTTTCTATTGCATGAAACATAGAGTTAAGTTAATGCGCCGGTTATTTTCGCACTGCCATCAATATGGGACCAGCTGCGGATCGAGTTTGGGTTGGTGACAGTCTAGTACATGCTAACGAATCTATAAGTAAGTAATCACTAATTTGACAAATAACAACAGAGGGAAAGGTGATGGGGAGAGGTCAACTTTACCATCTTTTATTACATTTTACTAAGAAATTTCTATGAAAATTAAACAAAACACGACAGCCTTTAACCCTCTCTGGACCCGGTACTGAATAAATAAATAAATAAATAAATAAATAAATAAATATGTGTATAAATTGATTTTCCATCGTTTTCTAGAAGTACACATCATTTAATTAAACGTGTATTTTGCCATTGTGCGGCTACACAGCATGCCTACAACCCGGATATAAGAGCTGCCTTCTGATTGGTTCGTTCAATATTGCATTCGTCCACCGCTACCAGTGTACCAGAAGGGTCAAAAAGCACCGAAGTGGTCCACCACTCGGTGCACGCCTATTTTGATATACACATCCACGCCTAAATATAGACGTGCACGTCTATATATAGGGGTGGACGTCTATTTGAATATACACGTCGACGCCTAAATATAGACGTCCACCCGCAAATTAGACATCCACGTCTAAATAGACGTGTACGTCTATTTTACACGTCCACGCCTAAATATAGACGTGTACGCCTATTTTACACGTCGACGCCTAAATAGACGTGCACCCGCAATATAGACGTCCACCCGCTTATAGACGTCCACGTCTATTTAGACGTGGATGTCTAAATTGCGGGTGGACGTCTATATTTAGGCGTCGACGTGTATATAAAATTAGACGTCAACGTCTAAATATAGACGTGCACGTCTATATTTAGACGTGGACGTGTATATCAAAATAGGCGTACACCGAGTGGTAGACCACTTCGGTGCTTTTTGACCCTTTTGGTACACCATAGTTATTTGATTGTCTTTCGGTTTCGATTTCTGAATGACGTCTACTGAAGTCGTCTGCTATGTATGAATGCTAACATCAATTGCTAGTTATAGCCCCACTTTGAAAAAAGGGTGGGGGGGGCGGGGCTGTACTGGTTTCTGGTTGTCTGTCAATCCGTCCGCCATTCAATCTGTCTGTCCGTCTGTCCGTCCGTCCGTCATCATTTCATTTCCACTCAATATCTTGAGAACTAATCGATAGAATTTCACTAAATTTTGTGTATGCATTGATAAGATATATTGATAAGATCTAGGTTGGGATTGTAACACATCATTTTCACGTATTTGCAATAGAGCTATGACCCTTTATTGTCGTAAGAATTTCATTCAAAATTTCGTTTCGCTCAATATCTTGAGAACAAAATTATAGAATTTCACCAAATTTTGTATATGGATTGATATTGACAAGCTCTATGTTGAGATTGTTACCTGTCAGTTTTTGCACATTTAACCCTAACCCTAACCCTTGATTTACGCAAAAAATTCGTTTCCGCTCAATATCTTGAGGACAAATTGACATAATTTGACAAAATTTCATATATATTGACAAGATCTAAGTTGGAATTGTTATACGTAAATTTTCGCACATTTGTACCAGAGTTATGGCCCTTGATTTACGCCAGAATAAGGTTTCCCCCTCAATATATTGAGAACAAATTGACAGAATTTCACCAAATTTTATATATGCATTGATATTAACAAGATCTACATTGGGCTTGTTACACATCTTTTTTTGCACATTTGTACCAGAGTTATGGCTTTTGATTTACGCTAGAATTTCGTTTCTGCTCACTATTTTGAGAACAAATTGACAGAATTTCACCACATTTCATTTTATAGACGAGATTTAGGTTGGGATTGTTACACATCATTTTTTGCTTTTTTGTCTCAGAGTTTATGGCTCTTGGTTTATGTCAGAATTTCGTTTCCGCTCAATATTTTGAGAATAGATGGACAGAATTCGACCAAACCTTATATAATCATTTATATTGACAAAATCTAGTTGGCATTGTTACCACTCGTTTTTCGCAAATTTGTAACAGAGTTATGGTCCTTGATTGGGGTCAGATTTTCGTTTCCGCTCAAAATCTTGAGAACACATTGACATAGTTTCACCAAATTATATATATGCATCGATATTGAAAAGATCTAGGTTAGGATTGCTAGCTGTCATTTTTATGCTTATTTGTAACAGAGTTATGGTCCTTGATTTGCGTCAGAATTTCGTTTCCATTCGATACATTTGTATCTGGAGTATAGAATTTCACCAACTTTTGTATGTACATTTAATTGACAATATCCAGAATGTGGTTGTTACTTGTTATTTTTTGCTTATTTGTAACCAAGTTATGGCCCTTGATTGATATAAGAAATTTGTTCCTGCTCAATGTATTTAGATTTTCCTGCTCAATATCTTTAGAACTTGGCCTTCTTGCTGCATGAAAAGCGCTACAGTGGACCTTTAGTCAGATTCTCTGACAATTCTAGTATTCTCATACAGACTAACATTGTGGTGCCGGATCAGAGCATCTAAAATTCGGCGTGTATGCCTTATGCGCACTGCAGATGTTAATGAATAGAAACGCATGTTTGATCCCTATAATAAACGAGAAAAAACACACCCTAATTTTCCGAGCAACACAGAAATCAAAATATCGTAAATCATTCTTTTTTGAAACTATAAATAGCTGTAATAGTGTGAATAATTTCTCCTGGCAGCATGCTACCTCTGTCCACCATCGACTCGCAAGTGAATAACCATGGCGTTTCGCTGACGAGGCCGATAGTGGCCCCCTTTTCAGGTCTCGAAATATCTCAAAATAGGCACTTGCCCTGCATCACTAAAATGATTGGTATATATGGAGAAAAAAATAATTGTCACAAGAAATATCAAAAGTTTCACTTGCCCTGCAGCCTGAGGCACTCGTAAATACGAGCGGACGAGTGCAATTTTCGAGCCCTGCTTTTATGTGCTTACTTGATCTTATGCATAGCTATATAACTGGTTTCTATCTTTCCTGTCCTTCTGGGTTTATGTGCTTACTTGATCTTATGCATAGCTATATAACTGGTTTCTATCTTTTCTGCCCTTCTGGGTGTATGTGCTTACTTGATCTTATGCATAGCCATATAACTGGTTTCTATCTTTCCTGTCCTTCTGGGTTTATGTGCTTACTTGATCTTATGCATAGCTATAAAACTGGTTTCTGTCTTTCCTGCCCTTCTGGGTTTATGTGCTTACTTGATCTTATGCATAGCCATATAACTGGTTTCTATCTTTTCTGTCCTTCTGGGTTTATGTGCTTACTTGATCTTATGCATAGCTATATAACTGGTTTCTATCTTTCCTGCCCTTCTGGGTTTAAAGGTCTTGCCGCCGCCAACACTTTGGTATTAAAGTAACCTCATTATATCGCAGAGCTTCGCTAAAAGTATTTTTTTTACAAAATCTACCCTTTGAAGCTTTCACAGATAGAACTTTTTTCAGCATCTTGGAACTTTGCATTGTGTTTCAAACGCCAAGAAGTCTTCTAAACGTTGACCGATGTGGACTCTGTGTGACATGATGGCAATAAAATGGCGAACAAAATCATGAAGTTGATTCATCGAAGTTATAATTCATGGATCATATGGTTATTAATTGTGTAATTGCAATGTTTCCTTGGATTAATGAATTAATGGAAGACAAGCCTTATACCAATTCAAAGATTTTGAACCAAAAAAGTGGTTCGAGCATACGTATGTGTGAAATTATCAGAGTACCCCCTTGGGGGATAGGTGGGGTTCTGGAAACATATTTGAACCACATAGAAATGGCGAAAAACGCTGGAGCTTCCGGGCCCTCTGACCCCCTGGAACCCCATAACCAGGGCTTAGCCCTGGACCCCAGCTTTATTTTCGCGCCCCCTCTAACCAGAAATCTTGGATCCGCCCCTAAACTTGTTGTTCCCATGATTTCCACCTGTCAACGGTTCACATTGTTTTATAATGAGATTTTTCTATGATGACAAACACGTAATATTGTGCCCTCATGTTGTTGTTTTCTTCACGAAAACACGCCTGTAAAATGATTATAATTAGATGGGAATATATGATTTTTCTTTATCTTTGATCAAAAACATATATCTTTGGTACACGTTAGAAACGCATCATTGAGGCAGTTCTAAAATTGAGATGGTTCTAACGAGTACCCCGATCTATATTTTGAGAAAAAAAACCCCAGGAAAATGCATACCCTCGTAAACCCCCAGTTTTACTATATGTAAGTAGGATGTAAGGAGGTGTTTATTACACGGACATGTTATCGTGAAGACATGTTTGCCCTTAGGCGATGGTTCATTGCCCTTTGGTTAAAAGAGAATAAATATCAGTTTATACAGAGCATGTCGACGTGTTATTTGAAAAAAAATGACAATACTTGGTCGTTTGATAAATAAAGGTCACATATGAACCGCATGATAAGATGCTTTATAAGCAAAAACCGCACATACTGGTTTGGGCATCAATTTGCTGTTCAGATAATTTTACTCTTTAAGATTTCATATCTGAAATGGCAAGCCCCTACCGAAGGTGAACGTTTGAAATAATAAATACAGGGTTTCTCGTGTTATGGCTCACTGTGTAACTGCTTTTTGTTCGTGTTTAGAGACTGTCATTTTAATATCAGGAGAACATCGTAAGTATCTTAAAATTACAGTGTTTTATGCATAAAAGCATCAATATTTTGAAAAAACAACATATTTTAAAAATGTGGATTTCATGTTGCTGTTTTTTTGGTGTTTTTGTTGTTGTTTCGTTGTTTGTTTTAATTTTATGCGTTCTTTTCATTTTATCAAAATTGTACTACAAGTGTTTTTAGGGCAAAACCCCTGAATAATACATTTCGTATTGCTTTTTCGGGATGTTTTAGATTGATTATTGGTGCGTTTTAAAGCATGTGCTACTAATGATAATAACACATGTTCATCAAACTAAACATCAGTCAATAATTACGAATTGTATGCTTATGTTGCATGATCCATGGCGACAATCATAATATAACGAATGTTGCTTGTTTGCAATATTTTAGATTGTGTTTGAGATCTTGATAGCATGGCCCGGATGTAACTCCCAACCAAAAGTATGGTACAGATGTGTGGCTGGTATAGCCTGCTTGTTCTTGCCTTCTACATGTACGAGTATACATAAAAAGGTCGCAACATTGCTCATTTCAATACATTAATAGTGCTGATAAATCAACAAGGCATACAAATATAGCCACTATTGTAGTGTGATCCGTCTGCATGATGTCAATATATTTCGTTTGAATTATTTGATTGGCTTGTTAAAGACTTTATATGCTGAATCGTTTCTCTTTTGTAGAAAACGAAAACATTTTATGCTACAGTCTGATCTAGCTAACATTTTGAACTTATATTTATGGGTTGCAAATTTATATAGCTCATAGATGAATATGTATTTCTGAAAACAGGTAGTATTATTATGTATAAATTGTTTGGCGTGTTGTACATCTGCACCAATATAAAAATCGAGTAACTCCCCAGGGCCCATAATCTCGAAATTAGAAACTACCTAGAGTTAAAGTATGCACTTTCGTTTTGTGAAACGATAGACAATAGTATGGCGAGTATGGGAGAATAAAACGTTACATGCATGTAGGCAGTATGGATTGTATTCGCTTGCGCATCGAACAGCACGATTAGCGTCGGGCATGCGGTTCGATCCTGACGTCCAACAACGTCAAACAGAAAGAGGATTTTAGGAATTTCAAATAAGCGGACAAGTGTGAGCTCCACCATCGCCACAATGACAAATTCTTAACGTTGATATTTCGCCATGGTGTCATTTTAGTGTCATTCTATCATTTCTGCTTCTAGCGAATTATGCATGCCCAAATGACTTTTTGATAGAATAACTTACCTTGCTCGAAATGGCGTTTATAATATAATTTACAAATCAGTAGATGAATCTACACTTAACAAAAATGAACAACTAGGTTTCGCAACAGAAAGATCTGTTACAATAACTAGAGCAAAATGAAATTCCGTCGAGTCTGCCTCATTTGTAGGATTACTTCATGGGAATAAAATTGACTCATTTATCAGAAAAATTGATGCATTGAACACTGATGAACAACTATCCACACAAGTGATAAACGAACTCACATCTGAATGTTCCTCCATTTTGACTGAGACAGTAAAAGAAATAGGTTGCATTAAGGAAATTAGAAAAAGGCCACCAAATCCGAAAACCAGTTCAAAAACTAAACCTGTTAAGCAGCCATGGTTTGACAATGAATGTTCTAAATTGAGGCGTCAGTATAAAAGGGCTAAGAACCTGAGGCATAGAATTAATCCGCTGAAAATTTTCGATACTTGCATAACGCCAGCAAAGCATACAAGAAGTGCATAAACAAACATCTTAGACAATATAAAAAGGAATTTATTAATAAACTTTGTGCACTTCAGCACTCTGACCCAAAATCTTGTTGGAATTTATTAAACAAAGCTGATCGGACAAAACAGGAGACATTGCAGAAAGTTTCCCTTGATACTTTTACTGAGCACTTTAAGAAACTTAATATTTTGAACCCTGATGATGAGACTCTTGACCCAGAATTTGAAATAGACCTTTCTAAGCTTAGTGGTCAAAACTTTGAGCTAAACTCATCTATTACCGAGGAAGAAGTTCTGAAATCTTTAGGTCAATTCAAGCTTAGCAAAGCATGTTCAACAGATTTGATTTTGAATGAATTTCTTAAATTTTCAAAACCTAAAATGTTAACAGCATATACAAGACTATTTATTATTGTGTTCTCCTCGGGTATTATCCCTGATGATTGGTCTAACGGCATCATTTCACCTATATATAAAAATAAGGGTGACAAAGCAAACCCTGACAATTATAGATGAATAACTATTTCAAGTTGCTTTGGGAAACTTTTCACAGCAGTGCTGAATAACAGATTGAAAAAATACTTGGTAAGTATGAACTTGCTCTGTGAAGAACAAGCCGGGTTTCGTAAAAATTATGGTACCACTGATCATATAATTAGCTTGAAATGCCTAACAGATTTATACTTGTTTAGGGTGAAAAACTTTTCTGTGCCTTTATTGACTACAAAAAGCCTTTGACTCTGTTAATAGAAGCTATCTATGGCGGAAATTATTAAATCATGCTATTGATGGTAAAATGTTTAAGATAATTCACAACCTGTATGCTAATGCAAAATCTTGCGTAAGGGTGGGTCATTTAAAATCTGAGCTATTTTGTAGTAATATTGGAGTACGACAGGGCAAAAATTTATCACCTTTGCTATTTTCACTGTTTCTTAATGATCTAACCGAATTTATTGCACATGCCTATAACGGTCTGAAAGATATATCTGACATGTCTAATATTTTGCTCAGAAATGATGAAATTGAAGTTTTTTTTCAAGCTGTATATACTACTGTATGCTGATGATACTGTGATATTAGCAGAATTCAGTGAAGAACTACAGGCAGCCCTTAATGCCATGTATCTATATTGCAATTCGTGGAACCTGGAAGTTATATCCTTCCAAAACCAAAACTACTATATTTTGCTATAGAAAATTTCAGCACAATTACGTGTTTACTTATAATGGTCAAGCTTTAGAAATCGATGAAAATTTAGTTTATTTGGGAACTATGTTCTCTTATAATGGTCGTTTCCTTAAAAATTATCAAAGAATGGTTGAACAAGCCCGTAAAGCAATGTTTTCTGTTTTAAGGAAATCTCGAAAATTGCAACTTTTTGATAGTATGATTGTTCCTATTTTGTTGTACGATTCTGAAGTAACTGGCTTTGAGAATTCTGACATACTCGAAAGGCTGTGTACACAGTTCTATAAAATTATTTGAATGTTAAGAAATCAACACCAAGCTGTATCCTATATGGTGAATTAGGAAGATATCCAATTAGTATTCAAATTAAATCAAGAATGATAGGCTTCTGGCAAAGGATTGTTAATGGGAAACAAGCCAAGATAGCTCACAAATTATATAAAATTATACTAGCAATGCATGAAGGTAATCACTTTCATTCCAAATGGTTATTGAGTGTTAAAAACTGTCTTATTTTGAGTGGTAATCAACATGCATTGGATTTACAAGAAAATGTACCATTAGGTTTGGCTAAATTGAGTAAAATGAAGCTTATAGAACACTACAAGCAAGAATGGGGTGATACTGTTTTTATTTCCTCTAAATGTCTAAACTATCGAATTTTTAAGACAGAATTGGAATTTGAACAATATTTTAATCTTCTTCCAAATGACCTAGCTACAGCAGTGTGTCACTTTAGAAGTTTAAACCATAAATTGCCGATTGAGCATGGCAGATTTTTTTTGGGGGGGGGGGGGTTGAAAGGTATGAACGAACTTGTGAACTCTGTTTCTTAAACAAATTGGGTGATGAGTTCCACTATCTGTTTGAGTGTAGTTATTTTGAAGATCAAAGAAGAATGTACATTCCCAGAGTCCTGTCGAGGCACCCTAACACTTTTAAATTTAGAATTTTTATGAACACTAAAGCGTTATCATTGTTGTTTAAGTTGGGCAAGTTTTGCAAAGAAATTTTGAGCACCTTTAAAGTGATCTACTCAACCAATGCATAGATAAAGTGAACCAGTGCAGAGTTCCGGATTTTTCTTTTGATATTTGAATAAGTGGTTTTACTGCGTGAATTGTAGGATAATAATTTTATTGGCTTGCTATAGGAATCTATTTCAGAGTGTGTAACAGGAAAAAGCAACATAAAGCAACGTATTTCTCAATAAAACACATGTTGTGGGTACTCAGGAAAATTTGTATCATTGAGACGGTTCTTTTGGGTGTCCAAGACACATGATAACAATTACAGGCAAGAAATACTAACAATTTTACATTGTATTTCTTTTTATATGATTAATTTAATGGCCTGCTATAGGACTTAAGTTCAAAGTGTGTACAGGAAAAAGCAACAACAACAAAAAACAACAACTTATTTCGCAACCAAAAGAAGTGTTGTGGGTACTCGGGAGATTCGTCTCTTTGAGACGGTTCTTTTGAGTGTCCAAGACAAGTGATAGAAATTACAGACAAGAAATACTAACAATTTTATATTGTATTTCTCTTTATATGATTATAGCAAGTGAATACTTCTTTCAGTCCAAAAGTGATTGGCTTGCTTATTTACTGAAATATATAGAACACTAACTGCATCAGTTAGTAGGGCTAAAATCTAAGCAAATTTACAAACTATTCTGTATCTAAGAGATCTAAATTTCAGTTTTGCATGAGTCTTCCGGTTGTCAGTGTGGATCCAGATCAGCCCGGCTTTTGAAGCTGGCCGGTCGGGGTCCAGCTGTTTGCTGTGTAGCTTGTTTTATTTTGCATGGTTAAAGCGATATGATGGTGATTTTGCTTCGCATGCTGAATATGACAAGTGATTACAACTTCGTGATTTTGGAAGAAAAAAATATAGAAATTAGCCAGTGTTAAACTGACTGTATTTTTCTGAGGTTTGATTAATATTTTAGCAAATGCCAAATTCACTGAAATATCTGGAGATCTGATTTAGTCACCAAATTCATCGCAATACCTCGGCTAGATTTTGAATACTTCGACCCAAATCGCTTATTGTGCTCATCTTTGCATTAAATTGTTCAACACGTATTTGACTTTAAATAAAAAAAAAGTGATTGCGTATGAGAATGGAATGATAAAGACCGTAATGTGTCACAAATTGTGACAAAATACTGAATTTTGTTACTTTAAAATGGGGATATTGGTCCAATATTCACCTGGCGTTGGTGACCTCCATTATCATTATGCATTTCTAAAAGTACACCTCTTCTCGAAGGTGTAAGTATTTTTAGAAATGCATTATGCTGATCGAGGTCACCAACATTAGGTGTATATTGTTGCAATATACCAATCTTTTATGAAAAATACTGCATCTTCTTGTGGAAGATTTGTCAACCATTTTACTGTTTGTAGATTATTTACAATTTTGAAGAACCTCGATACAACCTAAGATGATGGTAGCATTTTTGCTTCCTGTATATTTCTTGGTCAGCAAGAAAAAAAAACTAATTCAATTTTGATGATTGAATTTGAATAGGTAACCAAAGGATATTGTATACTGACCTCTTTCAAGATGTCTAAACAAGAGCCGAACGAGTCATTACACAGCGAGACAAATATATTTGACCCTGTCGTATATATCAAAGCACATTACAGTGAACCTGAAAACAGCCCGTGTCAACAAGACTATGAAATAGTTGAATGGACCTCGGGAAAAATCCATGAACTATTTGTTGGAGGTAATTGTTATTTTAATTCGTTTCGAAAAATAAAAATGTAAATTTAATGTCAAAATATGATCTGTTTTGTATGTTATTTGCCTCTCACAATTCCTAGCCAACTTTTCATTGTTTGAGTTCTAAAGGAAAACATCAAGATTATGTATAGAGTCCTTGCTCGGTTAGCGTAGAGTGACGAAATAGATTAACAGTTAGAAGTATGAAAGAAAACCCTGTATTTGTCCAATCGGGTGAATAAAGCACCATCACCTGACCACCTACGTAACTCTACGCTTATCGAGCAATACCTATACCCATCTAGTATTGGTAGCACGTGCCCACGTGGAAAAAATGTTGACGATCGACGATATTCATGCTAACTGAACAAGTTATTAAATATTTGTTATCACTGCGGACATTGATAGTGAGATTTGATTAGCAAACATGATAAACCCCACCACTAGCTGTCCAATGTGGCAATCTCTGTTTGTCCGTTTCAGTGCTGAGTCGTCGTCGAGTGTTTTTGCAGATAGTATTTAATAAGGTTAAGCACATGTACCTTTGTAAATGAGCTTTTTACTCGGTTTTCATACCGTTTTAATGCTATCTATGTATCTGACTATTCGTAAGTTATTGCCTATTTCACTTTGAGGGCAGGATTAAGATCTGAATGCCCTGCGCCTGGTCATTGCTCGTGCATTCTACTTTCTCCTGACAATACTTAAACATTACAGGCAAATACAGAGGGAAAACGTTATTAGGCATTGGGACTGGTCCAGTAGTTAAAGACGTCATCACTGCGTCAGAATGGTTCGACGAAATAATTTTGACGGATATATCCAAAGATAATGTAGCTTTCCTACACAAATGGATGGCAGGAGATTCCGAGGCGACTGCTGCTATGAGGTATCAAATTACCGACTTTGCTGTTAGAGAGGGAAAAGGGTGAGTTCACATTTTAACCCACTTGTGACGAATGAAATTTTCTATCCCTATCAATTGAATTTAATTTTTAGGGGCTTTTGGAGCAATTTTTCACTTTTATTTCATTTTTTTCGATGAAAATCAAGTAAGCAAGCAGAAAAGCCCCAGATGGGACACCCCATTTTGTGGCTTCTCGTCTGGGGCTATTCTGTTCAGACATGGGCCGAATTAATCGTTAATACTAATGCATTATTAATGCATTACTTTTTCAAGTAATTCAAGGTATTGATTAATTCACCAGTTTTTGAATGACTTTAATGCTAGTTCAATGCATTACTTCTGTCAAAATTCACTGCATTACTTGCATTACTTTGAATTACTGTCTATCAGAAATTTTGCCATCAATAGTATACAGACTGCACAATAGAGAAATAAGATACAAAAAAAAGGATGTGTTTCGATAAGTTTTTATTATTCACAGTGTGTTCAACTAGCTTGTAAAGACTAATATTTGACTAAGGAACATGTAAAATGTACTGTGAAACTTTCAAGTAAAGGCTTTGATATTATATCAATAAAGTGAAACAGCTTAGTCACTGGCAATCCCAGATGCACCTCGAATAGTGAAAATGTAGCTTGGAAGTGTTGAAATGTAAGGTATTTTATCCCACTTTATTTAAGTCAAATGTGTTTTGTTTTTATCTATAAATCAATTTAGAGCTAATTAAATGAGCTTTAAAATGGTTTGAATTTTGTTACAATCAATATCGATTTCAAAGAAACATATGTTTGATCACAATAATGGTAATCATCTTTTGATTGTTCTGCTCATACATTTTGACACTTGACTACTGACACTACAGTGTATCTCTGTGGTCAGTTGAGCCACAGGGTAAATATATTGGAGTCAAAAACAAAAAGAGATAAGGGATTAAGATACAGCCTGTGCTTTGTTGATTGGATAATCCAGTCAAGGGACACAAAATGTTTATAATCCCCCCCCCCATAAAATATACTTCAAAATAAGTAACTATTTTGGAAAGCTTCCGAGTTGTATGATAATAATATACAATGAAATATGATCACTTGAAAAAGGATCTGGGGTTGCTACATCTAAGTGTTATTTCTTCCAATTTCAAAAAATATGAAATTCCACCAAAGTTACTGACAAGAATACAGAATTCACTACAAAAAGTAGTAGTAACCTGTGGCTCATTTAAAACATTTATATACATATAATATCTATATGTATATATATATAATATCTACATGTTTACGGTATGCACAATTGTGTTCAAGGCATCAAAATGTTCAGAGTTAACAGTATTTTAGGATTCTGTTTCACGTGAATGAAAGTAATGCTAAATTCAATGCATTACTTCCTTAAAAATGCTTATTCAATGCTTTACTTTATCAAAATCAAGTAATGCTAATGCAAATTCAATGCACATTTTTGGCAAGTAATGCTTATTCAATGCATTACTTTCCAAAGTAATTCGCCCCATGTCTGATTCTGTTGCCTATGTCCCATAAAAAGGACACAATGCAGACATTTTGCATATAATCACACAGAATATAAGACAGCAGTACGATGATCATATGATTATCGCATGTTCACATGCAAGGCTGTTGCAAGATGGTCCTTTGAAATATGAAACACTGCCGCAAGACAAAGCGGTATGTCGTATGGCAACCTAGCGATAACCACACGGTAGTCTTTTGGCTTTCGTAAGACAAATGTATGGGCGGTGAACTATTACGTCAGTCATACGAACAACTTGCGTGCCTTACAGCAGTCTTGCGGCAGCCGTGCGTGCCTTGCAGCTGCATTGCGTCCTCCAGAAAATGCATAAAAATCGCAAGAAAAATGAACATGTCGAAAATTTTGTTTTTGGCGTTGCGGCTGCCTTTCGACCATGTGTTTTCGTAGGACAGTCTTGCAGTGTAGTATACTTCACCTTGAGGCTGCTGTGCGAAACCAAAATCTTTGTCACAGACAGGTGCACGGCTGCTGCAAGGCTGATGTGAAATAGGACTCTCTGTTAGTTCACTCGTAATGTGATCTGTATCAAGTTTTGAACTTTCCAATGTTTGCTTCAATTGCAGAAATTGAATCTGATTGTGCCAATTCCTCTTCATAGCTCATTTAAAACATTTATATATATATATTTGCAAGAAAGCTGGTCACTTCATCAGTGTCGTTGAGAGTAGTTATGATTCTATATTACAGCACCCCATGGGAGGCTAAAAGCGAACAAGTTCGAAAGAAAGTAAAACATGCGATGGTGTGGGACATGAACAAACCAGAGATGTTAAAAGGGACTCTTCTGGACGATGTTCGTGTTGACTCAGTTATTTCATGCCTAAATATGTGTACTACCAGTTCTACGATTGCTGGTTATATGGCAGTTGTCAAAACAATCAGGTAATTATACCGACACAAAATATCTATTTAGCATCTGAATTTGTTTTTGCTGGGATCAAACGCATCATGAAAGCGTACCCCAATCCAGCACCACAGTACTAATTACTGAGCGACATATTTTTCTACCCATGTTTGAGCATTCAATCTGTACACTTTTGTTCTCAATGATTGAATAAATTTATTTACCTTAAAGTATTCCACATCTACGCTCGTTCCACTGCAAAAAGTTCAAGAATGTACACGAACATTCCCAGAAATGCTTCAAGAACTGGTTCATGGAATACCAATTGCCAATTATAGTTCTTCAGCTATTGAACTTGTTCTAGAACTTCAGCTATTGAACTGGTTCTAATACTTCAGTTATTAAACTGGCTATAGAACTAGTTCAAGAACAATTTCATGAAGAACAAATTATCAATTCTAGAACCTCACATCTTGAATTTGTTCTTGAATTAGTTCTAGAAACCAGTTCAAGGACTGATGGTCTAGAACCAGCCATTTTTTCCTCATGACCTAGTTATCAAAGTAGTTCTAGAACCAGTTCAAGAACTGAAGGTCTGCTACCAGCTATTTTTACTTCAAAAACTAGTTCCAGGGCAACACAATGAATAAAATAGTTTAACCTTCCACTGAATTCTTGATCATTTCTTTACACTGTTTCAGTCATCTTTCCAAAGTAATAATTTCTTAAAATGAAGTAGAAACTTACCACAGGGTTTTAGCTCAGTCTCAGTGTGTGGTGATTCTTTATGAAAGTTGTCAATGTTTTATGAAACAGTTACATGTTCTTTATGGTTTCATTAATCAATATAAGGTAGGTGTGGGGAACTGCATTAAACTGAAGATTTTCGAAGCCTGAAAGTTTTTTTATTTTTATCAATTCATATAATTAAAAGCTAAAGGTTTTACTCTGTCAGTCTTTGCGATGATGGTTTATGTGTCAGGAATGAATGAGCGGTTTAATTCAGATATTGATAAAACCCATAACAAAAATCAGTATATTTATCAAAGTACATATTCCATCAAAGATATTTAACATACAACTTCAAGTTCAATCTAAATGTCTTAGAAAAAAATCAATTTTCTACTCATGTAATACTATAAATGTCTAAATTAAATGACTAGTATTGACAAGCCAAAAACTGGTGGTTAAGAATCAGTAACATATTTTGGTAACAGGTTTTTTACCAATCCAATGATGGATAACTGGTTCTTTATGAAAGGGTTCAGATTCTTTGTGAAAGAATGGGAAAAGATGTTAATGGTTCTAGAATAAAATATCAATACAATTAGACCTATCACTGCAGCCTTGGCTTGTTTATGTTTTGAGTTAATGTTTGAAGTCCCAGTCACCAATATTTCTGTCATGTTGGGCCCCCACCCAAGAGACAGAGAGAAACTGAAAGGCCCGGACCTCAAGTGAAGCAAAGCACGCCCTGTCATTAAGATTAAGGTTAAGATTAATTCAATATTATATCAGTGATACTGAGACATAGCCTCTGAATTCGTTTACTCTAACTGTTGTTTGATTTGACCAAGCTACAGAGTTCAGATTATTAGCTTAAGCATCGCATATGCCTGTCCAGAGGGTGGGGGACAGAGGGTTTGCATCCTCATCTGGAAAATCACAAGTTGTTATATGTTTCCTTAGAAATACTGTTATTGACCCCCCAGAAAAAGTAGGCCCCCTTGGGTCCAATTGCTTCGAAAGGGAGGCGAGGTCCGCACTGTCCTATGTTAAAAACTAAAGTAAAGTTTTCATGACACCCTACCCCCCCCCCCCTTACAGAATTTTCTAAATTCTCCCATGCACCATAAACATCCAAACCCTGCTATCAGCATCCAGTACTTTAGCATTGTACCTGAGACATCAGTATGTGTTTTTCGAAACTCCTAATAGGAGCATGTGGGGAATGGAGACCGTTCGTTAGCCATAGGCCAAGATAAGCGAATTTAATGTGTAAAATCTCTCTCCCTCCTCCTCTCCGCCCCTCCCCTTCCTCTCCCTCCCTCCTCCTAGCTCCCTCTCCCCCTACTCTCTCTCCCTATCTCAAAATCGCTCCCTCTCCATCCCTCTCCTCCCACCCCCTCTCCCTCCCTCTGTCTCTCTACGACTCTGTCTCTCTCCCTCTGTCTCTCTCCCCTCTGTCCCTCTCCCTCCCTCCCCTCTCCCCTCCCTCTACTTCTGTCCCTTTTCACACACCCTCTCTCCCAATTCCTCTGCCTCCATCTCCCCCTCCCTCCTTCTCGATATCTCTCTCCCTACCTACCTTCCTCTCTCTCTTCCTCTCCCTCTCCTTTACCCTCCCTGTCCCTCTATCTTCCTCCCCTCCCTCTCTCTCTCTCTCTCTCCAACTCTCCATTTCTCTCCCCCTCTCTCTTCCTCCCTCTCTCCCCTCTCTCTCCCTTTCTCCCAGCCTCTCTACCTCTCAATCCCTCCCTTTCTCTCTTCCCTTTCCCCCTCTCTTTCTCTCGTCCATACATTTGTGTCTCAGTCGACATTTTGCTTGCAACAAAGTGGAATTTCAGAAAATGACACAGGAACTATCCTTAACATCTCTCTGCCTCCCTTTCGCACCCGATTTCTCTCCTTCTCTCTCTCCCTCTCTCTCTCCCTCTCTCTCCCCTCCCTCATTCCTTCCCTTTCTCTCCCTCTTCCTCTACCTCCTCCCCTCCCTCGCTCTTGTCCATGCCTCTGTGTCTCAGTCGACAATTTGCTTGCAACAACGTGGAATTTCGCCAAACGTCACAAGAACGAAACTTTCTATCCATCCCCTCCCTCTGCTTCCATCTCCCCCTCAAGCCCATCCCTCCCTCCCTCATCCCTTACCAGTTCACTCCATCAACCAACTCCCTCTCCCTCCCTCCCCTCCATCTATCCTCTCCCTCTCGCGCCCTCTTCCTCTCCGTCTTCCTCTGCCTCCCTTGACTCTCTCCCTCCCTGCCTCCCTCCCTCTCTCCCTCTAAAACTTCCCCTCCTTCCCTCCGACTCCCTACCTCCCTCTCTGGACATCTCCCTCGTCCGTCTGTCTGTGCCTTAGTTGGCAATTTGCTTTAAACAACGTGGAATTTCGCTACACTTCACAGTGACGATCCTTGGATGATGCTCTTTTAAAGTTGTTCAAAAAGTTTAATTTCATGCAGAAATCTGTTAGCCATTTTTTACCAAAAGATTAAGACTCTTTTCTAAAACCACAATGCCTAAAGCCTTGATATTAGGTATAAAGCATCATCTTGTAGAGTTCTTCCAAGTTTGTTCAAATTAAACCGCTGGGCAATAAATGATCTCGCTCCAGGATCACTATTGCATTGGCTTACAAAATGAAAGCAATACAACCGAAGGACATAGAGCATTGATATTTGGTATGCTTTGTTTTCTTTGCTTGATTTGATTTTTAACGTCTCATCAACAATCTTTCAGTTATAAAGGGACGCGTCTTCCTGAGTTGAACCAGAACTAAGCTAGGATTAATGTTCTGGCTCAAGGACATACCACAGTGACGCCAGTGGGGCTCGAACCCGCGGCCCCTCGGTCTCGAATCAAGCACTCTACCACTGAGCCACTGCGTTTCCTATATTTGGTATGCAGTATCATCCATGTTTATTCAATTTATGCCCACGGGTGCAAAAAAAACAGCTGGGGTCACATCTATTACATCGACTTATATAGGGAGAGCATAAAAATCTTCATATCTGGAGAGCCTTAATATTATCATCTAATAGACAACTATTATTTTTACATACTATGGCCCTTAGGCAAAAATTGGTCCTGACCCTTGAGTCTCCTGTTTTATATAGGATAATTACTTTGCAAAGGCTATATTGGCTTTTTATGTAAGGCACTTCACATTTACCCAAAGTTATTAAATCTAACATCGTCTCTCTATGAACCACGATTGCCCAGTGCCCTCCCAAGTCCATTAATTTCCTGGAGATTCGTCATGAAAACAGATATACGTTCATCTCCACCTTCCGCTGATTCAAGAAGGGTTCTTGTCAGTTTCAATTGAAAGCATGTGCAAAGCTTCAACACAAAACAACAAAGACATTTGAGCAGAGACATGCAATTTCCAACAATATGACATTTTGACACAAATAGATTCATACGAGCCTGCGAGGACTCCTTTTAGCTTAGAAACTCTAAATGCCGATCGATCAATAGCTTGTAGTATGGCCGATGCGTTTTTCTTTGATCTTTACTGATGTTTAAATTAGACACCCTAGAAGGAGGAGCTTAAAACCGTACTCTAACTTCCAATTTTAGTTAAACAGCGATGTAGGCGGGAACTTCCTAAATAGCGATAAATTAACCCGTAGGTAAATGTAATATAATTAACAGCTTAATTAGGCCGGATGCAGGGAGGAGCGAATGTAAATTTCGTCAGGTGTCAGTAACACGTGTTTATTTGCGCCTGCGCCACACTACAAGCTAAATAAAGGATTCTTCCTTGGCTTTCTGTTTAAACCGCTCGGTGGGCTACGCCCACCTCGCAGTTTAAACAAGAAAGCCTCGGAAAAGTATCCTTTATTTATTACTTATTGTCATATAATAGTTAAGAGCCTAGCAAAGGCTCTGATCAGACTGTGCATATGCGCAGGCTGGTCTGAGCTTTTACTGGTCGCAATACTTCAAATGCTGGTCTGCCAATAGCTTAACAGTCATTTAATAGTTCAGCGACTAGCAAAGGCTCTGATGAGACTGCGCATATGCGCAGGCTGGGCTGAGCCATTGCTGGTCGTACATACTCCAAGTGCTAATCGGCGAATAGCTTAACAGTCATTTAATAGTTCAGCGACTAGCAAAGGCTCTGATTAGACTGTGCATATGCGCAGGCTGGTCTGAGCCTTTGCTGGTCGCACAAGAACTCCATCAGTTCAATAACCACATTTCAAGAACTTTATTCGTTCAAGAACAACAGTTGAAGAACTACACAGGTTAATGGACCTATATTCTTGAAGTTCAAGAACTTTTCGATGAGTTATTGAAAAGTTCAAGAATTATGATATGTTTTTGACTTTTTTTCGCAAGGGTTATCTTGAAGAAAACTGGCGTTACTTTGATGCTGTTGTGACGTTGCTTGACGAAGAAATCATGTGACGTCCTGTTCAATCAATGTTGGTTTTAGTTTAAACAATATTTCATTCGTCCAGATAAATATATAAGTTACAAACGTAGCATATTATAAGATATTTTGGACAACAAGCTACAGAAGCTTATTGGTATCCTCTCCACTCAATGTAAGGTATGAAGACGCGGGCGTTTGGTGTGTTTTTTTCACCTAAGGTAAAACGTCAAATTTTCGTGTGTGCAAGTATATGTTATCCTGTATAAAACCTTAGGGCCGATTGCATGACGAAAGTTTATCTTAGTCTAGACTAAGACCTAACACGGGGCGTGCTAGCCTCCAGTTTTAATCTGGTTTGCATAATAAAAGTTTAGCCTGAGGTTGGCTATGACTATACTAACTATCCGAGGGTAAGTAATCCTTGAGGTCAGGTTAGTCTAGAAGTACTAGTCTAAGAGTAGTACAAAAAAGAAGGCTATTTTCTTTAAGGCACCGATTGTTGTCATGACAATTCCAGTCTAACACGTTTTCGCATCCTGTAAACACATCAAGATGCTGGCTAGTGATCTGCCAAGAAGGTCCAGTTATGACTGTTGGATTAACATATTGTCAGCTTCAATGTGTTCATAATATCCGTACATACGAAGTATGCTGGGGTCTTCGAGGGTGCGGGGGGGGGGAGACTCAATATGTAATGAAAACACACTCATAACTCCATCCACAAACGCGTAAGGATTCTATACCATATGTGAAACAAAAGATGAAAGCTTCACCTTTCAAATGGTGCATTTTACCTTTTTTTCTTATTTATCCTTCTGACTTATGTAAAATGTATTTAATCCCCCTTGTGGCTTAGGCTGCTGTCCATTCTTATGCGGTGGTATTGTTGTTGTTGTTGTTGTCGTTGTTTATGTAGTTCCCATTGTTTGTGGGGTTTTTGTGTTTTTCTTTGATTTGGTTTGCATTACTTTGTGTCCTTTCTAGTTTTGCAATCATCTTGAAGAAGAAGAAAGAGCTGGTTACTTTGTTTTTGTTGTCTTCACGATGTCTTGTTACTGTATATGTTCTGTGGCTCTTCCTTACGGTGCCGTGGGTTGGTCTGCAGTGTATGGTTGTGGAAATTCCTGATCATACTCACTTATTTTTTATATTTATTTGCAGACTTCTAAAAACACACACTCATATACATTGTATATACATGCATTATACTCGGGATTGCAAACAAATTTTAAAAAGTTACGACGGTATGCTGTTTTTTCTAAAATAGAGCTAACAAGCATAAATAGCATAATCCATAGTTTTTGGATTCAATTTCCCTTTTACATGCGTAAACGCTGTCATTTTTTTGTCAAGTACCGATTTCTCGTGTGACAGTTTTATTACGTTACTCCCATTTACGTTGACGCCGTCTAAAACAAGAGGCTCCACACTAAAATATGCACGATTCTTTAAAATCCGCGGCTTTGGATCAGGAGAGGACAATTTTTCAAATTTATTGTATCGAAGTTTGAATAAGCACAGTGCATAGACGACAGACCAGTTAAACTGAAACCAATATCTAGGAGTATTTCATCTGAGTGGTTTGCCATTTTCAATTCTTATGATTTCATAGTCTACAAGAGGCCATTATTCACATGTCAATACGTTTCACAATGTCCAAAAATGCAAACATGGGTGAAAAAGCCGTGTATTGTCTACTTCATTTTAGTGCAAGCCAGAGATGGTATTCTTTTAATTGATTTTTATAATTCAAATGACGTATTAAGATTTTGATTGAGTGAATGAAACAAATACTGAAATTTCGAAAATGGCTGTATTATTTGCGAACGAACTCCATAGTGACCAGAAGAGCTGTTACAGCGATTGTCGCCTTCATTTTCGCAATGTAAATGCTCACGCAAAAACGACTAAGTGAACTGAGGCCAGAGAATGTGGCATCTAGGAGGAATTCAACGAAAAAGGCGGCCCAATCATTTCATAATATTAAATCTTTGGTTTTTAAAGTTATCAAACACCAATATATAGATATTCACCACACGAAGAACCAGACTGAAATATGTCTACATCATGTAGGTTTCTGCTTTTGAAAACAGTGTTTCATTTCAGATTGAACTGTATTTCAGAACCATATCTTGAAAGCAGATTGTGTCAATTAGGAAAGGACCTGGACAATTATATTTTATGCATAGCCAAGAAGCAGATCGCTTTATAAAAATAATGCGATGCTTGCGAATATAAAACTTTTGGATTTCCATAACTTATTGAACGTCCCTCGTATAGTTTTCCCCATTTCGCTTGTCCCCATTAACGTTCGATTGTTTGTTCATATGCTCTGGCCATATGCAACGATTTTGGGTTTACAAATTATAGCATAAAGATACTTTGATAAAAAGTATTCATATTAGTACTGTGACAGTAGATAAAGATCTAGTTTAAAACAGTACCATCCTTTCCTCGGGTCATGATCTCCAAGTCAAGGTCACACACGAAGTTCGGCTTGATCGAATATTTTGCATATGCATTGATATTGAACATTATGTTTCGACCTGCCCTACTTATAATAGAGTTATTACCTTTGACTCATTTCAGAATATTGTTTTCTATCATTATCTTAAGAATGAATTGATTACATATAATAAAATTGTTCATATGCATTGACATTGGCAGTATCTAGGTATGGAATATTGTGCATCGATTTTCAATAATATATATATAAACAATTATGGCGCTTGACTTATGCAAGAATAACATCCCAAATAGTAATGGATAAAATTTGACAAAACGTTTGGTTATGCTTTGTGTTAACAAGACCCTTGGTTGAGATTCTTACACATTAATATATGATGCAAATGTTTAAAAATAGTAATGGTCCTTAACTTATGGTAGAACTTTAATTGTGTCATTGTAGAATTTGTTTCTGTAAATTATCAGTTCCCACGCGTCAGTCACTTAACAAAGACATTTTATCTAAAACAATGACCCTAGGGTGGAGGCATCTGTGTTACATTACTAGTTTCATAAATATTTAATGAGCTTCATCCCAGCGCTTGTTTGTCCGGAACCATATCTCAGTATATGTCGACCATAATTGATACATTCTTGGTATAGGTGATAAGTACCATTGACAGTCGATATCATAATATGATATTATAATATCATTATATTATAAGTGTCGTAAAAATCAACTGGCTAACACTTGAGTTATTGCCCTTGACCTAGAATATGCAATCATAATGCAATAGCTACTCTATTGGCTTTTTGGAGTAACTATTTCACATTCCCCCAATGCTATTATATCTGACATCTTCTCATAATGGGCAACGATTGCTAATGCTTGAAAATAAGCAGGACAGTTTCAAAGTTTACCTTATCCCCTGACTCCTTAGTCGGGTACAAATGTCAATCATTTAAAATTCTCAATAACTACGAGGGATGATCCTAAAGTTTTGATCCTGGCGTGATATCTCTGTAACCAGCAATGCAACATGCCTGAAAATTGTACAAATAATAATATATATTCTTTTTCTATACACCACTCTGGCAAGTTTTATGTAACTTGAACGAGTGACCGGAAATCTACCCCGAAACAGCCATACCCTCAATGCACTGAACTATCAAGCAGACTGTGCATATAAGATGCCTCACAGTTTAGACAAAAGCAGTATCAGCAATTCGTGTTAATGTCTGCTTAATGTTCATCCGTAAGCCAATATGTTCTGCACATATGGCGAATTTTCTATATGAATTGGGTTTCCTAGGCCCTTGAATGTATGGCTATGAAACAGTCAGCTATAATCAAATTATGGACCATTTGAAGTTTTGACCGGCCCATACTGTCGTAACAACAGATGTATTGAAGCTAAAAACAATTTTTATGCAAACGAAGATGAACTGACTTTTGTCTGAAGCAATTATGAATTAGTTGGTATCGCCGGAGAGTGATATTAACCCACATAAGAATATCAAAACGAGTCCACAAAATAGGTCAATATTCGTATACAAAAATTTGCATGTGTATATCTAAAAATAAAACGCAAAAAAATTGTCCAAAGGTGCGCTATATCGTAAAAAATGGTGCATTATGGGATTAAATTTAGCACAAAGCATCCCTCTGAAACCAATAACAATTTTGAAAATTGTTATATAAAAAATCTATCATTTTTTGGTAAAAAATAACACTTTTTACAATATTCCAATTAAGATTAAGATATCTTGTTATCAAAATAATATTGGCATTAAATATTTTGCCGATATTAGGTTTGGCATGTTTTTAGTCCAAATTGGTGGACAAAAATAGAATATTCACGGAAATGAAAATTCCACAATGTATTCAAAATGACGTAGTTGTCAATTTTAATGACGTCATAAGAATTCGGCATTGTGCTTTAAATATTGAATCAAAACAACGTGTCGCCATTCTAACGTTTGGATGGACATCATTAGTAAGAAAAAGTAAAAATGCAAAGCAGTTTTATTCTGTAGTATTAAAGATGCCAGGCTTGAAAGATTGAGATTCAAATATTATTATAATTCTATAAATTGAAAACAGGCCACTGGCATGGAGTGGACCATATATACTGTGCTATATTTGTTAAACGAAACATTACAGCGAGAGAATATTGGCATCATTATAAAGGTAAAAACTTGTTCTTTTGAATAGTGCATAATATGCCTCTCAAAATATCTGTGGACAAAGACTACAAGGTAACGATCAGAACTTTAGGATCATCCCTCGTATGTCAATTGTCATTTTTTTTACCAAATCTAGCAAGCCATTTAGCAGCAGAGGAACAATATATATGAAACATATTAATTGGGATTTTAGTTTGAAGCCCTTGGTTAGATCTCCCAGGATAAATAGGGGTAAAGCTGAGGCCAAAAGCCAACTTTTTCGGAATATGGTCATGTTGCTTATCAAATTCAAGGGAATGACGTATACAGTTACATGGAAGCATATATGTGCTGCCATATTCAAGAGTTTCATAAAAATTCACCTTATCCTTTCGCTTTAAAATACCCCCTAGCAGGTTTAAATTTCTCGAGGGTTTGAGATAATTAAAACTCAAGGTTAGCCAAAACTGGTTTTACGCAAGCCATTGGTTTAAGGCCTTAACCTGGGACTTGTTAAACTTGTTTCATGCAATCGATGGACAGTAACCTGGAGTTTAAGCTTAATGTTAACCTGAGATTTGTTAAACCTGACTTTATGCAATCGACAGCTGTTTACCTGGAGTTTAAACTCAATGTTATTTTCAAATTTTTGTCATGCAATCGGCCCTTAATGTTTGACTAGATAAGGTGCGTCATCTTATCATCATTCATCGTTGTATGATGTAGTGTTATTTAAACGCTGACGGATATTAAAGACGCGTGAGTCTATAAAGTAGCGCAAGTTTTTTGATATTGTAATATTTCTTTCTATGTAAGTAAGGGTGCAAAGATCAGGAATTGATACAATCAAGTACCACACTTGACCCAGGATACCAATGGGAAAGTAACAAACTCACAGTTAGACACCACAAACGAGAGCCAAGAGGTCAGCCCTTTCCCAACAGGTGTATAACTAAATACAGCAATGTAACATCGATAACCGGTAAAAGAGTTTGTTATCCCGATTTATTAGATCACCTGAGCGGAAGGCTCAAAGGTGAGCTTATAGCATACCCATAGAGCCGGCGTTCATTGTCTGTCTGCCCGTCCGTCCATCGTCCTTCATCCGTTGTGAACATTTACAAACGACTTCTCCTCTGAAGACTTGAGTCAAATTATTTTCATATTTCACATATAGTATCTATAGGTAGGGGGAACAAAAAGTTGTGTTTTTGTTCCAGTTGGATAAGAACTCTGGTTGCTATGGCTCCAATAGACTTATAATGGGGTACAAAGAGGAAATTGGCATTTTTTCTGTATCAATAGCAATAGATTGTTTTTACAGAAATGTTTTTTGAGTTTCATATAACTTTTTTCGAGTTGCTGAATTTGATTGGTTGCAGGGGTGACAAAAATGGTTAATTCTCATAAAAATATTAAACAATCTTCTTATCTGAAACCATAAGGGGGATAAAGCTGAAACTTATCATACATGCTAAGGACAGTAGCTTCTACAAAAGTTGTGGTCAGATAAGAACTCTGGTTGCTATTGCAAAAAGTGGAAATGAACATTTTCTGCCATCTTATTTGATTTTTTTTCACATACACTGAGCCAAATTTCTAATTGGTCCCTTTACATTTTTATATTAGTTTTGAAAGTAAGATTCAGTTATACAAAATCCATGCTTATATAAATCAACCAATGCCTTGCCAAAACTCTGCATGCCATTTCATTTAAAATGGCTGGTACGTCTCCTACAGACGATGCTAGAGTAAAGTCACATTTTTCTTACAATATGAAATATCCACAGAGATGCCATCCATTTGTATTTTTGTTCGTATGAAAATGTTTCTGACCGCCATGTTTAAAAATGAGAATATATTAAATAATCCGCTTCAATCTGACTCCTCTTTTCTGTTACGAAATAGCATGATTACACACACTACAAGTAGCTAAACCATTGAAATTCAGCTTTTTGCATGCAGTTTTCATAGGAAGTTTGCACTGTTCTGTGCGCCTTATTATCTGTGATACGGTATTGAAATTTTTAGCAAGTATGTACTACTACTAGACGTCACTATTCTTGTTTGGAAATTGAAACAATAATGCAAAGTATTGTCATATTGACTTTTTAAGGTTTACATTCACTGCAGCAGCAGTGAACTGCTTGTCACCACAAAATGGACGAATCAAGTTCTTTTCTGTTTTGGCTATCTTATATAAAATAAAATACATACAACAATTTTTGTATAAGCTACAAATGAATTTCAAAAAACTCAAAGATGTGATTTTTTAAAAAGTGCGTAAAAAGTCTACTTTAGTCAACCCTTTCAAGTGTTTTGTGTTTTTTGCAGTCGACTATGTCAGTCTATTGCCAACTGAACTTAAATTTGATATAAAACTTCAATCAAAACCATTCTTTTTTCAAAAAAACATATTTTTGCATTTTTAACCAAAACACCGTGGATTGTAAGACAACTTTTCTGAAAAGCCGCTAAGCTTTTGCCAATTAAACTGCACTTTTATACTCAAAAAAATATTTCAATGTTATTAGCGCTTTATCAGAAATAATTAGTTTAAAGAGTGACCAATTAGAAATTTTGTTCAGTGTATATGCTTATTGAGTAGTCCTCCGTGTTTCATTTGACGTTGTCAAAATCGCTTAATTTAATTGGTTGCCAGGTAAATTTATGAAAAATATTAAAAACTCTTTATTTCAGAGACCATACCGATGATGAAGCTGAAACTTGACATACATGCTTAGGACATAAGTCTCTACATGTATTATGTTTTTTTATATTTTGGATCGGATGAATAATCCTCTAGGTTTTTTTTATGGTTTTTGTCCAAATCGCTGAATTTAATTGGTTGCCAGGGGGACTGAAAGTGTAAATTTTAGAAAAAAGTTAAATAATTATCTCCTCAGAAATCATAAGGTGGATGAAGCTGATACTTTTCATACGTGCTTATGATCTTATCCTTTACATAAATTGTGCTTTTTATGATCAGGTAGGCACTCTGGTTGCTGTGGCAACTTTTTTCATTGTCATGTTTATACCTACCCAAAAGTCAGGTGAGCGGTTACAGGACCATTTGACCTCTGTTTTTGTTAGATCATGGACTCTTCTATATTTTATCTGTCAGTGTTTAAAATCAGACTATGGCGAATGACAGTCTGTTGGATAGTTTTATTTTTCAAATAAGATGTGTTAAAATTATTCTTTTTTGTCAATAATTGTATTTGCAGATTGGTGCACTGAAATAGTGAGTAAGGGGGCAAACATCAAGAATCGATACAATCAAGTACCACATCTGACCCAGGATACCAATGGGAAAGTGACATACTCACAGTTAGACACCACAAACGAGAGCCAAGAGGTCAGCCCTTTCCCAGCAGGTGACCACAAGGCACATATATAAACAGACGCGCACAAAGGCATAGCAAACACAGGACAGAAAAAACATAAAAGATCCACAAAAGAAGTACCACCTTGGAACGGTCAGTAAAATATATTACTGGAGGGCTGAAACCAGTTTCACGGCGCCAACCTCACCCTTAATTCAGATGTGAATCAAGACACATAGATATTTGGTTTGCATGAAAGACCCCTTAATTATCAATGCATCATCTCCTAGAACATATAAATCAAGATATAACAAGGAGATAAAGCAGAGATAAGAACTCAACAGTAAGTAAAACTGAATACCAGAGCAAAAGATATCCAACAGGTCAAGCCCGGTGGGCCAGACAAACAGCCATCGCATCAGGCCCCTACCATCTCATCAATAGATAAGTCTTTAAGTCGCAACCTCCATAGAGTCTGAAGGCCGACCCACCGGAGTACAATTAAAGAGGAAAGCAAAAATAGTTAGTGAGTATGATCAGGAAATACCACACTCACAAACCGCAGACAACCCCATGGCACTGCGAGGAAGAGCTGCTCAACCATCTTGAGACACCAGGAAGACAAATTAAGCAAAGCAATCAGCTCTCTTCCCCATCAAGATGATTGCAATACTAGAATGGACAAAAAGTAACGTACAACAAAACATAGAACAATTACAGACTCCCACAATGGGAGTTACAATAAACAAAAAGTCAACAACAACAGAACCACTGCCTTAGAACGGACAGAAGCCTAAGCTACCGGGGGGGGGGGGGGGGGGCTTTAATGCATTTTTATAGGTACCAACCGTCATTGGGTTGACCACCAAGCATGCTGTCTGTTGCAGTACATTAGTGTTGATGTAATGGTAGTTTTAGTACATAAATGTGTGCAACAGACATACCTCTTGGCATTGCACTTAGAAACATTAGGGTTCATTCCGCGTCTTTTGATTGCATTAAATGGTTTAGTATACTTCCTGATAATAGGTGACCCGAGAGTAGATAACCTTATGGTAGGAAGCATATGACGAGAATTGTTAACTGAACTAGGAATACGAACAGAGGACGCCGAATGTAAACAAATGAAAGACACAATTTCCTATCTATTCAACATCATTAGATTAGGGACTATGAACACGAAAACCTTTTGAATGTCAAAGACCCAATTCACAGGTAGGGGTCCAAGTTAGGAAATATTTGTCTACAGGTATAAATTATATTCCTATAATTATCAAATCACAGGTATACTTTCCTATAGGGGCCTCTTTATGACCTTCTACAGAGATGTGATAATCACCTCTTTAAGACAGCCCTTTGATATCTGGACCATATTGCACCAGCAGGGGTCATAAACCCAATAGACACTGACCCCCATTTCCAACTCCTGGAAGCTCTCTCTTTAAAGGCTATACACGACTTTTAAAGGCTAAATTATGTGCCTTATCTGCTTTTTCGTTTGGACATTGAAGTGTCAACACCTCTAAGAGCTCTCCAATATCCCTTAATGGCAAACGACTGTTCTAATAACCTATTTCCTTTGGGCTGATATTGACCTAGGTAATGACTGACCGCGCTAACCTAATCAATGATAACGCCATCTTGTAAAATATACTCCTCGCTAAAAGTTTAGCATAATTGTTTTTCAAAAATGAAGCAGAAATGTCTGGTAAAAAACTTTGACGTTATAAATCCTATTTGATGGCATGGTAATTGAGGAAACCATTCAGATTTGTCTTGGTTTGAAATTGACAGTTATTGAGATATTAAATAACGAAAGTTTAATACTACTGCTTTGAAACAGCACTTTTAGTCACTCTGTAAAATGACATCCAAAACGATACTTCGGTACAGTTTCATAAAAGGACACATTACGCAAACATTCCAATGCAATATAAAGAGATTTTTCGAAGTAAGTAAGGGTGCAAAGATCAGGAATCGATACAATCAAGTACCACACCTGACCCAGGATACCAATGGGAAAGTGACAAACTCATAGTTGACACCACAAACGAGAACCAAGAGTTCAGCCCTTTCCCAGCAGGTGACCACAAAGCACATATAAACAGACGCGCACAAAGACATAGCAAACACAAGAAAGAACAAGAACATTAAAGATCCACAAAAGAAGTACCGCCTTGGAACGGTCAGTAAAATATTTTACAGGAGGGCTTAAACTGGTTTAACGGCGCCAACCTCAGCCTTAATTCAGATGTGGATCAAGACACATAGATATTTGGTTTGCATGAAAGACCCCTAACTTATCAATGCATCATTTCCTAAAACATATAAATCAAGATATAACAAGGAGATAAAGCAAAGATAAGGACTCAACAGTAAATAAAACTGAATACCGGAGCAAAAGAAATCCAACAGGTAAACCCCGCTGGGCCCGACAAACAGCCAAAGCATCAGGCCCCTACCATCTCATCAATAGATAAGTCTTTAAGTCAGAACCATCATAGAGTCTGAAGTCCGACCCACCGGCGTGCAATTAAATAGGAAAGCAAAGTTGCTAAACGTGATTGGGTTGACTACCAAGCATGCAGTCTGTTGCAATACATTAATGTTATAGCCAATCTTTTTATAATGAAAAATTATTAGAGCTAATAATCTTTTTCAATTTATACACCAAGTCACTATAGAAATCAGGTTCCGAAAGTCCTTGGCGCAAGAGAAATTTAAGTCCAACTTGGAATTTAGAAATCAAATCATAGTATTGTCTATAAAATTTTGAAAATGTTTTACGAAGTTTATGATACCAATAGCCTTGTTTAAGAAGTTTCTGAGTTAACAATTTATTGCGAGTGTTGAAGTCAGCAACATAGTTAGATGCTCTAGCAAAACGAATGAGTTGAGATATATAGACTCCATAGGATGTAGAACGAAGAACATTGCCATCTAAAAATGGGAAATTGACAATTTCAAAATCAAAGTGGTCACGTTTATCATAAATTTTTGTAGAAACAAGGTCATTAGAAATTGATAAATGCAAGTCTAAAAATGCGGCTTCGGTATCAGAGACATTGGCTTTATTCAGTTGGAGCTCTGAAGGGTATATTTGATTAACCATATTGTCAAAATAAACATTATTAATATTTAAAATATCGTTGAAATATCTGGATGTAGTGTTAAACGCATCAATAACATCAGCCTGCTTATCATCAGAAAGAGACATCATAAAGTCCCTCTCATAACAAAACAGGAATAAATCTGCAACCAGGGGTGCACAATTAGTGCCCATAGGAATCCCAACTACTTGTCTATAGAGCTTGATGCCAAATTGAATAAAAATGTTGTCCAACAAAACGGTCAGCGCATCACATACATTTTTAAACGACCATGCATGATACTTTTTAGGTTTTTCTGAAGTAAAAAATGCATTTCTGTTATTACATGCAAGGTGAGGAGAGCCTTCTCTCTGGTAGGTTCTTTCAATAAGATCAATAAGTTTATCTTCAATTAAATTATGAGGTAAAGTAGTGTAAAGAGTAGAAAAAGCATAAGTAGACATACTGGTCGCATTGAAATCTCTAGCTTTAATTTTATCTAAAATTTCACCTGAATTTTTAATAGACCAAAATAGGTTTTAACAGGATCTCTCATATACCTTTTCACAATATTTGATAACATGTTTTTAACAGCTGTAAGACACGAGGTTAACAATTTAGAAAGTTCTGTTGTCGTACAAGAACTAGAATTAGCGATAAATCTTGATTTATAGGTTTTTTATGGAGTTTAGGTAACCAGTACAACGTAGTAACTTTGTCTTGAGTTTCTTTATCTTTGACACCAAAATGTAGGGCTGTATGACAACCATGCCCATCAACAATAACCCTCTCACTTAAAGAAGGCTGCAGTTTATAGGCATTAGTGTCAACAAGCTCACGCTTAAGAATATTAATATAATACAATCGTCAAACAACTACAACATTGTTAGCAGCTTTATCTGCTGGAACCAAAACATAGTTCATATGAAAATCTTGAATAACTCGTTTAAGATGACGAAAAGAAGATTTAGGTTTAGGGAGCAAAAGATGTGTATTACCAGAGTAAAATGAAATACGAGTAACAATAATTTTAAAATTGTTAATCTTCCATTCCTTCAAGGCATCAGGTTCAACATTTTCCCGTTTGCACCAGCGATTACTAAAGTCATTTAAAGAAGCAGCGATCTCTCTACGACATTTAGAGAAATCAATATTAGAGGGAAATCTATATTTAGGACCTTTAGAAATGATATTGCGAACATTAGCGTCAGGAATGACATTTGGATTACCTGTTATAACATGCCCTGCAGAGGGATATAAATAATTAGATTTTTTACAATCTCAGGAGGCAGGAGTATTGGAATCTATATCTAAATCATTTACAATTTTATTAAAGTTAAATATAGTAGACCTAATTGGTTTGTTATATTTATAACAAATGATAGGAGTTTCAGAATTATTAAAGTAATTTGGAATAGATGAAATCACTGAATTATCCTTGAAAATACTATGTAAATCAATAAACTCAATACCTTTGTTAATGAATGGAATTAAAGGGGTCACAGCAACAAGGTGCTTTAGTCCATTTTTCATTATTTCCAGAAAAACGCGAAAAACATAATTTTTGGCAATTCTCAAAATATGTAGATTTTTCTTTCAAAAATGAACAAGATATGTTTAAAAATAGTGAATTCAGGAGATTTTGCAATGGTTTTACTGCTTAAAGTGAGAAAAACTTGATTTTTGCGATTTCGTTTCTGCAAAAAGGGACCTAAGTCCAAATATCATAAAACTTAAAAAATGCATACAGAAAGTTTATAGCAGTCCATCAATACTAAAAAAATGCATGATAGTGTGTGGAAAGCTTATTTCTTACAAATAGAACAGCGAAAACCTGGATAAAATCGTTGATTTACTAAAATTCCATAAATATGAACAGATTTCAATGACACAAAGGTCCTAAGTCCATAGTCTAGGTTTTATGCTATATAAAATTAGTTTAGCGATTCCATTTGACGGGAAATAATATCTAACAAGCAAAATGTTGCTGTTTGAGGCTCAGAGTGTGACAATAATGATTATAAGGCAATAACACTTTGAAATAAATCTGAAAATAAAAACTATGGAGTTTTATGCATAAACATCCAATTTTGGACTTATGACCTTTGTGAAAATGATATAATCCTATTTATTTCAATTTTTTATGGTAATTTAATGGTCAAAGGGAGTTAATATGGTACGGAAATGTTTTTTTTATACATGAAAAAGAGGCTAACTCAATTTTGACCAAAAGTGGACTAAAGCACCTTTTTGCTGTGGCCTCTTCAATTTTGATAAAATGTCGTTTATGGTTTACCTCAGAATCGATATAAGGACTAAGGAAATGTTGAACATAGCACCTTGTAAGGAGTGCCACTTTATTTAATTTGTTTGCTCTTTCGTAAATCGTTCAAGCCTGTGAAATTGGCAAAATTCAGATAAAATTATGGCATTTTTGCTCAAACATAGATTTAGGGTACACATTAGAACCAGCTCACTGAGTAACCACAGCCTATGTTTCAGAGTAAAAATAAGAAAATAACGCATACTCATGTTAACCCCAACTTTACTATATATAAGTGGGATGCAAGGGGGTCTCCACTATACGTAAATGTTATCATGATGATATTAAAATCTATAGGGGACAGGTAAGATAATGTAGTATGGTCATAATAATCAGATCACTTAAGATGGGGAAATAAGAACTATTTAAAGACAAACTTGTTTTCAAAATGTGTAATATCGTAATTTTCCTATAAAGTCTGATCATTTTTGTTCTTCCCCAAAAAAATCAGTGTTTGATGTTGGCTCTTCAATCGTCATATTTTAACAAATTGCTCGAGCATTCTCTCTACTTATATGGTATGCATGATGTACAAAAGTGGCATATGGTATGCATATTGCAAGTTTTAGAAAAAAAACCCTGTTCATTAAGAAACAGTAAATTAAAAGCTTATCCCCTAAATTCCGAAATTGGATTGGCTGACACATAACTCACATCCGTTCTTTGCTACAACATGTTTTCTTTCAAAATCCATTAAAATATTGTTGTTCATACTTTGGTAATATTAAGCAGCATATCATATAATTTAGCACTATAACTTAGAATATGCAAAACTTTTGGCGAGGAGTATTCATGGAGGCAATAAAGTATAACCATGTAGCACATATTCCAGTAGCGCTGCATTTTATTTATAAGACAATAAATATGGCAGAAGCTTCACAGTAGCTGGGCCAGCAGAAAAGTACAACCTCCAATAAATCTCAACAGAAAATATATTATCATGTCATCCGGCATGCCAGTTTGACATTTAACAATCCAATTCGCTTATTCGAAATACACATAAGAGTATTATTTACAATTATATTGGCATTTTTTTTTCAGTGATATACTCAAGCCAGGTGGACATTTTGTTGCCCTTGACGTAATGGACCAGTCCACCTACACAGTCGGCGACAAGACGTTCAGTCTACTTTGTGTCACACCAGAAGAGATAAAGGAGTCTTTTCTGCAAAATGGATTCGAAATAGAACAATTTGAAACACATGATCTAGGCAACTGCCCTAAAACAGTGCGCTCTGATGCAAAAACTGTTTACTGTGTTGTTGGAAGGAAACGGTAGAGGGACACATTCAGGAGACATCCTCGTTCTGTAGTAAATTAAGCTCAGTTTAAATCATCACGTTTAGTCTAGACCCTACCATTGCACTTTTATATAAACTGCATTCCGACCCCAACTTCGTTATAATTATATCTGGCCTGTGGTAATTTTACATCAATCATCAACAACACTGAAACCCCAAAAATGCATGCATCTGTTAAATTCAATAACGAAAACAATTAACTTTTTCAGAAACTCTATTTAAGGGGATATATCTTTTAAAAGCTCTTACTTGCATGTATTTTTTCCTGTATAAACAAAAATTGCTTTTTTATCAAGGAGGCGGATACCTTTGGTCACATTGTTGTGTGAACAATTTACACATCTCACATAGATCACTTAACGCCTCAACATCCTGTACAGCTTTTGATCAATCAGCAGCATGCTTATCAGTCTTTTAGAGTTACTTCCTGGTTTGATACCGTTTGCAATATTGTGACACGCTGGGCGGACTTTAGAGAAAACCATTAGCATAATCATGAACTACATTTATCTGACTACAATATTTAGAAGTATTTTGACCCAAATATATGTATTTCTGGTATTCGTTACGTTTTTTCATTATGACCTTGATAAGTTCAAAAGAAAAAAATGTAAATATATATTTTTCTACCAGAAATTTGTTTCATTTTTCCTATAGAATAGTCAATGTTTTCCCATTGCCAAACTACAAACTTTGACCTTGCCATTAATAAGGTCGAGGTCAAGCTAGGATCCTCATTTGTACAAATTATGATATGCTGGAGTTTCCAATGCTACATGCCAGTTTCGTGGAAATCCGACCATTGGTTCCGGAGAGGAAGATTATTGAAAGGTTTTAAATCATATATGGGCATGGCGGCCATCTTGTTCATGTGACCCAGATGCCTTAAACAAAATTTCGCATTCCTTACCCAAGGAGGCTCTACTCAATATTTGAGCTGTATCACAAGAAAAGCGGCTTTTTGCAGTAACCACACAGCTGATCAGCGCCTTTGTTTTCGCTACACAGCTAGTATAATCCCTCTTCTTCATAAGTCCTAAATTTTAAGCCTCTAGCTATCTTCTGTAACTATGCAGCTTAGTTTGTGTTGGAGGCGGTTAGAATCATAGAAGACCCATTTTCTCATATTGCAGCTCACTTGGCTTCAACTGGCCCAGTGGTTTCTACAAATGAAGATCTTTGAGCATCACCACCAATGGACAACGTATGGACAGACTGATGGATGCCAGACTATGAGTAAACCATTAGCTCATAAGTGAGCCCTTGGCTCAGATGAGCTAAACTCTGTTTTGGCTAGGGTCTGTTCAAAAAAAGTTATGGGGCTGCAGTCCATTCGTTGGCAATCCTTTGACCCTGTTTTACATACCAGCAGCTAGGCAATGTTCAAATGTATAAGTACATGTGTAAGCACAATTTGACAAAAAATACCGTATGGTTCAAGGTCTAGAATTATGAGCATATTTATTAATAAGGCTCATCACCATTTTGCATACTGGTGACTAGACAATGTTAAAATTTATATGTATGCAAAATTTAATCAAAATAAACCATGCGGTTTAATAGCTCTAAGCATTTTAATAAACCTACCATGACCTGTCAGACTGATGCTTGGAAAAGCCTCGTCACCATTTTGCATACCAGGGGCCATAAAATATATTGATATATAGGCCTTGAGCTGGCTATAGACCCCCTCCCCCAAGGGGGAATTTCGTACACTATGATTTTCTGAAACTACCTTATATAAGACACAAAACAAAAGATGTTAGCCCTCTGAGAATGGCAGCGTTAACGTGTAACATCACGTTATATACCATATCCCCGGAAATAGCATTAAACGTCCCTTATAATGTCTCAACCATGACACGTTCGTACATATTTGCATGCTGACACAGGTTTATGAACTTTTTATAGCACGGATACGTATTTTAGTGCTAATTTTATAAAAGTCTTGAGTTATTACAGTTGTATACGTTACTCAGTGTTTCCAGCGTTATTTCAGAGTTACAGTATGGTAGTTTTTGACTACACGTGTATTATATCTGTCACAGAATATAGCAAATTTGTAAGATGCTACTTAAAAGATTTAAAGTTCCTTATTATGGTCGCTTACACTATTTTTTAGGCCCATGTTACGTATGTTACCCTTATAATAGCATTAAACACTCAAGCTAGTGTCTCTATCAAGCCCTGCTTACAATAAATGAAAGTTCTAACCGATCAGTCTGAAAATCTGTTTTCTAGAAAACTACATATTTTTGACAAGCAAAATGTTTAGCACATTGTACAAGGGCAATCTTATATCGATTTTTTATGTTTATTTCTGAAATAACATGTTCTCTTATCTTATCTAACCGGTTGGGCGAATTTCATTATTGCCTGCTTTGAAAAAATGCAAGGGATTGGTTAGAAATTTTGATTAGAGTATACTTATTTGCATGCTGGCAAAGGTTTATGTACTTCTTTTAACAAGGTTACCTATTTAAAGTATTCATATAATAAATGCCTTGCGCTTTTACTGTTATTTGTGTTACCAAATGATACATCAGTTATTCTGAGTATCTGTTTATCAGTTGTTGACTATACATGTATTAAGTCTGTGAGTGAATTTAGAAAAATTTATATGGCTGAAATAAATTGAAGTTCCTTATTTATTTATGATGATTTAAACTATTATTACAGTGTGATCTATCAACCTTCGCTGTTTGCTCACATAAATAGTAGATACATTTGTACCAGACATTCAAATTGGAAGTTCTGAAAGACAGTCATTGTAAAACAGCGCAGTTCTGGGCAAGGTATATGTATATAATTCAGATGGTGTTGACACTGATTAGGGCTACAAGGAAAACAATTTTGAATTGCATGTCAGCTCTATCTTTATGCCTTGTTCCCAATGTTCATTGCACATGATCACACCAACTATGCACACTATGTACCTGTGTAACTGATTACAATCAAAAATGTGTCTGATACACATCGCAGATGCAAAGAAATTCTGGAACAAAATGGGTTTAGTAGATCACAATCAATGGTTCTTTGCTTGAGAAATGCTTTTGACATAACTATCAGGCAAACAATAAACCCTGTGGCAAGTCAAAGTAGGTATTATAGGTTCTAGCAGCTAGAACTACGCTTCGTACTACAAATGGAATGGTGTTTTACTCATCACATCAGAGCTCAATATGTTGAAACAACTCTTCAATGCACTGAAATGAAATATCTAAACTAGAACGAGCACTAGAAGCAGTTTCTGGCTTCACTAATCCTTTTTGTTCTATACTCAACTACAAAAGAAACCCATCAGTCATTTTTCGGGGCAATTATGGAAATCAGAATTAAGAAATGAAAATATATTTATACCATATTCCGTAGCAATCAGTTTTGCATCATTTCATTTAATAATATAACAGTTTTACTTAAATCTGTTCATGCTGTTCGCCAGTGTTTAGACAAGAGGTCATTTTCAAAAATGACAAGTTTTCAATTGAGAATGAATATCTCATTCTTGTCTAAATCGGTTCACTTGAGTTAAATTCGTTCAAAAGCAGACATGACCTCTCCTGCAGCAATAACTGCCTCATAACGAGGTTGAACCAAATGCATGTGACGCCGCACAATGTTCTTGGGAATCCACACAATTCTTAATGGATAGCAAACTGAAGCTGTCGAAGAGTCCGAGGTTGCACTGAACGATCCCGCATGCGTCGCCAGAACTCATTCAACAACTGCTCTAGCGTATTGAGATCTGGAATTACTTAACCTACGCGGTTGGTGTAGGCTTCTGCACACACTTGATTGCCTCTTTAGAGAGGGAAGTGAACTGATTAGGACTAGAACTCGAGTGAAAACCAATTGTCTAAAACTTGTTATTTTTAGAAATAACCCCTTGTCTAAACACTGGCGTACAGCATGAATGGGTTTAAGTAAAACTGTTACATTGTTCAATAATTTGATACATAATTGATTGTTAAAGAATGTGGTATAAAATTTATTTTGATTTCTTAATTATTTTACTGATATAATGTTGACATTGAGTTGACAATGCTGTTCCTTCTGGGACCTGTACCATGGTCACTGTCAACTCCTGATAGAATTTCTACCAAAACCGACAAGTCCAAACTTCTGCATGGCTTGCAATAACATATTGAACCAACATTAGATTGGCTATGTAGTGCTGCACATAACGTTGATGGTAATGCCATACTACAGAGCATAACAGCTTTTCCTGTCACCTTCAAGGATTAGACAGGACCAGTATTCAACCAGGCACTAAAGGCAAGGCATGTTTGTTTTGTCACTGATACATGTATACAATGTATAAGCAGCAGTCTATATAGTCTGACAAACATTCTCGCTTTGGACAACCTGGGTGTTTTGTTCAACACTGATGTATATAACAAAAGGTACTCCTTCTGAATGTCAACAACATTGGCCAGAATAAGGGGGAAGAGATCTACAGTCATACACTGTTTAATAGAGTGTGACACTACCACTGTGCCAATGTGTTAGTACCACGTAAAGGTTGTTCCTATCAAACTGATAGAGAACTACTCCCCACTAGTTCATCTACATTCTAACAGGGCAGGAAAACTAGGCACTCGTCAGTGACATGAAGCCCTAACATGTGTTATTTATATAAATGTGAATAAGCTGCAGTTCAACATGTTTCTAAAAAAGTACCAAAGCCATACACATATACTGACTATTTCAAAAGGTATGAACATGAGCTTATTTCCACCCCGCTTTCCTGTCCTTGAGATATACATACAAAGATTGAACTATCAAGTCTTTCCAATTAAAACAAGTAAGGCTTTCTAGATATGGACAAAATGTGTGGAAAATAAATGGGTAGGAAATCGAGTACCTCTGGGTGAAGGAAAACCTAAATGTTACTCTAACAAAAGAGCCACAGAATTATATTTCACATTCTGTGTGATATGGGGTTACCATGTTCAAAACTTAACAGCTCAACCTTATAAAAGATAGAAACATATATTTGCAGTTTCTAAAAGGTACATAAACATTCTTCAATACAAAATGAATTAGTTAGCACATTCATATTAAAAAATCAAACTATATTAGATTCATAAATCATTTATATAGGATTATAAAAATATGTAACATACGTAACACTGGGGTGCATATTTGTTTTCAAAGGTCCATAGCTGTGGTGCAAAAATAGCTTACTTAGATGATATAGCCAATTTGGAAATCTTACCTTCTGGTTTGCACTTTTCAGAAGTCATGGCATTAAATTTAATTATCAAAGATATTGAAAGGCAATATATGTAATTGGCTGTTACAAGGTAATGATTTACTTACCAGAGTGCTAGCATAATGCAAAATCCTTGCAAGATGAATCTGATAGAGGATTAATAAGCTGTATTGGAAAATTCTTTAAACCCTTGGATAATATACGAAGAGCTGTAAGCTTGACAAGAAACAGCTCTATAACTTCTACCTGATGGGTTTACTTTGATCTTTTAAGTTGCTACTCACATATTGCACTGTATGTTACAAAGTTCTATGATTAATGGCTTGAGGGTATATGGTAGTTTATGTTTTGAGTCACTTCCTCAGCAAATGAGCAAGAGTAAAAAGAAGTACATAGACCTGTGTCAACTTGCAAATAAGTACAAGCAGGTCGTGTTGGAGACCTTGTCTTGAACGTTAAATGGTATTTGAAGGGTAACGTATGTTACATAGGCTGTAAAATAGTGTGAAACACCATAATAAGGAACTTCACTTTATTTGATGGAAGCCTTATAGATTTGCTATATTCACTGATGGGTGTAATACATGTAATGTCAATAACTGCCACACTGATACTTTGAAATAATATATGAAACACTAAGTAACATATACAATGGCAAAAACTCAAGACATTTGATATAATGAATGCTAAAAATATGTTATAGTGTTATAAGCAGTTCTTAAACCATTTACAGACTTCAAAAACGCGTGATTATGTCATGTTGGAGACATAATAAGGAAAATTTAATGTTATTTTGCGGGTAACGTACGTAACGTAATGTAGCACGTTAACGCTGCCTCTCTCAGAGAGTTAACATATTTTATTATGTGGCTTATATAAGGCAGTATTAGGAAATTATAGTGTGCGAAATTCTTCCTGAGGGAAGGGGGGACTATAGCCAGCATAAAGCCTAGAGAATTTCAGTTGACATTTTGTGCGATATGGGACTACCATGTTCAACATTTAATAACTCAATAAGTATATAAGATAGAAGCATAATGCTTGCAGTTTTGAAAAGTTAAATAAAAACTTTTTAACAAAATACCAATTAATGAACATAAACCGGTTTCATTAAAATTTATGACAAACTATATTAGATTCATTTATCATTTCAAAGGGGATTCAATGAAAAAATGTAACATTCACTTCATCGGGAGTGACAATAATTGTTTTCAACAGTCTATATATGTGGCACAGTTATAGCTTACTTAGAAGATATAACCAATTTGGAAATCTTACAATATCTTTTGCACTTTTCTGAAGTCTTAAAAAGAATGTTAATTATCAAATATTTTGTAACGTAACGTTTGTAACAGGCTGTTACAGCTTAACGCTGCCATTGTCAGAGAGCTGGCATGTTGCAAAATCCCTGCAAGACATTGGGTTTCCAGAAAAATATGGTCTACAAAATTCCCTCTGTGGGGTGGAGGTAAACCATACATAACCAGTGGCCTAATATAAGTAAGCAAAATATGATGAAAAATACCACGAGTTTCAAGATTTATGAGCATTTCCATTAAGTGACCCAGGACCAGACTGACTGACGCTAGACAAAGCCTTGTCACTGTTTTGCAAACTAGTGTCTGGACATTGTTAAAATGTATGTTTGCAGCAAATTTTGATCAAAATACATATGTCAATTACTTTAGAAATGATTATAACTGAGTACCCTAAGGTATTGTAGTGATATCATACATGACGTCGTAAATTAGCAATGGAATTGCGTAAAAACTCAAATGCACCATAAATATAAAAGTAATACCCCAGACAATTAATAAACATACTATTATGAAATTCCAAGAGAGGGCAGACTCCCATGTGAATTTCACATACCATGTTAGAGTCCCTTTCATCAGAAGAACAGCCAGTTTGTAATATTTTATTATTCTAGTCATCCTTTGGTCTGCTGAATATATCAGAATGCCATTTGGTCATTTTGCTGAATTTTACGGTGTCCTGTACACACCAACCACTATTTTTGGGTGAATCCTTAAAAGTGTCACAGCTTAACCCAAAGTGCTTACTTTGAATTCATATAAACGCATAAATAATCTAGACACATAAATCAAACTAGTGCTAAACAGATTCTGTCGCATTCAAGGTTTCATGTCAGTTATAGAGGATCATAGAGATAGTCAATTGCGTGTTTATAATTTTTACATTATCACTACATAACATGCCATTCTTTACACATCCATAACTTTTATTCTTTTTGAGATGTGAATCTAAAATTTTCAGACATTACTTGTCTTTGATATTGTAACAATATGACACTAAAACTTTACATGTCTAAGCGTTTTGAAAATACCATAATGGGTTAGAGAATAGGGACATTTTTATGGGTAAGTGTGCATTTCCATGCCTAGTTCTTTACCTTTATGATTATCGAATCAAAATTTGCTGTAAATTGTCACCACTTTATCTTTTTTTTTATAAATAAACCAAGAAAATATTCATGACTGGAAGGCTTCCTTCGTTTTCTAGGAAACTATTGAGGCTATGCTTAACTTATGTCTGACTGCATAGCTAGGCAACGACGAGGAGAACTAATTAAAATGAGACAGTAATTGAAGAAATCATGTCCTCCAAATGTTCGACTAGTCTAATTGTATTCCTTATCATATCTCTGTGATCTGTGAGCTGGCTTTGACATTAAGTCTAGGTGTGCACATTCAATAATAAACTTAAATTGTGCGCGTCCACGAAAATTGTTGGTGTATGGCCTGGCTACCAAGTAAGTCATTATACTCCAAAGAGTATCATCAGGTACCTAGAAGGTATCCCTGACATACCCTCGACGTCACATAAACCGGCCAATATATGGTATCTTAAGAGATGTTCTTTCCTTTCACACATCGACCCCCGCAGTTGGCGTCCTATGATTGCCGCGTAGTACTGCTAGACGTATAGAAAAAGCCACACGCCCATCATGGAAAATAGTAAGTGAGTATGATCAGGAAATACCACAATCACAAACTGCAGACAACCCCATGGCACCGCGAGGAAGAGCCGCTCAACCATCAGAGCAACCAGCTCTCTCTTCACCATCAAGATGATTGCAATATAAGATCAACAAAACATAGAGCAATTACAGACTCCCACAATGGGAGTAACAATAAACAAAAAGTCAACAACAACAGAACCATTAAAAGGCTAAAAGTAACAGGCAAATATTTTACAATACGAACACATGGATATAGTCATGAAGCACGCCCTGTCTTGTATTGACCCCGTGCACAAGTGAATTGGATGCACTCAACATTTTCGCTCCTGCGCTCAAAAGTTCATTAGGTACACAATGTACCCAATTCATCAATAGGCACGTTCAGAACGACTTGCGCATGCGCGCAAACCACCTTAGGCCTGACTACCGCCAAATTGATAAATACAGGTATTCATGACTTCACTAACCATACATAAATCCTTTTGACTAAAATTATATTCAAAATATGCCGCATCTTAACAACTGATTCAATTTGCAGACAGTTTGCATTCTGATCAGTCCAACAATATCTCTTGACAAATGATCTATCTATAATACGAACAACACTATCTTCTAACTTGCAATTTTAACTGTACTTGCTAGAACAGTATTGTTTTGCTTTGCATCCCAGGAAACATTTTTCAGACAGGTGGAGATGGAGCCACCTCTACCTAGGTATTACCAGTACTTTTAGGTAGTAAATGTGTCTTGCTTATGGCACAGCATGGCGCTCTGAGTGATGATTGAACCAAGGACCTCTGGCTCCAGAGTTTAAGAGTCTACCACAAGGGCATCACGCTACTCTAGGAAACTAAAGAGTATTCACAATGTAGTGTGTTAAGAGCAAGAACATGAAAATACTGTTTATTTGAAAGGCCCAGATTTTCTTACAAAAAGTGGGATATGGATAGACCGAAAGGCATATAAAGAGACGCGCACAAAGGCATAGCAAACGCAAGACAGAAAAAAACATAGAAGATCCACAAAAGAAGTACCGCCTTAGAACGGTCAGTAAAATATTTACTGGAGGGCTTCAACCGGTTTAACGGCGCCAGCCTCACCCTTAATTCAGATGTGGATCAACACACAAAGATATTTGGTTTGCATGAAAGACCACTAACTTATCAATGCTAGAATGCAGGTCTAGCAGTGACCAGAACAAAATTCTGCCCTAAGGAACCATATTAACTAGAATAACACATAACGGGCTACGCATTAGACGAAAATACCTCTCACCCCTGCAACTTAAATGACAAATAACCTGAGGCTGATTAATCAAAATTAACGACGTCGTTTGTTACCGTTTCGTTAGAATTTAAAACGTTAATATTTTAAATACACTGTTATCTTTTGTCGGAAAAATGTGAAAATCATGCAGTGAAAATGATTCTCACATTTTTCCATCAAATTTAACAGTGTTTCTTTTTGTGTGGTCAGCAGTTGATTACAAAAATTGAAGTCTGAACGTCAACTTACGACGCCGTTAGGCTACGATGTTTTGAATAACTGGCATTTCGTGTCCAATCTATCAGTGTGTAATTTAAGATGGAAGAAAATTGAATTGCCTTGACTTGGCTTATCGTTAACCATTTAGGCTGTAGCTAATACGTTTGTTACGCATTAAGATTTGTTAACAAATCAGAAAAATCAGTCTTTTCTATTTTGTATAACACGTCAGGTAAAAATTTGATTCAGCTGGGTCTTTATACTAATTTTTACTGAATGGTTTAAGAAACACAACCAGGCACCAGAAATACAATGCTTCCTTAAAGTAAAGTAGACCATTGCTTAAGATGTTAAATTTTGACACCTGAAAACAAGTATTCAAAACATACTGAAACTTTTGGTTTTGGATTCATTGTATAGATGACACTTAATTTTACGTAGATTTATATATCTGTAATTAGGTATTATTGATTTTTATGTTAAAATAGCGTGACGAAAGATTACACCTTTACTTAAGTTCTACTTAACTTTAAGGAAGAATTATAATTCTGGCGCAAGATATGACAGATTTACAAGTTAATGAATGATCCTAAATTTTCGACAAATTATTTTTGCAATGAAATAATTACTTGACAAACGTATAGAAACACATTTAATATCAATCAAAGTTATTTTCAGTTTCCAAATTTGAACTAGCTTTGTGACTTTACAGGGTCACTAAATGAATTCCAAGCGAAAAGTGACTAGTCATCAATGTTTGAAAAATACGCAGTTTATTATGCGGCTGTTTCGTCTTTTTGTCGCATTACGCAGACACGCCCATGCAATATACTGCAATGTTTTACAGCTGAAAAAAAAATGATATTTTTCAGATGAAAAAATGTGATTATTTTCTGATTTTTTGCTCAAGACATTGATCGTGTGTACACGTTAGACCCGCCACACTGAGGTTATGTTTTATCGAGTACCCACAATCTATGTTTTACAGCAAAAGTAAGGAAAATGTATACCCTGTAAACCACACTTCTTCTTTATAAAAGCGTCGTATAAGGGTCTCTACATTACAGGGACATGTTTGCGTGATGGACATTTATTAGGCGTTTGTTTCGAGTGACATCGATATATAATGCTCCTGAAAAGTCACAAACTTGTATTTTGTAAAAAAACCCACTTTATTTGACATTAAAGTTTTCACAAAAATTTATCAGAAAATCATTCTAGTGAAAACGAAACTGGTCAATATACAAAACAATCAGAAATCAAATACAGCTCAGAAAACCAAAGCGGGAACAACTAAAAATATAAATACTCAAGATACAAAGAAAACATATGGTCCACCGAGTGAGCAGCTTATATCCAAATACTGGCCACTCAGCAATACAAACTGAACAAAAAAATGAACACACATAAGGTGAAGCATTGTGGAAACTTTTACACCAAAAACAAGCAACACAGAGCAACAACAGAACTACCGCCTTGGAACAGTCAGAATTAATGCCAATTACGGAGATTAGCATATATATCAATGCATAGTGTCTAATTGATGTGATACAATTTGGATTTTTTTCCATAATAATTGTGCTAGCTCTAATGGAGACGTTCGGCAGTTAAAGAGATATTTTGTATTTAAAAAATGATGTTTCTGATAGTTTGGGGTATGACTGCTTTACTGACTGTTCGAAGGCGGTACTTCTTTTGTGGATCATTTGTGCTACTTATGTCTTGTGTTTGTCATGCTTTCGCGTCTGTTCATTGCTGCCTTGTGGTCACCTGAAGGGAAAGTACTGACCTTTTGGCTCGTGTTTGTGATTTTTTTTGTGCTTTTGTTACTTTCCCATTTGGTATCCTTGGGCAGGTGCCGTACTTGATTGTATCGATTCCGGATCCTTAATGTCTTTCTTGCTTTACCACACACCTAGGTTCTAATACTAGTAAGTGCCCATATGTTTATATTTTGAGACACTTATTTGCAGGTAACCTAAGTCTCTACAGGGGGATTTGTGGAAATCATACGTTCATTCAGCATATTCTATTGCTAACAGGGCTACTTGCAATTTTACAGGATAGGCACATACCACTGCATCGCATGCACATTCTATTATGCAGATCTTTTTAGCCTTTAACATTGACATCTGACAGTGCTGCACTTTTTGTCAGCCACAAGTGGTTATTTCAATGCAAGCCATTGGTACAGCTGACAATCTGCTCCACACAATTTCTATTCCTTTTTTACCCAAAAGTAAGTATATGATCAGGAAATACCCCAAACATACACTGTAGACCAACCTGTGGCACCGCGAGGAAGAGCCTTCAAACACTGATAGTCACAGGATATCAGGAAGACAATTAAAGAAAATCAACTGGCTCTCTTTCTTCCATATCAAGGTCATTGCAAAACTAGAAAGGGAACTAAAGTAATGCATAACAAAACAATGACAAAACCCAATATAGACACACACAATGAGCGCAATATTAAAAACTGAATCAACACCAACAGAACCACCGCCAAGTTTCCACCCAACTGTGTCAGTTGCTGTTCTGACATCCATTTGAGCATTATTAGCATTCAGCCAATTTTTGTCTGATACTCAACTCTCAAAGAGTGCAATTCAAAGGCATCTTTTGTAGACGGTCCAACCCTTCTGGAGAAAAGATTATCAGTTTCAATGCAGCAGCAATGCAGGCAAAAACAAACTCAAGCTTTTACCTAATGGCTATAGCAGTCTAAGATTCCAGGGATGGCTTCCAATGTGTTTTATTATGCTAATAACAGAGAATGATGAGCTTGTATCACAACCTGTCTGGCCATGAAAACCAAGTACGATCTTCAGTATATCAGTATATAGTTTCGATAAAATAACATACGCTGGATAACCCTTTTTCTGCTTAAACATTACTGATATCTTCTGTACAACCATGGCGGTAAAGAAGAAGTAGCACATCAGTATCTCTGCAAATGACAATGACTCGCCTGTACTTGTTCTCTATTGTACCGTTGGCATTCAAAACCAAACAGGTTTCTGCCTTCTTCATGATTAATTTACCACTAGATCCAGAAAGCCACCTCCAGCAACAACTTCACTATTACCTGCTTAAGATTCAGCTTTTTGTAAAATTTCTGCTGACAGATACGTTGCAAGATCTGCACTGTTGCAAAACACTGTGCCCATACCTGTGGTAATGGAACTTCAGGGTCCTGAATAAGTTTCCTGATTGACCTCCTTTGGCTGTTTGTTTGGTGCATGTAGACAATTTACTCAACCGCTCTCCTAAGGGGCGATCAAATGTGATATAACTCGTGTTTCAGTGTGTCCAAAATATTGAAAATAGCTGCCACAAAGGCATCAGAAGAATCTCCAAAAGTGCTATAACTTTGTAGTTATCTTGGCATGACTATCAATTAAAAAGATAGATTTGGGAATATTAGACAGTTTCGAAACTCCACCAGACATTTTGTCACATTTTGTTCATCTACTCAGGAAGAACTTAATTAAACAGATTTTACTGCGCTTAATGACAACTTTTTTAAGGTTTGACACACCATATATTTAGTCTTAATTACACTTGGCATCAAAGTTTCCAAAGGGTTCACCCTCAAAGAAAGAAAGGTGGCAAAGATCAGGAATCGATACAATCAAGTACCACACCTGACCAAGGATACCACATGGGAAAGTGACAAAAACAAAATTAAACATCACAAAGAAGAGTCAAGGGTTAGGGTTAGGGTTAGCCCTCTCCCAGAAGGTGACCACAAGGTAGCAATGAACAGACGCTAAAGCATGAAATGTTAGGGCTAGGGTTAGGAGCCTTTGCATTTTGATTGGCTATTAATATCACGTGGGTTATTTGGATAATGGATAATGACTTTCAAATAATTCAAATCATTTCTTGTGGTGTGTTTGATGTGAAGTTTTAATATACAGTAAATTGAAGCAAATAGATAATCAGTTGGGGTTAATTTGGACAAACACAGGACGTTATTATATATTATAAGGTTATTTATGTAACTTTGATAAATTTGAAAGAAAATGGTCATGTAGATTTCTAGCATTACGTAAGAGCCATCCCTGTCTCTGCATATAGAGTTATAAAATTTCTAACCTTGGACAAATCACATCAAAAACAATTGTGGATACAATACGTTCATATATTTACCCAACTCGCAAATGCAAATGGACTCCTATCAATCCACCGAATGCTTATATTTGTCCCATCAAAGTTAACATGCAAAAACAAATAAGTGAGTATGATCAGGAAATACCATAATCACATTACACAGACAAACCCATGGTGCTGCGAGGAAGAGCCACACAGCAATCACGAGACACCAGGAAGACTGAAAGTGAAAAGGCTCCTTCCCCACTAAACACTTTATTAGGTGTCACCCTATCCAACAGCTTACAATTCATAAAGTATTTGTGACAGAAACAAGCCGCTTGCAGGCCCAAATCAGCCAGCCAACTGTTTTATTGAATCATGGCATCTTAAATGATTAATACTCACTTCAAAGATTATCAAATCAAACTACTGACCCCAACTTATATGGTTCCAAAAAGGAGAAGCTGACCATGAAACGCAAATGACATAAACAAAATTGGGCTACGTTTACTGAAGCAAACAATCTATTTTGATAAATGTTTATTGGCAGCAAAAACGACTGTTTGCATCATCTAGGCACCAACAGGGCACCATTTCCCAACTAAATTTTGCAACTTTATTTAAATAGTAAAAATGGGATGGATGTATAAAACGCTCAATTTTGAGAAACTGCCACCACAATTTGACTGCACAAGGAGCCTAGAAATAGTGTAGATGGTCCGTACAACTGTTTATGAAGTTAAACACCCTCTGGCAAGAAAACTGGGCGAAATAAATTTGCAATATTTTAGTGTGAGGGCAGGAATGATTTGGACATTTTAAAAAAATATCTTTGAATTTTAGGGTAAACCCAAGTAATGGCTGATACTAAAAATAAATTCCTTTGTTCTTTTGGGGACAAACCTATATGTGAACCATCTAATGTACACTCAGATGTTTATCCACCTTAACGATTACCCTTACACCTTTACTACAGTTTACCATTTGATTGTTGGTAAACCCAGATGTTAACCCATCTCAACCATTACCTTTACACATTGACTAGAGTTTACTTTTTACTGTAAGTACACACAGATGTTAACCCACCTTAACCATTGCCCTTACACCTTTACTAAAGTTTACCATTTGACTGTAGGTGCATCCTGATGTTATCCCACCTTAGCCATTACCCTTACACCTTTGACAGAGTTAACCATTTGTTTGATGGTAAACACAGATTTTAACCAACCTCAACCATTAATATTACACCTTTTCTAGAGTTCACCAATTGAGTGTATGTACACCCAGATGTTAGCCCACCTTAACGGTTACCCTTACTCCTTTACTAGATTTTACTTTATGACTGTATTTACACTCAGATGTTAATCAACCTTAACCATTACCCTTACACCTTTACTAGAGTTTACCATTTGACTGTAGGTGCATCCAGAGGTTAACCCACCTTAACCATTAACCTTACACCTTTAACAGAGTTAAGCATTTGGTTGTTAGTAAACACAGATGTTAACTCACCTAACCATTAACATTACACATTTTCTAGAGTTTACCAATTGAGTGTATGTACACACTGATGTTAACCCACCTTAACGATTACCCTTACCACTTTATTAGAGTTTACTTTTTGACTGTATGTATACTCAGATGTTAATCCACCTTAACGATTACCCTAACTCCATTTCTAGAGTTTACTTTTTAATTGTATGTATACTCAGATGTTAACCCATCTCAACCATTACCTTTACACCTTGACTAGAGTTTACATTTTACTGTAAGTACACCCAGATAATAACACATCTTAACCATTACCATTACACCTTGACTAGAGTTTACTTTTTACTGCAAGTACACACAGATGTTAACCCACCTTAACCATTGCCCTTACACCTTTACTAAAGTTTACCATTTGACTGTAGGTGCATCCTGATGTTATCCCACCTTAGCCATTACCCTTACACCTTTGACAGAGTTAACCATTTGTTTGATGGTAAACACAGATTTTAACCAACCTCAACCATTAATATTACACCTTTTCTAGAGTTCACCAATTGAGTGTATGTACACCCAGATGTTAGCCCACCTTAACGGTTACCCTTACTCCTTTACTAGATTTTACTTTTTGACTGTATTTACACTCAGATGTTAATCAACCTTAACCATTACCCTTACACCTTTACTAGAGTTTACCATTTGACTGTAGGTGCATCCAAAGGTTAACCCACCTTAACCATTAACCTTACACCTTTAACAGAGTTAAGCATTTGGTTGTTAGTAAACACAGATGTTAACTCACCTTAACCATTAACATTACACATTTTCTAGAGTTCACCAATTGAGTGTATGTACACACTGATGTTAACCCACCTTAACGATTACCCTTACCACTTTATTAGAGTTTACTTTTTGACTGTATGTATACTCAGATGTTAATCCACCTTAACGATTACCCTAACTCCATTTCTAGAGTTTACTTTTTAATTGTATGTATACTCAGATGTTAACCCATCTCAACCATTACCTTTACACCTTGACTAGAGTTTACATTTTACTGTAAGTACACCCAGATAATAACACATCTTAACCATTACCATTACACCTTTACAAGAGTTTACCTTTTGACTGTAGGAGCACCCAAATGTTATCCCATCTTAACCATTACTATCACACCTTTATTAGAGTTTACCTTTTGATTTTAGGTACACCTGATATTAACCCACCTAAACCATTAACATTACACCTTTTCTAGAGTTCACCGATTGAGTCTATGTACACCCAGATGTTAATTCACCTTAACGATTACCCTTACTCCTTTACTAGAGTTTACTTTTTGACCGTATGTACACTCAGATATTAACCCATATCAACTATTACCCTTACACCTTTACTAGAGATTACCATTTGATTGTAGGTAAACCGAGACGTTAACCCATTTCAACCATTACCTTTACACTTTGACTAGAGTTTACTGTAATTACACCCTGATATTAACCAACCTTAACCATTACCTTTACATCTTTACTAAAGTTTACCATTTGACTGTAGGTGCATCCAGATTGTGTACCCACCTTAACCATTACCCTTACAACTTTACTAGAGTTTACCATTTGACTGTAGGTGCATCCAGATGTTAACATACCTTAACCATTACCATTACACCTTTACTAGAGATTACCATTTGTTTTTAGGTGCACTCGCTGTCAACCCACCTTTACCGTTTCCCTTACACCTTTACCAAAGATTACCATTTGACTGTAGGTATACCCAGATGTTAACCCACCTTAACCATTACCCTTACACCTTTACTAGAGTTTACCATTTGATTGTAGGTACACTAAGATGTTAACCCCCTTAACAGTTACCCTAACCATTACACCTTTACTAGAGTTAACCATTTGATTGTAGCTACTCTCAGATGTTAACCCACCTTAACCATTACCCTAACCATTACACCTTTACTAGAGTTTACCATTTCATTGTAGGTACACTCAGATGCTAACCAACCTTAACCATTACCCTAATCATTACACCTTTACTAGAGTTTACCATTTGATTGTTTGTACACTCAGATGTTCACCCACCTTAACCATTACCCTAACCCTTTTAACTTTATTTAAGGTTACCATTTGCTTGAAGGTTACACAGATGCTAACCCACCATAAACATTGGCAATAAAGAAAAACCCAGGTGGTAACCAATCATAAACTATTAAACACCAACGTTTATCTAGTTAACATCCATCATTCATAAACGTTTATCATTACCTTTACTGCCACGTCTTAACTAATGTTTGTCTTCTGACTGGAAGTACGCCTATATGTTAACCCAACTTAGCTGACTTAGCGCCAATCTTTACACAGTGGGCATCAAAATTGTGAATAAGACTAAGTGGTACTGTAGCTTGGTAACACTGCAATCATGAACCTGATTCCTTCAGGCTTAGGTATGGGTTAGGGTTTCTGTATTATTTATTTGATTTGATTCTTAACGTCCCAGTAAACAATGTTACAGTCATGTTTGAATTGATAATACCGCTTCCTGGGTATTATAAATCTGTCTTGCTCAAGGACACTGGGACCTGAGCGAGGATCGAACCCCCGACCTCTCGCTCTGGAGTCTGACGACCTAACCACTAGGTCAGTGCGCCCCTGTTAGGACTTGTACGTGGGTAAAGGTAAGTTAAGGGTTAAAGTATGGGTGTCTGACTTGTTTTTGTAGCTCCAGCTGATTGCTGGAGCCTAATTAATGTAATCTAAATGGCCAACAAAATCACACGGCCGAATTTACAATGAAAATGAAATCATATTGAAAGATATTGGCTATCTACAGATTGCACTGACAATTAGTCTGAGATTGTAGGTAATGATTGTGGAGGACAAGGGATAATCGGTTCAGTTATTCTATAAAGGGTACACGCTAAACTGAGATGCTCCAATAGAGACAATATCCAAGACCGACAGATCCCCAAACCTCCACACTCACTACGTCCATCTCTGACAATTGTAGGTGATGATTGTAGAGACAAGGGATAATCGGTTCAGTTATTCTATAAAGGGTACATGCTAAACTGAGATGCTCCAATAGAGACAATATCCAAGACTGACGGATCCCAAAACCTCCACACTCACTACGTCCATCTCATTCCGGCCGGCAAAATCCTCTAAGACTGCCATGTCCTCCATGAGATTCATAAGGATACGACCTATTGGCATCTCCATCTTATGCCTTAGGAATGAAGTGTTATAGTGGCATGTTACTACCTTATATATAGCATATTAGGGTAAGGGTAAGAGTTTATCATTTCAGTAACCCATATGTTTACCCACCTTAACCATTACCTTACACCTTTATCAGAGGTTACCATTTGATTGTAGGTACACCATGATTTTAACCCACCTTAACCATTACCCTTACACCTTTACCAGAGTTTACAATTGTACTGTTGGTACACCTAGATGTTAACCCACTTTAACAATTACTCTTACACCTTTACTAGAGTTTACCATTTGATTGTAGGTACACCCTAATGTTAACTCACCTAAACACCTACCATTACACCTTTACTAGAGTGTACCATTTGAGTGTAGGCAAACCCAGATGAAAACCCACCTTAACCTTTACACTAAGTCTTACACCTTTACTAGAGTTAACCATTTGATAGTAGATACACCCAGATGTTAGTCCCCCTTAACCATTAACCTAACACCTTTACCACAGTTTACCATTTGATTGAAGGTACACGCTGATGTTAACCATCTTAATCCTTACCCTTACACCTTAACGGTTTTACCATTTGATTGTAGATTATATGTGACCAGCCATGAGATTTTAGGTCCAAATGAGGTACCTGGTCGAAATTGAGATTTTGATATTTTCTGATACCTATATGTCTCAGGAGTATACATGTGAAATTTTAGTTCGATATCTTTAGCGGTTTCTGAGAAATAGGCAATAGTTCATAGGTCCCTGCGTCATGGAATTGTATATAAAGTGTTTGTGACGTCAACGTAAATTTTCTGTTAGACAACTTGGCGAGTTTATTTCATGATGTTTGAAACGAATTGATTATTCTTTTAGGAAAGTTCATTTCAATTCAGAAACTCTCGATTAGAACATTTTGGGATCATAACGTGAGCGGATAAATCGTCAACATTATTTCTTTAACAATATAAATGTGTTTCGTCATACGGCTTATTTCGAACACTAAAGATTAGGCATTTTTCCAGGGTTCGAAAATTTTGAAATTAAAATTCAGATAATATTGCTACAGTATGAAGTGTCAGAATGTGGTCTTTATCATGATGAAAATGGGTATTTAAGCAAATCAGAAAGTTGATCAATGGTGATCAGATATGATTCCGTACATCGTGGTTTAATCTACATGTATCTACTCATTTCTCTCTTTTCTTCATTTTCTTTTTCATTATAACCATCGCTAATTAATTTGTTGAAAGAGGAATGAAAGTAGCATCAGCAGCAGTGGTGCAGGTAGTAGTAGTTATGAAATACGAAGGTCAGTTTACACTCTTAATGGTGGGTCGCATGCGGTAGTCACCAAGTCAAGAGCTGATCCCGAACCCATCGCGATATTCAATTCGTAAAAGTCGGGCACCGATTATAAATTAGTAGTTTAGCCGTGTCTCTTCTGTTCAAAAATTGTGTTAGATATCTCATACCAATACAGATGCATTGCTTCACGTCAATGTTCCCTTAAAAAACCAAGGCAAACTATTAAGTTTACTCTGTCTCGGTCTTCATTTGCGCAAATGCTGAGCAATCTTTTCGCCGATTGTGCATACCTTCCAGTGAAACAGACATTTAAATTTTGAAGGCAGTCAAAATTGAAACGGCGAGACATCTTGTATTGGTGTTATCAAATTTTATATACATGTACAATGTGTTTTCAAGGAAGAAAAAATACAGGTAACATGCTGCTCAGCTTAAAACAAAAGCAGAGAAAAGAGTGGACGAGCTCCCACAAAATATTTCAAACAAAATTTTTTTTTTGGCGTTCGATATCAAAACGTGACGAAATTATGTCTTCTTTTCGCTAGATGCATCGGATCAAAGAGATTCATGTGGATGTGCCAGCCCACACCACTTCCCTATCTTCATATCTTGCTAATATATCTGCTTGGAACCTGGCGAGAGTTGCTTAATGCGAGCGTTTTGTAGCGCTTTGTGGCACTTTGCTATGCAACGGTATGTTACAATATAGCGCTTCGTAGTGCTTGGCACTTTATGTGTATGCATATCTTTAATAGGAATGTTGTCGTTGCGCAACGGACTGTTACAAAATAGCGCTTTTTAGGCATAATCGTTACATAGAGTTAGGGAAGCGCTACGTAGCGCTACATTAAAGCACTCGCGTTAGGCAACTCTCGTCAGGTCAAGACCAAGGTATACCAAAAGCGAAAATGTTTGCAGTAAGTACTTATTGGAAGCGGCTCTTTCTAATGTGAATGACAGCTTTACCCTTAGCAGATGAATGAAACGACCCAAAACAGTTTGTGATCCGACACGTGATGAGTACTCACAACTTACATTTTTTCGTGAAATATACAGAAAGCATTTCAACAATCTTTAAGCCTTTTCGACGCAAAACTCCGACATTATTCAAACGCTATTCACTTATATTTGATAGGATCACATGTTAAAATTTTCAAATTACAGTCGCAGAAGTTGTGAACAGTGTAGACTATGAATCGGCATCTAATATGTGGAGGTACAATTAGATTTACTGGACGGGAATACATGTACATTGTACCTACCCGAATAGCTTTGGTTGCATATTTTATCATGTACATGTATGGGTATCAGCTATAACCATAATTAACTACAATCAGCCTGCGCCCATGTACATACCGAAGTTACAATTAATTAAACACAGATCACATCAAAATGGACCCAACTCTAAACTTCGGAATTATTGAAGAATATCAATAACAGTCTAGATCAGATGATATATAAAATGGGATGCACCTGGCTTAAACGCTACAGAATACAAGACTGTACAAAAGCTTCGAGATTTTTACACAGTTTATAAAAATTCGGTACTTGGCTCGTATGCGTTAAAATCAGTATAATTTGCATAACTATGCTTCAACCACGACCTCTAAGTAATGACCCTCGATTCATTCAATACATTTACTGTGACAGTCACGCCTCAACGCGTTTTGTGGATGTATAGCTAGAAGTGTAGTGCTTGGCTTGAGCCTTGATCTACATGTACTTCCATACTTTGAAGATTACAGCAGAACAGGCGCTGGCTGCGCTTTAGAACAGGCTCGTCTGAGTCTTTGCTTTTGGCAAGTGCGGTAAGTGATAAGCTGGCACAGTTTGTAAGTGGCTCTAACACACGGTAGGAACAAAACGGATAGCTCGAAAGTCTAGTCGGAATATACGGAATTACATTTAATAAGAGAGAAATTCTTAATTTCGTGCAAAAATGCGCTCATGGCAGAATCGCGTAACTTCATCTTACAGCATACGTACATCACAGATTAAGCAGACTAGCGTTTGCCACGCTGATACAATACACTTGTTACATGTAGCATACACGGAACAGTCAGCGCATCATACTTGTAGCCCTATTAGCATACACGGAGCAGTCAGCGCACCAGACTAGTAGCCCAAATATTAATTTTGTCTTCATACATTTTCGCCACTTCGTGTCGTCGCGGTTTGAACAGTGCATTTCCAGAATGTTTGTGAAAATTACCATGGCAATGTTAATGGGTGCAATTTCTTAAAAATTTACGGGGATGGAAGTCAAATATAAAACAGCAATATACAATAAAAATTAAAATAATTATAATTTTGGTTCTCAAGTAGGTCACGTTTAAAGTGAACATACATTTTAAAATATCAAGATTCCTATTGGCGCTAAGTTAACGTTACCAAAAAAATGCCATTTAAATTTGATGTCGTGTTTAAATGACTACCACACGAAAATAACAGACACCAAGAAGCTACAATAAAACTGTATATTGCGTTAATCAATTTGCGTTAATTCGGTACTTTTTTCACGGTTGTAACTTCTATTGTTTTGCGACAATAATTTTTGCCAAAAAATCTGGAAATACATTGATTTAAACGGCGACGTTACAAGATGGCGAATAATTATGTCCTGTGACTGCATCTCAAAGGATAACGCTTATATTGCATACACTGAAACGAGCATCGTAAGGCACATCGTCCATAAGTAGGATGGACCTTTCCGTTTGTAGCGTGTCGTCTTTATACAACAGACAACAAAACAGTTCACGAGCTGCACGGCAACATTTGGGTCAAAAATACTGAAACGGACATGCATTTTTGCGTATATAATTTGCGTTCGAAATGGAATTGATCTCGTTGTTTTATCAAATGTATTATGATATCAGGCCTGATCTTGGTCTGCAGTGTGTAATTGTGGTATTTCCTGATGATACTCACTTGTTTTTCTGGTCTTTAGTAGAAAAAGAATATAAATGCACTACGGCTGGTTCACACCGATAGTGTCCGGGAGACACGTTTTTTTTTTTTGTTTTTTTTTTTTTTTTTTTTAAATAGTCATCTAACTTCTCCAACTCAAACGTTGTGAGATAGTTATTTAAACAGTCGCATGTATAAATCTTCAAATTCTTTGCGAAAAAATCGTAAAATATTTGCGCCTCTTGGGCTTTAAACGATGTTAACAAATGGCGCTTAACAAATTGCGCAACAAAGTACAGTTGCGTAAAATTACGTCACTTTTGCGGCGCGTTATTCCGACGTCACGTTTTACCGCATTTGGGCACAAAATGTCATGGCGCGTCACATATAGTTTACAATTTAATAGTTGGTGTTAGCACACCTCAACCCTTACCCTTATACCTTTATAGAGTTTACCATTTGACTGTAGGTACACCCAGATTTAATCCCCTAAACCATTACCATTTACTTTTACTAGTATTCAAGATTTGATTGTAGGTTCACTCAGATGCTTGCACATCTTAACCATTACCCTTACACCTATACTAGAGTTTACCATTTTGATTGTAGTTAAAATCAGATGTAAACTTTTGGCTTAATATAGTTAGAGGATAATGTTTCATTAAACGCTAATAACCTTCATTTAACATTATTCGCTATCGAATTAGGGATTAAACTTTATTTTAAACAAATTAAAAGTGAGAAGCAAGGCAAAGATCAGGAATCGATACATTCGAGTAAAACACCAGACCCAGGATACGTGTGGAAAAGTGACTAAAATAGAAGCAAACATCACACAAACACGCAAGAAGACATCAGGAATATAGAAAGAGAGAAGGCAAAGATCAGGCATTGATAAGATCAAGTACCACACCTGACCCAGGACACCACAAGTCCCATTTCACATCATGACTTGTGAAATAAGAGAATAACCTTTCATTAAATGGCAATAATCTTAAATTTATATCAGTTGTTATTGATTTTATCGCAGTTTGGGAACATGTATATCGATACCTGTGAACTCTGTGAATGCGAAATGGCATACTGATAGACACACAAATGTGTGACATAGCATGGTCATGCTTTCGATTTCACTTCCAACAACATGTAACAGGGATCTCACCTTAATCTTTACTAAACTCTTGCTATCTCATTCTCTCATTTTTTATATCTTCTCAAGTCATTATGCATCTTAGCTTAAGTTGCATTATAGGATTAATTCATGAGATTATACCTGAGCAGCGCGAAATTTGCGATCGCCCAGCACTCTGCACATCTCACCTGTGTAGCCCATGAGTGCATATTAACTAACTTTACCCGGCTTTTCCCAGTTTGCGATTACCAGCCCATTGATGCAGACTAACGTCTATACAAAACAGCGCTGAACAATTCCATATTACTATGGACCTAATATTAATATATTTCACAGATACGTTAAAGTCTCTTACATTTTGTAACGTGGCAAACAGACGCTGCATCAACACCAACAGGACATGTTCAATGGTCACTTAACAGCCTCCTTCACAGCTTTAGATATCTAACCTGTCAGCGCACATAATTCTTCCTACTCTATACATGTAGTGGGGGAATTTATGCAGCATTACAGACGTTGCATCACTACCACCAGAACATCATAGAGCGTTTACGGACGTCTATTTTGACGTCTTTGACTTACTTTTTGGCAGTTTGCGATTACCAGCATATTGAGGCAGACTTACGTCTATGCAAAACAGCGCTGTACAATACCATATTACTATGGACTTAGTATTAATATATTTCACAGCTGTGGGAAGAGGGACTTAGCTAATAAATGAAAGAGCTCTCGCGACCATGAATTCTGTTGTTGCTAGTCGCCCTCCGAGCCTCACTACCCCTGGAGTGATATGTACCACTTAGAAAAGGGAAGCAACCACTACCACTCCGCTTCAATGGCCACGTTGGGCGCCATTGTCGTAGAGAGAAAATATTTTGCCTGCCCCAGCTGGTCGCTAGATTAACAACAGGCAAACACTCAACTACGTTGCTGTAAAAGCCAGCTTCTACCGCAAGGCAGTAGAAGTGTATTAATATACAGTTTATTCCCCAATAAAGAATCACTAAGGATTCTATTCTTGACAATTTGTGCTTGTAACTGCCAACTGATTTGAAACAATACACATATAATACATCCATTACTCCTCTTACAACCCATGTAAGTTTAATATTAAAACGCTTTGATTAACAGAATAGTGGAAACTTATAACCCTTATATAGTGTCTCCAGTAAAGAACCATATTCCCCAGTAAAGAATCACCTGGAAACAGTCCAATCCCAAGGCGAAAATGGATTAAACGTCACATAAAAAATATGGTGATCTAAAGTTTCACCGCTAAAGAACATATTCAAGTAGTTTAGGCTATCACTGTAGAGTTTTAACACCAAATTTGGTTCAATTTCATAAGTGCTCATTACAAGCTACAATATTCGTAAATATTTATAAGTTCTGACACCAGAAATATAGCTTTGTTCAAGGTTAAATATAATCTGCTTTATTTGCATTCAGGTAGTTGTTAACTTTTATTTGATGAGTAAACTCTATGTTAGGATGCATAATTTCATTCTCGGTCACCACCAACTCAGTATAGGTCATCAGAAGACACATCCAAAAGTAAGTGATTCTTTACTGGCAACTGTACAGTGTCCAAGATAACACTGTCATCTGTTAAATTTCCTGGCAGCTGGACGTCAATTATTTTATATGTAGGTCTGATATCATAGGACATGTCCATGGCATAGTTTTGGAACCACCTTGTTTCCTTTCAACTAACCAATTATCTTTTTTTTTAATTTTGCTTTGAAAACCAGGCTTAAAGGATCATTGACGGTTTGGGCCTTATATGCCTATTTTTCTGATTCCGAGAACGCTGCTTTTGAGCTTCTAGTGTGGTGCATGTAGTATCAGTGCAATAAGTGAATCTTATGGAGAGAGCCAACTAGCAAAATATTTTCAAAATTCCTATTCACTCCAGAGATATGGTGGGTAGAAAGGGGAGGGGGGTCTGAAATTTCATGACAATGAAAAGTGATTTAAAAAGTGATTTCTGCACTTTTCTTGTTATATTTGGTAGGCATGGTGATATCTATTGAACATATCATATGCAGAGTATTAACGAATTACTATTGTTGCTGAAATTGTAATAAAAATAAAATATGTTTTGTAATAAAATGATTTTGGTGATATAATTTAGAAGTTACCTGTACATTTTTTACTACATGCACCGTAAATAATACAAAACTGAAAGTTCAACAGAAGAAATAAATAATTTTGAAGGAATGAAAGAGTCCCATTTAGCATTGGAAAGTAAAACTGATTCTAACTTGATCCTTTGAATATTACTGTTGCTTTGATTAAAGGGCATAGCATGATGAAATGCATTTAAAGTGTCCGAATATTTATGGTATACATATACACGAAAGCTACCTATATTGGATAATATATTGAACACTTAAGTATTTACCTGTTATAACTCTTTGCATGCAAGTGGAGAATTTTGTCATCTGCCAATAGCCTTTTGCAAACAGTTTGAACCCAGATGAAGACCAACAGAAAGTCAGTCTTTATCTGGATCCAAACTGTTTGACACTCCGATGGTGATCCCGGGTGGTTTATTTTTAAAAGACTTAATTTTGAAGAAAGTCAGCAGACGAAAATAAAAACATGAACAATTCCCAAGCATGCAAATAGATAAGCACAGGACGTTTGCAAAAGAATGTGTTATTAAATAACACTGAGCTTTTTTCTTATGGAAAAATGCATAAACCTTGCTAATTCTACTTTTAATCTTAATTTACTTTATATTAAATAAGCACAGAATACAAAGCAATTTAGGAGGTTGGTTTTAGAGAACTTCATTACTATCATTCATTTCTTATTCGGTGGAAAGGCATTTTATGGGCTTAGGCCCTGGGTTTTTGGGCTGCTGAACACCTCCCCCCCCTTGTGTCAGCAAGCCACTTCCATACAATGTGTAAAATATGGTAACACATATACAGGCAAAAGCTTTTGCTGGCACACGGGGGGAATGATATTTTAAAAAAAATGTTTTCTGATTTCTATATATTTTAATGTAAAACTATTTGTTCTACCCAAAACTTTACGCCTTTGAAGCATTTAATATGGAAAATGGATTTCACTTTCTTAAAGAACTCAGGTCAGGGCAGCTTCACGGTGAAGAAAGGGACGATTGACAAACCTTTATTTTACTGACAACCATAGGCATTTACCAATAGCAAGTATCAACGATCCTTTGCTTTACTGACAATATACTACAACACATTTTAGCCAACTTAGGAGGTAATTGTAAGGAATTCAGTAGAAACTGATTATGTTCTGCACATCCCTAATGATCACCCTTTCTAACAATACAAAAGGTTTGGCTTTGCTTCATCAAGTAAAAAAATATATGGGAAAGTTTACACAAGTGATTCTTTATTGGAGACCGGTCTCTATTGGGGAATAAACTGTACCTAGACCCTGTGCCAACATTCCCATGAAAAATAGACTGAATTCATCAATGACACTTTACAGATTCGTACACGAACTTTTGCAAATGTTTGTAGCATAAATATCCTGTTATTACTTGTAGAAAAAGAAAATCGAGCGTTTGGTGATTTTTTCCCCGCTTTTTCAGATTTAATGAGAGAATAACTCTTCATGTACTGCACCGGCCTATAGTTGCAATTGCATATTATAATGCATTATACTAGTATGATTGTAACACTCTGATTACTGTCTAAACATTCTGTCGCGTGTATCAACGAAATGTTTAGACCTTCCCATACGCACTCATACTCGATTTATACCAATCATTGGCGCTAAGGTTGGGATTCGGGCCCCAAAAACAGTTATATAAAGTTGCCTCAAATCTCGATTAAGCCTCTGTTTGGTAATTCTAGAGGGCACACAGAGGGCCTGATGGGCCAAATTTTGGCCCTGTAGTATATATATATAATATATATATATATATTTATATATATATATATATATATATATATATATATATATATATATATATATATATATATATATATATATATATATATATATATATATATATATATATATATATATATATATATATATATATATATATAAGGATATAAATCAAAAAACAGTGCTAAATTTTTTTTGAAACTAAGCGCTTTCGGCTTTCGCCTTCATCAGAGTTTCAAGACATATATATATATATATATATATATATATATATATATATATATATATATATATATATATATATATATATATATATATATAAGGATATAAATCAAAAAACAGTGCTAAATTTTTTTTGAAACTAAGCGCTTTCGGCTTTCGCCTTCATCAGAGTTTCAAGACACAAAAGATTAGGTGAATAGTTAACAAAATATAACTATATACATGAATTATGTGATTATTTAAGCTCGAAAAAGGGCCCAGCTATTGTACGTGTATTTTCACAAATATGACTGCACAATATTAATGAATTAAATACAGCGTACAAAATTGGCGTTCTGGCAAGAAATGTCTTGTACGAAAATTTGTGTAGAACAGAAGTCTAAAAGATCGTCTACAACAACACAGCACACCAAGTGTTCTACTATATGACCAGATAGAGTCAGTCACCCTTGTTGATGCCAAATGGACACAGGGTGTTCAGACGCCGAATCCAGTAGCTCTCACGGAGTTTCCTGGTCGAATCTGACCACTCCTTGTTGTGTTCAAGGCAGCAGACAGAGGCATTACTCAAGAAGTTATGATCTGCAGAATGAAAATGTTCTGCTGTTGGTGATCTTTCAAACCTACGGTGTCTCCAGTCGTCACGATGGCCATTCATACGTTTGTTCAGTGGGCCTTTGGTTTCTCCTACGTACTGTTTGTTGCAACTGCTGCAAGAGATCAGATACACAACATTCTCTGTTGTGCAGTCTGTGTTCTGTCTCAGTCTTACAGTGGCCCCAGAAGATGATCTTTGCAACCTTATTACTTTCACAGTGCCAGCAGAGGTTATCATTTTGCAGCATTGACAATTTTTTCTGCCACAGGGTCGACATTCACCAGTTTGGTTGTCATCATTAGAGTTTGGTTTGAGTCGTGCTCGTACCAGGAAATCACGAAGGCTTTTGGGGCGTCTGAAAGCCATGACTGGTTTGCTCTGGTAAATATCCTTCAACTCATCCGATGACTCGATGATGGACCAATTTTTGTCAACAATATCCCTGACCTTGGGTAGGTCAGGATGATATGTCAACACAAATAGGAGTATTGTGCCGACCTCTGCGGACTTTGGCCTGTATGACAGCAGAGCATCTCTGCTCCTTTGCCTGGCTTTGTCAATGGCAGAAGCTATGTCCTGCTTCAGATAACCACGCTGGTGTAGCTGATTTGTCAGTTCTTTGGCTCTTAATTCAAACGTGTTTGAGTCGGAGCAAATGCGTCTGAGGCTCAGTGCAAGACTATATGGGATATTCTTGCAGCAGTGTTTAGGATGGCAACTGGTGGGCAGAAGATATTGGTGGGTATCCGTAGGTTTGGTGTACAGGACCCGATTGTATCAATATTTAATAACAAATTAAACCATCATTAAACCATCATTAATTAAGTCGTCATTAAACCCGGTTGTACTAAACTTTTAACGACGAATGTTTGTCGTTAAATCAGAGAGTTTGTCATTAAAGTTAACGATGGTCCAGGGGTAGTTTTAAACCGTCATTAGCGGAAATAAAGATGGCCGCCAATGTTGTTTTTTCATCGACTCGGGCCGATGAAACCAAAGAAATGCTCGAAAAAGACGCCTAATGAAGATCTAGAAGTTGTTAAAATGGCCAAAGAGATCAAAAATACATACTAGATACATACTGGAGAAAAGTCTGCATGAAACCAAATCAAAACGAGTAAACAATATCAACAAAACGTTCAGTGTCCATTTGGTTATTTCATCGTCCTTCTCTGAAAGATCAGCTGTTGTTTTGACTGATGACGTATTGAAATCGACATGACGTGATGAAATAAAACAACTGACCGCACACTAGTAATTTGTATGATAAACCGCATTCATTATTATTTAATTATTTGATTATATAACTAAGGATTCAGTGGGGACAGGTACTGGGCGTCCCGGACCGCCCCCCCCCCCCCCCCCCCCCCCCGGGAAAATGATAAAGGTGTAGGAGGTCACCCTCTAGAAAATACGAAGCATCTCGGCCAGCAATCAGTGTTGGGCTATCATTGCACCCCCCCCCCCCAAGCAAAATGACATTTCGCTGATAGGCAGGCCAATGATGGCCCGCTTTGCTTACTGTATATAGCCTTTTTAGGCATATTATGGACCTCTCTCTTCTGTAAATACTAGTCAGTCGGTGTCAACAAAACACTCTAAACCTGGACACCATTCCTCCCTTTCCTCCCCACCCCATTCATGCCCTTGCAAAACTTTCTGTGCCCGCGTAGAGCACAGGAAATAGTCACAAACCTTAGAATAAAAATAGACCTATATTTACTTTTATAGACAATAGGCCCTATACGTCAGCCTTATATTTTCTTTAAAAAAGGTTGCTGACTAGTTCCTGTGGCGTAGTAAAGTTGACTTGATTGTGAAACCAGGAGAACGAATCCATTAGAACTAAATGTCAAACCAACAGATTGATAGTTACTTTCAACCGACAGAGGGATGAAGAAAAAAGGAGAAAAATGCAAAAATAGCAGTCAGAATCGCGACTCAGTCCTGTAGGCAAATAAAGGAAGCCACACTCTTGGCTGAGCATACCCTTACCCAACCATAAGCCAATCTTGCAGTTAGTTATTTTCAGAATCAACCACTCGATATTCAAGTTAATAAAAAAAATCTGAGAATCGTTGTGCCGCCGGGCAAAACTGAAATCAAATAAGGCATTGATCAAATTTATATCATCAGCGAAGGGTTATTTTAGAGAAACTTATAAATCACAAAACATAAATCCCATTTCTGCAACCCCTAAGTTCACCTTGGATATCATACAGATCAAAGTTAAAAACCTATCAACTAGTTCAATAAAACATAAACTTATCTGTACAATTTCAATAATATGCCTATAACCAAACCCAACCTGACCCAGAGGTCAGGGTTGTGTATGTAAGGTCAAAGTGTTTGCTCCTTTGTTAGTCTATACTTCTTTCCCCTAAATTTGATATGCAACATGACCACATTTTTTACCTTTTGATCTAACCCACAGGTTAAGGGTGTGTGTAAGGAGAGAATGTGTGCTTGTATGTTGCTCTATGCTCCATTCCTTTTAATTTGATATGCAGCATGACCATGTTAAGATGAATTTTGACTTTTTGACCTCACCCAAGGGTCTGGGAGGGGAGAGGGGTTGGAGTCTGCGGGTAAATTTTTTGCTACCATGTTGCTGCATTTGTGATTCCCTTAAATCTGATATGCAACATGACCATGTTCTGAAAAAGTTGAATTCGGACACAGGCCTTTAAGGTCAAAAATCACGTTTGATATGTTTCATATTTATTGTACCTCTGTCTGCATGCGAAATTTAATAAAGATATTGACAACTGACTGAGCTATTGCGAAATTTAAATGTTTGACCTTTGATCCCACCTTAGGGGTCAAGGGGGGGGGGGTGAGGTAAAATTTTAATTACTGTCATGTTTATCTACAGGCACTGAGTAATCATGGCCAATGAGTAATTGTCAGATATCATAGTTTTGGAGAACCCCCCTTTTCGAACTTGACGTGTATTTTCTGATGTTTGACCCTTCTGTAAAATTTGAATGAAATTGATGCAGCCCTTCAAGAGTTATCAGTCGGAAACCAAAAGTGTGACAACGCGGACGACAGCGACGACGACGCCGCCGCCGACGACGCCGACGATGACATGATACCTATGTGTCGACCATACCTGCTTATATGACATGTCATGGCATATGAAAGCGACTGCTCTAAGAGCTCGGAGACTCAGTGGTAGAATCATTAGGTCGCTGACATGAGACTTACGGGAGGTACTGCAATGTGAGACTTACAGGAGGTACTGCAAGGTGTCCATCTGTCTTGTTCTGGTATTGTCCGGACATGCCTAAAATTTTCCCCACTTTCTGTTTGTACCCTTATATATTGAATCATGTATGTTTTTTCTTGTTTCGTTTTCGGTGCATGCGTGTTATGACGTGCGTGTCTCCGTACATAACGATATATAGTGTTGACTTTTTTTTACAACACCTGCTTCTATGGAGGAGTTCAAATCTGCGTCGCTTTGTTCTTCTGTGTGTCCGACTACCAACAAAATAAATATTAAAGTGCTTTCTCCGCAGTAGGTGTCATTTACATGTATATCCGAAGGATTCAGTATTTATTGTATTTAGAGGTTGCCAAAGTTTGGTGTAAATCTTTCAAAGGGTCGAGGAGAGGTGGAGCGGACAGGAAGGGTTGAAGTTTTTGCCAGAAGCTCCCACTACCGGTGGCTTTGGTTGCTGTTCTTAAACAATGCAATGGTTCTGTTGTTGTTTATTCATTGTTTATTGTTGCATCACTTATTTGTGGGGGAGGTCCTTGTTTTGTTGTGCAGAATTTAGTGCCCTTTCTAGGTTTGTAGTCATCTCGCTGAGGAAGAGAGAGCTGCTTGCTTTACTTTCAAATGCCTTCTAGATGGCATGTATATAGCTGTCAGTGTTATGTGTATCTTTCTCGTGGTGCCGTGAGTTGGTCTACTATATTTGATTGTGGCATGCGCTGATCCAGAGGGGGACAGGGGGTCCGGAGACTCCAGACCCCCCTGAAATAGGGTTTCCTAGTAATACTAGTCCAGATCCCCTGAAAAATCATAAAGTATAGGAAGGCCAGCATTCAATGTTGGGCCACCATCGGCACGCCAGCGACAAAACGCCATTTAAATAATGATGGTGGCCCGCTTTTTGTGGTTTTTGGATCATCAACTAAAATAAGGACCTGCACATGTAGACAGTGGCATTTAGGAGATAACTGTATTAAAAATTTTCATTTGAGGGGGGTACATCATCGGCTAAACGGTCGGAAATTTAGTTATACGACGACGCGCGAGCGGAGCAATAAACTTGCTTTGCGGACGTATCCGACGATATACCTCCCGAAATGAATATGGTTATCCCCATTCTGCGTACGGCGAGGACACCTTTGTTTGTCTGTTCTCTTTAAAATATATTTCGTTAAAAAAAGATAGTCTACAGTTATATTTTCAGCTCAGATATTTATGCAAAGTGGTAGAGCCCTTGCCTGAAAGTTTTGTGATAGGGAGTCCAACTTTAACAACTTTTTTTGTGTTTTTTTGCTGTTTCTTTTTTTTTTTTTTTTTTTGTCAATGAGGGGATAGAGGATCCAAATACCACTATTAGCGGGCCATCATCGGCCCGTCAGCGAAACGCCATTTAAATGGCACTTCGCTGGTGTGCGGATGATGGCCCAACATAGATGCTGGCTTGGAAGCTTTGTGATTTTTCAGGGGATCTGGACCAGTAGTGCGCAGAAACCCTATTTTTGTGATTTTTCAGGGAGGGTCCGGACCCCCTGCCCCCCGTATGGATCCGCGCATGAGGGACAGATAACAAGGCAGCCTAGGTGACGAATTCAGCGCAATCGTGGTTCTGTTGAAGCTGAATTATCAGTACGCTGGCAAATAAAACATCGGGTGATTTTTTGTGACGTTTCATATTTACACGGCTGTTTATTTTCGCAATCGTAACAAAAGCGACTTTCAATAGCCAGTAGTATTAGTCTGCAAATATTCACATCCGGTAATATTTATAAGAGCGTATCTGATGTATGTATTACATGGTGTATACATTATTTTTGAAGCTTTGCATACATTATTGACATGTTATCAGGATATAGACGCATGTCGATTCACTGATTAGTGTAAAGTAAGTAAGGGTGCAAAGATCAGGAATCGATACAATCAAGTACCACACCTGACCCAGGATACCAATGGGAAAGTGACAAACTCATAGTAGACACCACAAACGAGAGCCAAGAGGTCAGCCCTTTCCGAGCACGTGACCACAAAGCACATATAAACAGACGCGCACAAAGACATAGCAAACACAAGACAGAACAAAAACATTAAAGATCCGCAAAAGAAGAACCGTCATGTAACTTCGGACATCAGGTAAATTTGGACATACATTTGCAAACAGTAGAAATCCAGATGAGACGGCTCCTTATGAGCCGTCTAATCAGGATTTTCACTGTTTGCTTATTTAATTTATTTTTTATTCTAAAAAATTAAATATGAAACAAACAAGGTCGCTATCCGAATTTCCTGATGTCCGAAGTTACTTGACTTTACCCTATATCGTCCAGTTATTTTTTGTTACTTATTTAGCTATATATATGTTACACAGTACGTTACGTCTGGCCAGACACAGACTATTTTCTACTATTGGCACTGGAAGACAATGTTAGACTATAATAGCACCGTTTGAAAATCTATAATAGCATCCTTTGAAAATCTATAATAGCGCAGCACACGTAATTTATGGGGTATGATCCCAGTGGTCTCTTGAATTTTTATAGACATACGGTTGCCTTGATTATTTTTTTACTGAGCTCAAACTTTTAATTACTACACATTTTAGAGGTTCATAGAAAAAATAATAAGGTCAAGGTACAGGATGGGAATATTTATGTGGTATCAGGGGTGTACAGGTCTACGTGTACGCAAACATACGTATGTGCGTACAACTTGACACAGCAAGTACAAGTTTTTAGGTACAATAAAACCTGTCTTAAGCGGCCACCCAAAAATAGTATAAAAATAGTAAAAAAATAATAAAAATAAAAAAAGACGATCTTCATGACAAATGGTATCTTCAAAAAGATCGAAAGTATTGCAGAATGCTCCCTTTGGAGCTGGAGCATTCTGCAATATTTTTGACCTGCATTAAGCAATATTTGGTTTTGAAAACCTAGTTTTGGTCTTTTTTCTGAGTGGCCGCCCAAGACTGGTTTTACTGAATTTAATTTGAGTTTGGGAGAAAAATGTTGCTAATAGTGTTTATAATACTATTAGTTGCGTGTCTTGAGGGATCATTTCAGCCCTTTGGAATGCCCTTTTCTGCCACAGGGCTTCACCCCTGGCCCATACAGGGGGATTATCACCAAACCCCTCAAGACTGCGTACCCTATAAAATGCCTCAGTAACGCACCTGGGTATACCCGACATATTTTAAGGGGAAACAGTAGTTGCTGGTGTCTAGCATATGTAACAATAAAATTGATATTGACGGTACCCCCCCCCCCCCCCCACACACACACACACCACCACCACCACCACAACCACCACACACACATTCCCTCCTCACACTCACTCAGAGCATTTGCTAGTCGCTTAAATATTCTATAACTGTTAAGCTACTGACCAAAAATAATTTGGAGTTTCTAAGCTTAAAAGGAGGCTGCGCAGGCTCGTCTGCATCTACACTTGTCAACTGCCACATTGCTGTAAATCATATGTCGATGTTAAAATTTAACTAACTGCAGAAACCTAGTTAGGGAATGTGGCTTTTCTCTCTTAAAATTCTAATGCTAGGCGACCTTACACAACAAGCTGTTTTCTTTGTTTTATGCATATCACTGACGAATCTCAATGCTGGTTTAGCAAAACTTCTAGCGTTTTAAATTCGTTCACGATGTTGGAATTGCGATGATAAGTAGTCGTGAATAATTTGTATGCGCGATTCTGTTGTCAGAAATCGGATAAATTTGAATAAAATCATAAACACTTTAAAAAAAAAGGCAATACGGGGATAATTCCACTGTTAATCATGTAGATTCTCATAAGTTTTATCCTCGATCGACTGTTTTAGTGATCGAATTCCTGATTCTTCGTGGATTTTTGTTGTTGCTGTTTACAAAAAATGTAACAATTGACTTCGTACCAACATTCATTTGTTTTAATTTTCTTTCTTTTGCTCAAACGAACTTAGATTTGTTAGATCTAATAGGGTTTTTTTACCGACCGAAAATTCTTGGTGACTGGTTCATGTTAACTTTAATGACGAGGTTCGTCATTAGCGCGTTATTAACTAACGTCGGCTTAATGAACCTTTCGTGCAATCCACTTTAATGCCGTCATTAACTAATACGTCGTTAGCGTTTTAATAACGTATTAGCCGCTAATTTGTCGTTAGGCTAATGACGTGTTGATACAATCGGATCCAGATCTGTGCATATTCTATCCTCATCCAATCTGGATTGGGTGTCAAGAAAAACGTGCTTGTCATTCGATACCTCAGCTGTAAACCATATAGTTGAGTGAAAACTATTGGCTTCTTGTAGGAAGGTATCTAGGTTGTCACGACCATGCAGCCATTTCATGTCTATGTCATCAATGAATCGAAGCCATGAGAATGGCCTCATGGAGACTGACATCAATAGCTGCTTTTCAAGACGACCCATAAACATATTTGCATAAGCTGGTGCCATTTTTGTCCCCATTGCTGTGCCTTGGACTTGCAGATAGTGCTGACCATTGAATTCGAAGTTGTTTCACTTCAGAACTAGTGTGAGAAGTTTCACCAGAGTTTGTGTAGGAGGGTCTTTTATATCCCTTTCATCCAATGCTTCCTCGCATGCCTTTATACCATCGCTGTAAGGTATATTGGTGTAGAGGGATGTAACATCCATGGACACAAGTAAAGCATCAGATGGAATGGGTCCAAGAGCCTCCTGCTTCTTCAGGAAATCTGTGGTATCCTGAAGGTATGATGGTAAAGTCTGGACATGAGACTGTAGATGCAAATCCACAAACTCTGATATTTTCTCAGTTGGGTGGCCATTGGCAGAGACAATGGGGCGGCCTGGATTTCCAGCTTTATGAATTTTTGGTAGAAGATAGAATCGACCTGCTTTAGGTTGGTCCACTATGAGGTATGCCATGTTCTTTTCGCTTATGAGACCCTGATCGTGCATTTCACTGACCGTTTCTGACACTTGCTAGGCAAATTCTGGTGTAGGGTCATGATCCAAGGGCTTGTAAAAAGTAGAATCATTGAGTTGTCTCTCAGCTTCGGAGACATAATGGTCCCTGTCCATGACAACAACTGCTGATCCTTTGTCTGCAGGCTTTATTACAATGTCCTCCCGTTTTTGGAGGTTGTATAACGCACTGCGATCAGATTTGCTGAGATTGTCATGTTTTGGCTTGGGAGGAGTGTGTGATCTAACTGCTGATTCTACACGATTCACAAACGCCTCAAGATCACGACCTTGTTTAGGGGGTTGCCAGTCACTCTTTGGGATGAAGTCAGGATTTTTTCCTGAGAGCGAGAGTCACTACGGTCAGCAAAATGAGACTTGGGCCTCATACGCCTTGTGAAGGCCTTGATGTCTTCAACAAGCTTTCCTTTGTCATAGCTTTTAGGTCGTGGGCAAAAATTCAGACCTTTAGAAAGCAGGGATTTCTCAGATTCTGTGAGCTCAGTGCTAGAAAGGTTGACCACAACAGAATCGAGGTTTGTCGCCTGCTCATCTGTTTGCCTAGTTTTACGCTTAAAACGCCTACTTCTAGGTAGTTTGCCATCATCAGATTGGCTAGCCTGACATTCTGAAGTCCTGTGAATTCCCAAGCCCTTCAGTTTCTTGGAACGCTTAGCATGTAAGCGATTATACAGCTTACTTTTGTGCTGGTTGGCCTCTGCGAATACATCATTAGCAATATCTGAGTTTGTTTGGTTTTCAAGTTCAACTCTGAGTTTTTTTAATGAAGTGTCAATTTGTTTTATGATTGACTGGTTGCGACTTAGTAAAAGTCGCATTGAGTCAAATGACGCTTTCTTTTGGATACCCAAGAGTCGGTTTTGAAAACTAGATGAGGGTTTTCCAGGCGCATTTATCTTCAGATTTATATGCATCCCTTTAGGAACCACCTTATGGCTCAGACATTGTGTGAGGAAATCGCAGTGGTGTGCATAACTTACCCGTTTGAGGGTATTTGTTACAAATTCATGTTTCATCTTGGAAAAATCCATGTCTTGATGAGACAGTTGTTGGAAAGATATTTCGGATCAATATGGTACAAGATGCAAGCAAAATTTAAATAGAGTGAGAAATAGGCTAATGCACCAAACGAGATATCTTTCCTGTGGCACTGGATCGAGTAAAGGATGCTAAATTGATTTGAGAAATAAATATAAAAGGATATAAATAAAAAAACAGTGCTAAATTTTTTTTGAAACTAAGCGCTTTCGGCTTTCGCCTTCATCAGAGTTTCAAGACACAAAAGATTAGGTGAATAGTTAACAAAATATAACTATATACATGAATTATGTGATTTTTTAAGCCCTAAAAAGGGCCCAGCTATTGTACGTGTATTTTCACAAATATGACTGCACAATATTTATGAATTAAATACAGCGTACAAAATTGGCGTTCTGGCAAGAAATGTCTTGTACGAAAATTTGTGTAGAACAGCAGTCTAAAAGATCGTCTACAACAACACAGCACACCAAGTGTTCTACTATATGACCAGATAGAGTCAGTCACCCTTGTTGATGCCAAATGGACACAGGGTGTTCAGACGCCGAATCCAGTAGCTCTCACGGAGTTTCCTGGTCGAATCTGACCACTCCTTGTTGTGTTCAAGGCAGCAGACAGAGGCATTACTCAAGAAGTCATGATCTGCAGAATGAAAATGTTCTGCTGTTGGTGATCATTCAAACCTATGGTGTCTCCAGTCGTCACGATGGCCATTCATACGTTTGTTCAGTGGGCCTTTGGTTTCTCCTACGTACTGTTTGTTGCAACTGCTGCAAGAGATCAGATACACAACATTCTCTGTTGTGCAGTCTGTGTTCTGTCTCAGTTTTACAGTGGCCACAGAAGAAGGAGTGGTCAGATTCGACCTTAAATAATCACATAATTCATGACTATAGTTATATTTTGTTAACTATTCACCTAATCTATTGTGTCTTGAAACTCTGATGAAGGCGAAGCAGAAAGCGCTTAGTTTCAAAAAAAAAATTAGCACTGTTTTTTGATTTATATCCTTTTATATTTATTTCTCAAATCAATTTAGCATCCTTTACTGGATCCAGTGCCACAGGAAAGATATCTCGTTTGGTGCATTAGCCTATTTCTCACTCTATTTAAATTTTGCTTGCATCTTGTATCATATTGATCCGAAATATCTTTCCAACAACTGTCTCATCAAGACATGGATTTTTCCAAGATGAAACATGAATTTGTAACAAATACCCTCAAACGGGTAAGATATGCACACCACTGTGATTTCCTCACACAATGTCTGAGCCATAAGGTGGTTCCTAAAGGGATGCATATAAATCTGAAGATAAATGCGCCTGGAAAACCCTCATCTAGTTTTCAAAACCGACTCTTGGGTATCCAAAAGAAAGCGTCATTTGACTCATTGCGACTTTTACTAAGTCGCAACCAGTCAATCATAAAACAAATTGACACTTCATTAAAAAAACTCAGAGTTGAACTTGAAAACCAAACAAACTCAGATATTGCTAATGATGTATTTGCAGAGGCCAACCAGCACAAAAGTAAGCTGTATAATCGCTTACATGCTAAGCGTTCCAAGAAACTGAAGGGCTTGGGAATTCAAAGGACTTCAGAATGTCAGGCCAGCCAATCTGGTGATGGCAAACTACCTAGAAGTAGGCGTTTTAAGCGTAAAACTAGGCAGACAGATGAGCAGGCGACAAACCTCGATTCTGTTGTGGTCAACCTTTCTAGCGCTGAACTCACAGAATCTGAGAAATCCCTGCTTTCTAAAGGTCTAAATTTTTGTCCTCGACCTAAAAGCTATGACAAAGGAAAGCTTGTTGAAGACATCAAGGCCTTCACAAGGCGTATGAGGCTCAAGTCTTATTTTGCTGACCGTAGTGACTCTTGCTCTCAGGAAAAATACCCTGACTTCATCCCAAAGAGTGACTGGCAACCCCCTAAACAAGGTCGTGATCTTGAGGCGTTTGTGAATCGTGTAGAATCAGCAGTTAGATCACACATTCCTCCCAAGCCAAAACATGACAATCTCAGCAAATCTGATCGCAGTGCATTATACAACCTCCAAAAACGGGAGGACATTGTAATAAAGCCTGCAGACAAAGGATCAGCAGTTGTTGTCATGGACAGGGACCATCATGTCTCCAAAGCTGAGAGACAACTCAATGATTCTACTTTTTACAAGCCCTTGGATCAAGACCCTACACCAGAATTTGCCAAGCAAGTGTCAGACACGGTCAGCGAAATGCACGATCAGGGTCTCATAAGCGAAAAGAACATGGCATACCTCATAGTGGACCAACCTAAAGCAGGTCGATTCTATCTTCTACCAAAAATTCATAAAGCTGGAAATCCAGGCCGCCCCATTGTCTCTGCCAATGGCCACCCAACTGAGAAAATATCAGAGTTTGTGGATTTGCATCTACAGTCTCATGTCCAGACTTTACCATCATACCTTCAGGATACCACAGATTTCCTGAAGAAGCAGGCTGCTGTTGGACCCATTCCATCTGATGCTTTACTTGTGTCCATGGATGTTACATCCCTCTACACCAATATACCTCACAGGGATGGTATAAAGGCATGCGAGGAAGCATGGGATGAAAGGGATATAAAAGACCCTCCTACACAAACTCTGGTGAAACTTCTCACACTAGTTCTGAAGTGTAACAACTTCGAATTCAATGGCCAGCACTATCTGCAAGTCCAAGGCACAGCAATGGGGACAAAAATGGCACCAGCTTATGCAAATATGTTTATGGGTCGTCTTGAAAAGCAGCTATTGATGTCAGTCACCATGAGGCCATTCTCATGGCTTAGATTCATTGATGACATAGACATGAAATGGCTGCATGGTCGTGACAACCTAGATACCTTCCTACAAGAAACCAATAGTTTTAACTCAACTATACGGTTTACAGCTGAGGTATCGAATGACAAGCACGTTTTTCTTGACACCCAATCCAGATTGGATGAGGATAGAATATGCACAGATCTGTACACCAAACCTACGGATACCCACCAATATCTTCTACCCACCAGTTGCCATCCTAAACACTGCTGCAAGAATATCCCATATAGTCTTGCACTGCGCCTCAGACGCATTTGCTCTGACTCAAACACGTTTGAATTAAATGCCAAAGAACTGACAAATCAGCTACACCGGCGTGGTTATCTGAAGCAGAACATAGCTTCTGCCATTCACAAAGTAAGGCAAAGGAGCAGAGATGCTCTGCTGTCATACAGGCCAAAGTCTGCAGAGGTCGGCACAATACTCCCATTTGTGTTGACATATCATCCTGACCTACCCAAGGTCAGGGATATTGTTGACAAAAATTGGTCCATCATCGAGTCATCAGATGAGTTGAAGGATATTTACCAGAGCAAACCAGTCATGGCTTTCAGACGCCCCAAAAGCCTTCGTGATTTCCTGGTACGAGCATGACTCAAACCAAACTCTGATGATGACAACCAAACTGGTGAATGTCGACCCTGTGGCAGAAAAAAATGTCAATGCTGCAAAATGATAACCTCTGCTGGCACTGTGAAGTCATCTTCTGGGGCCACTGTAAGACTGAGACAGAACACAGACTGCACAACAGAGAATGTTGTGTATCTGATCTCTTGCAGCAGTTGCAACAAACAGTACGTAGGAGAAACCAAAGGTCCACTGAACAAACGTATGAATGGCCATCGTGACGACTGGAGACACCGTAGGTTTGAAAGATCACCAACAGCAGAACATTTTCATTCTGCAGATCATGACTTCTTGAGTAATGCCTCTGTCTGCTGCCTTGAACACAACAAGGAGTGGTCAGATTCGACCAGGAAACTCCGAGAGCTACTGGATTCGGCGTCTGAACACCCTGTGTCCATTTGGCATCAACAAGGGTGACTGACTCTATCTGGTCATACAGTAGAACACTTGGTGTGTTGTGTCGTTGTAGACGATCTTTTAGACTTCTGTTCTACACAAATTTTCGTACAAGACATTTCTTGCAAGAACGCCAATTTTGTACGTTGTATTTAATTCATTAATATTGTGCAGTCATATTTGTGAAAATACACGTACAATAGCTGGGCCCTTTTTAGGGCTTAAATAATCACATAATTCATGTATATAGTTATATTTTGTTAATTATTTACCTAATCTATTGTGTCTTGAAACTCTGATGAAGGCGAAAGCCGAAAGCGCTTAGTTTAAAAAAAAATTTAGCACTGTTTTTTTATTTATATCCTTTTATATTTATTTCTCAAATCAATTTAGCATCCTTTACTGGATCCAGTGCCACAGGAAAGATATCTCGTTTGGTGCATTAGCCTATTTCTCAAGGATGCTAAATTGATTTGAGAAATAAATATAAATGGATATAAATCAAAAACAGTGCTAAAATTTTTTGAAACTAAGCGCTTTCGGCTTTTGCCTTCATCAGAGTTTCAAGACACACTACATTGGATGGATAGTTAACAAAATATAACTATATACATGAATTATGTGATTATTTACGCCCAAAAAAGGGCCCAGTCTTATGCGTGGATTTTCACAAATATGACTGCGCAATATTTCTGAATTAAACACAGCGTACAAAATGTTCATTCTGGCAACACAGTGTGCAAAATTAGCAAAAGTAAGTAATGGTGCAAAGATCAGGAATCGATACAATCAAGTACCACACCTGACCCAGGATACCAATGGGAAAGTGACAAACTCACAGAAGACACCACAAACGAGAGCCAAGAGGTCAGCCCTTTCCCAGCAGGTGACCACAAAGCACATATAAACAGACGCGCACAAAACATAGCAAACACAAGACAGAACAAAAACATAAAAGATCCACAAAAGAAGTACCGCCTTGGAACGGTCAGTAAAATATTTTACTGGAGGGCTTAAACCAGTTTAACGGCGCCAACCTCACCCTTAATTCAGATGTGGATCAAGACACATAGATATTTGGTTTGCATGAAAGACCCCTAACTTATCAATGCATCATCTCCTAAAACATATAAATCAAGATATAACAAGGAGATAAAGCAAGGATAAGGACTCAACAGTAAATTAAACTGAATACCGGAGCAAAAGAAATCCAACAGGTAAACCCCGGTGGGCCCGACAAACAGCCAAAGCATCAGGCCCCTACCATCTCATCAATAGATAAGTCTTTAAGTCGGAACCATCATAGAGTCTGAAGTCCGAAGTCCGAAGTCCGAAGAAATGTATTGTATAAAAATTTGTGTAGAACAGAAGTCTTAAACATGTCTAGGCTCCTGAAAGATTGTCCACAACAACACAGCTTACCAGGTGTTCTACCATATGACCAAATAGAGTCAGTCACCCTTGTTGATGCCAAATGGACACAGAGTGTTCAGACGCCGAATCCAGTAGCTCTCACGGAGATCCTGGTAGATTCTGACCACTCCTTGTTGTGTTCAAGGAAGCAGACAAAGGCATGACTCAAGAAGTCATGATCTGCAGAGTGAAAATGTTCTGCTGTTGGTGATCTTTCAAACCTACGGTGTCTCCAGTCACCACGATGGCCATTCATTTATTTGTTCAATGGACCTTTGGTTTCTCCTACGTACTGTTTGTTGCAACTGCTGCAAGAGATCAGATACACAACATTCTCTGTTGTGCAGTCTGTGTTCTGTCTCAGTCTTACAGTGGCCCCAGATGATGACTTCACAGTGCCAGCAGAGGTTATCATTTTGCAGCATTGACATCTTTTTCTGCCACAGGGTCGACATTCACCAGTTTGGTTGTCATCATCAGAGTTTGGTTTGAGTCGTGCTTGTACCAGGAAATCTCGAAGGCTTTTGGGGCGTCTGAAAGCCATGACTGGTTTTCTCTGGTAAATATCCTTCAACTCATCTGATGACTCGATGATGGACCAATTTTTTGTCAACAATATCCCTGACCTTGGGTAGGTCAGGATGATATGTAAGCACAAATGGGAGTATTGTGCCGACCTCTGTAGACTTTGGCCTGTATGACGGCAGAGCATCTCTGCTCCTTTGCCTGGCTTTGTCAATGGCAGAAGCTATGTTCTGCTTCAGATAACCATGGCTGTGTAGCTGATTTGTCAGTTCTTTGGCTCTTAATTCAAACGTGTTTGAGACAGAGCAAATGCGTCTGAGGTGCAGTGCAAGACTATATGGGATATTCTTCAACAGTGTTTTGGATGGCAACTGGTGGGTAGAAGATATTGGTGGGTATCCATAGGTTTGGTGTACAGATCTGTGCATATTCTATCCTCATCCAATCTGGATTGGGTGTCAAGAAAAACGTGCTTGTCATTTGATACCTCAGCTGTAAACCGTATAGTTGAGTGAAAACTATTGGCTTCTTGTAGGAAGGTATCCAGGTTGTCACGACCATGCAGCCATTTCATGTCTATGTCATCAATGAATGTAAGCCATGAAAATGGCCTCATGGTGACTGACATCAATAGCTGCTTTTCAAGACGACCCATAAACATATTTGCATAAGCTGGTGCCATTTTTGTCCCAATTGCTGTGCCTTCGACTTGCAAATAGTGCTGACCATTGAATTCGAAGTTGTTACACTTCAGAACTAGTGTGAGAAGTTTCACCAGAGTTTGTGTAGGAGGGTCTTTTATATCCCTTTCATCCCATGCTTCCTCGCATGCCTTTATACCATCGCTGTGAGGTATATTGGTGTATAGGGATGTAACATCCATGGAAACAAGTAAAGCATCAGATGGAATGGGTCCAAGAGCCTCCTGCTTCTTCGAGAAATCTGTGGTATCCTGAAGGTATGATGGTAAAGTCTGGACATGAGACTGTAGATGCAAATCCACAAACTCTGATATCTTCTCAGTTGGGTGGCCATTGGCAGAGACGATGGGGCGGCCTGGATTTCCAGCTTTATGAATTTTTGGAAGAAGATAGAATCGACCTGCTTTAGGTTGGTCCACTATGAGGTAAGCCACGTTCTAGTCGCTTATGTGACCCTGATCGTGAATTTCTCTGACCGTGTCTGACACTTGTTTGGTAAATTCTTGTGTAGGGTCATGATCCAAGGGCTTGTAAAAAGCAGAATCATTGAGTTGTCTCTCAGCTTCTGAGACATAATGGTCCCTGTCCATGACAACAACTGCGGATCCTTTGTCTGCAGGCTTTATTACAATATCCTCCCGTTTTTGGAGGTTGTATAACGCACTGCGATCAGATCTGCTGAGATTGTCATGTTATGGCTTGGGAGGAATGTGTGATCTAACTGCTGATTCTACACGATTCAAAAACGCCTCAATATCACGACCATGTTTTGGGGGTTGCCAGTCACTCTTTGGGATGAAGTCAGGGTACTTTCCCTGAGAGTGAGAGTCACCACGGTCAGCAAAATGAGACTTGAGCCTCATACGCCTTGTGAAGGCCTTGGTGTCTTCAACAAGCTTTCCTTTGTCATAGCTTTTGGGTTGAGTGCAAAAATTAAGACCTTTAGAAAGCAGGGATTTCTCAGATTCTGTGAGTTCAGCGCTAGAAAGGTTGACCACAACATAATCAAGGTTTGTCACCTGCTCATCTGTCTGCCTAGTTGTACGTTTAAAACGCCTATTTCTAGGTAGTTTGCCATCAACAGATTGACTAGCCTGACATTCTGAAGTCCTGTGAATTCCCAAGTCCTTCAGTTTCTTTGAACGCTGAGCGGGCAAGCGATTGTACAGCTTATTTTTGTGATGGTTGGCCTCTGCGAATACACCATCAGCAATGTCTAAGTTTGTTTGATCTTCAAGTTCAACTCTGATTTTTTTTTAATGAAGAGTCAATTTGTTTTATAATTGACTGGTTGCAACTTAGTAAAAGCCGCATTGAGTCAAATGACGCTTTCTTTTGGATACCCAAGAGTCGGTTTTGAAAACTTGATGAGGGTTTTCCAGGCGCATTTATCTTAAGATTTATATGCATGCCTTTAGGAACTACCTTATGGCTCAGACATTGTGTGAGGAATACGCAGTGGTGTGCATATTTTACCCGTTTAAGGGTATTTGTAACAAATTCATGTTTCATCTTGGAAAAATCCGTGTCTTGATGAGACAGTTGTTGGAAAGATATTTCGGATCAATATGATACAAGATGCAAGCAAAATTTAAATAGAGTGAGAAATAGGCTAATGCACCAAACGAGATATCTTTCCTGTGGCACTGGATCCAGTAAAGGATGCTAAATTGATTTGAGAAATAAATATAAACTTTACCATTTCTTCGCTCCCCTTCCTATATAGTATATACATTTTGCAACTTATTCGTTTAGGAAGAGTATGTTCTCATGTTGATGACTTCAACAATAGAATATTTTTTTTACTTCTAAGTTACTAAAAAAGGCTATCAATTCCATAAAAAGTGAGTATTATCAGAAAGTACCATTATAACAAACTGCAGACCAACCCACGGCACCGTGAGAAGAGCTACAGAACATATAGAGTAACACTGCATCTGTAAAACAATAATAGAAAAGCAACTAGCAGTCTTTTCCCCTTCAACATTATTGCAAAACTAGAATAGACACAAAGTAATGTATAGCAAAACACATACAAACACAGAACTTCCACAAACAATTGGAAGTACATAAAACAAAGGATCAACAGCAACAGAACCACCACCTTATAATGGACAGCAGTATTAGCAACGTGGGGGCTTGAATGCATTTTACTAGCACTAAATATTCGCCATATATTCTGTTGTTGCTAAAACACAAAAATGTTTTGCTTGCATGGAGGCGACCAAACTAATGCAGTGTATCATCAAAGAGAAACAATCAAATCAAATTAACACATTATGATGATACAAATAAAAAGACTCATGACTCACAGATAGTCAGAGTTAAAGAAAACATCAAGTTGAGCTACGGTGGGCCCAGCCAACGACAAGCATAAGTCACAAACCAACAGATTAAAGCTTTATGTCAGGGCTGTCATTAAGTTTGTTTCCTGACCAACCGTCGTGCAATTTAAGAGGAAGCTATACAAGAAGTACAATAAACCTATTCGCAGTACTGTAGTAAAGTATGATAAAATTAGTAACTGAACTTGATATTGAAACTTCTTTTCCTGATTCTTGAGAATGTAAGGACTCAAAATATTGCTATCAACCTGCTGGTCATATTATCACTGGGAATTTAAAAAATATTACTAGTTCAAGATTTTTGTCTAGTATATGTAAATGACCCCAAAAAGTAAGTGAGTATGATCAGGAATACCAAAATCACAAACTGCAGACAAACCCAGGGCACCACAAGGAAGAGCCACACTACAATCACGAGACACCGGAAGACAATAATTAGATTAATAATTAGATATTCTACCATCATACTCAGTAGATTTCTAGTCTTATCTATGAAATAAAAAATAGCTTGAAATTTGGAAAGTGTTTGTACTACTCTAAATATTTTACAATTATAATTCGTTGGCAGTCTTCATAGGTTGAGTAGTACATTTACTACCCCCTAATAATGCCAAATTTTGCCTAAATGTAATGTTCAGTAGTACTTGTACCCCTCTGTTAAAATCTATATTATGCTGAACATGGGCAGTAATGTACTCCTATACCAGGTATCAACCCAATGCTTGAGTAGAAATTTGACCATTTTCTGAAACTGTAGATTATGTACTTAATATTTTGGCCAAATTATGGTAGTATACATACTCCTATTTCAGAAATCACTCCCCTGTTTTTATGGAAATTCAACCCCCTACTTTATACTGTTGATTTTGTAATACACTTTCGGGCCAAGTTTTACCCCCCAAAACAACACAATTTCAACGGAAAATGGTATTTCATTTTACAATCACTTTTAAACCAATTCTTGTATTAAATAACACCAAAAACGTTAGCTATGGCGGTAAAAAGTATAGACCGCCATGCCTGTCTTAGTTAGAAAATTTGTAATTTTACATTATACTTTGGCTCAGTTAAACCCCCTTTTATTTAAATATTAAATTATTTGGGAACAGATCGAATCAAAATAATATTACATCTAGCATTCAGCAAGACGATTGCTAAACTATCTATCTCTTCATACGGCATACACCCTCATATGAGTATTACGTGCCGGGAAAGGATAGAAAGGATACCTAAAACCACACATTAAACCTATAACTCAACATAAGACCCCACAGCCAATGGGACCAAGAACAAACAATGAATAAACAACATCATTTCCACCTTTGAGTTGTGCTGAATCAAATAAATTATTAGTTCTGAAGTATTTATAACTATTCATTGACTGTAAAATGGATGAGACACTCTTGTTTAATTTGGTCATTCTCTTAAAAGTATTGCATGTCTGGCTTCCCATTAAACTGGGTTTTTGAGAAGTGCGTGATTATTGATGACGTAGACAGCAAGTCGCCATTCTTATCTGGGATTTTCGAGGCCGGTTGGAGCACAGGAAAAGAGGTTTTCTAAACTTATCATTAGTTATGTGGCGAGTATTTACATGAATAAAGGCGAGAATATGCCAGATTTTTTTGTCTGATGTGATTGAATATATTAAATATGTCGACAAGTTATATATGCGTGATTATTGCTTACACTAGTATATATCAATATACATGTTTTAAAATGCAAACATTTTGACATTTACAAAAAAGTAAAAATAAAAATACATAGCGAATCTGCCAAGATTTTTTTTTTGCAAAAAATATTTCAGGGACAACAAGAAATACATTTTAAATGCAATTCTAGGTCAGAAGTACTTTCAAGATATAATTTAAAGCAAAGAAATGTAATCTTTCAATTGCATTATCATGATACATTAAACTGAATGTTTGTAAAACAAAACAGATTGCACGCCATTGCCTCTAAGGTCCACAGGGATACTATTCATCAGATCAGATAAATATTTATAATTTATGATATTTGAAACGCAGTTTAATATACACTATTTTCCAACCTCATAATTTTACATGTTGCGACCTAGGTTCCATAGAAAACCGTCTGTTGTGACGTTTTGCAAGTCAATCGAGTCTGCCATACAGTGGTTCCAGATATATCATTGAACTACCTTTGTAACCATACATAATCAAGCTGTATGCTTTTTGGGTGAAAAGGTTAGCATGTTTCCAACCTTCGTTCCCTGACTACTTGGTAAAACAATTGAAAGAAAGAGACCACTAGACTAACTTAAAGTTACAAAAGGGGTTTCACCTGAATAATTTGATAAATGAAGTCTGTTAATAATCATTTTCAGGACTCAAGAATAACAAACGGAATGGAAGATTATTGTGGGGTTGCAGCTAATGGTGAAAGTGTAGACATGGAGGCTGGAATGATGCACCAAATGCCAAAAATGATGCAAATGAAGCCATTGTCCATGCAACAAATGGCTGTGAAACAAACAGCTATGCAACATCAAGCTATACAAAAATCAGCAATGCAACAGCCTGCTATGAAGCAAACGTCTATTCAACAACAGGCGGCTAAGCAACAATCGGCTATGTAAAAACCAGCTATGCAAAAAATGTCTTTGAATAAATTGGCAATGCAGAAACCTGCAAAGCGACAATGGACTAAGTGGAAAAAAACCCAAGCCAAAACGGGCTAAACGAGATAAAGGCAGGGGCAAAGATAAAAGTAAGGATAAAGATAAAAGTGAGGATGAAGATAAAAGTGAAGATGAAGATAAAACTGAAGATGATGATAATATTAAAGATGAAGATAAAAACGGGACTGAAGATTTGAATGGGGACGAATATGAAAACAAAGATGGAGATAAAAGTGAGGATGAAGATAACAGTGAGGATGACGAAAAAAGTCAGGATGAAGATAACAGTGAGGATGACGAAAAAAGTCAGGATGAAGATAACAGTGAGGATGACGAAAAAAGTCAGGATGAATATAACAGTGAGGATGACGAAAAAAGTCAGGATGAAGATAACAGTGAGGATGACGATAAAAGTCAGGATGAAGATAACAGTGAGGATGATTATAAAAGTGATGATGAAGTTAAAAGTAGGACTGACGATAAAAGTAGGGAAGAAGATAAAGTTGAGGATGAAAATAAAAATAAGAATGAAGATGAAACTGAGAAAAATAATAAAATGAGGATGATGATAAAAGTGAGGATGAAGATAAAAGTTGGTACGAAGGTAAACATTGGGACGAAGATAAAAGTGGTGACGAAGATACAAGTGGGATTAAAGATAATAGTGTTGGTGACAAAGAAAGTTGGCGTGAAAATAATAGTGCCATGCAAGAACAGACCATGCAAGAAGAACCCATGCACGAACAGCCCATGCATGTGGAGGTCATGCAAGAGCAGCTATTACAAGAACAGACCATGCAGGAACAGCCCATGCATGTTGAGGTCATGCAAGAGCAGCTACTACAAGAACAGGCCATGCAAGAACATGCTATGCATCAACAGACCATGCAACAGGCCATGCAAGAACAGACCATGAATGAAAATGCCATGCAAGAACAGGACATACAAAAAAAGACCATACAAGAACAGGTTATACAAGAACATAATATACAAGAACAAGCCATGCAAGAACAGGCTATGCAACAACAGGCCATGCAAGAACAGGATATTCGACAACAAGCCATGCAAGAACAAGATATGCAACAACAGGACATGCAACAACAAGCCATGCAAGAACAGGCCATGCAACAACAAGCCATGCAAGAACAGGCCATGCAACAACAAGCCATGCAAGAACAGGCCATGCAACAACAATTCATGCAAGAACAGGCCATGCAACAACGAGCCATTCAAGAACAGGCCATGCAAGAACAGGCCATGCAAGAACAGGCTATGCAAGTACAAGCCATGCTAGATCAGGCCATGCAAGAACAGTCAATGCTAGAACAGGGCATGCAGCAAGCCATGCAAGAACAGGCCATGGAAGAACAGGCCCTGCAAGAACAGGCAATGCAAAATCCCATGCAACAATGGTTTATACAGCAACAGATGATGCAACTACGGGCTGTGCGACAACAGGCTATGCTACAAAGGGCTATGCAACAACGGGCTTTACAACAACGGATCATACAACAACGGGCTATGCAACAACGTCTCAGGCAACAACAGGCTATGCGACAACGGGCTATGCAACAACAGTTCATGAAACAACGGGCTATGCAACAACAGAGATTAAAGGCACAAAATGCGCTGCGTGGTCAGCAAAAAAGTGAAAAGGGATCAGGTGCACAACACAGGTCACGCAGCGAGCCACAAAGTGAACAGGGTTTAAGTGCACAAAAACGACCAAGTAGTCAGCCAAAAAATGAGCGATTTATAAAGGCTATAAAGACTATCGTTCGTCAACAGCGTCAACAGGCCACACAACATCAGAAACCAAGTGCACAAAACAATCCACCCAGTCAGCCAAAAAGTGAGCAGAAATTAAGTGAACTAAACAGGCCACGCAGTCCACCAAAAATCGAACAGGGATTAAGCACACAAAAGAGAGAATTGAGTTTGCCAAATAGTGAACAGGGATCAAGCGCACAATTAAAGCTGCAAAATCAGCCCAGAAGTGGACAGGGATCAAGTGCACAGAACAAGCAGCCGGATGTAATGAACATGCATTGTAATATATTTACTACGACAGAGGAAGAAATAGATAGTTTTGGATTTCCAGATTTACCCAGTATGTATACTTCTTATTTAGATTGATTTTTAGTTTAGACACGCAAGGTTTAGACCCTAAACATTATGAACTTACAGGCTCTTTCATACGAAGGACGTTCAATATGTAATGAAAACAGCCAAGTAAATCCCAAAGTTTAATATTTACACACTTCATAATTACTTTCATTAAAAGGTCTGTTTCTTGGCTAAATGAATGTAAAATTACAATTGTCCAGCTCCTTATCTAGTTTGCACAAGCCACTTTCAAGATAGGGTACTGAAGTAAACTGCGATATGAAATAAAACAATGTTTTCAAAAGAAGATAACCACATGATTGAGGGATGTTTTCAGTCTGTTTCTTCATGTGGTAAATATCCATATATTGGTGATTTATACCTGCAAATGTTTTTGATATTGCTTCATATTCTATGAAATACTGAGGCTGTCATTTTGGTTAAAATCCTTGTTGATGCTACATTTTCTGGCATTCCATTGACAGAGTCGTTTTTGCGTGAACGAATTCATAGCGAAAATTTATACGAAAATCATTTGTAACATTTTTTCTTGTCGCTTTGATGTTCATTAGAAAATAATACAGCCGATTTTGAAATTTCCATATTTAATCTCACTCATAAAGTACCCCAAGTACGTCATTTGAAATAAGAAAATCACTAAAAGGATGCTATCTCTGGCTTACACTGGAATGGATCAAACAAAATACCGCTTATCATCGATGTTTGCATTCGGATGCATTATTTGGACATTTTTACACGTATTTAAATGTACATAATCTTGCTGGCTTATTTCAAACAATAAAAGTATAGGAAACGAAAATGGTATACCACTCAGATGAGATACCCCTAGATTTTGGTTTCACTTTCACTGGTCTGCTGCCTATGCACTGTGTGTATTGAAACTTCGATACAATCAAAATTGTCCTTTCCTGGTACAAAGCCACATTTCCAATTTTCAAGAACCGTGCGTATTTTAGTGTTACGTCAATTGCTTTAAACGACGTCAACGTAAGAGGGGATAGCGCAATAAAACCGTTGCGCGAGAAATCGATACGAGTCAAAAGTATGTATTATTATAGCAGATAAGGGGGAAATAAGTAGGAAAACTAAGGATATGTGATTCATGCATGTTAAATAATTGTTTTAGAAAATACAGCATGCCTTTCTACCTTTGTTAAAATCAGTCTTTACAATTCGGAGGAAAATATATACAGTGAATATTAGTGTACTTTTTAAAAAGTCTTTAACTTATTAAATTTTGTAAGATAAAATAATTTTTTATGCACCAATTTATTGGCGACGCTTTGATCTTTCGTTTGGCATATGGTATAAAATCCTAACGCGTTTGTGGATGGAGTTATGAATTGGTTTTCATTACATATTGAACCCCCCTCGTACTAACCTGATTTTCATTTTCGCTAAGTTTCACCTACATGCAAAGTCCATAAACGTGGAAAAAGCAGAAAATATTGATTTGACGTTATGTTAAAATAGTATTTTTCCTACAAATGAATCAATTGATGATAATAAAAAAAACTTTTGTAGCGCTTTTATCTAACGACATTAAGTGTTTTCATAGATTAGAAGTTATACACAAAAAAATAAAGATGGAAAATTACAAAGCAATTTTTTGAGTTATCTAAGACTCCAATTTATCATCCTTGGTCCCTCTTCCACGTTGATACATAACCGAGCTTACATGCGGACCAAACATCTATTTGTCTAAATCTACTTAAGAAAAATGAGTTAGGTTGGTACTGTCAAACATGTTTAACTCTCCAGTATTGTTTTTTACTAAATGTTTTAAGGCGGTGCTTCATTTGTGGATCATTTTTCGTTAATTGTGATTCGTAATCTGTCTGGTCTGTTTCTTGCAGCCTTGTGGTCACCTGCTGGGAAATGGCTGACGTCTTGGCTCTCTTGAACGTAATGTTTTTTGCGTTTTTGTCATGTAGTGTCGTTAGGTGTGTTACTTGGTTTTATCAATTCCTGATAGTTGCCTCCTTTTTTATATATGTGATTTAATACATATTAACAAATGAGTCACAATCTGTGAAAACTTGCCGTAATGACAAAGTCGTCAAAATTTAGTTAATTACACAAACTTAATCTACGAAGTTTAAAGAAGCTATCCTGCAAATCTTATGAAGTTGTCTCCGTTATTCGAAGAAATATGGTATTTTGAAACTATACACTGTCTAAATTTTAAAACGCAAAGTCAGAAACGTCATGACGTTACGAATGACGTCAAGGCTAACTTCCTGATTCGCGGGTTTGTCAGGTGTATGAAAAACATGTTATTTCTTGCTAACATACTTTTTTTTATTATCCTTTAATAGCATGCCGGCAGTTGAATTTGCAGAACAGTTAACACTGATTCATTTTTGCCTAAAGTTTGCACGATCTGAAAATGACTGACCATACTTTAAAATTTCTGACAGTTGCTAAGGTAAAGTTGTTGCCATGCAGGCGTGTGTCATCATAACCAATCAGTTTAATAAGAAATATTTGTCAGTTTTATTCTACTATCCACCTAAATAAGTTTTAAGGCAATATAAAAACATGTCAAATTTCTTAATTTTTGGTGTATTTCAAATGATCTTTACATAAAAGTCCTAAATATCATTAAGGCTGCTTATGACAGATCGTGGCTCAAATGAAATTGAGCTTTAGATCTCCTGCATTTGTGTATTTTGTGACCTCTCGATTCTGTGAGCCAATTTTGCCATTTTTAAACCTTTAATATATTCAACATATTATAAATGAGCGACAATATGAGATTTTCAACAATGTGGTATGTGCAACCACCAAAGTCTCAGATCAGCCTGTGCATACACGCAGTCTGATCAGAGCCTTCGTTAGTCGTTTAATCGAATAATTTCTGAAAATCATTTGGAGTTTCTAAGCTTAAAAGGAGTCTGCACAGGCTCGTCTGAGTCTACGAGTACACTTGTCAAAATGTCACATTGTTGGAAATCACATGTCATGGCTCATCTTTTTCATTCATCTTTCTTTTTTAATCATGCATATATATAAAAATAAGAAAGAAGGAAAATATCAGGAATCGATACAATGAAATACCACACCTGACCTAAGACACGATAGTGGAAAGTGACAAAACACATGGAAACATTACAAGAGAGCCAAGAGGTCAGCCCTTTCCTAGCAGGTCACTACAAGGCTGCAAGCAACAGACAAGACAGCATGACAGAGAAACACGAAACACAAATAACAAAAATGATCCACAAAAGAAACACCGCCTTGGAATGGTCAGTAAAAACTGAAAGACTTAAACATGTTGATAGTACCAACCTCAAACAAACACAAATAACAAATAAACTTAAAGAATCCACAAAAGAGGCACTGCTTTGGAACTGTCAGTAAAAACATCCTGGAGGGCTTAATCATGTTTGATGGTACCAACCTCACTCTTTTTTCTTATGTGGATCAAGGCAAATAGATATTTGGTTCACATGAAAGATCAATAGCTCATAGATGTATTATCTCCTAGTACATAGAAATCGAGATATAAAAAGGAGATAAAACAAAGATAAGGACTCAACAGTATACATAACTGAATACCTGAGAAAAGTTGAATCCAACAGCTAAACTCTGGTTGACTCAAGCACAGACACAATATAAAGACAATATAACATTACATATACAATAAGACACATAATAAAGTATAGCGTGTTTGTTTTCGCCTTTTTCTGGCTGTACTGTATCTGAAAGAAAAGAAAAAAAGGTGCAATTATGCCAATTATGCGATATCCTGTAAGGGGCTGTATAAAAAATAAAGGATCTAATACGAGTATCCATGTTTTACTAAATCTATCAAACCAGCTGGGGAAAAGAGATAAAAATGCGAGATTGAAGAAGCATTATATCGCCCTTTCGCAGCGTGTTCAACAAAGTCAAAACTACTGTTGCATGAATGTCAGATTCAATTTATTTATTAAATGAAACACAATTTAGTTAATAATCTTATTTTTGTTTGCATAACATTTACGAAATATATGTAAGCCACTAACAAATCCTAGTTTATTGCGTCAGCTCACACAAGTGGAAGTGGCGTTTCATAAAATTCCGCATTTATTGAATATGTTTTAGATTCAAAAGTTGGCGTTAGGCCATTTTGGTTTTTGTTTGTTGTTAATCTATCCAATGAATCATCTTGCTTGAAAATATCCATATTGACATTAATATGCCAAATATGCCAAATACTTATCTGTTTTTTGGATATTACTAGGGATTTGCAAAACTTTGAAAATATCTGCCTTAATATTTTTTTTTTGATAGTGTCTGCTTCTTAAGATATTGGCAAGTTCTAATAGGCATACTTTTAGTATGTTTGTATCAGATCTATTATAAAAATTATACATGCCAGTAAGAACAGATTGAGTTTTTTCTTGTTTTTGTTTGTTTGTTTGTAGGAAGGGAAGACTTGAAAATAAGATATTGTGATGATACATAGCCTATTTATGACATTATATCACATCTGAAACATAAAGGCATGACAATGAGGCAAACTAACTTACATCATAAAATCACTTTGGATGACAATGTATCAAAAATAAGTGGCAAGGATTACAACTTTTACTGTACCGATTATGTTAGAGTTATACATGCAAATATTATTTGAGCCCCTGCGTGACAAAATCAACGCTACAGCTCTGCACCCAGCACAAAAGCGGATCAGTTTGGGCATCCACCCAGTCTGATCTAAGTCTGCACTATCACCATGTTAAATGCTATACTCGTTAGCTACCCATTGATTTCAGTAATAAGACTGGATGGATGTCACGACTGATCAAATTCTTTGCTGGACAAAAGCTTAAATCGTCTGGTTTGTCACACAGTAGTTCATTTGCTTATAATTTCAGAATCCTGTATCCAGGGAGCATGCTATGGTTCGGCAAAGAGGACTTTTCAATCGGCACTATTGCCGTTAAAATACCTCTCAACATGTTTTTGTTCTTTTCTGATGGTTATCTTTCATGATTGTGTTTGGAATGAATTATGTCATGATGGTGATGATGATGATATTATTAAGGTTGACGAATTTGTGTGTAGCAAAGAGCACGTCTCCTGTAAAGGATACATTTTGTGCCTTCTTTTCCTCTTTTCGGTCTGCCCATAGTACTCATTTATGGGCTTATTGCACCCGTGTATCTGGTGTTTGGTTGTTGTTTCAAACTCTACAGTCACTGTAAATCCAATCAAGTTAGCCCTTGGCAGGAAGACCATTCTGAACATAATATGGCTGATCATGTACTGGACGTATAAGGAACTGACTGACTAACCTGGGTTTTGGTGCACAATAACAATGACAATAGTTTGATTGTTTGATAAAGTGTGATTGTAAGGGACACCCAATAAAACTTAAGTTTGCATCCATTTTAATGACTAATATGTCATATAGTATTTTATTTCATTTCAAAACTGTTTCTCTGCACAAATTGTAACAAGATACCAGTTGTTTGTATCAAAGTAGTTATCAGTTCTCTTCAGTAAACTATATCTATATGAATCTACAGTTGCAAAAAAATAATATTTGAACGTTTTTTTTATTATCTGCAAAATATTTATTCTGATTTGTGCATAAACAGCCACCAGTTTGTGTTTGTTTTTTTGCCACACCAGAATTAGGGAAAATCAAATCGTCTTTCCAGTGGTGTTAAAGACTCAAAACCACTTAAATACAGACATAAATTAGTTAAACACATGCATTTAGACCCAAAAATTAAATACCCTATCATAGTGAAAAAATGGTCAAAGTAAAAACAATAATAGGAAGTGAGTATGATCAGGAAATGCCACAATCACAAACCGCAGAAAAACCAATGACACCACGAGGAAGGGCCACACAACAATCAAGAGACACCAGGAAGACAAACTAAGCAAAGCAGCCAGCTCTCCCTTCCCCAGCAAGATGATTGCCAAACTTGAATGGACATTAAGTAACATAAAACAAAACATTGAACAATTACAGACTCCCGCAATGGGAGTAACAATAAACAAAAAGTCAACAACAACAGAACCACCTCCTAAGAACGGACAGCTCTTTGCTCTTTGAAGTACAAAAAATGTTCAGCTCTCACGGAAGCCTTCTTACTAATGCAATGTATCATCATGGAGAAACACTCTAATCAAAGTAACAGACTATGATGAAACAAGGAAAAGGGCTTACAGATGGTCATAGCTAAAGAATAGCTCAAGTTGAGCCATGGTGGGTCCAGCTACAGATAACTTGTGTGGATTTTAAAACCCTGTAATGGGTTTTCAACCATATTTCTGCGAGTTTTTCTGAAAAGTAAATATCAAAATTTGATTAAGAGATAAGTTTGCGTGATTGTAATAATTGAAGAAAATGATTGGTATGGTTTAATTCCAAACTTTGATTTCCCCCGCAGGGTTTTTCTCCATTTCATTTTGTGGAGGAAAAACCTGCAGGTTTTTTTCATAGAATTGCTTTATAAAACAATACAGAAGGTGAATTGTAGTACTTATTATCTTTTGATGCGAGTTGATTAAATAAAATCATGAAATGGAATAGGTAACATCCAAACAAACATCATCTATCCATCTTTTTACAAATTAAGTCAATTTTTTCTTGTCATCTACTGATTTGTTTTTTCAAAATTATCTTTTCAAAAAGATTTTATCAGATTGCCAACATTTGGACTCTAGATCAGACCCATCATTTTGTTGGGCTTAATCTAGGTCCAAACTGTTTGCAAAGGTTTCTGGTAATCAGTCAATGACACTAGCACTGATACTGACACTGCATCGCATTCTAATCTAATTGTATTTAATACAAGATGGTCATGAAGGCCCTGGATAGCTCACCTGAACACTTAGCCCTGGAGGCACTTCCGTTATGCAGAATGGAATCCTGTGAGTAACTTTGCTACTGGGATAATAAGGAACCTGGAGTATCATCAGAAACATTTTATGTGATGGACCCAAGTGAGTTCAGGAGGAGACGTTGTTAAAAATATTTAATTTTTAGCTTTGACAGCCATCTTGTTAATGTTTTCCATAAGTGCAGAACCATTTTAGACAACTATGGTGAAGAGCCTCATGTGGAACATTTATATAAAATTATTTCGAGCTTAGTCTTCTAAACCAGCTCCTAATGCACGAGGGACATCATGGTCAGCGTTATTGAATGAGTCTTATTATAAGTAGTAATATGTGGTTTAGGAGTGGGGATCTGAATGGTTTTGATTTGATTCTTTACATCTCAGTCAACATTCTTCAGACATGCGGGATTATGACTTCCTGTGTTGAACCAGAACAAAGCAGGGATTAATGTGCCCTGCTCAAGGACACAACACAGTGTCGCCGGCGAGGCTCCAACCGACAGTCCTTCAATCTGGAGTCAAGCACCCTACCACTGAGCCACTGCGTACCCTTAAAGGAATTGGAATGATTTCCCAGATATTAAGCCGAACGGGGTTGGGTATTCTCATGCACACCCTAGGGGGACTTCCCAGTCAGTGCTATTGAATGTGTCTTGCATAAGAAAGATGATTATATGCGATTTATGAATAAGTATCTACAAAGTTTCTGATATACTTACCTTATATGAAGTGAACGGGGTGAGGCATGCATGAGCGCACCAAGGGGGTATGAATGGCTTCCAAATAATCTTGAAAAAACGGATCCTTCAGCAATAAAGAGAACCTACAAATTAAGAAAACAGCAGCCTCGGTTCTAACCCTAACCCTAACCCGTTTCCCTCCCCAGTCTTCCCCAGCCTTCCCCTGTCTTACCCAGTCTGACCCAATCTGACCCTAAGTCTACATTTCCTAGCCCAGTCTTCCCAAGTCTTCTCTGAACTGACCAAAATTATCTCTGTGTTACCCAGCCTTCCTCAGTCTTCCCCAGTCT